>CM028133.1:216705000-217315000 GCA_016271365.2 Neoceratodus forsteri
GTTCAATCCCCCTTTGACAAAGTAAGTCAGTTACACACAACGCTACAGTTTGTTATAAAGTATATATAAATCTGGCAGGTGTAAATTTCAAGAGCACACTTAGACAGCAAGTATTTTATCTGCTGCCCGCTCGCTGATGCGAGCCTTTTATGCACCGAAACCGGAAGTATGTCACCGCACAACTTCCAGTTTCGCGCTATCAGAAGCTCACAATTTGAGCTTTAAATATATCACAGAAAGATAAGCCTTTAAAAAGGCAAGTTTTCCAACACTGGAGGTAAAGCTGACAACTATTCTGCCCTCAATAATGCTTGTTTCAGCGTGGGATACAGATGAAATATGGAGATGACAGGGAAACTCCCTTAGTCCTCCAGTATCTCACACTGCTTCAGAGTCACCTGGCAGAAAGTTCAGTCCCCCTTTGGCAAAGCAAGTCAGTTACACACAACGCTACAGTCTGTTATAAAGTATTATATAAAGCTGGCAGGTGTAAATTTCAAGAGCACATGCTTAGACAGCAAGTATTCTATCTCAGCAACATAAATCAACATTTTGTTGTAATGGTTCCCGCTGACACCGCACTGCATCTCCCAGTGTTTTGCCCCTCCTGAGACAACTCTGACTTGGGTTGATTCGAGGCACAGTCCCCTGAAGAAAACACATGGACATACTGCCAGCACAATGTCAACACCCAGCATTGTGTCTGTTGATGTCAGGGATGCTGGTGACTTTGGTGTTGCCGCGGCATGAGTAAACCAAATCCAGCAGGTGGTGCTGTTCCCTGTATGATGCACCTACTATTTTAGCATTTTCTGCCAGGTGAACCGTAGTCTACATTGAAACTGACTTAAAGGTATTCATCTTTACCTCTGGTAAAAGAAAAAAAACAGAGTTAAAATGCCCCTGACAATGTAGAAGCACTTGATTCCACTGCTGAGTTCTACTTGGTTTTTTTCCCATTCACTTAGATTTCTGAATGTTCTGAAACTCTTATTTTATACACACATTTCACCTAACAGTGCTGCAGATTCAGTCCAACAACTAAAAATCTACTTTCCCTGACTCCTGTAGTATCAGATTTTAGCTTCTGTGAATGAGGTTGCTGTGTTCTTCCTTTTCTGGTGTTGGCATCCCCAAGGGATAGAGTTGAGATTGGTGTTGCTGTCAGGCTGTCAGACCGTTCATACTGCACCAGCCCTACACACCCTATTTTTGCTATCAGATTTTGTCAGTTACAGAAGAAGTGGTACTCCAAATAAATACTGAAACAGCTTTAATGCAGGCAAAAGGAGATCCAGCCCATGAAAGAAAACTGCCCACTGCTGATCACACCAGCACCTGATCATCTCCAAAAATGGCACTTGTGCTCATTGAGGACTGATGGTTTTAAGGGTCCCTTGATGTCTGTATTTTTTTTCCCCCCAATCTGTGAAAAGGAAACTGTCCACCGCTGATTGCACCCTCACCCAATCCCCTCCAAAATATGGCACTTGTGCCCATTTAGGACTGGCAGGTTTTAAGGGTCCCTCAATGTTTGAATTTTTTTTCCCCAACCTGTGAAAAGAAAATTATCCACCTCTGATCACACCTGCACCCAATTGCCTCCAAAAAAGATCACATACTGTTTATTAATTGATTTTTTTTAAATAATACATGCAGAAAATTAAACAAATAATGGTGCAATGAATGTGCCACATTGAGAACAGTATCTATAATTCATTGCACTGTGAAAATCTTATGTCTTTTCTAGTGCTTTTTCATCATTTTATGCTAGCTGAAGGGAGCTGTGGTCTGTCTTTATACATACAGGGCACTTTGAAGTTTAAAATGTAATTAATAGAGTATAGTATTTATCACTACAAAAGACATAGAAACATAGAATTTGATGGGCAGATAAGGATCGCTTGGCCCACCAGTCTGCCCATTTCCTCACTCTAATGGATAAGCTGCAGATCCTAGTTAACAACAGCCTACTTCTTCCTACCCCACCCTAGAATTGTCTTACAACTGTCCCATGCATTCTTAAATTCCACCACTGTTTTTGACTCCACAGCCTCCTCCAGCAGGCTGTTCCAGGCATCCACAACCCTCTCTGTGAAAAAATACTTCCTTACATTACCTCTGAGCCACCCTCCCATCTTCAAATTGTGCCCTCTTGTTCTTGCACACCTCTTTTTCTGAAAGATGCTACCCTCTTGTACTTTGCTGATTCCCTTGAGGTACTTAAAAGTTTCTATCATGACTGCCCCTTTCCTCAAGGCTATACATATTAAGCTCCTTAAGTCTCTCTCTTCATGTCTCCTGGTGCAGACCCTGCACCATTTTAGTTGCCCTCCTCTGATTTCCATAGTCCCATGAATTATAGACACCACTCTTGATGTTAAACTTATTTTCACTAATGCCCCCTGCTCCACAAGGACATAGACAGATGGAGGCTGCCAAGAGGAGGGCAACTAAATGGAAAGGTCTGTACCAGAAGCCAAATGAAAAAGATTAAAGGAGCTAATATGTATACTCTCAAGGAAAGGAGGGAGAGGGTGACATGATAGAAACTTTCAAGTACCTCAAGGGAATCAACAAAGTCCAAGAGGGTAGCATCTTTCAGAAAAGAGATGCAAGAATAAGGGGACACAAACTGAAGATGGGGTGGCACAGAGGTAATGTGGAGGAAGTACAGTATGTTTTCATGAAAAGGGCTGTAGATGCATGAAATGGCCTTCCTGAGAAGGTTGTGGGGTCAAAAACAGTGGAGGAATTCAAAAATGCACGGGACTGACATAAGGCAATTCTAGATGAAGGTAGGAGGAAGTAGGCTGTTGATTAATTAGGATCTGCAGCTTATCCATTAGGTAGGGAAATAAGCAAACTAGGTGGGTCAAATAGTCCTTATCTGCCATCAGATTCTATGTTTCTATGTTCTATGTCCCAAATAATCTTCTAATTCACAGTTTCTGAGGTTCCTTGCAAATGCTCTATAAAAATATATAATGCATTACTGTGGAAACCAACGGAATTACACTGTTAAAAAAATTGTTGTCTTGACTGGACAGCCACTTCTCTGATTCATAGTGCTGTTTTTGTCATATTGATCCATTCAAATGTGCTGCAGTGATCAGACATGAAATGTGTAAAGAAGGTAATGCCAGGTCTCCGACATATACTGTAATATATCTAATTTATAGAAATTACACAGTAGAGATCCCTGGAGTAACTGGAATGGAGACCGTGCTGCTTTTACCCCCGTTCAGATCAAGATCATAGCTCTGCTGCCTGCTCCATACCCCACAAGACCTCCCACAGCAGCAGCTATTTCTGTATTATTTTTTTTTTGTTGCCCCGCCTTTCTTCATAACTTTTTTATGTCCATTATAATTTTTCAGACTTTTTAATGCCCTCTCACTCCTTTAATTATCTGTTTTCATTAAGTCCCTCATTTCTTTTAGTAACTCACTGCCCCTTTTTATTTCCCTTTTAACTTCTGAGTGAGTGTGAAAGAACAATGTATAGCTAATAAATGTTTCCACATTCTCTGGTAATCCTGATATATGCTCCTGGGCATTTTACTACAACTTCTATTGTTCCCCTGGTCTTGGCACAGATTAACTGCAGTTTATATTTTAGGTACAGTTTCTACATAGAAACATACAAACACAGAAGTTGACAGCAGATAAGGACCGCAAGGCCCATCCAGCCTGCCCATTTCTTTTATACCTTATGAATGTGCCTTAGGCCTTTATCTGTCAATGGCCCATCTATTCATATTCATCTGTATTGCTCCCTTATGCCTATCCCATGCCTGTTTGAAGCCCTGCACTGTATTCATATCCACCACTTCCTGTGGTAGGCCATTCCATGCATCCACCACCCTTTCTGTGAAAAATAACTTCCTCACATTACCCCTTAATTGCTATCCCTCTAATCTCATGCTGTGTCCTCTTGTCCTGCTATTTTTCTTGTGTTGAAACATGTTAGACTCTTTCACCTTGTTAATGCCCTTAAGGTGTTCTAATGTTTTGATCATATCACCTCTCTTCTTCCTTTGCTCTAGGGTATACATACTGAGCTCTGTTAATCTGTCCTCATATGTTTTCTGATGCAGTCCCTGCACCATTTTGCTGCCCTTCTCTGGACTGCCTCCATGTTGTTAATGTCCTTGTGAAGGTGTGGTTCCAGTACTGCACGCAGTACTCCAGATGGGGCCTAACTAGTGTCTTGTAAAGAGGGATTATGACCTCCCTCTTACAACATATGATACCCCTACTAATACACCCCAACATCCCCCTAGCTTTACCTACTGTTTTAGTGGTCTGCCTGGATGATTTCAAGTCATCTGTGATGATGATGCCCAAGTCTCTTTCTTCCCTTGTGATTGCCAGCAACTCTCCTCCCAACCTATAGGTTGCTTCAAGGTTTCATGTCCCTATGTGCCTAATCTTGCACTTTCTTTGCATTTAAACCCAAGTTGCCACTCTTCTGACCATTTTGCCAGTTTATTCAGATCTCTTCTCACTCTGTCCACCTCATCTTGTTGTAATAATGATTGCCAAATATAGATATCAGCATTTGATGGTGGGTGTAAGCTAGTTTGTTAATCAATCAATCATAATTTATTTGTAAAAGGCACCTTTCTTCAACCAGGACACCTGTACATACCATAGATAATACAGATATACAAATATCATTTCTGATTTAAATAAAACCTTATATATAAATTCACTATAGATTAATACTCACTAAAATCACCATATGCAGACTCAAACAAATAAGTCTTGAGTGCAGTTTTAAACTCCTGGATGGTCAAGCAATCTTGTATCTGATGAGGTAGAGCATTCCACAGGATCAGGACCAGAAAACTAAAAGAGTGGGCTTCAGATATCTTTAAAAGATCCCTGGGAATCTCTAGAAATCCCTCGTCGGCAGATCGGAGAGGACGGAGGGAGCAGTAGAGATGAAGGAGATCTTGCAAGTAGCCAGGTCTCTGGTCATGTAGAGCTTTATAGGTCAGTAAACTGACCTTGAAGGTGATCCTGCACCGCACTGGAAGCTAGTGCAGTCCGCTAAGCACGGGTGTTATATGGCTGGTTCTAGCTGTACCAGTCAGTAGCCTGGCTGCCACATTCTGCACTAGCTAAAGGTGGCAGAGGTCAGCTCCAATACCCCTAGGTATAGGGCATTGCAATAGTCAAGGCAAGAGGTAACAAAGGCATGGACCAACATTGGAAGATCTTCAGGAGGAACTAGATGTTTCATCTGGGCGATATTCCTCAGATGGTAAAAGAGGTTTTGTCGACAGCTGACACCTATGACTTAAGGGTCAGACCATCATCAATAATAATGCCCAGGTTCCACACCCAGTCTGAGGTAGCTGGCATCACCCCCCCAAGACATAGTCCCAAGGGTGATCCTGCAAACAGACCCACCTCCCAACTATCAGGGCCTCCCGACTATCAGGGTCCACCACCAACACCTCAGTTTTAACCGGGTTCAACCACAGCCAGCTCACTCTTATCCAGTCCTGGATCTCAGTGAGACAGTTTTAAATACCGAGAGGAACACTTCTTGACCAGGTGCAAAGGATATGTATAGCTGAGTATCATCTGCATAGCAGTGAAAACTCAGACTATACCACCTAATAATCTCTCCTAATAGCAGCATATACACTGCGAACAACATAGGTGACAAATTGGAGCCCTCACGGTACCCATAGGATAGGGAGAGGGGCCGAGGAATAAATTCAGGACACCACCTCTGAGTCCTACCTTGAGGAAAGATTGAAACCATCTAAGGACTGTACCAGACTGGCCACAGACAAACCACAGGTGCTCCAACAATGTCATATGGTCCCCAGTGTTAAATGCTACAGAGAGATTGAGAAGGACTAAGATGGAATGCGCCTTCTGATCTGTCACTATTCGGAGATCATTTAGCGCCCAGACGAGGCCATCTCAGACTAAGTCTCTTCCTAAATCCTGACTGGAGAGAATCGTGAGACATTGTGGCTGGCCAAATGATCATCCGGCTGCAACGCAACCACCTTCTCAATAACCTTACCCACAAAGGGTAGATTAGAGACAGGTCTGTAGTTTGCCAAGCAGTTGGGGACAAGGGAGGGCTTTTTAAGAAGAGGTTGAACAACAGCCTCCTTCAGGAGATCTGGGAAGATCACCCTCTCCAATGACCTCCAGACTATCTTGGCTAGGACTGGGCCAATAACATCAACACATCCTACCAGGAGGTGTGTAAGGCCTGGGTCCAAACTACAGCTGGTTGGTCGCAACGTCTGGATGATCTTCATTATGTCAGTGATTGCATTCTGGCTAAAGTCAGATCAGGTAAACTGAGGGCCCGACATCTCCTGCTGACCATTGCAAATTCCATTAGAGTGAGCCAGGCAGATATCGGACCTGATTGTGGCAACCTTATCTGCAAAGAATCGATCAAATTCATTGCATCGTTCTTGTGACAAGGCTCCTCCAGACTGGAGACAGGCTGGATTGAACAATCTGTCCACCGTCTGGAAGAGCTGAGCTGGTCGGTTCTGTGCAGCAGCAATCTCCCTGGACAGGAATTCTGCCTTCTTATGGGTGATTGCTGATTGATAGGCCGTATAAAGGTCTTTCAATCTAAGTTTGTCATCATCCAAACCTGATTTTCACCAGCTCCACTCTAGCCTTCCCCCCATTCTCCTCAGCTCCTTCAAGGACTCCTCAAACCACAGAGACCTTGGGTGGAGGGTAAGGGGGTGAACATGAACAGGTGCTATGGAATCCAGTGCCTCTATCACAGCCTTATTATAGGCAAGTACTAGATCCCTGGATCCATGCATTCATTTGTTACAACCGATAGGTCCAGCACCTCATAAGGCCATCTGTGGTAACACCTCTTAAGGGACGGCACCGACCATTTCCGTAGAGGCAGGCTTATTTGGGGGGGCATGAAACTGAGCCTGATGGTATGATGGTCAGACCACCTGACTGGTTCCCCTACCAAATCAGATATCTCCGTCCCCAGGAGGAACACCAAGTCCAATGAGTGGCCTCTAATATGGGTTGAGGAGGTAATAACCTGTGCAAGACCCAGCGAATTCATTAACTGGAGGAAATTTTGACCAAACTGTAAGAGTTCATCATCGACCCAGGCATTGAAATCTCCCAGATCATCCAACTGGGGGAGTCCAATGCCAGGTTGACAATGAAATCTGCAACTTCCTGCAGGAAAACATTCCCATCTCCTGGTGGATGGTAGATGAGAAGAATCCTGCACCCTACACCCTCACCCAGGATACACTCAAAGGAGTTGGTGGTCCCCACTGGAACTTCCACCAGGCTCAGTTCTGATCTAAAACAGATGGCTACACCCCTGCCTCTACTATCCTTCCTTGGCGGTGTATCACCAGTACCCAGCTGTAACTGCTGAAGCCAAAACTGGGCCAGCATTTTCATCCAGCCAGGTCTCGGTGATGCAAGTCAGGTCAGATGATCTAACAAGATCTACTATTACAGCAGTCTTGTTCTTAATAGACCTGGCATTGCATAACACCGCCTGAGTAGGATGAGTGACCAAGGAAGACCACGATAATTGCATGCCAATGGCAGAGCCCTTGGGTATAGGAATCAGGCAGGGAAGGCATCTTTCCTGAGCCCATTTTGCCCCAGGGTGACTTCTTGTCCCCACTACCCCAATCTGCCCACTCTTTTCTATTCCCCAACCAGTCCCAGCCCCCGCCCCCTTCCTCCTCCTCACTATCCCCAGATCCCTACAACACCTATATACCTCTGGGGGCAGTGAGAGACAAACAAAGGGGCGGTGGTTCCCAAGTCTGGAGGGGAATTATTGCCTGACCATCCCAGCACCTTCCCAACACACACAAAAATTTAAAATAAAACAAACTTCCCTCCCACCTAAACCAAAATAAGCTATACTAATTAACAAAGACTTAAAATTATAAAATGTCAGTCCAAACTCCAATATCTATGGATCGATATTACGGATCCCAAAAAGGGGAGGCACCATACAGAGTCCACTTCAGAGAGAGTCTAAGTCCCGGAAAATTAAACAACAAAAAACTGAAACTAAATAAAATTAAATAAAACCTACATAAATATTAAATATTCTTTACTCAATAAGGGGAGTACATTAAATTAAATTATACAGAATCAAATACAATTTCAACCCCAGGTACTCTCACTATTTGGGAGTTGATAATAAACCAGGCACTCTCACTGCCCAGATTAAATTTTTCGAAAAAAAATGTATATTTGAAGCCCACAGGCACTCACACTACCTGGGAGACAAAAAATAAAAATAAGTAGGGCACTCTCACTGCCCAAAAACAGTAGAAAGGAAGTGTTCAGACCATAAATCCCAAATTTTGTCACCTCAGATCTGGGAAATGTTCTCTCCAAGGGAATCTCTAAATAAAATCAAAGTTCTTCTTTGGAGTTAGGCAAAACATCCAGTCCCAAACCCAAGCAAAAGCCAGCATCCAAATATCCTGTCTACTAGGGTATGCTGTAGATAATCACTGTTCAGAGGTCAAAACACAGTCTTGACTCAGATCGACAGTCATTCCACTATTAACAGCTCTACACCTGTTCCACTTTTACTCTAGATGCTAATCTCCAGATCAGGCACACAGCTACATTCATCAGTATCTCAACCCAAAAAAAAGGGAATCCCTAGCAAGGAGCCAAGAGTGTGCAAAACTTACAAATGAATAAAGGGATATCCCCGCCCCCAACTACACTGCCTTAAGCAGGCCTTATTCCCCACCAAATGTGACCTGCAGCTACAGGCGCCCCTGAGAGTAGGCAACCAGGTCCATCCCCAGAATGACTTAGGAGAGCCCCAAGTCCCCCTCTGGCTCTCCAAAGGCCAAATGAAGCAACTCCCAGGTAGCACAGTGGGATAATGGCTTTAGGTGCAGGGGGAGAAGGATTCCCTCACCCAGCACAACTCAGTGACCCTCGGCACCCCCAAAATTCCAAAAAGGAAGTACTGACTCCAAAACCCAGCAAGACAGTTCAGAAACAGTTGAAACAACTCACAAACTCCTCCGACCGGTGTTCAAGATTTCAACCACTCAGGTAGCAGGTTATCTTCTTCCTTAGATATTCTTGAGCCAAAGCTCAAACTGTATGCCATTTAAAACAAACTGCATATCCTATGCCATTTAAAACAAACTGCATATACAGTATCTCTCTGTATAACTGCATACTCAAACATGATCACATCTAGTAATAAGTGTGCATAATGGAGCAGTAATACACAAATAAGTGGATGTATTTACTGATACAAAATAAACCATTAGAAACACAGCTGAAAAGGGATAAGTATGGTTAACACCACTGTCCCCACAACACCTGCTTTAAGTTTTCCCATTGTCACTGCACAACCTAACTTCTTGCTTTTTTCAGTTTAAACTTGTTTATATCCCAGGGTAATTCCTACTAGTCAGAGTCGGCAAGACCATTGGCAAAAGTAGTGTCAGGGAGTGTGAGTTAGAGTAAAAAGAGCAGGGTTTCAAAAAACTGGAATAGAAACATGAACATGCTGTGGCAGAGTGAAACCTGTCAAAAGAAAACACAGACCCACAAAAATATGTACTGTAATTGCTTTGTTGCTTTTAAAAGATATGCTGGCAATTTTCTGTTTCATCTAACGGTTTTATACACCTAATTTGTTCTATCTGAGCCAAAACAAAATTATTCATTATGCTACCCATTTCACTTTGAGGCTTTTATCCAGCTTTTCCTAATGTCTTTTGTTCCACTTTTTACTGTGTTTTTTTTTCTTTCTCCTTATATATGCAGTTTTGTTAATTCTGCCCTTTTTTCCTGGGGAAAAGACATCTCATCCCCCACCATCCCACCCCAAATAATACTAAAACTGCCTGGTCCACTTTCAGATGTGGCAAGGAAAGGTTGGGGAAGAAATTAAATCAGCATTAACTTTAATTAGCTGTTTCATCAGATTGATCAGAAAAACGTTTCACCATGTTTCGGAAAGGCATACGTTCCCTTAAACTGTCAACTCCAATAACTTGGCTTTTTGCTGTCTACACCCTTCCTGCTTACTACTATATATATTTAAAAAAAATCATCTTTTTCTTAAACCCTTTCTACGTTGTTTTCCTTTTTTTCTCTTTGCCCCTTATGTTTTCCCTGGCTTGACCCATGTTTATCTGCACTCCCCCAGTCCTGTAATAGGTATATAATATTTAAATGTTATTACTAGATGTTTGAGGCGCAGATGGACACACTGCAGTGTTTGGTGTGAAGGGTGCTGAAGGAACAGCTGCAACAAGACAAGGAGCAGGTTGAGCTGCAGCATATGGAGTGATGAACACTCACATTTATTCACAAATGACTTATCAGTGGTTTCCAAACCAATTTTATTTACTTTCTGTTGTTAACCAACTACCAGTGGAGCCTGACGGTGTAGTACTTCCACTTCTACAACTTTTCATTACTTTGCTTTGAATCATCCTTCCTCTTTCTTGCTACATCATTTCCCAATGACCCTTCATCTCTAATGTCCACGTCATTTCCTTGTGTTTTTTCTGTACCCTTTACTAGTTTTTCAGTTTCTTGCTCTTTCAAAATGTCAAGCGAAAAAAAAAGTTCTTTTTTTTTTTCAGATCAGCTGCAAATTTTGTTTTACTATTATTTTCTTTTCTAATTTTTGGAATTGTAAACCAGCATAACTGTTGTCTTGTTCATATAAATAATTGTCTCCTTCAGCCCCATAATCTGAGACAGCACTGCATTTCCTCCATTTTTTTGTATTAATGCTGCTGAACATAATTGTGAGGTTAGGACCTTTTCTTCCTCCTCTCTAGTTGTGAAAGAAAGCCCAGGCAGAATTTCACTGTTTGCTGATGACACAAAGCTCTGTAACAGAATAGACACACCAGAGGGTGTAGACAGAATGAGAAGGTACCTGCAGAAACTTGAAGAATGGTCAGGGTTTGGCAGTTGAAATTCAATGCAAAGAAGTGCAAGATAATGCATATGGAGCACAAAACCCTGACACAACATATCAGTTGGGGGTGAGGATATAGCATGCACCAAGCAGGAAAGGGATCTTGGGGTTATCATCTCTGATGACCTCAAGGTAGAGAAACAGCATGACAAGGCAGCAGGTAAAGAAAGGATGCTGAGATGCATAGGCAGGGGCATCATCAGCAGGAAAAGGAGGTCATAATTCCACTATTCAAGACACTAGTGAGGCCCCTCCTGGAGTACAGTGTACAGTTCTGAAGACCTTACCTACGTAAGGACATAGACAGGGTAGAGAAGGTTCAGTGGAGGGCAACAAAGATGGTACATGGATTGCATCACAAGTTCTATGAGGACAGGTTGAAGGACTTGATTATGTACTCCCTGGAGGAGAGGAGGGAGAGAGGGGATATGATAGAGCCATACAAGTATCTTACAGGGAGGAACAGGGTGCAGGAATACACTATTTTTAAGTGAAAAAGATGTTCCAGGACTAGAGGGCATGGAATGAAGTTGGAGGAAGGACGATTCAGAGGAAATGTGAGGAAGAATTTCTTCACAGAACGGTGGTGGAGAAGTGGAACATCCTGCTAGAGGAAGTGGTGGGGACTGAAACAGTCACAGGATTTAAGAATGCATGGGATAGACATAAAGGAATTCTGGAGGTCAGGGGTAAGGGGCAACAGACTTCTAGGAAAACAAACTGAACTTACAAGCTCAAATGGACAGACTGGGTGGGCCATAGGCCCTTATCTGCCGACACTGTCTATGTATCTATATGATTTGCCTTCTGTTGACCTTCCCTTTTGTTTTTTTCTTTAGCAGTTCTTTTAATTTGCAGTGCATTTGTGGCAGTAGCTGGTTTTTGCTCTTTATACCATAATTTTGTTTGATAGTAGTATTTACCCAGAGAAATATATGAAAATGCTCACCATAATTGGAAGCAATAACAAACCTTCTGTTAGTTGTTGTATGAACTTGACTCTGTCAAACAGAAATATTTTTAAAGTGCATTTTTATATGGCAGGTAATAGCAGGGAAGTACCAACCTAGAAAACATATAGTCAGGTCCAAAGACAGCTTTTAATGTTATTCAGTAGAATTATACTTATTTGCCAGCCAATAAATTAGAAAGGCCCAGAATGGCATAACTTCTCACACAAGTTGCTTCCATTGGGGTATTATTTAATTCATTTATGTTTTTAGAGATTCTTTTAGTCTTGTTGTAAAGGGTTCCATAATTCTAATAGTGTCTGGCTGGTAAACAATTAGCATATTTTCTGATGAAGTAAAAACTTAATTAAGATATTTTACATAGTGTAGCAGTGCACACCGGCAAACTCTGAGCATAATGACAGGAATATTCATGTACGTGCTTTTGGCTATTAATCATTGCTTACATAGCAGTTGTGCAATGTCGCACATGAATTCTTAGTTACCATTGGTAAAGGGTCCCTCAAAATATATCCAATTAAGACTTCCCCAGAACAGATGCACCGTACAGGCAAAACAGCATTCACAGTTTGGGATTTAGTTTATGCTGTATATAGAGTATATGATATCTTTTTTATAGAACCAGGAAGATCAGGCAATTAAAAATTGGAAAAACATGTGAGGCAATGCAAATGAAAACCAAGTGTTCAGTAGTGTTTTTTTTTCTTTTTGCAACACAAGGTTTTTAGCAACAGTAGTGCAGTAAAAATGTACTTTACCGTAAGAACGAATGTGCAAAATTTACTTGAGTGCAATCAAAATTTTAAGCCAGCACATGGATGCAGGATTTTTACCTATTTATTAAAAAGAATGTATCAGTTTAGTGTATGTGTGTAAAGGCTGTAATGTGATAATTTGATTTTGTTAAGCTGGTAATATTGGTAAAATTGTAATTGTTCAGAATGAGTGGCTGACATTTGAACATATGATTGAAGTAATTATATCTATACCACTACTGTAAGTGTTAAAAACACAATTTTATTAACTTGTAATGACACATACATGTTTCATGTACATGGATAAGAGTTATCAGGTAACACTGAATGCACATTATAAAAATAATAAGCGAAAACCCCACATGTATGTGTGCTCAGTTCAAATTTTGATTGAAATTAAGTAATGTCATACTGTACTACTACTGCTGCTAAAAATGAATCTAGCTAAAATTGCTAAACCTTCTGTTATAAATAGAAAAATAAATGCCACTGGACACTCAAGTTTAAATTTGTGAATGAAACGGAGTAGAATAATGTTCCAAGAAAATAGCCCACCAACAGCAACTGTATATATTTATAAAATGGAGATGGTGTCATTCTCCAAATACAAAGTTCTGATTGTATAAAACACATCACATGACTGTGCATATATCAGAGCATGACCACACACCTGCACTTTTACCGCTCCAAAATAATTTTGACATATTATAAGATAGATAAACCACTCTGAGGTGTGTGGTCATGCTCTGATATATGCATGCCTTATGTGGTTGATGCACACCAGGGGCCCAATTCTAGAAAGAGAAATATGCCAGACGCAAGAAACGCAGTTGTGTAAGATAATTCAATAGTAACTGCAACATGTGAGATACATGTGAACCCACGAGAATATGCCAAACGCAATTGCATAAGTCGCGACATGCAAAATACACCAAATAAAAGTGCACAACATGCAGTAGTGGCCCAACATATACACCAGCAGATACACCACAGCAATGGCACAAGCTGCAGTGGAATGGCAGAGAAGGAAGAGGAACTTTTGCCATGAGAAGGTTAACACCCTGGTGGAGCAGATAGATCATCACCATGCACTCCTCATGGGCCATGGAGGGGATGCCAAGAAGAAGGAGAAACGGAAGAGAGCATGGGAGAGGGTGGCATTCAGGGTCAATGCCATAACTGCACAGTGCAGGACAGTAAGAGATGTGCAGAAAAAATGGAACAACCTGAAGCGCCTGGTGAAGCACAAGATGGTGCAGAATAGGCACAGTGTCCAGGGCACGGGGCGGACCCACCCAGCAGGAGCCACTCAGCACCATTGAGAGGAGGATAGATGGCACACCTCAGCAAACACAGCATCAGTGGTGTCACACAGCTGGACACATACAGACAGAGGATGGCCACAGGTAGGGACAAACTACCAGCAATGTACAGGATAGGCCAGACAGGGCAACAACACCCAAGCCAATGGCAAAGATGGGGGGAGTGGGGTGGTAATGTGTAGGCAGTTGCAATGGTGGGGAGGCATGCCACAGGACTGCCACATGGCCACATCCAGCCAGCCACAGAGTGGGCCAAGGGAACCACAAAATGACAAGAGGCAGGCCAGTGACAGGCATGTGTGTGGCTGCCATGTGCAGCAGTGCAAAGGAATGACCCATGGGCAACTTTGGAGGGGCAGGTACGGGAACAAGAACCTGGGGGGGCATGCAGAGGGATGGGCTGGGCTACACTGTGTGTCCTGCACTGTGAACTGTTGGGGGGGCAGACAGAGGATGGGATGGGCTGCACTGTGTGTCCTGCACTGTGAGCTATTGGGGGGCATGCTGAGGGATGGGCTGGGCTGCACTGTGTGTCCTGCACTGTGAACTGTTGGGGGGCATGCTGGGGATGGGCTGAGCTGCACTGTGTGTCCTGCATTGTGAACTGTTGGGGGCATGCTGAGGATGGGCTGAGCTGCACTGTGTGTCCTGCACTGTGAACTGTTGGGGGCAGACAGAGGGATGGGCTGGGCTGCACTGTGTGTCCTGCACTGTGAACTGTTGGGGGGCATGCTGAGGGATGGGCTGAGCTGCACTGTGTGTCCTGCACTGTGAACTGTTGGGGGGCATGCTGAGGGATGGGCTGGGCTGCACTAGGGGATGCTGTGATCAGAACCATGTGCTTGGGGGGGCCATGCACAGGCATGTGCTGGGCAGTAGGGAGGGGGCACAGGTCACTGTTCCAGTGCCTGCTGAGTGCAGGCGAGGGCAGCAGGGGCCATGCATGGTTGGCATGGGATTCGTAGGCACCCAGGTGTGCAGGCCCCTGCAGTGCAGTGAGGCCCCATGTGCGTGACCGTGCATGGTGTCACTGTGCAGTGGGGAGCAGTACGGGGTGGTTGTGGGACAGCCAGAGTCACCGCACCAGGATGGACAGCACAGCAAGGGCAGCAATGGTGATGGTCCATGCATCGGTGCAGGACACATGTACAGTGGAGGCATACACTAGGTGGGACAGCACAGAGAGTGGTGCAACACCAGAGCACCACGCCAAAGCAGACCTGTGAGGAAAACACTGACCAGGCAGGTGAGGGCACACTGTGATGCAGGGGACACACTAACATGTTTCCCATCCAACAGGTGCAGTAGCAGCTGACTCAGGTGGCCCCAGTGGAGCAGCAGTGGAAGGGCTGGGAAGGTGCCAGCACAGCCCACGCCACCGGCATGGTGTCAGCTGACAAAGGCAGCCCAACAGACACTGGCAGCCCTGCCGCCAACACACCTGTAGCAGGAACACCAGAGCCAATGTCTGAGTCTGAGGGGAGTGGGGATGCGACAGCCCCATGGCAGAAGAGGCGGTGGACAGCAGTGAGGAGGATGAGGCTGGACCACCACGAGAACAGCAGTGGACCACTGAGAACAGCACCAGCAGTGCCGCCACATCTGTGGAGGTGGTGCAGACACCCGTGGTTGAGTGGGAGGTGACAGAACCAGACCTGCCGGTGGCTGAGGACACTGGCATTGGGCTGCTCAGCCCACTGAGTGCACGTGGACTTGAGGACAAGTTGGATGAGGTTATCTGGGTGCTGCAGTACCAGTTGTCCACACCAGCCTACATCGGGGACTACTGCAAGTCGGTGCTGGCCGGCCAGGGGGACTGCAGGCAGGAGCTGGTGAACATACAGCTGGGCATGCAGGAGCACCACACCTGCATGGAGCTGCAGCTAACCAGCATCACCGGTACCCTGCAGACTTTCACAAGAGACACAGCAGCACGTGTGGCTGGTCTGAGGGATGCCATACAGGGCATCCGGCTCTGTGCCGAACACCAGACGGTCACATGGACCACCTCAGCACAGGCTTGGAAAACATGCTGGCACACCAGCAATGCCAGGATACAGCCATGGCCACAGCCATGCAGGCCATAGGGCACGCACTGCTGCCGCTGCACCACCTGCAAGGCCTGGCCCAGCAGATGGCACCGCTGGCCACCGCTCAGTCCAGCACCCAGACACAGCCACCAGAGCCAGTGGAAAACCCTCCCCCGCCCCAGGCCCAGGCATCAGTACCCGCCCACCCACCAGTCATACTGCCAGAGTCACATGCCCAGCTGGGCACCGCCCACACTGACCCGAGTGCAGAACAGTGCCAGGATGCGACAATGTTGGCGCACACAGGCATGCCAGCAACACAGGCACAGGCCAGGCCAAGCACCACACACAGTCCCACAGATACGGGTTCAGTCACGGGGCATGCACAGGGTGGCAGGCACACTGAGGAGGATGCCCTGCAGGCTGCACAGGGTCCAAGGTGCTCAGCACAAGATGGAGGAACACACCGTGCAGCCCCGGCATGGCCACTGCCACATGTGGCACAAAGCACGTAGGCTTGCATGGGTGGAGGCACAGCAGACCACCTGTAAGGGCACACATAGCCCACAGGGTGCGATGCCAGGAGGTCCGACAGACCGGCAGGGTCCCCACAGCCCAGCACCCAGCATCGGAGGGGTCGGTGCGAGGATGGCGCGGTGACATGGCAGACAGCCGTGAGTCGCCATGCGAACCTGTGCAATAGGGGAATTGTTGGATGGGGCTGCAATGGGGTTGGCCATATGTATGCAGGGGCACATGTCCATGGGAGGGCACTGTGCAGTCACATGGGTGTGTATGTGTATATGCATGAATGTGTGCATGGGTGTGGGTGGGGCATGCGTTTTGGGTGGAACTGGGGTGCACCATGCAATGAGCATATGTGTGTAATGATCACCATGTAAATAAACATGTTTGCACCTCAACCCTATGGTGTGTTGTCAATTTGTCATTGCATTGCTAGGGCCTTAGTGGGACCATGTTGGGTAGGGTGTGCCCTCCGGGTGCAACATTGCTCTATGTGTGCCACAACCAATGGGCAACTGCCTGCCATGGCCCCCCCCTCGGGCATGCGCGCACACACACACACACACACACACACACACACACACACACACATACATACATAGGGAGCCCTGCAGGCACAGGTATCACACAAGCTAAGCAGGGCCAGCCACACCCTTTCCGCAGGTGTATTACAGTCGCAGAGCACACACGCATATGCTTGACAACATGTAGGCCCCATCCACACATCGCAGATGCCATTCCAGACAGTGGCATTGCATAATGTGCTGTTTAACGCAGTTGCTGTTGTGTATGCCACATATGCGCTCCTGTGACGTGTGACATGCGATACACGTGCGAAAAGCACGTGCGGTTGTGAGAGGAAAGGCCCAGGCACTGTGTAGCGGTAAAGGGATTACAGACCTGGCAGTTGGTGATAGCTACATATGTACAGTGCCAGCAGGACTTGGACAGGGACAGAAACTCAGCAGACTGGTGAGTACTGGGCCACAGCAGACCCCATATACCCCTACTACATCAGTTACTGACATGAGGGACTGGGACTGGCATGCATTCCTCTGTGCCATATGTAGCCCATTTGTGGTATAGTGCCTGTCACACTGTGGAACCCATGGCCTGCATGTAGAGAACTGCAACACGGTTGTTTCCTTGGGATAACAGTAACTGTACAGAATGCATTAATATAGGTATCCTGCAGGTGTTTTGTCTGCTACACATAGTGAGGCAAGTGCTATGCATTGTCACAGTGTATGGGAACCTTTTCGAGCAATATGCTAATCACTTATTAGAGTTAAATTAAACCCTGCCGTGGGGCACAGGCCACTGTTGTACTGTAGAAGACATGTACAAGGGTGTAGGCAGGCATACACACTGTTCACAGTTGTGTACAGACATGTGGAGTACCTGTCATGTCCCATATGCTGTTCACATTGCATTAGCACTGTGATCCGTAGTATATGTGTTACTGTAGGCTACTGCCGGGTGTCACTGTTGATACATCTGTTGTGTGGGGGGGAGCACATGTATGGCCACTGTAGGCTGTAGAGGGGACCTCTGACAGCAGTCATACATGTTTGGAGGAGGGAGCATTTGGAGGGGATGGGTACTGTTATAGATGGGGGGGACTTAGTGTTAGCATGTACAATACGGCACTGTCTGGCTGCACCCCTGTACATGTTCTGCATGCCTGTCTCTGGGTGACTGACATAGTGACAGGCAGCATGTCCAGTGGAGTGATGTACCCGTAGGCCAACAATGTGTGTGGCACAGGTGTCCGCAGTGTGGCATGGGGAGCCCCTGTGCAGTGCAATGGGGTACAGTCCCTGTACCGTGGAATGGGAGGGTGGTGTGCAGGCATGGTCCTCCCAAAGGTGGACGGTCAGGGGAACTGATACATGATGTGCCATGGCTGTGGACAGTACCAGGCTGTGTTGTGGGGTGGGCAGGGATATTGGGGCATGTTACAGCCACATGCCACTGTATGGTGGGCAGTGTACTGGACTTGCCACATGTGGGTGGCGACTTGTTCTGTGTGGTCCATCACTCACCCATGTGGTTAGGCCATGCAGGCCCTCCCCCAAGCCTGTGGTGTGGCCAGGCATCCTATGGCTGTGTCTTTGACCAGACGGGTCACACAGCCCCCCTCCCACCCCTGGGGAAATTGTGGGACAGTGCCCTCGGGGGCACCACCCCATGCAGTGGGCCACATGGCCAGACCACTGTGGCACCCATGGTGGTGGGATGCACGCCGTGAACAGCGGTGATGGGTGTGTAGTGGCTGTGGTAACTGGCCAGGCATGCAGGCACTGCACAGTGGCTGTGTGGGTGGCACCTTGCCCATGTGGGGTGGATGTGGGCCAGGGCTCTGGGGGGGCATGGGGTGGGATGGCCCCCATGCTGAGGAGCATCTGCAGGTATGCCCCATTTCTCTGAGCCCCTCAGCAATACTGCACATGGCACATGCCAGCACACCTGCTCTTCACAGGCCATGGCCACTCCCCTCAGTGGCCCCTGCGGTACTGGGCTGTGCCAGTTGCAGTCAGGGCCACAGAAGCAGCCCACATGTGGTATGCACAGCTGCCATGGCTGGGAGGGGTTGGGACACACACCGCCATGCATGCATTGGGTGGGCCGTGTAGGCCACTACAGGGTACTGCTGTGCACACCTGGTGGCATGGTGTACCACAGGGTCACATAGGTCGATAGCTGTGTCACAGACTATGCGGTATGAGACGTTGTGTAGTCCTATGTTGTAGGCATAGATGCACGGACAGTGTGCCAGTGGCCACACCATGGGTAAACAGTGTGTCTGTTACCGGTCACAGATATCATGGCTGTGTTGCCAGCACATCACCTGTACCAGTCCACACAGGCAGTGCCATGGCCCAGGCACACTGTCACTGTGCTGGTGCATCAGGGAGGCATATCTGTTTGGTGGGGGGGTGTCACTGCAGTGGTGGACTGGTCCACCCACAGGCTTGTGTACAGTGTCCAGTCATTCCGCACCGTCCAACCTTGTAGCACCATCCATGTCTGTGTGGTGGACCATTACCCAGCCGTCCCACATGGCAGGGGCCGGGTGCTGCCAGCCGTGGCCGAGGCTGTGCGAGGCAGGGCCTACACAGGACATTGCCTGTGCCATTCACACAAGTGCATTGCTGCCTGGCCGGATGGCTGTATGGCACTGCCCCTGTACCACGCCCTCCGTGTTACACCCATTGGGTCTGCACCCGACCACACCACCCTGTGCATAGGTAGTCACGGCAGGGTGCGTGGGGGTATTCCTGGGCCTTGTGTGGGTACATGCCTGTGGGAATGGCGACAGTGGGGGGGTGGCACCCAGGGGCTGCTGGCCATGGGGGCACATCCAGCTGTGCACTAACCCATGTCCATTCCCTCCCTAGCTCTACGGCAGAAATATACGGAACTCTGGTGAGTATGTGGCAATGTTCAACGCACACACACCCAATGCCTGTACTTGTGACTGCCATACTCCAGGACATTGGGCACATTCACAGGTCTATGGCTGCCCTCCTTTCTGAACTCCAGCACACCTAGTGGCCATGGCCGCCAGAGCTGGTCGTGGGTTGGGTCAACTGTGTGGGTGGAAATGTGTATATAGGGGTGGTAATTTTGCTGGGTCTGTTTGTGTGGGTGATGGGAGTACATTGGGTGGTTGGGTTTGATTATTGCTGTTTGTTTGTGGGTGGGACTGTTTGGGTGGTGGGCCTGTGTTGAGGTGTGCATTGTGTGGGTTGGTGTTTGGGGTGTTGTGGGTGTCTGTTTGGGTTTGGGTTTCCTGTGCTGTTTAACTGTGTTCTTGTTGCCTGTTGTTCATCCCCATCCCTCTCATTGTTACCCTGTAACCCTGTCCCTGTCTTGTTCATTAAATCGCTTGCCATACACACTGTCTCAGTGTTTGTTACTGGTATGCTTGGCTGTGTGTGTGTGTGTGTGTGTGTGTGTGTGTGTGTGTGTGCTGTTGCTATGCGCAAGGATGCACACTGGTGTTGGTGCCTGCTCTCCCCAGTGTTCCCTCTCTGTGCATCAGGTTGGTGTGCCATTTGTGCTGCCCCCAGCACAGGCCACTGTCCCCAGGCCACATCTGTGTGGTGCCCTGTATGCTGTAGGTCACCTTGCATGCTATGGTGTCCTTGCCACCTCACATTGTACTTCCCAGCTGTGTGGTGGCACAGTGCCTGTGCTGCGCCTTTCTGCCTCGGGGTGCCATTGTTCCCTGCAGATGGCACCACTGGCACGAATGTTGGTGTGACTCACCACCAATTGTCCACTGGTCTGTACCACCCGGTGCTGTGTCCTTGTTGTGGTTGCACTATTTCCATGTATCAGTGGCCATGGCAGGGGCATTGTGCCTGGTGGCACCATCATCCCTGCCTTGTGCCTGTGGCCTCTGTGCTCCCTTTGTACCCTGTGCCACACTGCCCATGTATGCCTGCCTTCCTCGGTCACTCTGTATCCTATGTCACATGTGTGTTGCTGTGTGTCTGGCCTGTCTGGCCCTGCTCTTTTCTTTGCTGTGTATGTTACACCTACTCCCACCTGGTTTATGTTGCGCCGTCTGGTCTTGGTGTATGTTGTGGCACTCCTGCTTCTAGAATCCTGCCCTGGTGTTTCTCTGCCATTTCCTTGGCATATGTCCAGTTGCACATTTGTGTATCTGTGGGTTTGTCGCAACTGCAGCATAAGTCGCTATTGGTGTACTGCGTTGTGTCAATATGCATCTCACAATGTAGAACTGCATTTGGCGTATTTGCTGGACATATTTTTGACTTACGTCATTCCCTTTGGCGCATCTGCATTGCACATTGGCATATGCTTTCTAGAATCGGGCCCCAAGGATGCAGTATAGCACAGTGGTTTAAGACTCTGAGCTGTAAATCTTGAGACCTGGGTTTGAATCCCAGAATTCCACAGCTCCCACTTGCATACTGTGTGACCATGAGCAAGTCACTTAACTTTGCTGTGCTCCCAGGTCACACCTGTAAAAAAGTTTTCAGCTTAGTGTGTCTGTCCTGGTTGAACAATTGGAAAAAAACATAGAGTGCAACTGCACACCTCAGAGTGGTTTGTCTATTACGTGTTTTTATATATATATATATATGTATATATATATATATATATATATATATATATATATATATATATTTTACACGTACACACACACACACTATATATATATATATATATATATATATATACACATATACATATACAACACACACACACACACATAGCATGCATAGTATGTTTAGTATGTTCTATTCCACAATGATACTGCTGGGAACTGAAGAATTTACACCAGCAGCTAGTCCCTCAGTAAGAAAAACCTTTGTACAACAGCTGTTTCCTATATACTGCGTGTGTGTGTGTGTGAATGTATATATATCTCTAGTGAGATACAGCTTTTGGGAAGGGAAAGGAGAAATTGTTTATCCAGGAAAGGCACACTAAACTGGAGTTTGTTTCCAGGTGGGACCAGGGAGCACAGAGAAGTTAAGTGACTTGCTCAGGGCCATACAGTATGTAAGTGGGGGCTTATGGATTCAAACCCATGTCAGCTGCCTACCAACTGAAGATGACGGCCAAAAGCCCACACATCAGCCAATGGGCAGCAAAGATGGTTCATCTTCAAGGGATGTTGGAGCCCCAGCAGGATGTAAGAGCATTCTGGGGGTGCTGATGATCCCCAAATTCTGACCCCACCGCACCATGGCATGGTAGGGCCCCTGTTTTTCTGAAATGCCTACATTCTGTGTGTATCAAAGAGAGTGCCATTGGGAGATGGAGGGCAACCCCACTTGGGCTTTTTGGAGCCCCCAGAGCTGAGTAGCCACCTAAGCATAAAATATGAAATACCACCTCTGTAGAGAGTTTTTCTGCCCTGGCAGCTGTGGAGAGGGATTTAGTCTCATGTATTGACAACTGTCAGAGGTTCAGCAGGTAGCACACTCATCTCCGAGGCTGGAAGATCAGAAGGATGTGGGTTCCATCCCCACACCAGGCACTTGGGTTAAAACCTAATAATGACATTGTAGTGCAGCATGAGGGGGTGCTGCACTCCTGAGGTGCCGTCTTTTGGATGAGACGTTTAACTAGAGTCCCGTCTGCCTGTTCTGGTGGTAGTTCAGGTGGATGTTAAAGATCCCGTGGCACTTCTCAGAAAGAGTAGGGGAATTTTTTATTAATGAAATTATACAAAAACAATTAAATTATGCAGACAATTTGAAAAAGATGCACAGATAAATACAAACCAAAACCTAAAAAGAAAAAAAACAAACAATAAAAGAACTTATTCCAATAAAGGTAACACACATTCTACCAGTATAAATGAGAGAAAACACTTATTCAGGTTTTGGGTACTTAATTATCCATGATCCATTGCAGGTTTCTCCACTGTGACCATAATACTTGTTGAGTCACTAATTTTGCTTCACCATAATAGATTCAGGTTAATTCTCTTAACTTTTTCTCAAAAATTTCCTTGTGGGTAATTTGTTTTTGCTGAATAGTAAATATGCTTCTTGCATTCCATGTGTACCATTTAAAAACAGCAAAAATAATATGTAGAGTACTAGCATCCCACCTACTCCATTCATTTGTATAAACCCCATACATCAATACTGGGTAGGTTACTTTAGAAAACAATTTTTCACCCACCACTTTTGCTATAAATAACCAGAAAAACAGCAATATATGTACAAGAAAAAAATAGGTGCTCCAAAGTTTCTAACTGGTTGCATTACTGAGGCAATGAACATGTTCTTTCCTTTATTCTCTTGTGCTTTTGATTTGCCTTGGCATTATGGTGCTTTTGGCAGCATAGCCATTGAACATCTCTAAATTTCGATGGTATCCTTTTCTCCTATACCAAATTTTTCTGGGATAGACTATATTCCTCTGGACATTTGGGAAATAGGAAAGGTCTGTAAACTGATGATCTAATAAATAAATAAATAAAATAAATATCTGTTCCTCCGTAAAATAGCTTCCTATTACTTGTGCATAGATTTGTTTTTTTTTGCTTTGAGTGACTACCCCCTGAGCTGGTGATGTTCCAACTTTTTAGTTTCATGAATACATCCCTGATATAGGAGGTACCTCCCTCTGTGTCCTTGCCACCGTCAATTCACCTCTATCCCTAAAACTATATAAAAAAGGATGAAGAGGGTACATAACTTGGACCAGACTGGACAATAACAACATCCAGGGCACGTAATAAGGGAGAAAAGCTAAACTATACTATCCTCACATTTAACATCTTTAGCCTATTACTTGGTGATGCATAATGTGTAAACTCTGAAAACATATCTAATCCACCTATCAGTTGCACTATTGATAATAATGACATTAAAACAAAACTCAACACAGAGGGCCCTCGAGGAATACATAACCAAAATATTGACAGTTTAAATTCAACATCTGCTGAAATTAATAATTCTAACAATAACAATAACAAACAGAAAAGCATCCAAATCCTAGGAACAATATGAAACCATTAATTATTTTAGAACCTGAATCATATAGTATTAATACAAATCAGAACTGCTAGAAATAATGTCCCTCATATTACGAGTGGGAGACCGGGCAATGGATACACATGAACTCCTACCTCTAATCCCACTAACACAAATGTTGCTGTGCTGGAAGATTCTATCATCAAACACTTAGACAGGGTTATCTGTAATCCAGACAAAGAATTTAGAATATGTTCAAGCTTCAGAGGGCAAAAGTGGCGGAATTACTGAAATGGTTAAAAATATCATAAAGAATGCTGGCGAAAATCCACTAGTAATCATTCATGCCGGAACAAATGACATTGGGCAAACTAGCCTAAATGAATTTAAACAGGATTTTGTAGCCCTAAACAATATCTTAATAGAACAAGGATGTACTCCCTGTTTCTCTGAAATTCTACCTGTCCCCAGAGCATCTCAAGCCAAGGCACAAAATACAAAATTATCAACAAATGGTTAAGGTAATGGTGCTACAAACAAAAAACTGCTTTGTCTAACTCACTGGGAACAATTTTCGGACAGAGACACCTTGTTTTGCTGGGATGGATTACATCTCAGTAAAAGAGGAAGTACACTTCTGGGGAAATCATTTGCCAACTTCATAAATAGTTATTTAAACTAAATGTCAGGGGGAGAATGGGAGTGTTCCCCTTCTCTAATGACTGGGTCTATATAAAATCTAGACAATATATACAACATCCTTATGCTCACTGCTAGAAGCCTAAACACTATCAAAATGGCAGAACTAGAAGCAAATGCACTAATATACAACTTCAGGATCATTGCTGTAATCCAAACATGGTGGACGCACCTCTAGTTGGTTACAGAATATACCAAACTATCAACTATACCATAAAGATTGGCTAGGTAAGACTGGGAGTGGTGTCTGTCTTTATATACGTAACAACATCAGTTCTCATCAAATCAATCAACAGAATAATTCAGAAAGCA
The DNA here is from genome assembly GCA_016271365.2 of Neoceratodus forsteri. NCBI lineage: Eukaryota > Metazoa > Chordata > Ceratodontiformes > Ceratodontidae > Neoceratodus > Neoceratodus forsteri. The sequence goes on from CM028133.1 coordinate 216,730,070, forward strand.
TTTGGGTAAATATTAAATTTAAGGGACATCATAAATTAATTATTGGTAACTGTTATAGACCACCATCAGCTGATAACTATAACAAAAATTTAATTGAGGAAATTTCAGATATGTCAGACAGGGGAAATGTTATCCTTGGTGACTTTAATTTTCCAGGCATGGATTGGAATACACTAAAAGGATCACGTGACATGGACAAAGACTTCCTTATCACTTTAATGAATCATAGACTGGAACAATTGATGAAAGACCCAACTCGATGTGACAATATCCTTGATCTAACTTTGCTTTTTTCTCTTTTAGACATTTCATGAATATGACCTAAGGTCGAAATGTAGATTTTTTAACTCTATTTTCTATTTTCAGTGTGCATTTAATATAACCATTTTGTTTTGCTAACATCCTTGATCTTGCCATTACTAATAAAGAAAATACAATAACAAAAGTTCAAAATCAAAGAACCCCTAGGTAACAGCAACCATAATTCAGTACTAATTAGCATACCTTTTAAACATACAAAAATCACCAACATACTAACATACTAAAATGCCAGCAGAATAGGCCTAATGATCTCTTGAGTCTGCTCGATTTCCAGCACCCGCACTGAGGGTCGATTTTGGTGTCCCTCTCTCCCCCCTGGGTTATACTGTCCCCAGTCCCAGATGTTTCACCTGTATTGGGCCTGATCAGATTTACCCTCCCCCTGTACCTGTCCCATTCACTCTTAAACCTGTCCACAGTCTCCAACTCTACCAGCTTTCTGAGCAGTTCATTCCATGGTTCCACCACCCTTTCAGTGAATTAACATCTCCTCCTCTCCCCTCTAAGCCTGCCTTCTTCCAGCTTACACATGTAACCTTATTGCCCCACCCTCCTTCCTTTGGAACACCCTGACTGGGCCTCCTTTATTGATCTCTTTCATGTACTTAAAGACCTCTATCATGTCCCCCCATCCCTTCTCTCCTCCAGGGTGTACATGTCAAGCTCCTTGAGCCTCTCCTCATAGGTCCTCTCCCTCAGGCCCCAGATCATTTTGGTTGCACTCCTTTGGACCCTCTCTAGGAGTATAAAGTCCCTCTTTAAATGTGGTCTCCAAAACTGTACACAGTACTCAAGGTGTGGCCTAACCAAGCAGTTGTACAGTGGAAGGATCACTTCCACCTTTCTGGAAGTAATCCCCCTGGTGATGCATCCCAGCATCCTATTTGCCCTTGCTGCTGCCATCCTACAGGTCTCTGAGTTGTTCATTTTGACATCTACCACTACCTTCAGGTCCTTCTCACCCTCTGTTACTTGAATCATATCTCCTCCCAGGGTATACCCCTGGCCTGGATTTCAGACTCTCAGGTGCAGAACCTTGCACTTCCCCACATTGAATTTTAGTTTCCATTTTCCCAACCACCTTTCCAGAGCCTCCAGATCCTCCTGCAAAGCCACCTTCCCCTCCTCTCCATCCACCACTGCACCCAGCTTTGAGTCATCTTAAAAGAGACTCATCTCACTCCTGATCCCCCTCCTGATGTCTGAGATATAGGCGTTGAACAGGAGTGGCCCCAGTACTGACCCCTGGGGAACTCTACTAGTAACCCACCTTGGGGATGAGGCTAACCCTCCAACCACCACCTTCTGAGTATGCTCAGAGAGCCAATGTCCTATCCATCTTAACAATTGTCTCCCTATCCCATTTCCTTCAGCTTAGCAAGCAGGTCACTGTGGGGTACTAAATCAAATGCCTTGCTAAAGTCCAGAAAGAGGACGTCCACTGGCCTACCCTGGTCCAGAGCCCTTGTCACCCAGTCATAGAACTCAGCAAGATTTGCATGGCACAATCTTCCCATGACAAAGCCATGCTGTCTATCATCCAAGTACCAATTTACTCCAGTAACACCCTTAGCCTTTCTTTGACAATACCCTCCATCTCCTTGCTGACCTCCGATGTCAGGCTGATGGGCCTGTAATTTCCCACCTCCTCTCTTGATCTCCCCCTTGTGGATCAGCATAACATTGGCCACCCTCCAGTCTTGGAGCACCCATCCAGTCCTCAGAGAGATGTTGAAAAGCTCTACTAGAGGGACTGCCAGGACATCCGCCAGTTCTCTCAGCACCCTGGGATGTATCTCATCTGGCCCAGGTGCTTTCTCCATCTGAAGGGACCTGAGGGCTTCCCTTACTCTCTCTTCTGGGATTTCAGCCTCCACGTCCTCCCTCTTTTCACCCTGCACTGCTGGGCCACTACTTCTACTACTTCAAAAAATAAGTTCAATTTCACTGAAATCAACAAAATATTAAATAGCCTGGACTGGAACACTATTTTGTCATACCCAACTGTGGAAAAAGCATGGAGGGAGTTAAAAGCAATTATATTAAAATTAGATAGGGATTATGTGCCTACAATAAACAAATATAACAAAAATGGTAAAATACTAATCTGGTTTACTAAATCAATAAAAAAACATCAAAGGGAAAGAAAGACTTTTCAAAAAAATGAAAATAAATCCAAGTGGGGAAACTACTAGACTTTATAAAATTCTGTGTCACAATTGAAAAAGATGATTAAAACAGCAAAACAAAATTTATAGTTTAGATTAGCACATTCAAAAAACAACAAAAAATCCTTATATACATATCTGAGAGGAAAAAAACAAACTGCAAAAAGTGTAGGGTCTAGTAATCATAATGGTAAAATAATAGAAAGTGATCAGGAAACAACAAATAGATTTAAACATTTTTTTTCTCAATTTTTAGTACTAAATCAGTTAGTACAAACACTTGTCTAACCTTAGATGATGATGATGATGATGATGGTGATGATGATGATAATAATACAAAGTATGTGATCCACCGGGCTGATGTACTAACAGCACTATGAATTCTAAAAAAAAATTCTAGCCCAGGGCCAGATGACATTCACCCCTGATTTCTGAACGAACTGCTGCTGCTATCTCTATCCTGTTAACTATTATATTTAATAAATCAATAACCAATAGTCAAATACCTCTGACAGGCACAAAGCAAAATGTTATTCCAATATTCAAAGGGAAGTAAGGCAGATGTGAGCAACTACCATCCTATAAGCCTGACATCTTTGTATGTAAACTGATGGAAAGACTCATAAAGACACTCATAGAAATGAAATTGAATGTCTTGGTTTCACTGATACTTCACAGCATGGATTCATACAGGGTTACTCCTGCTCTACTAACTTAATTTCTTTTTATAAAAATATAAGTAAGGAAATGGATCAAGGGTACCTATGGATGTCATTCTGCTGGACTACAGTAAAGCTTTCAACCTGGTTTCTCACCTTAACTTAGTCAACAAACTAACCAAATTTGGTATCTCACAGTGCTTAATAGATTGGGTCAATGAATGGTTGACCAACAGGCCACAGCAAGTTAGAATAAATGGTACCTTATCCCAACTTGGGATGGTTACTAGCGGGGTCCCGCAGGACTCTGTTTTGGGCCCTACTCTGTTCAATATTTATATTACCAATATGACAGTTAATCAGAATTACATCATGTGCAAATTTGCAGATGATACCAAATTGGGAGGTAAAGTTGAATGTATGGAGAGCATAACATTTAACAAATGATTTATTACATATTAAACAATGGGCAAATGATATGAAATTCAGCATTGACAAGTGTAAGGTTATACATTACGGGAAAAATCCTGGTGCAAATTATTTCTTAAACAATATCCAGATACCAACATCAACATGTGAAATGGATTTTTCCATTTCGGTAAATAACAAACTTACATCAACTGACCATTGTATCAAAACTACAAGACTAGCTAATGGCCTAATAAATAGAGTTAGGCAGGCATATGTATCAAGAGGAGAGCAGTGTCTGATTCCAATTTATAGGACTTACATTAGACCATACTTAGATTTATGGCACCCCATTTTGCAACCCATATCTTAAAGGTGACATTTCCATGTTAGAAAGCATTCGGAGGTGAGCAACTAAAATGGTGCCTAGATTATCAAATTTAGATTATACTACTAGATTAAAAGAAATTGTCCTGTTCCCACTTCATATAAGAAGATGCAGAGGTGATTTACTCTTCCTCTATAAAATCTTTAAAAATACTGATATGATGCAACATTGTGACACAAAGTTTGCTGACAGACACATAGTTGGCAGGTCACATAAGAAACAATTAGAAGTAATGTGGGCTAACACATCAAAAAGAGACCACTTTTATAATAAAGTTTGGAATACATTCCCCCCCATAACTAATCAATTCAGATAAATTTAATTTATTTAAAAATGAACTTGACAGATGGATTTCATCTTTTATCAGAAGGAATAATTGCCCGCAATTGCGGGGGACAATCACGATGGGCCATTGGCCTCCTTTTGTCCTACTGTACCAAAGTAACCAAACTAACCAGATCCCATAATGAATACCAAGTGGAGGTATCTGCATATACCAATCCACTATAATAAGCATTAGTGTTGACCAATAAGGGTTTAATATTTGTAAATACAAATTGGCACAATGGAAAAAGTACAACCATCCATTACCCCCTTTTCTAGGGGAAGATATAGAATATTCCTTCTAATAGGAGTCAACCTACTTCCCCAGAAAACTTGGAAGAAGAGACCATATATAGAAACATAGAAACATAGAAACATAGAATTTGAGGGCAGATAAGGACCGCTTGGCCCACCTAGTCTGCCCATTTCTCTACCTAATGGATAAGCTGCAGATCCTAGTTAACCAACAGCCTACTTCCTCCTACCCCCCACTAGAATTGCCTTATGTCTGTCCCATGCATTCTTGAATTCTCCTGCTGTTTTTGACTCTACGACCTCCTCAGGAAGGCTGTTCCATGTATCCACAACCCTCTCTGTAAAGAACTACTTCCTCACATTACCTCTGAGCCATCCCCCTTTATCTTCAAATTATGCCCCCTTGTTTTGCACATCTCTTTTTCTGAAAGATGCTACCCTCTTGGACTTTGTTGATTCCCTTGAGGTATTTGAAAGTTTCTATCATGTCCCCCCTCTCCTTTCTTTCCTTGAGGTTATACATCTTTAGCTCATTTAGTCTTTCTTCATATGTCTTCTGATGCAGACCCTGCATCATTTTGGTTGCCCTCCTCTGGACAGCCTCCACCCTGTCTATGTCTTTGTGGAGATGGGTTCTCAGAACTGTACACTGTACTCTAGATGTGGTCTTACCCACTATCTGTACAGAGGGCCAACAACTTCCTGCTGTGTACTGGTGATGCCTCTCCTATACATCACACTATCCCCAGCCCTCCTTACTGCCTTCTCACATTGTTGGCCCATTAGGTCGTCTGATATGACTACCCCAGGTCCCTTTCCATTTTGTTGTTGTCATATCTCACCCCCATTGTGTACTCTTTTGATTTTGGTTGGGGGGAAATATTAGCTGTAAACAAAAATACTGGCACTAAGTATATTTTTATTGAGTAAATCCTCTTTTGTTTACTCATGCCCTATTGATTCCATTTTTGAACCATTTGTGTTCTTATTTGCAGCATAAGGTCCCAATTCAAAATATCCTATGTTCTGAACCAGACATTATCCCAAGTATTTTAAAAGTATCATCATTGAGCCTGGGGTCTATGTGATAAAGGCGAAGGCCTAAAGGTGATCTCCGTTATCGCACAGTCAGAGTGCCGAAAAGCTTTTCAGCACTCTGACAACGATATCAGGAGATATTTTTAATGCCCCCTGTGGGGACTTTGCCCCCACCCCCCTACTTGAGGATTCTCAACCCATGGGGTGCATGTCAGGGGGTGAAAGCATTCAAAAATAAAAGGTTTGGGTTGGGCGCAATAAAATTGCACCAGCGCCCAGACCTGAACCCGATACTTCAGCCACCCCAGCCAGTAGATTACCCCCGACACCACAATGCCGGTCAGCCATCCACTGCAGTGCTAGCCCCTACAGTCTTTCCACTCCCCCAGCCCATGCTCACCGTGCTCCTCCCACCCCCGTATGTGTATGCATAGTGACATTGTCACCCAGTTCACCCACCCCCTCATCCAGCCGCCCTACCCTCCCATCGCCATGAGGGATTGCACCAGGAAGGTGTCACTCATAATGGACGGCACCCCTTCCTCATTTGCCCACTTCACGAGTTACCCTGATGCCTGCAATCTGGGTTAGGGTAAAGGGTGACTGTCTAATACTGTCTCAATACACTTGTCTGTATTTAGTGTTGTCCCTGACCAGGTGCCATATTCAGTGCAAAGTTCAGTGCAAAGTTATCAGAACATATGAAATTTGCCAGCAGATAAAGGCCTAGAGGTCTATCAAGTCTGCTCGAATGTGCAGCTAGCACCCTATTCTGCAGCTGCCCTCCCTTCCACCCTTCCCTTCATTACCCCTCCCTTGTCCTGTCCCATCCTCATTTGAAGCAGTCCACTCTTCTACTGCATACCACTTCAGCAGGTAATGCATTCCACCCAGCCACCACCCTCTCTGTAAAAAAGTGTCTCCTCATCTCCCTCCTGAACCTTCCTCGCTCCAGTCTCATATCACGGCCCCTGGTGTCCCTCCCCTCCCTTACTTTGAACAGTCCCTCTGTACCCGTCTTGTTTATTTCTTTCATGTATTTAAAGTTTTCAATCATGTCACCCCTGTCTCTCCTCTCCTCCAGTGAGTACATGTTCAACTCCTTCAACCTCCTCTAGTATGATAAGTCCCCCAGCCCCTTGATCACCTTTGTAGCTCTGTGCTGCACCCCCTCCAGTAACTTAATGTCCCTCTTCAGATATGGACACCACTACTGCACGCAGTACTCCAGGTGTGGTCTAACTAATGACCTATACAGTGGCAGAATCACCTCCTCCCTCCTCGAGGATATACCCCTTGCAATACAACCCAGCACTTTGTTGGCCTTTGCAGCTGCCTTCCTACATTGTGCCTAGTTGTTCATTGACCCTGTAATGAGCACACCCAGATCCTTCTCCTCCTCTGTCTGGGCTAGCTGCACTCCCCTAGCTGATAACTCCTCCTTGGGTTCTTCATCCCAAAATGCAGCACCTTGCACTTTTTGGCATTAAAGCCCAGTTGCCAGGTGTCTGACCAGGTTTCAAGCTTTGCCAGATCATCCTGCAACCCCTGCCATCCCCCTAGGTCATCCACCACCACGCCTACCTTGGTATCATCAGCAAACAGACTGATCTTGCCCTTGATGTCCTATGATATGTCTGCAATGAATATCCCAAACAACACTGGTCCCAACACTGAGCCCTGTGGAACGCTCGTCACTGCCCTTGGGTGTGAGAGCTCCCCACCCACCACCACCCTCTGTCGCCTTCCCTGCAGCCAGTTTCCTACCCATCTCACCAGCTTTGCTCCGTCCCTGTGCCTACTAACTTCCTTCTCAGCCTTCCATGTGGCACAGAGTTGAATGCCACTGAAGTCCACATACAGGACATCCACTGCACGGCCCCTGTCCAGTTGCCTAGTTACCCAGTCATAGAACTGACCAGGTTGGTTTGGCAGGATCTGCCATGTATGAAGCTATGCTGTCTGCTGTCCTGTAGTCCTTTGGTCTCTAGGAGGGCCACCAGCCTCTCCTTCAGGATAATCTCCATTAGCTTACCCACGATGGATGTGAGGCTCACTGGTCTGTAGTTTCCCGGTTCATCCTTGGGGCCACTCTTGTGGAGGGGCACCACATGAGCCATCCTCCAGTCCTGAGGTACACACCCTGAATGTAGTGAGACATTAAATAGGTCTGCCAAAGGTCCTGCAAGAACCTCTGCCAGCTCCTTCAGTACCCTGGGGTGGATGCCAGCTGGGCCTGGTGCCTTGTCCACCCTCAGTGCCTTCAAACCCTCTCTAACTCTGCTCTCCATGATTTCCCCATCTGTCACCACTTCCTACCCTGCTTCTGCCATTTCTCCCACCTTGGGTGTCACCCCCCTCTTCTCTTTAGTAAATACTGAGCAGAAGTACTCATTTAGTGCTTCCGCCTTATCGCACCCTGCTTCCACCCAACCCCCCTCCTTCCTTAATGGATTTTTCAGATAAGGATTTATTTTTAACTAAAAGTACCAAGTCATCTGCATAGGCTAATGCTTTTTACAATAAAGATTGGTGGTTAAGGGAAATGGAATGGATTGTGTTAGCTGAATTTAAGAGTCTAAGGAGGGGATCAATACTAAACACATATAAAAGCTGAATTGGGGCTAAACCTTGATTGGATGACTTGTCTGTCAGATGTAACCCTTGTGATGCTTTATCCAGTACTTGTGGGGATGGTCACTAGTCTCGATGTTTGAGGCCTGATTTAGGCTTTCAGGCCTATCCCCACTGTCCTTGCCTTGCTCGACTTGCTGTCTGGGGGGTGGGATGTCCCAGTGCTTGGGCTGACCATTGTTTTGTTATTCTCCCTCTGTGCTAAGGTCAACAAAGGCCTCTGTTTCTCTGCATCTGTTTGTGTAGTGGTGCTATGAGCAGCTTCTGGGCATGTCATGTAAGTATGCCCTTCCCTACACAAAGATTACACATAACCTCATTCTTACAGTGGTTATTACTGGGTCTTAGAGCGTGATACAGTGAGCATCTAAGCTGGTCACAGGCACTACTGATGTGTCCCAGCTGCCCACATTTTTAACAGGTCTTGGGCTGGCTGGGGTAAAAAAGCACTCCCCTATCCCTGCCCAAAAAAAAAGCTATTTGAGAGGTGGTGTAACCCAGAATGATTTGATCCGAGAATGACTCAGCCTTCCACCTCCTAGTCCATATGCCCTCTGAGTCAAAATGCCTCTGGGTGGCTAACACTTGCACCATTGCTTTAACCAATAAGTTAAATCCAAATACTGACCCTTTCATTATGGAAAAGCACTATAATAATTTTATGTGTGGTTCTGGTGAGTGGTATTACCTTGAATGGGGCCATAGTAGGGGGTTCTTTATCTGATTACACTTGGCCCAAAAGGCTAGGTTTGCTGGCCAAGGCACCTAGCTTCACCTGAGCTCTTTCCTTCTAACTTGCTTGAAAGGACAGAACTAAGAACCTTACCAGAGTAAGGGAAAGGATTAAGACTTTTGGCTAGGCAGATTTACTGTTTGTTGTTGTTTTTATTTTGTACTCACAGGGATTGGTACTGTTTGTTGCTAACATTTTATTGCTTTATATTTCTCTGATTCACATTGCTGTTGCTGGGTGTACCTTCTGCTGCATTATTACAAGGTGTGCCTACAGGTGTGTGCTAACAAATTACTGCTGTAATCTTCTGATTCAAATTGTCTTTTGCAAGGTATGTCTTCTGTTACTGCTTTATTTTTCTCTGTAGCAAAGTGTTTCTTACAGGTTATATCTTCTGTGAAATTATTACAGGTGGTGCTTACATTTTTGTGACTTTTTATCATTAGGCTAAGCAAAATTACTGTTTGACCCTATTTTATTTATTTCTTTTTTGCTGAAAAGTTTTTTTTGTCTCAGAGGTGTTGCAGTCTCCTTCTCACATTGAAGACAGGGAAAGTGAGAAAGCAGCCACAGCTTCCTTAAATCAAGGAGGTTATTTTCTAGACAACACTCAATTGAATTATTACTTTTTGGACCTGTGTAAGTAACTAGTATGATTCTGTTTTTTGGGTGGACTTTTCTTAGTTTTAACTTTAATTTGCCTGGGAGGAACTGTAGCTGGGAGATATTTGCAGTCAGTTGTGACTAGACCTGTTACTTAGCCTTTGTGAAATAGGTGTCTGAAAGGAAGGAAGGAAGGCATCCCGGGGTGGAGGGTAAATATTGTAGGTGATTATTTCTGGACAGGATAGGGAGGGAGCTGGATGTCATTATCCACCTAGGGATGAACCACCTGGCTGAGAATGGCATCTGAGCAGTGTAACAGGAGTTTGTGGAGTTTGGGAGGGGCCTTAGACAAGTAGCACACATGGTAGCTTTCTTGAAAGTGCTACCTATCTATGGCATGGATGAGGCTAGGGCACTCTGCACCATGAGATTCAATGACTGGATGAAAAGCTGGTGCAGAGCTCAGGGATTTGACTTCACTGGGGACTGGGGCTCCACCTGGAGGGATACAGGCCTATATAGGTGTGATGGTCTGCATCTATCCTGGAGGGGAACCAGGATCCTAGGTGATAGGTTTAAATGCTTCAGTGGCAAGCATTTAAACTAGCCAAGGGGGGAGGCACTGAAGAGGAGAAGGGAAATCCTAGCCCCCCCCCAAAAATCAGGGTAATTAGTGAGGTAAACACCAAAATAGAGCAGTCGATAGGGAGAAGGGCAGGGGTAAATGGAAAAAAAGAAAAAGGCAGTAGGGACAGGGATGGGGCAAAAAGAAATAAAGCCATAAAGAAATGGAGGGTAATGAGTACCAATGCCAGTAGTCTAGGTACAAAGCTCCCTGAAATGGTGGCCTTGATGGAAGAGGGATGCCTGGATTTTGTGGCAGTCACAGAAACATGGTACACAGAGAACCACGACTGGGATGTCAACATACCAGGGTACACAATCTACAGGAGGGACATGGAGGGAAAAAGAGGAGGAGGAGAAGCTCTCTATGTAAGAGAAGGGATAAAAGCAGCTGAACTAAAGGGTAAACTGGGAGGAGAGGAGGCACTGTGGGTCACCCTGGAGACTGGAAATGGCTCCACAATCCACACAGGGGTTGTATACAGACCCCCATCTCAGGGGAGGAAATGGACAAGGAAATGATAGAAGGTATCCTTGGGATGACAGAGAAAGGGGAGATATTGCTCATGGGGGACCCGAATATGCCAGATGTTGACTGGAGCACCTTTGCTGCAGCCACATCCAAGAGCAGGGCCATTCTCGATGCCCTATAGGGGGCATGCTTCAGACAGTTAGTTTTAGAACCCACTTGGAAGAGAGCAATCTTATACCTGGTACTCTTAAATGGGGATGGAGAGATGATCTCTGATCTAGAAGTGGGTAGCCATCTGGGAACAAGCGACCACCAAACAGTGTGGTTCATGATAAATTTAGCTGTAGAATCAAGCCACACAAAAGTGAAGGTACTGGACATCAGGAAGGCTGAGTTTGACAAAATGGCAGAGTGCCTCAGAAAAGTACTAGCAAACAGGCAAGAAGGTGGGTGGAGCAACAATGGGAAACATCACAACCGCCATCACAGAGGCAACAAGTCTTTGTAGCGAAGCAAATAAATTAAAATGAAAGAAAAAACACTATGGTTCTCAAAAGAAGTGGCAGGTAAGGAAAAAAGATAGCATTCAGGAAGCATAAGGAAACACAGAAGGAAGAGGAGAGAACTGTACCAGTTAAAGCAGAAGGAAGTGGGTAAGGCAGTCAGAATAGCAAAGGCCCAAACCAAGGAAGAGATAGCCAACTCGGTTAAGAAGGGATAAACCTTTATACTTACATTAGGGAGCAAAGAAAGACTAAGGCAGGGATACTGAGGCTGAACAAAGAGGAAGGTGGTTGGGCAGAGAGTGACAGTGAAAGCAGGGATACTGAATGAATACTTCGCTCAATATTCACAATGGAAAAGCAGGGGGAAATACCTAATCCAGTCAATAGAAGCACTCTGGATAGGGGGATTGTTATTAGTCCTTTCACAGAAGAAAGGCTTCTGAAAAAACTCTTAAAACTGAAAGTGGATAAAGCAATGGGGCCTGATGGGATTCACCCTAGAATTTTAGAAGAGCTAAGGGAAGAACTAGTAACACCACTGACTACCCTTTTTAATAAATCATGGGAGGATGGTGTGGTACCTGAGGACGGGAGGAGGGTGGATGTAATTCCCCTTCACAAAAGTGGGAGCAAGACAGAGGCAGGAAACTACAGACCTGTCAGTTTGACCTAAGTGGTAGGGAAAATGATGGAATCACTTCTGAAAGAAAGAATTGCTGAGTACCTAGAGGCCAGTAGGGCACAGTACCCAAGGCAGCATGGATTCACAGCGGAAGGTCATGTCAGACAAATCTAATAGATTTCTTGACTGGGTGACCAAAGCAGTAGACCAGGGACTGTTGTGGACATGGCCTACCTAGACTTTTGCAAGGCATTTGACATAGTCCCGCACAAAAGATTAATAAATAAATTAGCCAGCCTGGGAGTGGGTCCTAGGGTGGTAGCCTGGGTAAAACACTGGTTGGACAATAGGACACAGGGTAATAGTAAATGGAGTCCACAGTGAAGAAAGGAGGGTTTGCTAGTGGGGTACAGCAGGGTTCAGTACTGGGGCCGGTCCTTTTTAATGTCTTTATAAGTGACATTGCAGAGGGACTGGAAGGGAAAGTATGTCTCTTTGCAGATGACACAAAGATCTGCAACAGGGTTGATACACAAGGTGGGGTGGAAAGGATGAAAATGGACTTGGCAAGGTTGGAGGAATGGTCAAATGCTTGGCAGCTTAGATTCAGTGCAAAGAAGTGCAAAGTAATGCACCTGGGAAACAAAAATCCAGGAGAAGAGTACACAATGGGGGTGAGATACTGACAACAAAAATGGAAAGGGACCTGGGGGTAGTCATATCAGATGACCTAAAGGTGAGCCAGCAATGTGAGAAGGCAGTAAGGAGGGCTGGGGAATACTGGGATGCATAGGGAGAGGCATCACCAGTAGAAAACAGGAAGTTGTTGGCCCTCTGTACAGACAGTTGGTAAGACCACATCTGGAGTACTGTGTACAGTTCTGGAGACCCCATCTCCACAAAGACATAGACAGTGTGGAGGCTGTCCAGAGGAGGGCAACCAAAATGATGCAGAGTCTGCATCAGAAGACATATGAAGAAAGACTAAAGGAACTAAAGATGTATAGCCATGAGGAAAGGAGGGAGAGGGGGGACATGATAGAAACTTTCAAATACCTCAAGGGAATCAACAAAATCCAAGAGGGTAGCATATTTCAGAAAAAGAGATGTGCAAAAACAAGGGGGCATAATTTGAAGATACAGGATGGAACAGCTCAGAGGTAATGTGAGGAAGTATTTCTTCACAGAGAGGGTTGTGGATACATGGAACAGCCTTCCTGAGGAGGTTGTAGAGTCAAAGACAGTGGGGGAATTAAAAAATGCATGGGACAGACATAAGGCAATTCTAGTGGGGGGAAGGAGGAAGTAGGATGTTGGTTAACTAGGATCTGCAGCTTATCCGTTAGGTAGAGAAATGGGCAGACTAGGTGGGCCAAGCAGTCCTTATCTGCTGTCAAATTCTATGTTTCTATGTTACACTTGGCCCAAAATTTATTAAGGCCACTTTTCAGCTTAAAGCTGACATCAAAAGATGTTTCCCAAGAAACATGGATTAAGGCGATATAACTCAGTTACATTGAAATACATATTTTCTTTTAGTAGTGTTTTTCCCCACGAATACCATGTCTGGGAATGTTTGTACTCCGTACAGAAGTCTAATCGTTATTCCATTTTGCTGGATACACAGGCTAATGGAATAAGGAGTGATAAGGCCTTGGGATCTGTCTGTTGGAAAAACCATTTACATTTTCATTATTTAAACCGTTAGAATCAACATTTTGTGGCAGGGGTTTTTTACTAACTTAAAGAATTGTGCGGGGAATATCAGAAACAGAGAAATCACTTAGCATTTCTTCATTATCAATAGTATCAACACCCACGCGCCTGAATTGTGGAACTCCCTTCCGGCACAAGTTCGTGCCTCCCCCTCCCATTCCACCTTCAAAACTTCCCTCTGGAACTTCCTAAAAGCTGCTGCGACCTGCCTGTCTGCCACTTAATGCCCAGTCCCACAGCCCTCCTACCCTCAACGGTACCCCAGCTAGGCACTTTGTGCCCCTCTACCCTTTGTGATGCATTGTTCTAATGGCTATGATATGTACTGTTTTCTCTAAAAGCCTAGGGGATGTCTTATACCCCCCATGATGCCCCTTGGGCCTGTATGTACCCTACGCTGTGTGACCCACTGTTGTTGCATCTATGCTAATCCTTACGCTATGTACTATTGCTTTATAATCCCTGGTTATGTCTTCTTGTTTTATTCCGCTGTTGGAGCATGCTGCTCCAGTTTGTAATGTTGACTATGTATTTGTCTCATGTATACCTTGTAATTCTCCTGGGTCACACCTGAAAATAGTCACAAGCAGTCTAGTGTGCTTACCTGATTACCAAAAGCAAATAAATAAATAAAATAAATAAACAGTATGTAATGATATTGGAGTAATATTCTCAGTAGATGCCAGTGATTCTGAGTTAACACTAGTTCGGTGCGGTACCAATAATGGGGAGCGCACTTCCCCAGAGTCACTATATGGTACCAGTACCTGTTTACAGCTACTTTCAGTCAATACAGTTGTAGCTACTGATGTGGAAGATTTGCATATGCTTACCTCGAGTTTTAATGGGCAAAACCTGGAGATCCTTCTTGGGTGTCTGGAGCGCCACCTATCCAGCAGCTTGTAATGATTTTTCTACCGACCAAGGAGTTGAGTCTCTATGGGTGTGTCTGCCCAGGAAAGTTTACTTGGTACTGTTTTCTTCTTTTTCCTGTCCAATTGTCCTGCTTTGTTCCTCACAGAAAAAGAGAATATTGTGGCTTTTTGCTGATCCTATCCATCAGTTTGGAAGATTAGCACTGTTTTTTTCCATCTTCTGTGCTACTGCTGCATTTGCAGATTCATTTACCATGGCAGTACCTCCAGCCTTGGTTGGTTGTCAGGCTAGGCCACAGCCGTCACATCTGTTTGAATACCTGCTAGCGCTGCCGCTAATTCATTCCATTTTCTTACGTACTATTCCTCTTCCAGTTTTAACATTTCTTATATTGATGCTGCCTATGCTTATTTTGTCTGTTTCAATTCCAGCTTGATCCCTTCCTTGTTATTTTTCCAAGCATTATCAACATCAAAGGAGACCTAAATGGTCTGTAAAGATATCACCACATCATTTAGAGACAAACCAGCCACATCAAAAGAACATTTCTGTCTCAGGGTTCTCCGTCGCTGAGGAGGAGACCTGCTCTCAGCCATCAACATGTGTGTCTCCATGGCTGTCCACTCAGGGTGTGAGTGATTGGCCATCACCTGATAGTCAAAGGCTCCCCTGCAGGTCAGTGAGGAATTTCCTGGTGCCCTGGCCAAATTTCCCCATTCACTAAAAATACCACTAACAGTTTAATCTGGTTCACAGTCAGTTGGCATTCATCTATATTCCTCCCTTCCCCCAGGTCGCGCCTGAAAATAGGCAGAATTTGTCTAGTGCACTTACCCGGTCAACAAAAACAGAAATAAATATATAAATAGATTTCCATCTTCCTGTAGCTCTTTTGTTGTGGTCCTCTGTTCTCTCCGTAACTCCTTTTGCTATGTGCCTGAGTCTCGAACCCCATAATATAGGTCCTTGTCTTCTCACTCACCCTTCTATTCTCCTTTTTAGTAGATTTCACAGTTTAATATTGCATCCCTGAAGCCGGTTTCTCTCTTCCTCATTTTATCAGTAATTTATTGTATTGTAGACTCCACTGCACATTTTCCTCCCATCTCTTTCTTCCTTCTTTCAACCATGCCCCTTTTCCTCCTATTTATTTATATAATTCCTCCTATCTATCTGTATATATATACACAAACAAAAACACACACACACACACACACACATATATATATATACACACACACATGAATATATGGATTATAATGTACACTGTTATTAGGATGATTTATGGTGTCCTTTAATAAGTAAATAAGATATTGTGTGTAATATTTTGAAGCATGTGTCACATTTGAAATAAGAAGTAAGTATTAGAAATATGCATGAGTTAATTTATTCTGCTTCTTTCCTTGCCTTTTAATGAATTTTCTTTGCACAAAAGACTTTTTTATATGAAAAATGCTCTCACGTGCACTGCTATTTTGTTATTTTTAGGTTGTTGTTTTGTTGATGCTTCTGCAATTAAAATGAAATTCTGCTTCTGGAATAAAAAAATTTTGGGAATAAGTACAAAAAGCATTTGGTAAGATTGTAGAGTAAGCATCGCAATACAGCCTAGATACAGTATGCGATTGGCAGTGTTTGATTTCAATTGGTCCCTGTTTACACTCGGATCTATTGTTATGCACTATAATATGCACTGATGAAATATGTATATATTGTTTTTAAGCACTGTCACTGAGAAATGGTCATGTGGCAATGGTCTTTGGGCTTTAAAATGGGTGTATGTACTGATTAAGTTCATCTTTGTGAAAGCCAATGACTTGGTGAAATGTTAGACATTAGTTCTTCTGTTCTTTTAGTCCTGCAAACTGTTGGATGTACCACGTGGTGAGAAAAACGCTTTTTCAGCTGTATTGAACTGTGGCAAGCCTGTTTTGTGTGTATGGTGGGCCATGACTGTGCAAACTTTGTTATCTGTGTTTGTTGGGAGGGCGGTAGGGATTCAGATCATATGGTGACAGTGACTCAGACAGTTTTTAATAGAAATCCCTTGATTGACTGGAAGGTTCGGGATACTAGTGTTTCAGACTCTTTAAATTACATTTCCTTAGTGGCCAGGAAGACTTGTATAAATGTTTCTATGGGCAAAATAAATGCAAGCGTATGTGCTTCATACAACTCAAGTCCCCACATACAGTACCTCTGCCTGCCTATTATGTTTTGGGTTGGAGATGGAGTCGATTTCAAAAAATATAAAAGACAAAAAGTAGGAAACTGCATACAGTTGTTTCTTTTCCTAAAGTGAATTCATTTATTTTGCATTCTCTGTCCCAGCATCATATTTCATCAAGCACCATCAATTCTGCAGCAGGGGGAACCAACAGTATCAATCAATCAGTCAATCAGTCAATCAGTCAATCAATCTTTATTTTACCAGGTGGAACATCATTGAGGAAAGCTCATTTACAAGATGGACCTGGGTACAGTTCATAACAAAACACAACAGAACACAGTATATATGTATGTGTGTATATAGGATACATGATGGGGTGAGGGGATATGTTAAATATTGTCACTCTTGCAGGTGAGGCATGGATATCTCACGAAGTCGGCGCACGAAAGAGGAGGATCTATGCCTCACGAGGCAAGAGGACAATATTTACATATCCCACTCAGCCCCATCATGTGTTCGATGGAGTGCAATAGGGTAGGTTTCATAGGTGTTGCTGAATAGCAGGTTTTAGTGATGAAAATGGGTGTTATTTTACATATCAGTAGTGCTCCGTTGTAATGAGGCTGCTTTGCTTGTGAATACTGACGCTTTATGAATGGATGTTGTTTCTTCGTTGTGATTGGGTATTATAGCAGTTGCCTATTTTTCATTGGCTAAGGTGTGTGAACTGGGGTAGAAATGCAGCTTATTGGTTATTGTTGTTGTGTAATGATTGGTTGTTGGTTGTGAGTGACAGCGTGATTTTACTGTGATTGGTTCATTTTGTTATGCGCATAGTGCACTTACATTTCTTTTCGATATACAGCGCTTTTGCGATGTGCTTATAGTGCATGGAACAACTTTATTTACTTAACGTTTATTTTTGCAGTTTATTTATATTTGTATGTGTTGCTTGTGACAGTGTTTGTCAGTTCATAGAAGGGACCCATTGGCGCTGGACTTCCGACATTTTGACTGCTGTGATTCTCAGGTAACCGGTTCTAATCACTGCCAGCCAGACAACATCTGCTCATTTTTTCAGGAGGGCTTTCTTTGAGTGACCTGTAAAAGAAAAAATATTTGTTAGCATGTGCAGTAGTTTATGTGTTACTGACCGCTTATTATATTACTTTCCCAGTTAACTGTGGTAGAAAGTATTACTGCTTACTGTGATAGATATTGAATGTAATATTTGTAGCACAAATTGTAGGACTGCTTGAAACACGTGACATTGCTTACAGATATGAAATTTTTTATTTTCTTGTATGCTTCTGTTTTCTGCACGTAGTAGCATGTGGGACAGAAGCTGGCATCTCATTCTGTAAGGTAGCTGTTTTGTGGTGTTCCAGTGCAGCTTTACATTCAGCAGAGGTAGATGGCTCTGAGTCAAAGTGGTTGCTCAGTAGATTAGAGATATTTTTCTGTTTCTGTACATTCAGTTTGGAGTAATCATTAAGTGACTGCAGTTGTTTGTGTCCCGAATCTGTATTACTCCTGGAGGTACATTACTATCCACTAGTTTCTGTACCAGGTGTTTCCTTATGGAGTGGTTTGTAAGCCTGCTGTCTGTTTGATGCCTGCAGTTTGTATCATCGCTTCAGTATGGTAGCGATGGTATTTACAACCGAGTGCTTGTTGTTTGAACCAGCAGTTGTTACTTGCCAGTTTATATTGGTGATTTACTGCTAAAAAAAAGGGCAGAGTCATAATTATATTTGGCAGGTCTTTTCTCCATATAAAATATAAAGTTTGCCACAGGGCACTTCTTCTGTTAGCAATGGCATATGCTCGTGGTTTTAACATCGCGAGTGTCTTTTGGGTTACTGCCAGTCCTTGTTTTCGTTTGTCTCCTGGGAAAATTCTATGTATTTGTCTCCTTTGTCATCCGAGCATAATTTTATATCTCCCACTTCAAATTCTACATTCAGAGTTTCCCGGATACCAAAGAACATTGTTGTGTTGAGCCACATAGTATTTAAGAGTGACTGTGGAGTTCTTGGTTTCAGATACATCTTTTCATACAGATCATTAATTAAGGTGTCAGTGAGTTAGTCAGCAGCTTAACGGTCTATTCCTTTACCATCCTCCTTTAATTTTTTGTTTGGACAGCAAACATCTCTACACTTTAGAAATGCAGGGGAAGTGGATAGCGATTCAGGATACTGGTGCTTTTCAAGTGTTCTCATAACTTTGAAATTTAGCTTCAAGCTTAGGGCTCATACTGAGAACCGCTTTTTTTTGGCACTGAATGAAGTAGTGACACAAAAGGTTGTTTAAATCATGTGCAGGCAGAAATTCCATGGGTGTTGTAATATTGAACTGCTCTTTCATATACTTCAAAATTGCTGACATCACATTCTTTTCGTCGTGGTATTCTCATTTTTGCTGATTCAATATATTGATCAATATAACTACTGTCTAGAAATACTGTTGGTGCTGTCGAGAGTTATTTGTGGATCGAACATTTGGGATGAATTTCTCAAGTGCTGCTAGTCTAATAGAGCTCAGTATCCAGTTAATTGCAACAGCTTAATAATATTTCCTGCTGCACTGCTCTATGCTCTGCATTTTTGTTCAGCTTTCGCTCCACGGAATCCTTCCATATTCCACTGTGATGTGCTCCTTGTACATAGTTATCCATAGCTTTAGTATTTTTGTCCTATGTTGTATTGTATGTGTAGGTTCTGTTTAAATGCTTTCCTGTACTGTTTCATATCGGCTTTGCAAAGTTTTTAATACTGTTGTGTTAATTACTAACAGCTGTGTACTGCACTGCACGGATAACTCGCCTACTTCTGTAAAGGTTTCTTGATTTTCACAGGTGAGTCTCATTTGCTTAAGTTGCTAGGAAACAGAGCTGCCTGCACTTTTTACTCTTCATGACATAGCAACTGTGAGAATATCTGTTGCTGACATAGGAACTGTGTGTGTAAATCTGCATATCTACCACAGTTCCTACGTGAGCAACATTTACATCACTCTTGTGAGAATACATGCTTTTATATGTGACGTTTATCAGCCACCCCTATTGTATAAATATATATACACACACACACACAGGAAATAAGTAGTAAATAAGGAGCTTCAAATAAACTATGTAGTTTACATAAACAAGGTAATGGCTAGACGAGTGTATATAGCAGCAAGGGCACAATTACAACACAAATTCATACAGTTTATGTTTAATACAGTCAAGAAAACGTAGATACAGTATTTATAATTAGAAAAAAAGGACTTGGAGGGAAGGGAGGCAAGGATAAGTGAAATTTTGGAACAGCAACAGAGGGAAATGGTGGGGGGGCAGAAAGAATAAGGTTAGGGACTCATTCCAAAATTGTATTATAGAAACACTTTATAGATGATGTTCTCCTTGTGTGGTGAGGGGACATGGAAGAACTTACAGAATTTGTTGCTTTTCTGCATAATACTAATGCCAACCTCAGGATAACCTATGAAGTGAGAAGAGAAGAGGTGAACTACTTGGATTTGAAAATAAAATACAATGAAACAGAAGGAATAGACACTTCCCTCTTTAGGAAAGCAACAGACGGAAACACCATTTGGATGTCAAGTAGTTGCCACCCCACCACAAAGTGGAGAATATTCCAAAGAGCCAGTATTACAGAATCAAAAGAAACTGTATTACAAAACAAGAGCACATTAAAGAACTGGGGATACAAGAAAAGTGCTTCTTGGAAAGGGGTTATTCTAGTAAGACCCTCTGTGGAGCTAAAGAATCATACTGATAGTATAGAAGGGAAAGAAAATATTGAGAATCGGTTGAATTTTGTAACAATGTACAGTACAAGATTGTGGCAGGTGAAAAAGATCCTAAACAAACATTGGCATGTTTTAGCAGCTGATTATAGATTGAGGGAGGTTTCAACAGTCATGCCAAGAATGCCCTACAGGAGATCACATAATTTTAAAGATATGTTGGTTAGCTCAGCCCAGAAACCAGAACAACCAAGAAATTAGTTGCCACCTTTGCCATGCAGGTGCAAAAAATGTGGGAATTGCTCCTTTTGTAAAAAATGTACATGAACGTAGTATATTTAAAAACCCACACGATGGGAAAATGTGTGAAATTAACCACTTTATTAATTGTAATACAACGTATGTGGTATATATATATGTCTGTGCACATGTACTGTATAGGTAAGACCAACAGGAAATGGAAGGAAAGAATGGGAACACCTGATGGCTATAAGAAATGAGAACTTAGAGAATGTCTGGGCTTACGTATTAAGAATGTCAAAAATGAAGTGGAACATACTGTCAGTTCATTGGATTAGAACATGTAAAATTGGGACCTAGAAGGGTAGTAGAGGTGATTTGTTAAGCCAGAGAGAGAGAGAGAAAAAACTAATTGATATATATGACAGAAGCTTATATGGGATCTGGTTTAAATGATCATATAGAGTTAAAGACCTTTTTGAAAGTTAGACTCCGAATGAATGGGTGTTATATGTAAGAAATGAAAATATTTTTTTATATGCGGTATTTATGAAAGAGATAGGAGTTCTTGTTGAAGTAATTTGTTTATTTCTCTCATAGGTATTTCCCACTCTGGAAAGGATGTTTTCAGGAATGTATATTATAAATGAAGATTTCTATCTTCCTGTTAATCTTTTGCTGTGGTCTCCATTCTCTAAGTAACTCTTTTTACTATGTGCCTGAGTCTGAAACCCTGTAAATTAGGTCCTTGTCTTTGCCCTCCTCCTCCTTCTATTCTCCTTTTTAGTAGATTTCTACAATTGTTAAATATTACATCCTTGAAGCCTGTTTCCCCTCTGTCCACTTTACCAGTAATTTATTCTATTGTAGACTCCACTGCAAGTTTTCCTCCCTTCTCTTCCTTGCTTCTTTCATCCATGCCCCGTCTCCTCCTATTTATTTATTTATTTTTTTACCAGGAGAGACACACTAAGCTGAAAGCTTGTTTACAGGTGCGACCTGGGAGCACAAGGAAGTTAAGTGACTTGCTCAGGGTCACACAGTATACAAGTGGGGGCTGTAGGATTCAAACCCAGGTCTCCTGGTTTGCAGCTCAGAGCCTTAAACCACTGCACTATACTGCTTCCTATTTATATAATGAATATATGGTGAATTAATTTAATTTGTGCTTCTTTGACCCAGCATCACATTTGTTAGTAGAGCAATAAATCTTACTCTATCGCAGGTTCTTGTCTGGATTGCCAAAGTAGAGAAACAACAAACTCGTGGTTTCAGAATCTGATAATGATTTATTTCTGGTATATAAAACAGACTTACAACTAATCAGTGATAAAAATAAAGATAATTAGCACTAAGAAAGAATACCAGTCTTTCTTATTTCTTAGCTAGGTAGAATCAGGGTGTTCTCTGAGGATTCTAAGCTAAAACAGTCATTTTTATATCTCTGATTATTGCTATAGAAACCAGTAAAAGAGATAGAACAAACATATATAATTGGATGAACAAATATGATGTGATTTGTACTAGCCTGGGAATATGCACTGAAGTAGTAAAAACACTGATAAGGGGAAATAAACCATCTTTGTATATAATCAGGTCATGATGACCCTCACCTGATAATTACTTTGCACTAAACCTAAAGATGGCAGCCTTGCACAACTAATGATTGTAATTATGCAAGTGTCCAAAACAGCAGTATTTTCTCAGTGCATTAGTACATAATGATTTTCAGTAAAACACAATGATTCTTATGAAAACACAATAATCGTAGAATATTGATAACAGTATATAATTGTATATAAGGTATGTACTACATATATAAAGTATTGTGATTATATAGCAAGAATACAGTCATAAGCATTGTAATCAATAGCAACAATGATAATAGAACAGTAGAACCCAGATTCTGACACTTATGCTTATATGATAAGTGCCTTTGCCCTAAATATTACTGTCTGCGACCTAGGGCTCCAATCAGGGGTGGTGGTCCATGGATATTTCCCCCCCTTGATGCCTCAGAAGGGGCATCAATCCCAAGTAGCTATGTAAGGATGGAGCTAAAAAAAGTCATTTACAAGCCCAACGTGTGAGCCTTGTAAAGGAACTTGAGTTGTTCACGATGTTGTTTGAGGGTACATCGCAGGCAGCAAAGATGTAAAATCAGAAAAACAATCAAAAAGGCTTGAATAATAACAAAAACCTTAAAAGATAGTTCAACCCAGTAATTACCTACAGCTAAGCTTAAATCACCATCATGAATAAGATCATTGAGAATATTATTTGCTTTAGGTACATTGTTACTAATGTAGATTAAATGATCATCTTTTCTAGCAGAGAGACCTCAAAGTGATTGTCAAGGGATCAATGTGCACGTTAAAAATAGGCAAATATCAAGACAGGGCAAGCCAATATTGGGGATCAGTATCTATAACGTCAAGTTCAGGGAGAGGAACAGGCGTAATAACAGTGTGACCAATAACCGTTTTCTGCTGTGGAGTAAAACAGAAGTTAGTTTTATCAATATTGCAAGTGCGTAGACCATAGGCGAATTTTTGTAATTTGTAACAATACAATACTGCCCTTCAGCAGTATAAGTGACTCTGAGGTTGGGAACTCTCCAACGTTGCGGGTGGAATGGACAAGAAAACGTAGAATTGGTGAGCCGGGTAGTGAAGCAATGTATCTCTTCAAGATAGCTTTGAGATGGTGCTGTTTCAGCCTCGAACGCTGAAGATGCAGCAGGAGGGATGTCGTCATCTGTATCAACATCAGTAAGGTTACTCTGCAGATTGTCACCCAAAGTCAAGGCCCAGTCAAGATGTTCTGGAGAGTAGCCACATATGGGTTTTACAACATCAAAGACATCACAGCAGCACAAGAAGTAATATCCTTTCTTGGCACAACAGTTCATGAGAGGAGAAGTCCAAACTTGGAGCACAGGATGAAATACCAACATAGCTGTAAGTTCAGTTCTTTCATGAAAAATGTAATTTTCAAGATGTCCAAGAGAATGTATGTTAGCAAGTTTATCAAAGACACATGTAGTTGGATCAAAATGTGGAAGTGACACTGTAAAGGTAATGAACATGTTCTCCCTGATAGAACATGTCTGGGTTTTGTAGCAAGGGGCATGGTTGGGAAACCTGGAAACATAACCAATGTTACGGACAGTTGACATTGAAATATTGAGAGTATTTTTCAAACACATAGAAATACAACCTGTACCTGTACAGTGGGGGCAATAGCATTTACCCAATCTGAGATCATGTATGAGATCTGGAATTTTGCCTGATTCCAAGACCCTGAAGAGACTGTTAACAGTAGAAATAACTAAGAGCCATAAGCAGGACATCAAATTTCACTCCCAGTAAAGTGCTTGTCTGCCTCATGGTTGTTCTGAAAAATAAGATCATTAAGTTTGTTTCTTGTGTCATTGAACCCTTGAGCAATCTCTTGCATATTGTATATAGTATATCTTTTCTTCCTCACTTAGAGTATTGACACCTTGCAAGATAGGGGGCATAACATCATTGTCAAGTGTTTGCTGAAATTTTAGTGTTTGTGCTTTAATGGAAGCAATATCAGCTCTATTCCAAATAGACATTCCTGAACCAAAAAGGCCAGTAACAGTGATGGTGACCCAGTAATACCAGAGACAGTACCAGCAGCACCAGCTGAGGCTGTGTGTTGCTGGAAGTGTGTTTTTTTAGGTTTGTGGTATTTACGGGCAGGTCAGAAAACACCTACATGATCCATGGTGTGGGGTCCACCAATGGGATCATTAGTGTGTGTTTGGGTAAGCAGAAACAATATCAGTAAGCATCATACTGTGAAACTTAGAAGTATTAGTATCTTGACATAAACCAAATTCAGCCATATTCCAATGTAATAAATTGAAAATAACTGGGACATGCATACACTGTACACTGTTAATAAGGGCACCTGGGAGTGATGTGGCAGTCAGACCACTAGGAAGTCCATCGTCGAGATGAGAGCAGGCGAGAAGTTCTTCCTGGCTGGGTGGAACAACAGACAGATAGAGAGATGAAAAAGCAGCATAGTTTTGAGAACAAAAATCTCATGCCACTGATGAACGGAGTTGCTCACAGAAGGCAGGGTCAATAAGTGCAGTAAGGTTATATTGACCAGTGTGTCTTGGAGAAGCCTGTCTAATAGAAAGTGTACCATTCTGTGATATGTCAGTGTTAGGCCAGCCATGGAATGTGCTCTCTTGGCTAGGCGTGCTACAGGAATTTTGTAGCCCATTGCATCAGTATCCCATTGGATAGTAAGGGAGGATTTATCTGGAGCAACAACAGCAGCATCTAATAAAGCATCTTTTCCTTGAGTAACTTTAATATTTTTGTTAGGAATTGTAATTTTAACGCCCATATCAGATTTTCAAAGCAACTGTGCCAGAAGATCCGGTTGTTTTGGAAGTGGAGGAGCAAAAAACTTCTAGAGGTGGAAATCCACCCAGCAGGAGAAGGATGTGCAAGACAGCCATCTTGCTGATATCTGAAAGAAACAGAAAGGGTCAATTAGCTGAAAGTACTATTCCACCCTATGGGGTTAGGAAAGTAAGTTTAGTCACCTTTATATGGTTTAAGTTGGTTAGCATGGAACCACTTGTCAGCAGTCTTTTTCTGCTTTTGATGTTGTACTCTGACTTGATACACAGCAGGGCTGAGCTTGTTTACAATGGGATAAGGACCTTCCCATTTACTGGAAAATGAGTGAGGGATTGTCTATATTGGAGAAGCATGACTTGATCTCCAACTTGCCAGTCGACTTCTTTACCATGTTTGTCAAAGTGGGCTTTTTCTTGCTGTTGAGCTTTGCCAATTTGCTTTGCAGCAAACAAATGTGTTTTCATCATGTCATCATGAAGCTTTTCTATGTACTTGTCTATGGATACTCTATCTGCAGTGAGGGTGTGTAGATCAACCAACAGGTGTTCGGGCAGTCTCATAGCTCTACCAGTCATAACCTCATAAGGGGTATACTGAGTAGTGGCTGCAGGTGTGGCCCTAATTGCCATGAGGAGTAGTGGCAAAAGGGAATGCCAATCTTTGGGATTATCATCAATGAATTTAGATAACATCTGTCTGATGTGTCGGTTTGCTTTTTCTACCAGGCCTGAGGATTGAGGATGGTAGGGGATGTGGAATTTTTGATCAATTCCAAGAAGTTGGAGTGTTTGTTGCATCAGTTCAGCTGTAAAGATGGAACCCTGATCTGAGTCTACCTTGAGGGGTAAACCCCACCTGGAGAATAGTTGATTCACCAGGATTTTGGCAGTGGTCTTTGCAGTGTTGTTCTTAGTGGAAAATGCTTCTACTCACTTAGAGAACAAGTCCATGACAACAAGGGCATACTTGTTGTTCTTACTATAATTAATAAGAAGGCCAATGAAATCAATTTGAATTACGTTCCATGGTCTGGATTGCCTTTGGGGTAGCAATCTTGCATTTTCTTTGCAGGAATAGGATTGTTCTGTGGCACGCTATGCAGTTGTCAACATAGTGTTCCATGTCTTTGGCCATGCCAGGCTACCAAACGACTGTTTTGAGTCTCTGAAGGGTGTTGTCCGATCCTGGTGTCCTCCAGTGGAGTGTCATGAACCATATGAATAAATTTGTTAGCAGTAAGTGTGGTGCCACCCACAGTTTGTCACCTGTATCTTATTTGTGATACCAGATGAGCCTTTGATCAC
The DNA here is from genome assembly GCA_016271365.2 of Neoceratodus forsteri. Classification (NCBI taxonomy): domain Eukaryota; kingdom Metazoa; phylum Chordata; order Ceratodontiformes; family Ceratodontidae; genus Neoceratodus; species Neoceratodus forsteri. Next base: position 216,756,302 of record CM028133.1, read on the forward strand.
AAGACAAGTGTAAATTGTCTGAGTGTCTCTTGTATGGACTGCCTATAGGCAGTGCCTGTTCAGTTCCTTTGTCCAGGAATTTTAACACATCTCTGATCTCTGCATCTGCTTCTGAGCAGCAGAAAGATCCAGTGGGAGTTCCGTACTGTTTTTTGGCAGCGGCAATTATACATGTTACAATAGCTGCTATACCATGTGTGTGAGTCATTTCCATCGTCTCCCCCCCTCGAGCGCCTGCTTTGGCAAGCAGGTTGGCTCGCTCATTGTATTCATGGTAAGGATCAGATTTACAGTGAGCCTTAACCTTTTGTATGTATAGCTTGTGTGTAAACATTTGGGTGAGGGTGTGTATGTACACAAACAGTTCCCTGTATTTGACAGGGGTACCATCAGATGAGGTAAAATTATTCTTTTGCTAGAATGGAAAGAATTCAGTTAGGAATGAGCATACCCAATTGGAGCCTGCAAAGATGATTGCATCTGTGTCACCATGAGGTATAATCTCTGAGGCACAGGCCACAGCTGCGAGTTCAGCATACTGTGAGGAGAGAACAGTGCATTTCCTAGAAATGCATCTGTAATCACCCTCATGGTCCAGTATGAGCACTCCAAGTCCTGCTACCTGTTCTCCATCCAGATAGGATGCAGAGCCATCCGTAAAGATGTGGAACATTGTTTTGCCCTCCAGGACCTCAGGTGTTGCTGGCAGGAAGGGTTCTGGGTCAGGTAGATCAGGTGGTTGGAGGGCACAATCATGAGGCTTACCTGTGTATAGTAGGCCATGGGTCAAGATAGATGGCATTTTGGCAGGCAGTACTTTGATATCTCTCTCCTGCAAAAGCAAAGACCAATGAGTGAGTCTGGTGTTGGAAACTGATCAATCTTTTACTTTATCTGAAAGCAAAAAATTGGTTGGGGTGTGGCAGGTATGGAAAATGATGGGAGCATACCCAATGATGTACAGGAAATGTTTCACAGCCCAAAAGGTTGCCAACAGTGTCCTTTCGCAAAGACTATTTTCTTTCTACAGGAGATAGCATCTGTGATGCATAGGCAATGGACCTGAAGTACCCATTGTACTTTTGTGCCAGACATGGCCACATCAGAGGTGGCAGTTTCCAAATGTAAAGGCAGTTTTGGATTCGGGTTGACCAATGCTGGGGCTGAGGCTAGGGCCCGTTTGAGCTGGGCCACAGCTTCAGTGTGTGTGTGGGGCCCCATGTCCATGGGATGTCCTTTTTTAGCAATTCATACAGGGGAGCAGCCTTGCAAAAGTCTGGGATGAAACCCTGGAGTAGTTTACCATACCTAAAAAGTGCCTGAGTGTTGCCGTGCTTGTAGGAAGTGGTAGATCTTGCAAGCCCTGGATCTTCTTAGTTGCTGGGCTTCTGCCTTGGTCTGTAATGCATAGGCATATATTCTGCTGATGTCATCACTCACTCACTCAAGCTAGCATTCCAAATGAAAGTGCTTCAAAACTCAGTTTGTGTGTCTCACTGAAGCCTGAAAATCACTCAGTTGGCGGGCAGTGGGTAGTGTACAGTGGGGGCCTGCATCCCATGTGAAGGGGGCTGTGGGTGGGTCATGCCTGGATGCTACTGTGTGGGTACTGTAAGGGGTACTGTTAGATTATGCTGCTGATGTTGTTTCTACTTGTTGTTACTCTTGTTCCATTGTGTTTTCTTCTGTTTCATTAAATGTTGTTTTGGACCTCTGGCTCTGCATGTCTGTCTGTGGTCTGCATGTGCGTGTGTGTCACTGTGCACATGAGGGCATGCATGCGGCGGAGCTGCACTGTCCTATGTGCAATCCCAATGTGCACATGGTATCTGTGTGCTGGCTGTGCACCTCACAGCTTTGGATGCACTCCTGTGGGCATGGCCGCATGGTGCTCTGTGTGCTGCTGTGCACCTTGCCATGGCAGGTTCACATGCCACCACACCATGCATGTCATGACTGTGTGGCAGCCATGGGCCAGTATAGCTCCCTTCTACCAAGGGCATGCATGTCCCTGGGGGTGGCACAGTGCAATAGTGTTTCCTACCACCATACGTCTGCAGGTATGTGCCACCCAGTGCTGTGTCCCTTTGTGGTTGCACTGTTTACATGTATCAGTGGCCACAGAAGGTACATTGTGCCCAGTGGCACTATCATCACAGTGTTGTTGTTCTGCCCTGTGAATGTCCATCACCCACCCTGTGTCTGCATGTCTGGTCAATGTGTACTGTGGTCCTCTATGTGTCACTTGGGGTGCTGTCACACACTCACTGTCATGCCTACCAGATGCTGTGCAACATGCATGGATGATGTTCCAGCACCAGTGTTGCCACTTGTGTTGCATGGCACCAAACAGACAGTATCCCATCCCCCTGAGCCTCAGTGCTGCTGTCATGGGAGCTGTGCTTTTGTTGGGGCTGCATTGCACCACACTGTGTCCCCCATACTGCTGCAGGTGCCACCATGGTGGTGGTGGTGTGGTTGGTGGTGTTGTCCACATGCTGCCTCAAAAGAACTGCTGGATCAGCTCCTGTCATGCAGTGTCCTGCTGTTGCACCACTGTGCACCATGTGTACTGCCATGCCATTTGGCTCTCCATCACCCTTCCTGCTGGTGCACCTTCCTCCTGGTCACTGTTGGGCATCAGTACATGGTGTGATATGGTGATATTGTGGAGGATGCAACAGGCAAGCACTATCTTTCATGCCACTGCAGGGCTGTACTGGAGCACACCTCCGAGGTGTCAAGGCATTGGAATTGAGACTTCAGTAGTCCGAAGGTGCACTTGATTACTCCTCTCATGCTGGTGTAGGCCTCATTGTAGCTGACCTCAGCTGCTGTCTGGGGTGTTCTCACAGGGGTCATCAGCCATGGCAATTGGAGATATCCACTATCACCTGTTGTAGGGGAGAGGTTAGCTGCATGTTGCTGTGTGCAGCCTTGTCATCAGCATCTCACTGTCCTCTGCATGGCACATACTGCTGCATGCACATTCACACACATGCAGGCACCACTGTCAGTCATACACACATCCCTGGCTGTGTCGATGCACTGTCTGGGCTTCCCTTGTCATTGTGTGGTCATCACAGGCCCCTGTGTGTTGCACAGAGTGTGTGGATTGCCCCTGCCTTCATCCTATGTGTGATGTGCCACATGTCTGCATGGCCGTCATCTCCAGGGCTGGCCTTAATCATTCTGGGCCCCTGTACAGCCCCCTGCTGGGCTCTGGCACTCAATCCTGTGCCCCCCCAACACACATCCAACATTTACACCAAACTAACCCTCCTGTCCTGTATTAATAAAGCAGTAGCAGGTCTACTAGCTTAACCAGCATCTTTTAATTAGTGCCATTGACTGCACTGAATTATTTGACTTCACCATTAGAAATGAATCTGACTGAGCCTGGAGCTAGAACTTAAGTAAGTACAGTACTACTGCTGTATTCATTTCTGTAAGGACAGAGACATCATCACAAGACACTCACACCTCAGATACTCTGATCTGCAAACAAGTTAAAGAACTTTTCAGGAAATGTGAGAGAGAATAGAGAGGATTATCATAGGGGGCAGTATAGCGTGTGGTTTAAGCCTTTGAGGTGCAGACCTGTGTTTGAATCCCACAGCCCCCACTTGCATACTGTATGACCCTGAGCAAGTTACTTAACTTCCTTGTGCTCACAGGTTGCCCCTGTAAACAAGCTTTCAGCTTAGTGTCTCTCTTCTGGTAAAAAATTAAATAAAATCATGGCACACCTGTAAGGTTGCCACATGTTGGGTTTTTTATCTGGCGGTCAGGTTTTCAGAGCCCTGCCAGAAAATCCAATTTTGCTCTGTGCTGGTAAGCATGGGTCAACCATAAAAAAATGTTTGCACTAGCCAGCAGGGCAAGTTGGTTCCAAATTGCACTAGCTCGTAGATGGTTGCACTAGCCCTCAATTATAATAGTAAATTTTGATTACTTACACAGGAAGCAATGCAAGCTAGGAAATACTCTGATTGCACATTTATCCAGCTCCCACACTGCTTGCAGCTCCCCAGAAAAAGAAGAAAAAGACTGCAGTGCCATCACACACACAGTGAGCCCGTCCCCATTGTTTTGTACCATGGCCTCTCTCTTCTTCTTTTCATACGCGAGCACATACGCACACACACACACACACACACACACACACACACACACACACACACACACACCAGTGGATATCACAACAGCAAATGTTCAATCAAGCAGTCCCAGCTCTGCACACACACACACACACACACACACACACACACACTAGCTGACATCATCATGCACCTCACTACACTGTCACCACCACCCACAGGGCAATAAACAGTCAGGCAGAGAAAGACACTCCCAGCCTCCACCCTATTGTCAACTGGAGACTTGCACTTCATGAAGTTTTTGTACTGTCTCAAGTGAGCCAGGAGCACATCTACGATTTCTTTGGAGTGGGGGCTACACAAACCTAAGGGTCTTGGGAAATAGAAAACTGACATTTATATTTTTAAAAGCATTGATTTTAATATGCTCTTCACCAACAATAACGTATTTTTCTTTAGCATTGTCCTTTCATTAGCCCAAGTGAAATAGTACACAGGTATAATGCTATACTATCTCTATTTCTACATAGGATGATCTATGTACCCCCAGGATTGCCTATTTTAGGCTTTCAAATTATGTATTTTACTAAAGTTTCTTTTTGTACCATAAATGATCCAAAGTTTTGATTTTAACATGAAAAGGATTGTATGGATAGTGATGACTGGTATGGTCCATTTAGAGGAGCTGGGGACCCCCAACACTTGCCAGTAATGGCAGCTATGGATCTGTGGATGGTCATTTCAGAGTCTGGTCTGCAGTGGCGTCCAGGAGAAAGAACAGAATTAAGAGATTTGGAAGGGAGAGGGAAGTTATGGTGAGGCTGAGATAAAATCCACCGCCTGCAGGACCGATCCTGTATACCTCCTCACATTTTGTCACTGAAATGTTGGATACAGACACTCAAAATGCAGAGAAATGAGGGGCACTGGTCTTAATAATATGGGACAAATTTTTAGACAGAGACATATTCAGAAAACTGGAATCTAGTGACTTAAAAGTACTCTACCCTTGATCATACCCTGGACACAAGTTGAAAGTCCTATCAATGGAGTGATAATGACTCACATTGAGTCTTTTGTGGGATACCCCTCTTGAACTGCCAGATAATTCAGCTCTTAATGAGCTGTAAAAACCACACCAGGCCATCTGGAACATTGAGAGAGATTAGCACTGTTACTAAAGCCTGCTAAAGTGGAGACTTTTTTACTTTCATTAACAGCCGTGAAAACCTGCACTAGTCAAGACAGACAAGTAGAGAGTTAGCTGCATTAGCCCTAGGCAATTTACACTAGTGTTTGGGCTAGTAAAACAATGGTAAGATTGACCTCTAATTTTGAGTGCTCACATACTTTTGAAACAGATTTTATCATATCATTCATTGTTTCAGTTACACGTCCAGGTTACAAACAAGTTCTCTTGTCAATATAGCCCTTTGTTTGTGAAAGTGGTCAACCTGGGAGGTGTTAAGTATGGCCATTAACACCATTAGCACTTATTTAACCTGATCTTTTCCACTGTAGTAAAGCTGCCCCCACCTTTTGTAACAGTAGCAGAGCCAGTTGTCTTCCACTTGTATTTGCTGGTAAATATTTTCATCTGTAACAACATTTAGACAATTTAAATGTTTAAAATTATTTTTGCTTCCTTAAGAAAAACTATGGGCCCCTAAGAGTGCAGGGGCACAGTTTGCATCTAGCTAAGGCCAGCCCTGGTCACCCCTGCCCACTGCAGTGCCTGTACGCCCTGTGCCCCTGTTGTTCCACTGTGTCCACACACTTTCATATGCACTGTGTCACATGCATGCACACTGCCACTAACAAACCTTTGCAACTGTCATTCACCATGGTACATGGCTACAAACCTCCCTCCAGTGATGTCCCCTCTCTCAAATGCCTCATGTAGTGCACAGTTCCTGTAGAAGTGAGAGTCATGACAGGACCGGGGTACTTGCCACCACATCTAGGATGCATCCACCACTATCACTGACCACTTGGATATTCATTGAGTGGTACCCTTCCTATTTATGTATATGTTCCCATCATCTCTAGGGGCCCTAGAAGCCATGTGTGTTCAGTCAATGGCACCTAGCATACAGGGAACTGCACCATTTTAGACTGCCTGCTTCACCTGGTGCTGCTGTTGGGCATCCCACGGGAAGCTGATGTGTTGTGAGGTGTGCCGTTGAGGGCCACAATGAGCTTCCTCAGGTGTTTGGACACTGCCAGTTGGGAGATACCTACTGTGTCCCCTGTGGCACTTGGAACCTGCTGGTGGTGAGGAAGCACAGTGCTGCACTCACACACACCTCCAGTGGCAGTGGGCAGCCCCTGTTGCTGGTGCTGTGTAGGTCACCACCCAGGTCCTGGCATAGCTCCCTGACAGCTTGGCAGAAGACACCAGGAGAAAGGACTGCTGTGTGACTGGACTTCTCTGCTGGGACTAAAGTAGAAGAACTTTTGTACTTGGACCTTTAATTTAGGGTAAAAAAAACTAACATACAAAAAAAAAGTGTGTGTTAGGGTTAACTGAACTGAATGGGTATCTGAAGAGTTATCTAGGTGTAAATCTCAGGTGACTGAAAGGACTTAACTGCTGTGAGGTTTAAATTACTTGTAGAAAGATCTGGTAAGTAGGGGGAGTGGCTTAGCTAGAAGGAAGCTACATTTAAAGACTGCCTTAGAAAGATTCTGCCAATAGCTTGGCAGAAGACACCAGGAGAAAGGACTGCTGTGTGACTGGACTTCTCTGCTGGGACTATATTGCCCTCCTTCCCTCTCCTCCACCCAAAGCTAGTTCTATTTTTATAGGCACAGGATTTGACTGACAACAGGAACTTCCTGTTTGGGGGCAGGAAGTGAGTGATCACAGAACCACCAAGGACCGACCATCCTAGAACCCCTTCTAGCTGCTGGAGGTCTTCCTCTGAGCAAGTAAGTGGTCTATTGAGAAATATAGGATATTCTTGTCTCAGAACAGGACAATCAGGAGCTTAAAGGGCACACAGGCAGAAAGTAAGTAGAGAGAGAGAGAGAAGAGAAAAAAAAACAGAGGAAAGAGTAAGGATTTCAAACAGTTAAGAGGCCAGAAATAAAACATGATTGGAGTGGTGCAGTGCAGTGGCTGTGGAGCAGCAGTCTTCCAGGAGATGTTCTGAGGCTGTGGTGTTGTCCCATCTGCAGGCACCTCTCTGGGCTGAGAGAGAGGTTGCTCATCTCCAGGCTGAGTTGGCCAGGATTTGTGGGACCTCCTCTTCCATCCAGGGACCACCAGTGCCACTGCCGTTGCCTCAGAGGTTGCCAAGAAAGTGGAGCAGTTGGACCACAGTGGGCTCAGGGAGGGTGAGGGGGTGGAACAGAGGCATCCCTCTCAGTTGTACCTCTCCACAATTCCTATGCCATTCTGGCAAAGTGTGGTTCCTCTATGGAGGCACCCACAGTGGAGACCAAGGAGGATGTTGGGAACTCCACAAAGGAGACCCACAGGAGGGTGGCAGAGGATCCTGCAGGGAAGAAACAACTCCTGGTGGGGATTCCATTGTTAGGAAGGTAGAACTGGGGAGGAAGGGAGAGGGAGGTAAGGTGCCTGCCTGGTGCCATGGCTTGGAGGGACAGGGAGCGAATCCTCAGGATTGCCAGAGCAGCTGCACAGGGGAGGGAGCTGTATGTCATTGTCCACCTAGGGACAAATGACCTGGCTAAGAAAGGGATTAGAGAAGTGCAGGAAGAGTTTGTGGAATTGGGGAGGGGCCTTAGTCAAGTAGCACGCACAGTAACCTTCTCGGAGGTGCTACCCATCTACGGCATAGGAGAGGCTAGGGTGTTCCGCACCATGGGATTCAACCAGTGGTTGAAAAACTGGTGTGGAGCTCAGGGATTTGGCTTCATTGGGGACTGGGGGTCCACCTGGAGTGATGCAAGCCTATACTGGCATGATGGGCTGCATCTGTCCGGGAGGGGAACCAGAATCCTAGGTGATAGGTTTAAATGCTTCATTGGCAAGCTTTTAAACTAGCCAAGGTGGGAAGCACTGGAAAGGAGAAGGATAATCCTAGCCCCCCCCCAAATAATCATGGTAGTAAGTGTGGCAAACACCAACATAGAGGTGTTGATAGGGAGAAGGGCAGGGGTAAATGGAGAAAGTGACAAAGGCAAGAAGGACAGGGATGGGGCAAAAGGGAGTAAGGCCATCAGGAAATGGAGGTTAATGAGTACCAATGCCCGTAGTCTGGGCAACAAGCTCCCTGAGCTGGTGGCCTTAATGGAAGAGGGATGCCTGGATATCGTAGCAGTCACAGAAACATGGTACACAGAGAACCATGACTGGGATGTTAACATACCAGGGTACATAACCACAGGAGAGACAGGCAGGGGAGAAGAGGGCAGGAGTAGCTCTCATGTAAAGGAAGGATAAAAGCAACTGAACAAGAGAGTAAACAGGGAGGAGAGGAGGCACTGTGGGTCACCTTGGAGACTGGAAAGGCACCCACAATCTGCACAGGGTTGTGTACAGACCCCATGTCAGGGAAGGAATGGACAAGGATATGATAGAAGGCATTCTTAGAATGGCAGAGAAAGGGAGATACTGTTGATGGGAGACCTGAATATGTCAGATGTTAACTGGAGCACATTTGCTGCAGCCACATCCAAGAGCAGGGCCATTCTTGATGTCCTACAGGTGGCAGGCATTAGACAGCTAGTTTGAACCCACTCATGAGGGAGCAATCTTAGACCTCATACCTCAAACGGGGCAGTGAGAGGATCTCAGATCTAAGTGGTTACATCTGGGGACAAGTGACCATCAAACAGTGTGGTTCACGTAAACTCAGCTACAGAGTCAAACCATACAAAAGTGAGGGTACTGGACTTTAGGAGGGCTGACTTTGGCAAGATGGGAGAGTGCCTCAGAAAGCACTAGCAAACAGGCTAGAAGGAGGTGTGGAGCAACAATGGGAATTATCAAAACTGCCATCACAGAGGCAACAAGCCTTTGTGTGAAGCAAACAAACAAATCAAAATGAAAGAAAAAGCCACTATGGTTCTCCAAAAGAGGTGGCTGTGAAAGTCAGGAAGAAAAAGATAGCATTCGGAAGTATAAGGAAACACAGAAGGAGCAGGACAGAGAGCTGTACCAGTTAAGGCAGAAGGAAGCAGGGAGGGAAGTCAGAATAGCAAAGGCCCAAACTGAGGAAAAAGATAGCCAACTCAGTTAAGAAGGGGGATAAAACCTTTATAGGTACATCAGCGGCGTGAAAGACAAAGGGAGGATAGTGAGGCTGAATAGAATGAACAGTGGGTGGGCAGAGGGGACAGTGAAAAGCAGGAATACTGAACAAATATTTCTGCTCAGTATTCACAAAAGAGGAGGGGAAGTGCCTAATCCATTAACAGAAGCACTTTGATTGGGGGTCGATCCCAGTCCTTTCACAGAAGAAAGGGTTCTGCAAGAACTCCTAAAACTGAAGGTGGACAAAGCAATGGGTCCTGATGGAATTCACCCAGAATTCAAAAGAATTAAGGGAGAACTAGTGAAACCACTGGCTACTCTTTTTAATAAATCATGGGAGGATGGTGTGGTACCCGAGGACTGGAGGAAGGTGGATGTGATTCCCCTTCACAAAAGTGGGACCAAGACAGAGGCAGGAAACTACAGACCTGTCAGTCTGACCTCTGTGGTAGGGAAAGTGATGGAGTCACTTCTGAAGGAAAGAATAGTTGAGTACCTAGAGGCCAGTGGAGCACAGGACCCAAGGCAGCATGGGTTCACAGCGGGAAGGTCATGTCAGATGAATCTAATAGATTTCTTTGACTGGGTGACCAAAGTAGTAGACCAGGGAGGGGCTGTGGACATGGCCTACCTAGACTTTAGCAAGGCATTTGACACAGTCCCACACAAAAGATTAATAGTCAAATTAACCAGCCTGGGAGTGGGTCCCAGGTGGTAGCCTGGGTAAAACATTGGCTGGACAACAGGACACAGAAGGTAATTGTAAATGGAGTCCACTCTGAAGAAGGGGGTTACTAGTGGGGTACCGCGAGGGTTCAGTATTAGGTCCAGTCCTTTTAATGTCTTCATCAGTGACATTGCAGAGGACTGGAAGGAAAGTATGCCTTTTGCAGATGACACAAAGATCTGCAACAGGGTTGATACAAGGAGGCATGGAAAGGATGAAAAGGGACTTGGCAAGGTTGGAGGAATTTTGAAGTATGGCAGCTAGGATTCAAAGCAAAGAAGTGCAAAATAATGCACCTGGGAAACAAGAACCCAGGGAAGAATACACAATGGGTGGGGAGGTAGTAACAACAAAAAAAGGAAAGGGACCTGGGGGTAATCATATCAGATGACCTTAAGGTTAACAAGCAATGTGAGAAGGCAGTAGGGAGGGCTGGGGGTATACTGGGATGTATAGGGAGAGGCATCAGCAGCAGAAAACAGGAAGTTGTTATCCCTCTGTACAGACAGTTGGTGAGACCCCATTTGGAGTACTGTGTTCAGTTCTGGAGACCCCATCTCCGCAAGGACATAGACAGGATAGAGGCAGTCCAGAGGAGGGCAACTAAAATGGTGCAGAGTCTGCAAGAGAAGCCGTATGAGGAGAGACTAAAGGAGCTTAATATGTATACCCTTGAGGAAAGAAGGGAGAGGGGGGACATGATAAAAACTTTTAAGTACCTCAGTGGAATCAACAAAGTCCAAGAGGGTAGCATCTTTCAGAAAAAGAGACTTGCAAGAACAAGGGGACACAATTTAAAGATAGAAGGAGGGCAGTTCAGGGGCAATGTGAGGAAGTATTATTTCACAGAGAAGGTAGTGGATGCATGGAACAGCCTTCCTGAGGAGGTTGTGGGGTCTAAAACTGTGGGAGAATTCAAGAATGCATGGGACAGACATAAGGCAATTCTTGTGGGGGGTAGGAAGAAATAGGCTGTTGGTTATCTAGGATCTGCGGCCTATCCTGTAGGTAGGGAAATGGGCAGACTAGATGGGCCTAGTGGTCCTCATCTGCCATCAAAGTCTATGTTTCTATGTTTCTATGCAACTCTTGCTGAGCCTATAACATGCTAAGCACTGCTGCTTAGTTAGGTCCTCAAAGGTTTTGTGAAGGCATCTTACTCTCTTCACTGGTGGCCTTGGTATCATTTTTTGGCACTGTGGCTTGGACCCCTGGGTCCTGCCTCTGCACCTGGCATGTCTGCGCTCACAGTGCTCCGCTATCATTAGTCCCAGTAGGGCTCCTATGGCTGACATTGCTATGTGTCTCACTAAACTGCTGTCTGCTGGCTGGCTACATGGGGGGAGGGGGTTATTTAGCCTGTGCTCTGGTTAGACCAGCTATTCCTTGTTCTAACTTATGTCAACATCTTCTGGTGTATTTACTTACTCCTCCTATTCTGGAATAGCATTTCCATTGTACTGGTGTATTACGCATGTCGCAAGCTGCATTATGCAGTGGCCCAAGCTTTCTTTGGTGTAACTGTGTCGTACCTTGCATTTGGTGTAGCTGTTGTGGGTTGCGGCATAAGTGTTCTTTTGGAATGGTACATGTCACAATTCATGGGCGTAACTTGTGATTTGTGCCATCGGAACTGGCGTGACTGTGTTTATGTATGGCGAAGGTATCTTGAATCGGACCACTGTGCTTACCTCACCAGCATTTATTCTCACCGTGGTGATGTCACAGACAAGCCTATTAACTCTCCTTCAGTGCTGCAACTTGTTTCAGCTCACCAAAACAACAAATGAAATTCACCTGTCTTTCAAGCACCTGTAGTCCGTTTACTGCATTCAGTCTCACAGACACTCTCATACGGAGAAGATCACTAAAGTTTCTACTAGAAGAAAAAAAAAGAAAGAGCACTGACTGTTAAATATATCAAACCATGCAGACTCAAAGCAACAATCATACTTTGATACAGCTGAACTATACTGGAAGAATAAATAAAAAGAAGAAAACAAAAACAATGAATGTGGAAGAAGTTTTTCTATCTTGCACAGTTTGAAAGCAACAGAGAGCCACTTCAGAAAAGTCTGTTGTATAAATCATATACACGATGTGCAGATCATGTGATATGTGAAATTTCTTCTCTCTTGAATAGTGACCTCTGGGTACTGTCACTCGTGCCTTCAGCACTCGTGAGTATCCAGAGGTCATTGTTCACTCATGAAGATATTTCACATATCACACTCCTGCCCATCATGTAATATCTATCTGTTTTTTTTTTTATGCAATAGGTGTGAACAATAAATGCATGCCATAAATAATGTATATTGTAGCTACTGTGTAAATAAAACTGTTTATATGCATAGTAAGTATGTCTTCACTCATTTATGTACATAGTTACTATGTCCTCACTCATTTATGTACACAGTTGCTATGTCATCAGCCAATTTAGAATGTTCGGCCTCAGGAGCAGTACTAATCATTTTCAAATGTGAGTAATTTTAAAATGAAAAATGACAGAATGGCACTGGGAACACAAAAGTATCTACAAAATGAGTGGTGTATCATTTATAGATACCTTTTGGTTTTTTAGAATTAGCAAAACACAGCAGAAAGTTAAGTTTTCTTTTGTACTTTTCACAAATAAAAACAAATAACTGTAAAGCTAAAACTGATAGCATTGTTACGTTGAGCACAAAAGTTGTTCATCACAAAATTGTTTACAAAATGAGAGGCATTTCGATATAGATGCCTTTTAGATTTTTTTCATAATCAGCAGAAAATGGTAGAAAATTCAGTTTTATTCACTTTTCTGTTGAACAAATTCCCTCCCAAAAATGTAAAAACATAAGAACTGTGCAAACTTTTCATTATGTACTGTCCATAATATAAGGTTGGAGCATCCATGGCACTTCTTAGCAACCACATATATATCCATATATAGTAAAAAATGTCTACAAGATCCAGCAGTACAGTTAGTGCCTATGCTAATATAAAAGTCAGGCAAAACTATTAAACAATATTTCTTAATGAAAAATGATTTTCAAAGGGCAATACCCTGCTGCAAAATCACTTGACAGCAGTTTGTTTCCCATCCCCAAGTAGTACCTAATGTCCAGAAACCAACAGTATCCCATACACACTCATGAACATCATGTATCCCTATCTATCTATCTACATATATATTTATTGAAATGTTTCACCAGGAAGGCACACTGAACAAAAAATTGCTCAACTACCGGTGCGATCGGGGGGGGGGGTTCAACTGGATGAAGAATTGAACATACAGTTTAACATTTAAAATATACAAGAAATTAAACATTCAATTACATTTGTAACAAGGCAGTTTAAACAATCATAAATACGCATTAGAAGTACAAAGTGAGCTCCTAGTAAGTAAAACTGGATTTATGTGATAACGGGTGAAAGCCTAAAGGCGATTGGCTTTATCACAAAGCCAGAGTGCCTAAAGTCAATTTCAGTACTCTGACTCCCCAGAGCACAGCAAAAGGGCACCAGGGACTTTTTTTTAAATGTTTATGCAGGGGGTTGTGCCCCCTGCACCCCCCTCTGGGGGCTTTACCCCCACACACCCCTACTTAAGCATGCTCAACTCCAGAGGGGTGCATGTTGGGGGAGTGCAAAAACATGTATAAAAAAAACAATTTGTGCCTGGTGCAATAAAAATGCACCAGTGCCCAGACCTGAACATAGCATCCTGCCCACCAAAGCCACCAACCCACCATGCCACGGGCCAGCTCGGCAACCCACTGTGGCATCACACCTCACAATCCCTCCCATCCCTCACTGTGCATGCTCGCCCCCCTGCACACGTACTTATAGTGACATCCCATCGCTATATTCGCCAGCTCCCCCAGCCAGTCACCTTACCCTGTCAGTAGCCCCGATGATAGGCACCAGGGATTGAGTCGCTGTTACTGCAAGTGCCCAATCACTGACGCCCATGCCAAGGGCTACTGTAAAACTTAAGGGACTCCATGGCCCACTTTGCTGCAAGGCATTCCTTTTCAATGGTGGAGTACCCTTTTCTCTCTCAGTTATGCAACTGCCTACTTATGTAATGATTAGGATATTGTTTCCCATCTATATGCTGACTCAAGACTGTGCCTAGGCCTACCTCTGATGCATCAGTCTGCAACAGAAATTGTTTCTCAAAGTTTGGGCTTCTTAAAACAGGGGCTGAACATAAAGCAGCCTCAATGGCTCAGAAAGCCTTGTCACACTCTGGGGTCCATTTCACATTATTCAGAAAACATTTTTTTGTGAGTTCAGTGAGGGGAGTACCTAACTCGACAAAGCTGGGAACAAATCTGTGATAATAACCAACCAGCCCTAAAAATGACCTGACATTTTCTTGATTTTGGGGACAGAGCTTTTAGCTACTGCTTCTATCTTGGAAACATCTGACTGGCTTAACTTCTCCATTTCCCAAAACATAGCCCCAATATCTGGTTTCCCATATGCCCAATGCACACTTAGTAGGATTGTCAGACCTGCCTTTTTGATTGTTTGGATATTTACTCATAGGTGTTCCAGATGGATTTTCCAGTCTGGACTATACACCATAACATCATCCAGGTACCCAGCACAATAACCAGTGTGAGGGGATAACATTGCATCCAGGTACCGCTGGAATGTAGCAGCTACGCCATGTAAACCAAACGGCATGGTGGTGAACTGATAGAATCCTATAGGACTGGCAAAGGCAGTTTTGTCTCCGGATTCTTTAGCTAGGGGAATTTGCTAGTAACCCTTGGTGAGATCAAGGGTACTGATATACTTAACACTTTCCAGTCTGTCCACCAAATCTTCTATTTTGGGCATAGGATAACTGTCAAATTCTGACACTTGATGAAGTTTTCTAAAATCGAGTCAGATTCTTACACCCCTTCTTTTTTGTTTACAATCACCATTAGTGATGACCAAACACTTCTCGACTCTTCTATGATACCCAGTTCTTTCATTTTTTGTATTTCCTTAACCACTTCAGCTCTTAACTGCTCTGGAAATCTATATGTTTTTTTATCTAAAAGGGCAAGCATTCCTTGTCACTATTATGTGCTTGGCCCTTTTTGCTCAGCCTGGTACTGTGGTAAAAGTATTATTAAATGTCTTTAGCAAGTTACAAATTTCTGTGGTTTGTTCAGAGGTTAAGAAAACATTCACATTTACAGCATCAGCAATAACAGTTTGTTCCAGTCTATCATAAGCTACATCAATGTGTTTTTTCAACCCATTTCTTGAAGAGGTTAGAATGGTGCATCTTAATAGGATTTTTCCTATCAGGGGTCTCAATCTCATAGTTAATTATGCCAGCATATCTAAGCACTTTATAAAGCCCTTGCCACTTCATTACCAGTTTATTTTTCTGTAGTGGGTAAGAGTAGCAAGAATTTTTTACCTGGTTCAAAACCTTTTTCTTTTACCCCATGGTCATAATACACCTTCTGCTGGTTTTGGACCTCTTCCTCATTACTATGGGTGATTTCAACATATTTTGCAAGCTTCTTTCACAGGGCACACATATTCATGCTATACCTCATCAGCAGTGGGACATAATGATGATGTCACAATTGACCAAGTAGAGCCCGGCCCCTTCTCCCAGACTGATCACTAGTGATGTCAAATGAATGAGGGTTTCTGATGGGGGTTATCTTCCCATGTTTCTTTTACTACATCTAGTGACCCTCTAGGTTTTCTACCATACAGCATTTCAAATGGTGAAAAACCTGTTGATGCCTGTGGCACTTCTCTGTTAGAAAAAGCAGGTAAGGTAAATATTGGTACCAGTCTATCCCTTCTCCTTTTACAAACCTTCTGCTTACTCTGAAGTTCATGAGGTCTGGAGTGCTGCTCTACCTGACACCTGTCTTGTATTATATGCCCCTAGTCTTGAATGGAGGTTTTCCAGTTCTGCAAAATAACATTTGCATGAAGAGAACAGTAAACACATAGAATTTGCCTGTGTAAATATATTCTTGGCCACAGTACCTGAAAAATATCCTGTAACGTGTACCCATGGTCCTGAATGGAAACATTGGTTCAATAAAATAAGATCTGTGGAAAGAAGATGCAAAATATGCAGATGTTTAAGTATATTCCTTGTCTGAAGAGCACACTCTAGTACAGAAGCCTGTTTCATTTCTCCTGGATGTGTGCAGCGTACAGTACTATAGGTGTCTTGGCTATAATGCCCCCTTACAGAGTGAGCATGTGACAGAAAGAACTTGAGGCAAGAGAAGAATTGGAAGTGAATTTATTTAACAATGCCCGACAGTGCTGTTATCTCATTAACCTACAAAACAAAGGGGAAGTAAAGAGCGTGTGCTCCATGTCCCTAGTCCCAACCACATTGCACACATACTTTTAGCATCCATTTCTGCGTCTAACACTGCTACACCCAATGTAATATTAAACATTGGTTCACATCTATGACTGCTACAGGGCTGAAAGGAACACATTCTATAAATGTAAGCCCTGCTAAAGTTTACAAAACACATACACATACAAATACACATACACATATACATATACATATACAAATACAAATACATATACATATACATACACATACACATACAAATACACATACCCATACACATGCACATACACATATACATGTACATATACGTAAACGTATACATATACAAATTTGCTCACAACTTGAAACTGGGTGGTAAATGCAGTACACTGGAAGATATACACTCTATACAGAGAGATCTTGATAACAGTGTGGCATGGACCAACAGATGGGGCATGGCTCTTAATGTAAACAAGTGTAAAATCATGTATTTAGGTCTAAAAACACCAAACACCAGTATCATTTAGGAAATAACATTCTTACACAAACAACACAAGAATGTGACTTGGGGAGGTTATAACAAATGATTTAGCTTTCTCAAAACAATCGAGACCATAGGAAAAGCTAATAGGATCATATGGTCGATTAAAAAAGAATATAAGCTCCAGTGACAAGAGGATTCTCCTTCCCTCCATTGTACCGTGCTTATGAACGACCACATATTGACTACTGCTCCCAATTCTGGTCCCCCTATAAAGGGGGTGACATAAAGAATTTAGAAAGAATTCAAAGGAGGTACATGAAACAAATAAAGGGTATACAAAATCTAGAATATGATAAATGTCTGGAAGCACTAAACCGTATGTCCCTGGAGACCAGGGGACAGAGGAAGGACTTACTACTCTTCTTGAATGTAATCAATGATCCACTACTATTCCTTGATATGGGGTTTGACTATAAGCAAGATAAAAGAGAGACTAGAGGGCACCCATTGCAGCTGCACAAACTTATTCACAATACTACTAGCAGAGCAAATTTTTTTGCTCAGAGAGTCGTGAAGACCTAAAATAGCCTCCCTCTGCAGACTATAATTAGTAGAACCAAGTGTCAGCTTAAGCAACGATTAGATAGGTGGATCCTGAAAACAGAAAAATGTTATCAGTAAGGGAACTTGGACGGGAACTA
This sequence comes from Neoceratodus forsteri, assembly GCA_016271365.2. NCBI lineage: Eukaryota > Metazoa > Chordata > Ceratodontiformes > Ceratodontidae > Neoceratodus > Neoceratodus forsteri. The sequence goes on from CM028133.1 coordinate 216,773,848, forward strand.
CTATGGCCGACAGTTCCACGTCATAAGGCCGATCCCCGAAAGATGATCGTCATTATGGCGAGTGTACATTGCCAAAATTAAGCTTTGGCAATGTACACCACTGGTGAAAATGATAATGGAGCAAAGGACTCTGTTTTTTTATGTCACACAGGGGGCTGTGCCCCCATACCCACATTCTCAGCTCCAGGGGGATGCATGCCGGGGGGGTGCAAAAGTGTGCAAAAAAAAAATAAACTACTCAGGCCAGGTGCAACAAAATATACCGGCTCCCAGACCCTAACCCAGCATCCAGGCTGGCCCAGCATAGCACCCACCATGCCACAGAGCCAGCTCAGCAGCTCACCGCAGCACCACCAATCACAAACTCACCCTCCCCTTGCTCAGCATACTCGCTCCCCCATGCACATGTACATATAGCAACATCCCATTGCTATTCACAAACACACCTCATCCGTTTGCCCTTCCTATTCCCTCGCCCTGTCGACATGCACCGCAAGTGGCTCACCGTTTTGCTAGGTACACACTTGTGAGTATTGCATGTCACAGGATACCATGGACAACCATGCCTTTCATTCCTGTACCAGTCACAGTATGCACCACAGATATATATATATATATATATATATACATGGGATACATGATGGGCATGAGTCTGATATGGCAAATATTGTCACTCCTGCAGAGTGAGCTCTGGATATTTCAGCTTGACTGCAGCCAAAATTCTAAAGAACACGGCTTCACAGAACACTCTGTCCCTCACTGCTGCCTGCAGCTAACTCAATTACCACTAAAAACAGTCTCAGCTGCTCCTCACACTCTGACTCTCAGCCCATTACAATTACTGTGATACTCTCAGCTTGACTGCAGCCAGACTTCTAAAGAATACAGCTTCACAAAATAATCTGTTTCTCACTCCTACCTAAAACTAACTCATTTAGCACTGCAGAACACACTCATCTGTTTCCCAGAGATTGTAACACTGCCAGCCCATTTGGAAAAACTTACACACAGAATGGACAAACACATAAACAGGAACAGAACACAAGACAACATAACAATACTCCTGAAACTCCTGGCCCTATTGTATAAATTGAATACATGATGTGCAGATCATGTGCTATGTAAATATTGTCACTCCTGCATCGTGAGCTCTGGATATTTCACTCGTGCCTTGACTCGTGAGATATCCAGAGCTCACTATGCAAGAGTGACAGTATTTCCCATATCACACTCATGACCATCATGTATCCCCTATCTATCTATCTACATATATATTTATTGAAATGTTTCACCAGGAAGGCACACTGAACAAAAAGTTGCTCGACTACCGGTACGATCTGGGGAGGGCTACAACTGGATGAAGAATTAGACATACAGTTTAACATTTAAAATATACAAGAAATTAAACATTCAATTACATTTGTAACAAGACAGTTACAACAATCATAAATAATCATTTAAAAGTACAAAGTGAGCTCCTAGTAAGTAAAACTGGATTAATGTGATATCGGCGAAAGCCTAAAAGCGAATGGCTTTATTGCAAAGCAGAGTACCAGAAAATCAGTTTCAGTACTCGACTCCCCAACGCTTGTAGCAAAAGGCAGCAGAGACTTTTTTTTAAATGTTTTATGCAGGGGTTGTTCCCCTGCACCCCCCCACTGGGGGCTTTACCCCCACACCCCCTACTTGAGCATTCTCAACTCCAGTGGGGTGCATGTTGGGGGGGGTGCAAAAACGTGTATAAAAAAAATAATTTGTGCTTGGTGCAATAAAAATGCATCAGTGCCCAGACCTGAACCTAGCACCCTGCCCACCAAAGCCACCAACCCACCCACCCACCATGCCACGGGCCAGCTAGGCAACCCACGGTGGCACCACACCTCACAACCCCTCCCACCCCTTGCTGTGTGTGCTGGCCCCCCCGGCACATGTACATATAGTGACATCCCATCGCTATATTCACCAGTCCCACCATCCAGTCACCCTACCCTGTCAGTAGCCCCGATGACAGGCACCAGGGATTGAGATGCTGTTATTGCAAGTGCCCAATCACCGACGCCCATGTCATGGGCTACTGTAAAACTTAAGGGACTCCATGGCCCACTTTGCTGCAAGGCATTCCTTTTCAATGGTGGAGTACCTTTTCTCTCTCAGTTATGCAATTGCCTACTTATGTACAGAATAGGATATTGTTTCCCATCTATATGCTGATTCAAGACTGTGCCTAGGCCTACCTGTGATGCATCAGTCTGCAACGGAAATTGTTTCTCAAAGTTTGGGCTTCTTAAAACAGATGCTGAACATAAAGCAGCCTCAATGGCTCAGAAAGCCTTGTCACACTCTGGGGTCCATTTCACATTATTCAGAAACCATTTTTTTTGTGAGTTCAGTGAGGGGCGTAGTTAACTAGGCAAAGCTGGGAACAAATCTGTGATAATAACCAACCAGCCCTAAAAATGACCTGACATTTTCTTGATTTTGGGGACAGGGCTTTTAGCTACTGTCTCTAACTTAGAAACATCTGACTGGCATGACTTCACCATTTCCCAAAACATAGCCCCAATATCTGGTTTCCCATATGACCAATGCACACTTGGTAGGATTGTCAGACCTGCCTTTTTGATTCTTTGGATATTTACTCATAGGTGTTCCAGATGGCTTTTCCAGTCTGGACTATACACCACAACATCATACAGGTATGCAGCACAATAACCAGTGTGAGGGGATAACATTGCATCCACGTACCGCTGGAATGTAGCAGCTGTGCCATTTAAACCAAACGGCATGGTGGTGAACTGATAGAATCCTATAGGAGTGGCAAAGGCAGTTTTGTCTCCAGATTCTTTAGCTAGGGGAATTAGCCAGTAACCCATGATGAGATCGAGGGTACTGATATACTTAACACTTTCCAGTCTATCAACCAAATCATCTATTCTGGGCATAGGATAACTGTCAAATTCTGACACTTGATGAAGTTTCCTAAAATCGAGTCGGACTCTTACATCCCTTCTTTTTTGTTTACAGTCACAATTAGTGGAGACTAAACACTTCTCGACTCTTTTATGATATCCAGTTCTTTCATTTTTTGTATTTCCTTAACCACTTCAGCTCTTAACTGCTCTGGAAATCTGTATGTTTTTTGTCTAAAAGGGCTCGCGTTCCTTGTCACTATTATGTGCTTGGCCCTTTTTGCTCAGCCTGGTACTGTGGTAAAAGTACTGTTAAATGTCTTTAGCAAGTTACAAATTTCTACAGTTTGTTCAGAGGTTAAGAAAACATTCACATTTACAGCATCAGTAATAACAGTTTGTTCCAGTCTATCATAAGCTACATCAATATGTTTTTTCAACCCATTTCTTGAAGAGGTTTGCATGGTGTATCTTAATAGGATTTTTCCTATCAAGGGTCTCAATCTCATAGGTAATTATGCCAGCACATCTAAGCACTTTATAAAGCCCTTGCCACTTCATTACCAGTTTATTTTCTGTAGTGGGTAAGAGTAGCAAGAATTTTTCACCTGGCTCAAAACCTTTTTCTTTTACCCCATGGTCATAATACACCTTCTGCTGGTTTTGGACCTCTTCCTCATTACTGTGGGTGATTTCAACATATTTTGCAAGCTTCTTTCTCAGGGCACACATATTCATGCTATACCTCATCAGCAGTGGGACATGATGATGATGTCACAACTGACCAAGTAGAGCCCTTCCCCTTCTCCCAGTCTGATCACTAGTGATGTCAAATGAATGGGGGTTTCTGATGGGGGGTTATCTTCCCATTTTCTTTTACTACATCCAGTGGCTTTCTAGGTTTTCTACCATACAGCATTTCCAATGGTGAAGAACCTCGTGATGCCTGTGGCACTTCTCTGTTAGCAAAAAGCAGGTAAGGTAAATATTGGTCCCAGTCTATCCCTTCCCCTTTTACAAACCTTCTGCTTACTCTGAAGTTCATGTGGTCTGGAGCACTGCTTTACCTGATACCTGTCTTGTATTGCATGGCCCTAGCCTTGAATGGAGGTTTTCCAGTTCTGCAAAATAAAATTTGCATGAAGAGAACAGTAAACACATAGAATTTGCCTGTGTAAATATATTCTTGGCCACTGTACCTGACAAATATCCTGTAACATGTACTCATGGTCCTGAATGGAAACATTGGTTCAATAAAATAAGATCTGTGGAAAGGAGATGCAACATGTGCAGATGTTTAAGTATATTCCTTGTCTGCAGAGCAGACTGTGGTACAGAAGCCTTTCATTTCTCCTGGATGTGTGTAGCCTACAGTACTATAGGTGTTTTGGCTGTAATGCTCCCTTACAGAGTGAGAATGTGACAGAAAGAACTGAGGCAAGAGAAGAATTGGAAGTAAATTTATTTAACAATGCCCGACAGTGCTGTTATCTCATTAACCTACAAAACAAAGAGTAAGTAAAAAGCGTGTGCTCCATGTCCTTAGTCCCAACCATGTTGTACACATGCTTTTTGCATCCATTTCTGCATCTAGCACTGCTACACACAATGTAATATTAAACATTGGTTTACATCTATGACTGCTACAGGGCTGAAAGGAACACATTCTATAAATGTAAGCCCTGCTAAAGTTTATAAAACACATACACATATACATATACATATACAAATACTAATACAAATTTGCTGACAACTTGAAACTGGGTGGTGAATGCAGTACACTGGAAGATATACACTGTATAGAGAGAGATCTTGATTAACAGTGTGGCATGGACCAACAGATGGGGCATGGCTCTTAATGTAAACAAGTGTAAAGTCATGTATTTAGGTCTAAAAACACCAAACACCAGTATCATTTAGGAAATAACATTCTTACACAAACAACGCAAGAATGTGACTTGGGGTGGTTATAACAAATAATTTAACTTTCTCAAAACAAATGAGACAATAGGAAAAGTTAATAGGATCATAGGGTCAATTCAAAAAGAATATAAGCTCCAGTGACAAGAGGATTCTCCTTCCTTCCATTGTACCGTGCTTATGTACGACCACATATTGACTACTGCTCCCAGTTCTGGTCCCCCTATAAAGGGGATGACATAAAGAATTTAGAAAGAATCCAAAGGAGGTACATGAAACAAATAAAGGGTATACAAAATCTCGAAAATGATAAATGTCTGGAAGCACTAAATGGTATGTCCTTGGAGACCAGGAGACAGAGGAAGGACTTATTACTCTTCCTGGATGTAATCAATGATCCACTACTATTCCTTGATATAGGGTTTGCCTATAAGCAAGATAAAAAAGAGACTAGACGGCACCCATTGCAACTGCACAAATTTAGGCACAATACTAATAGCAGAGCAAATTTTTTTGCTCAGAGAGTCGTGAAGACCTAGAATAGTCTCCCTCTGGAGACTATCATTAGTAGAACCAAGTGTCAGTTTAAGCAAGGATTAGATAGGTGGATCCTGACAACAGGAAAATGTTATCAGTAAGGGAACTTGGACGGGAACTACTATGGCCAACAGTTCCACGTCATAAGGCCGATCCCCGAAAGATGATCGTCATTAAGGCGAGTGTACATTGCAGAAATTCAGCTTCGGCGATGTATACCACTGGTGAAAAAGGTAATGGGGCATAGGACTCTGTTTCTTTCTGTCACACAGGGGGCTGTGCCCCATATCCGCCCCCCACTTAAGGATTCCCCCCTACTTAAGGATTCTCAACTCCAGGGGTATGCATGTCGGGGGGTGCAAAAGTGTGCAAAAAAAAAAATACAAAGGCCAGGCACAACAAAATATACCGGCGCCCAGACCCTAACCCATCATCCTGGCTGTCACAGCATAGCACCCACCATGCCACAGAGCCAGCTCAGCAGCTCACTGCAGCACCACCAATGACAAACCCACCCTCCCCTCGCTCAGCATGCTCGCTCCCCCATGCACATGTACATATAGCAACATCCCATTGCTATTCACAAACACACTCCATCAGTTTGCTCTCCCTACTCCCTCGCCCTGTCGACATGCTCCGCAAGTGACTCGCCATTTTGTTAGGTACCCACTTGTGAGTATTGCATGTCAAAGGATACCATGGCCAACCATGCCTTTCATTCCTGTACCAGCCACAGTATGAGCCACAGTATATGCATACATATATATATTTATATATATATATATGGGATACATGATGGGCATGAGTGTGATATGGCAAATATTGTCACTCCTGCAGAGTGAGCTCTGGATAACTCATGATTGCCAAAGGCATGAGTGAGATATCCAGAGCTCATGATGCAGAAGTGACAATATTTGCCATAGCACATGATAAGCACATCATGTATTCAATTTATACAATAGGATCAGGAGTTTCAGAAGTATTGTTACGTTGTCTTGTGTTCTGCTCCTGTTTATGTGTTTGCTCATTCTGTGTGTGAGTTTTTCTGAATGTGCTGGCACTGTTACAAACTCTGGGAAACAGATGAGTGTGTTTTGCAATGCTAAATGGGTTAGTTTTAGGTAGGAATGAGAAACTAACTATTTTGTGAAGCTCTATTCTTTAGAAGTCTGGCTGCAATCAAGCTGAGAGTATCACAGTAATTGTAATGGGCTGAGAGGCAGAGTTTGGGGAACAGGTGAGTGTTTTAGAGGTAACTGAGTTAACTGCAGGAAGCAGTGAGGAACAGAGTGTTCTGTGAGGCTGTGCTCTTTAGAATTCTGGCTGCAGTCAAGCTGAAAGTATCAAAGTAATTGTAATGGGATGAGAGGCAGAATTTGAGTAACAGGTGAGGTTTTTACTGGTAATTGAGTTAGCTGCAGGCAGCAGTGAGGAACAGACTGTTCTGTGAAGCTGTGCTCTTTAGAATTCTGGTTGCAGTCAAGCTGAGAGTATCACAGTAATGAGCTACAAGTTAGAGTGTGGGGAATAGGTGAGAGTGTTTTGTAATGCTGAGTTAGCTGCAGGCAGCAGTGAGACTTCTCATGGAGTTTTGCATTTGTGTCAATGGTAACAGCACAGGTGTATTTGTATGCTGAGGGGAAAGCTACCAAGAGTGCTGATATCAGTGACCTCTGTGTGACCTGTGTGTGTAAATGACTGATTTCATCACAGTAGAGCAGAGGGTAAAAATATCACACTGCAGTGGAGATACACTGTTTTATATCACTCATTTATCACTCACCCTTATTGTGTATATATGTATATATACATATATATATATATATAGATATATATATACATATATATATATATCTATATATATATATATATACCAATAGGGGTGAGTGATAAATGAGTGAGATAAAACAATGTATCATCCACTGCGGTGTGATATTTTTACCCTCTACTGTGATGATATCAGCCATTTACAAACACAGGTCACACAAAGGTCACTGATATCATCACTCTAAGCAGCTTTCCCCTCAGCATACAAGAAACACCTATGCTGTTACCATAGACACAAATGCAGAACTACATAAGAGGTCTCACTGCTGCCTGCAGCTAACTTAGTTAGCATTATAAAACACTCTCACCTATTCCCCACACTCTAACTTCCAGCTCACTACTGTGATACTTTCAGCATGACTGCAGCCAGAATTCTAAAGAACAGAGCTTCAGAGACCACTCTGTCCCTTACTGCTGCCTGCAGCTAACTCAATTACCACTAAAAACAGTCTCAGCTGTTCCTCACACTCCGACTCTCAGCCCGTTACCATTACTGTGATACTCTCAGCTTGACTGCAGCCAGAATTCTAAAGAATACAGCTTCACAAAATAGTCTGTTTCTCACTCCTACCTAAAACTAACTAATTTAGCATTGCAGAACACACTCATCTGTTTCCCAGAGAGTGTAACACTGCCAGCCCATTCAGAAAAACTTACACACAGAATGAACAAACACATAAACAGGAAGAAAACCCAGGACAACATAACAATACTTCTGAAACTCCTGGACCTATTGTATAAATTGAACACATGATGTGCAGATCATGCGCTATGGCAAATATTGTCTCTTCTGCATCGTGAGCTCTGGATATTTCACTCGAGCCTTCCACACTCGTGAGATATCCAGAGCTCACTCTGCAGGAGAGACAGTATTTCCCATACCACACTCATGACCATCATGTATCCCCTATCTATCTATCTACATATGTATTTATTGAAATGTTTCACCAGGAAGGCACACTGAACAAAAAGTTGCTTGACTACCGGTGCGATCGGGGGGGGGGGGTTCAACTGGATGAAGAACTAGACATACAGTTTAACATTTAAAATATACAAGAAATTAAACATTCAATTACATTTGTAACAAGGCAGTTAAAACAATCATAAATAATCATTTAGAAGTACAAAGTGAGCTCCTAGTAAGTAAAACTGGATTCATGTGATAACGGTGAAATCCTAAAGGTGATTGGCTTTATCGCAAAGCCTGAGTGCCGAAAATCAATTTCAGTACTCTGACTGCCCAGGGCACAGCAAAAGGGCACCAGGGACTTTTTTTAAATGTTTTATGCAGGGGGTTGTACCCCCTGCACCCCCCGCTGGGGACTTTACCCCCACACCCCCTACTTAAGCATTCTCAACTCCAGAGGGGTGCATGTTGGGGGGGTGCAAAAACGTGTATAAAAAAATAATTTGTGCTTGGTGCAATAAAAATGCACCAGGCCCAGACCTCAACCTAGCACCCTGCCCACCAAAGCCACCAACACACCCACCCACCATGCCACAGGCCAGCTTGGCAACACACTGTGGCTTCACACCTCACAGTCCCTACCATCCCTTGCTGTGCATGCTCGCCCCCCGCGCATGTACTTATAGTGACATCCCATCGCTATATTTGCCAGCCCCCCAGCCAGTCACCCTACCGTGTCAGTAGCCCCAATGACAGGCACAAGGGGATTGAGTCACTGTTACTGCAAGTGCCCAATCACCGATGCCCATGTCATGGGCTATTGTAAAACTAAGGGACTCCATGGCCCACTTAGCTGCAAGGCATTCCTTTTCAATGGTGGAGTACCTTTTCTCTCTCTGTTATGCAATTGCCTACTTATGTTTAGAATAGGATATTGTTTCCCATCTAAATGCTGACTCAATACTGCGCCTAGGACTACCTCTGATGCATCAGTCTGCAACAGAAATTGTTTCTCAAAATTTGGGCTTCTTAAAACAGGGACTGAACATAAAGCAGACTTAATGGCTCAGAAAGCCTTGTCACACTCTGGGGTCCATTTCACATTATTCAGAAACCATTTTTTTGTGAGTTCAGTGAGGGGAGTAGCTAACTCGGCAAAGCTGGGAACAAATTTGTGATAATCAACCAGCCCTAAAAATGACCTGACATTTTCTTGATTTTGGGGACAGGGCTTTTAGCTACTGCTTCTATCTTGGAAACATCTGACTGGTTTAACTTCTCCATTTTCCAAAACATAGCCCCAATATCTGGTTTCCCATATGCCCAAAGCACACTTAGAAGGATTGTCAGACCTGCCTTTTTGATTCTTTGGATATTTACTCATAGGTGTTCCAGATGGCTTTTCCAGTCTGGACTATACAGCATAACACCATCCAGGTACCCAGCACAATAACCAGTCTGAGGGGATAACATTGCATCCAGGTACCGCTGGAATGTAGCAGCTGCACCATGTAAACCAAACGGCATGGTGGTGAACTGATAGAATCCTACAGGAGTGGCAAAGGCAGTTTTGTCTCCGGATTCTATAGCTAGGGAATTTTGCCAGTAACCCTTGGTGAGATTGAGGATACTGATATACTTAACACTTTCCAGTCTGTCCACAAAATCATCTATTCTGGGCATAGGATAACTGTCAAATTCTGACACTTGATGAAGTTTCCTAAAATCGAGTCAGATTCTTACACCCCTTCTTTTTTGTTTACAATCACCATTAGTGATGACCAAACACGTCTCGACTCTTCTATGATACCCAATTCTTTCATTTTTTGTATTTCCTTAACCACTTCAGCTCTTAACTGCTCAGGAAATCTGTATGTTTTTTGTCTAAAAGGGCAAGCATTCCTTGTCACTATTATGTGTGCTTGACCCTTTTTGCTCAGTCTGGTACTGTGGTAAAAGTACTGTTAAATGTCTTTAGCAAGTTACAAATTTCTGCAGTTTGTTCAGAGGTTAAGAAAACATTCACATTTACAGCATCAGCAATAACAGTTTGTTCCAGTCTATCATAAGCTACTTCAATATGTTTTCTCAACCCATTTCTTGAAGAGGTTAGCATGGTGTATCTTAATAGCATTTTTCCTATCAGGGGTCTCAATCTCATAGTTAATTATGCCAGCACATCTAAGCACTTTATAAAGCCCTTGCCACTTCATTAGCAATTTATTTTCTGTAGTGGGTAAGAGTAGCAAGAATTTTTCACCTGGTTCAAAACCTTTTTCTTTTACCCCATGGTCATAATACACCTTCTGCTGGTTTTGGACCTCTTCCTGATTACTATGGGTGATTTCAACATATTTTGCAAGTTTCTTTCTCAAGGCACACATATTCATGCTATACCTCATCAGCAGTGGGACATGATGATGATGATATCTCAACTGACCAAGTACAGCCCTTCCCCTTCTCCCAGACTGATCACTAGTGATGTCAAATGAATGAGGGTTTCTGATGGGGGTTATCTTCCCATGTTTCTTTTACTACATCTAGTGGCCCTCTAGGTTTTCTACCATACAGCATTTCAAATGGTGAAAAACCTGTTGATGCCTGTGGCACTTCTCTGTTAGCAAAAAGCAGGTAAGGTAAATATTGGTCCCAGTCTATCACTTCCCCTTTTACAAACCTTCTGCTTACCCTGAAGTTCATGAGGTCTGGAGTGCTGCTCTACCTGACACCTGTCTTGTATTACATGCCCCAAGCCTTGAATGGAGGTTTTCCAGTTCTGCAAAATAAAATTTGCATGAAGAGAACAGTAAACACATAGAATTTTCCTGTGTAAATATATTCTTGGCCACTGTACCCGAAAAATATCCTGTAATGTGTACCCATGGCCCTGAATGGAAACACTGGTTCAATAAAATAAGATCTGTGGAAAGAAGATGCAACATGTGCCGATGTTTAAGTATATTCCTTGCCTGCAGAGCAGACTGTGGTACAGAAGCCTGTTTCATTTTTCCTGGATGTGTGTAGCCTACAGTACTATAGGTGTCTTGGCTGTACTTCTCCCTTACAGAGTGAGAATGTGACAGAAAGAACTGAGGCAAGAGAAGAATTGGAGATGAATTTATTTAAAAATGCCTGACAGTGCTGTTATCTCATTAACCTACAAAACAAAGGGGAAGTAAAAAGCGTGTACTCCATGTCCGTAGTCCCAACCACATTGCACACATACTTTTAGCATCCATTTCTGCTTCTAACACTGCTACATGCTATGTAATATTAAATATTGCTTCACATCTATAACTGCTACAGGGCTGAAAGGAACACATTCTATAAATGTAAGCCCTGCTAAAGTTTATAAAACACATACACATACAAATACACATACACATATACATATATATATATATATATATACATGTACATATACATACACATACAAATGCACATACACATACATATACATATACATGTACATATACATATACGTATACGTATACATATACAAATTTGCTGACAACTTGAAACTGGGTTGTGAGTGCAATACACTGGAAGATATATACTCTATAGAGAGATATCTTTATAACAGTGTGGCATGGACCAACAGATTGGGCATGGCCCTTAATGTAAACAAGTGTAAAGTCATGTATTTAGGTCTAAAAACACCAAACACCAGTATCATTTAGGAAATAACATTCTTACACAAACAACACAAGAATGTGACTTGGGGAGGTTATAACAAATGATTTAGCTTTCTCAAAACAAACGAGACTATAGGAAAAGCTAATAGGATCATATGGTCGATTAAGAAAGAATATAAGCTCCAGGGATAAGAGGATTCTCCTTCCTTCCATTGTACCCTGCTTATGAACGACCACTTATTGACTACTGCTCCCAATTCTGGTCCCCCTACAAAGAGGGTGACATAAAGAATTTAGAAAGAATCCAAAGGAGATACATGAAACAAATAAAGGGTATACAATATCTCGAATATAATGAATGTCTGGAAGCACTAAATCGTATCTCCTTGGAGACCAGGAGACAGAGGAAGGACTTACTACTCCTCTTGGATGTAATCAGTGATCCACTACTATTCCTTGATATGGGGTTTGCCTATAAGCAAGATAAAAAGAGACTAGAGGGCACCCATTGCAACTGCACAAATTTATGCTCAATACTAATAGCAGAGCAAATTTGTTTGCTCAGAGAGTCATTTAGACCTAGAATAACCTCCCTCTGGAGACTATCATTAGTAGAACCAAGTGTCAGTTTAAGCAAGGATTAGATAGGTGGATCCTGACAACAGGATAATGTTATCGGTAAGGGAACTTGGACGGGAACTACTATGGCCGACACTTCCACGTCATAAGGCTGATCCCGGAAAGATCAATGTCATTATGGCGAGTGTACATTGCCAAAATTCAGCTTCAGTGATGTACACCACTGGTGAAAAAGATAATGGCACAAAGGACTCTGTTTTTTTTATGTCACACAGGGGGCTGTGCACCCATACCCACCTCCCACTTAAGGATTCCCCCCTACTTAAGGATTCTCAGCTCCAGGGGGATGCATGTCGGGGGGGTGCAAAAGTGTGCAAAAAAAAAAAACTGCTCAGGCCAGGCACAACAAAATATACCTGCACCCAGACCCTAACCCAGCATCCAGGCTGGCCCAGCATAGCACCCACCATGCCACAGAGCCAGCTCAGCAGCTCACCGCAGCACCACCAATCACAAACTCACCTTCCCCTTGCTCAGCATGCTCGCTCCCCTCATGCACATGTACATATAGCAACATCCCATTGCTATTCACAAACACACCTCCTCCGTTTGCCCTCCCTACTCCCTCTCCCTGTCGACATGCACCGCAAGTGGCTCACCGTTTTGTTAGGTACACACTTGTGAGTATTGCATGTCACAGGATACAATGGCCAACCATGCCTTTCATTCCTGTACCAGCCACAGTATGAACCACATAATATGCATATATATATATATATATATATATATATATATGGATACATGATGGGCATGAGTGTGATATGGCAAATATTGTCACTCCTTCAGAGTGAGCTCTGGATATCTCATGATTGCCAAAGGCATGAGTGAGATATCAAGAGCTCATGATAGAGGGTGACAATATTACCATAACACTAATATACACATCATGTATTCAATTATTCAATAGGATAAGGAGTTTCAGAAGTATTGTTATGTTGTCTTGTGTTCTGTTCCTGTTTATGTGTTTGCTCATTCTGTGTGTGAGTTTTTCTGAATGTGCTGGCACTGTTACAAACTCTGGGAAACAGATGAGTGTGTTTTGCAATGCTATATGGGTTGGTTTTAGGTAGGAATGAGAAATAAACTATTTTGTGAAGCTGTATTCTTTAGAAGTCTGGCTGCAGTCAAGCTGAGAATATCACAGTAATTGTAATGGGCTGAGAGGCAGAGTTTGAGGAACAGGTGAGGTTTTTAGTGGTAATTGAGTTAGCTGCAGGCAGTAGTGAGGAACAGACTGTTCTGTGAAGCTTTGCTCTTTAGAATTCTGGCTGCAGTCAAGCTGAGAGTATCACAGTAATGAGCTACAAGTTAGAATGTGGGGAATAGGTGAGAGTGTTTTGTAATGCTGAGTTAGCTGCAGGCAGCAGTGAGACCTCTCATGTAGTTTTGCATTTGTGTCTATGGTAACAGCATAGGTGTTTTTGTATGCTGAGGGGAAAGCTACCTAGAGTGCTGATATCAGTGACCTTTGTGTGACCTGTGTGTGTAAATGACTGAGTACATCGCAGTAGAGCAGAGGGTAAAAATATCACACTGCAGTGGAGATACACTGTTTTATATCACTCATTATATATATATACATACACAATAGGGGTGAGTGATAAATGAGTGAGATGAAACAATGTAGCATCCACTGCGGTGTGATATTTTTACCCTCTGCCCTACAGTGATGATATCAGCCATTTACAAACACAGGTCACACAAAGGTCACTGATATCATCACTCTAAGCAGCTTTCCCCTCAGCATACAAGAAACACCTATGCTGTTACCATAGACACAAATGCAGAACTACATAAGAGGTCTCACTGCTGCCTGCAGCTAACTCAGTTAGCATTACAAAACACTCTCACCTATTCCCCACACACTAACTTCCAGCTCATTACTGTGATACTTTCAGCTTGACTGAAGCCAGAATTCTAAAGAACACAGCTTCACAGAACACTCTGTCCCTCACTGCTGCCTGCAGCTAACTCAATTACCACTAAAAACAGTCTCAGCTGTTCCTCACACTCTGACTCTCAGCCCATTACCATTACTGTGATACTCTCAGCTTGACTGCAGCCAGAATTCTAAAGAATACAGCTTCACAAAATAGTCTGTTTCTCACTCCTACCTAAAACCAACTCATTTAGCATTGCAGAACACACTCATCTGTTTCCCAGAGATTGTAACACTGCCAGCCCATTCAGAAAAACTTACACTCAGAATGAACAAACACATAAACAGGAACAGAACACAAGACAACATAACAATGCTTCTGAAACTCCTGGCCCTATTGTATAAATTGAATACATGATGTGCAGATCATGTGCTATGGCAAATGTTGTCACTCCTGCATCGTGAGCTCTGGATATTTCACTCGTGCCTTCGGCACTTGTGAGATATCCAGAGCACACTCTGCAGGAGTGACAGTATTTCCCATATCACACTCATGACCATCATGTATCCCCTATCTATCTACATATATATTTATTGAAATGTTTAACCAAGAAGGCACACTGAACAAAAAGTTGCTCGACTACCAGTGCGACTGGGGGGGGGTACAACTGGATGAAGAATTAGACATACAGTTTAACATTTAAAGTATATAAGAAATTAAGCATTCAATTACATTTGTAACAAGATAGTTAAAACAATCATAAATAATCATTTAGAAGTACAAAGTGAGCTCCTAGTAAGTAAAACTGGGTTTATGTGATAATGGCGAAAGCCTAAAGGTGATTGGTTTTATTGCAAAGCCAGAGTGCTGAAAATCAATTTCAGTACTCTGACTCCCCAGCGCATAGCAAAAGGGCACCAGGGACTTTTTTTTTAAATGTTTTATGCAGGGGTTTGTGCCCCCTGAACCCCCACTGTGGGCTTTACCCCCACACCCCCCCTACTTAAGCATTCTCAACTCCAGAGGGGTGCATGTTGGGGGCTGCAAAAACATGTATAAAAAAATTAATTTGTGCCTGGTGCAATAAAAATGCACCAGTGCCCAGACCTGACCATAGCACCCTGCCCACCAAAGCCACCAAACCACCCACCCACCATGCCACAGGCCAGCTCGGCAACCCACTGTGGCACCATACCTCACAATCCCTCCCATCCCTCGCTGTGCGTGCTCACCCCCCAGCACACATACATATAGTAACATCCCATCGCTATATTCACCAGTCCCCCCAGCCAGTCACCCTACCCTGTCAGTAGCCCTGATGACAGGCACCAGGAATTGAGTCGCTGTTACTGCAATTGCCCAATCGCCGACGCCCATGTCATGGGCTACTGTAAAACTAAAGGGACTCCATGGCCCACTTTGCTGCAAGGCATTCCTTTTCAATGGTGGAGTACCTTTTCTCTCTCTGTTATGCAATTGCCTACTTATGAACAGAATGGGATATTGTTTCCCATCAATATGCTGACTCAATACTGTGCCTAGACCTACCTCTGATTCATCAGTCTGCAACAGAAATTGTTTCTCAAAGTTTGGGCTTCTTAAAACAGGGACTGAACATAAAGCAGCCTCAATGGCTCAGAAAGCCTTGTCACACTCTGGGGTCCATTTCACATTATTCAGAAAACATTTTTTTGTGAGTTCAGTGAGGGGAGTAGCTAACTCGGCAGAGCTGAGAACAAATCTGTGATAATAACCAGCCAGCCCTAAAAATGACCTGACATTTTCTTGATTTTGGGGACAGGGCTTTTAGCTACTGCTTCTGTCTTGGAAACATCTGACTGGCTTGGCTTCTCCATTTCCCAAAACATAGCCCCAATATCTGGTTTCCCATATGCCCAATTCACACTTTGTAGGATTGTCAGACCTGCCTTTTTGATTGTTTGGATATTTACTCATAGGTGTTCCAGATGGCTTTTCCAGTCTGGACTATACACCACAACATCATCCAAGTACCCAGCACAATAACTAGTGTGAGGGGATAACATTGCATCCATGTACCGCTGGAATGTAGCAGCTGCGCCATGTAAACCAAACGGCATGTTGGTGAACTGATAGAATCATATAGGAGTGGCAAAGGCAGTTTTGTCTCTGGATTCTTTAGCTAGGGAAATTTGCCAGTAACCCTTGGTGAGATCGAGGGTACTGATATACTTAACACTTTCCGGTCTGTCCACCAAATCATCTATTCTGGGCATAGGATAACTGTCAAATTCTGACACTTGATGAAGTTTCCTAAAATCGAGTCAGATTCTTACACCCCTTCTTTTTTGTTTACAGTCACCATTAGTAATGACCAAACACTTCTCGACTCTTCTATGATGCCCAATTCTTTCATTTTTTGTATTTCCTTAACCACTTCAGCTCTTAACTGCTCTAGTAATCTGTATGTTTTTTTGTCTAAAAGGGCAAGCATTCCTTGTCACTATTATGTGCTTGGCCCTTTTTGCTCAGCCTGGTACTGTGGTAAAAGTACTGTTAAATGTCTTTAGCAAGTTACAAATTTCTGTGGTTTGTTCAGAGGTTAAGAAAACATTCACCTTTACAGCATCAGCAATAACAGTTTATTCCAGTCTATCATAAGCTACATCAATGTGTTTTTTCAACCCATTTCTTGAAGAGTTTAGAATGGTGTATCTTAATAGGATTTTTCCTATCAGGGGTTTCAATCTCATAGTTAATTATGCCAGCAGATCTAAGCACTTTATAAAGCCCTTGCCACTTCATTACCAGTTTATTTTCTGTAGTGGGTAAGAGTAGCAAGAATTTTTCACCTGGCTCAAAACCTTTTTCTTTTACCCCATGGTCATAATACACCTTCTGCTGGTTTTGGACCTCTTCCTCATTACTATGGGTGATTTCAACATATTTTGCAAGCTTCTTTCTCAGGGCACACATATTCATGCTATACCTCATCAGCAGTGGGACATGATGATGATGTCACAACTGACCAAGTAGAGCCCTTCCCCTTTTCCCAGACTGATCACTAGTGATGTCAAATGATTGGGGGTTTCTGATGGGGGTTATCTTCCCATGTTTCTTTTACTACATCTAATGGCCCTCTAAGTTTTCTACCATACAGCATTTCAAATGGTGAAAAATCTGTTGATGCCTATGGCACTTCTCTATTAGCAAAAAGCAGGTAAGATAAATATTGGTCCCAGTCTATCCCTTCCCCTTTTGCAGACCTTCTACTTACTCTGAAGTTCATGAGGTCTGGAGTGCTGCTCTGCCTGACACCTGTCTTGTATTATATGCCCCTAGCCTTGAATGGAGATTTTCCAGTTCTGCAAAATAAAATTTGCATGAAGAGAACAGTAAACACATAGAATTTGCCTGTGTAAATATATTCTTGGCCACTGTATCTGACAAATATCCTGTAACATGTACTCATGGTCCTGAATGGAAACATTGGTTCAATAAAATAAGATCTGTGGAAAGAAGATGCAACATGTGCAGATGTTTAAGTATATTCCTTGTCTGCAGAGCAGACTGTGGTACAGAAGCCTGTTTCATTTCTCCTGGATGTGTGTAGCCTACAGTACTATAGGTGTCTTGGCTGCAAATTGGGTGGTGAATGCAGTACACTGGAAGATATACACTCTATAGAGAGAGATCTTGATAACAGTGTGGCATGGCTCAACCGAGGGGGCATGGCTCTTAATGTAAACAAGTGTAAAGTCATGTATTTAGATCTAAAAAACACCAAACACCAGTATCATTTAGGAAATAACATTCTTAAACAAACACCACAAAAATGTTACTTGGGGTGGTTGTAACAAATGATTTATTTTCTCGAAACAAAAAAAAAAAGACACTAGAGGATTCTCCTTCCATTGTACCACGCTTGTGTACGCCCACATATTGACTACTACTTCCAAATCTGGTCCCCCTATGAAAGGGGTGACATAAGGAATTTAGAAAGAACCCAAAGGAGGGACACGAAACAAATAAAGGGTATACAAAATCTCGATTATGATAAATGTCTGGAAGCACTAAATCATATGTCCTTGGAGACCAGGAGACAGAGGGAGGACTTACTACTTCTCTGGGATGTAATTAATTATCCACTACTATTCCTTTATATGGGGTTTGCATATAAGCAAGATAAAAAAAGACACTAGAGGACACCCATTGCAATTGCACAAATTTAGGCACAATACTAATAAAAGAGCAATTTTTTTTACTCAGAGAGTCATGAAGACTTGGAATAGACACCCTCTGGAGATTATCATTAGTAGAACCAAGTCTCAGTTTAAGCAAGGATTAGATAGGTGGATCCTGACAACAGGGAAATGTTATCAGTAAGGGAACTTGGTTGTGAATTACTATGGCCAGCCATGCCTTTCGTTTCCATACCAGCTGTAGTATGAACCGCAGTATATGCACATGCATATACACACCCGTGTGTATATATATATATATATATATTTTATATATATATATATATATATATATACACATAAACAAACACACACACACACTCACACACACACCACACACCACACATACACTTACATATATACATATACATATACATATATATGGAACACATTTTATATACATAAGCCCTACTGTTTAAATAACTTACCAAAGGCTGTTCAATGGTTCCTTTTGTTTCTATTTTTCCTCTCAGCCTGACCCAGTACAACTGGTCCCTGTAAATAGTTGTTGTGCAACCCAAGCCCCCAAAGAGTGGATCTTGGCTTCAGCTCTGCATAGCCCCAGCTGGACTGCTGGAATTTGTTTTTCTGCCCTCCTCCCCTGTGTACTGGAACTGTGCACATGGAGGACCAGAGCAGCACTGCAGAGTGAGGGAGACACCAGGATCCTTTTTGGTACCTCCTGCACCATTGCAGCTGTGACTCCCACCACACATCAGAGGTGGCTGCCGACATGGACATGACCACCAGGTGGGATGAGGGGGATCAGTCCTCTTCATCTTCTTAGCCTCTGTAAGTTGGCCAGTGACATTGGCATTGGCATGAAAGGCTCATAGGTCCATGCCCCCCCACAATGTTTTAGTCGTGGTTGCACCCAGATAAAGTGAGTGAGCATCACTTGCAGTGGGACCGGGATTCCCAAACCCATGTCTGGACTGGCATCGGACTTCAGCATAAACCATTCAGGGACTAATTTAGAGCTCTGTTAATTCTTCAAATAGCAGGAACCCAGCCAAAGGGAGCCTTTAGGACTGAACCACACAGAAACAGTCCTTGAGATAAGAGCTGATGACATCAAAAAAGAGCAGCGAGAAAATTTTATTAATTTTGAATAGTAGCCTAATCAGAATGTTTTCTACCTGTTAATATTTGGTATGATACATAGAACAGCACTCTTCCTGGAAGCTGACATATTTAGTTCTTTCTCCCCTTCATGCTACCTCATCAGCAGTGGGACATGATGATGATGTCACAACTGACCAAGTAGAGCCCCTCCCCTTCTCCCAGACTGATCACTAGTGATGTCAAATGAATGAGGTTGCACAATGCTGGGAAGGTATAAAGGGGACTAGCACTAGATATGTCAGCTTCCAGGGAGAATGCTGGTCTGCATATTACCCCTAATACTGTCAGGCAAAAAAACTTCAGATTATGCTACTTTAAAATAATTAATAACATGTTATCACTGCTCTTTTTGGTGTTACCAGCTCTCATCTCAAGGACTGAACTTTGAACAGTGCAGTCCATAACCCCTCCACTCCCAAGTATCGTACCATAATGGCAGCATTGGATATGATGAGCCAACATTTACAGTGTGAGACTTGAACCTCCAGATTAGAGGCTCTGTATTAAACCAGAGTGTTGCTCTCATATAAAGGAAGATTGGAGGGGGATCAAACAGCAACTGGGAGAGCAGTGTGAGAGATACAGAAAAAAAATATAATAGACAGGAAATTATCTGTAACATGTAGAATAATACATGGGTGGTGTGTGTAACAAGATTTTACACACACCCAAGGTGTGAATGCTACATATACCATGATAGTGAAGCTTGAGGGGTTTATTTAAGCATCCAATACTGAGGGTGTGTGTAAAATCCTGAGTTAAACATACCACCCCATGTTTTATTTTATATAATTGCTGGGTGTTGTGGAGGCACAGGTCAGGAAGCATAGGAAAACAAAGAGCAGTTACAACATTTGCAAATAGCATTTTATGATTAATAATAGCAAAATTAAAAAAATATAATTGTTCAGAATAGCTATTTACAATTGCAGTACAAACATAGAAAGCAGAGTCCTTTTTCTTCTCAATTTCAAATCTCAGCCTATCTCTGTCTCTCCCTCTTGCAAAACATTGCAGCTCTTTTTTATAAATCTTTGCAGGAGCTCATTAAGGAAACAAATGCTTCTCACACAATGTTCTTGTCAGTTTCAGCAGGTGCAGCAAAAAGAACATTGTGACCCAGAACTGGCCTCTTGTTTACATTTCTGCAAAAAGGCTTAAAAGCTGCATTTCAGGTTAACCCCTTGAGTTCCAAATAGTATTTTGCAAACTATATACAGTTTTAAACAAAGGGATCCCAGCATCAATTACATTTCCACAAAATGATTCACATATATTTTTATACCAGCAGATATGAAAGGGGAGAGAAAAGATGGATCAGCATATTAGGGTAGAGAGATAGTGAGAGGCAGAGAATTATAAGACCATCAGGGTGATCAAGTCCTAGGTCTCACGAGAAGATTTGGTTGTGCAACCAGACAGAGAATAAACAGATAAGGAGAGAAAAGAAAAGATCCTTGCATTTAAACTCTTTTTCTATAATAACTGGAACAAGGTCATATTCAACCCTGTCACATGTCCCCCTCCTTAAGAGGGAACCTGTTTTACAAAAACAGGTTTCCAAAACTTTCTAGTAATTCTCATCTATTATAAGTATAACCACCCAGTTCTCTAGGGTTACTAGAATCCCATCAGTGTCAGTGCTAGGTAGGGAAGGCAGCTGATGAATAAGTGGTTAAATGGGTTTTTCACCTAATCACTCTCTGTTAACTTGGTCTCACCTGAGATGAGAGAGATGATGTCATTTAGAACTCTCACAGCAAGCATAAGCCACGGCTGATGGCTGCGAGTGAAGAGTTTTAGAATCTTGAGTCAGAATAGAGTTGTTGTCAACAATTGAAGTGTAAGGAGTGAGAGCTGCAGTGTGGGCTCAGTGAGGAGAGTTTTATTTTCTCACCCTAGTCCTGAGAGACATTTGCCTGCCAAGAGAAGTGGTGAAAACCATTGTCTACAGCTGGAGCTCCTGATTTTTATCCCCAGAGAGATGAAAAGGAGTGCCACAGAATAGATATGAGGGGCAATCCCCTATTTGATCCAGGAACCTTTGAAGCTGACTTTTCTGTTTCTAACAGTGAGTAAATCTGACTTTGTGCTTCCTGAAGGAAAGTACCTGTACTTGGGTGTTTCTCTGACTAAAAGGGAAAGGTACACCAGTTCTGTTCTAAATTTGAGACTGTTCTCATGTTTAAAGTTGGCTGACAGTTGTGAGCTCCAGAGGCAGACTTATGCACATTGTTCAGGATTTTAATTTCTGCACTCATAGAGTAGTGTTTCCTAATGCTAGATGTGATAGTCATTCCAAGATGCATTCTCCTTAAATGTTATACAAGAAGTTTCAATGTGTAACTCTGAAAGAATGGCTGGGTATGGACATGGATGTGAAAGGTGGGCAGCTCCCCATCTGGTGTGACCAGTTCAGCACTACAGATTCCATAAGAGTGCCTGGATATTCAGGACATAGTGGCCAATGCCTAAAGAGAAAGTTTACCCCCAGAGTGTGGGTTGTGCTAATTATGAGCACCAGTGTGCTCCGTTGTGGCCATTGTCACTAGAAGAAATGGTTCAGTTGTGGCCAGTTGCCACTTGCCAAAGTGTTAAAGTCCTATGCCATATGGGAAATGTGCACTCAGTTGTGGCCTGTGCCACTAGAAGAAATGTGTGTTCAGTTAAGGCCATTGCCACTGAAAATAATTAAATGTCCTACAAAGTATGGGATATGCAGAGTTTCTGTCAGATACAGTTTTCTGTTGTTCTGCCAGTTCCTTGTACCATGTTGTGTAAACCTTGAGGATCCACCTTTGCTTTAGAGACCATCTTTTGGAATAAAGTCGCACTCTAGAACCCCAGCCTGGTTTGGTCATTCATGTTACTGCTTTCTGTATGGAGTTTCTTGGTACCCCTCTAGATAGAAGTATAGCTCTAGCATTGCCCTAGTGAAATGTTCTCTCTTCATGACCTAGGTAATTGGTCAAATTTGTATTTGCTTTTGTACATCCCCACCCCTTTCTGACCTCTAGAAGTAATGCTCCTGGTACACATTCCCAAAGCTAGGGATGGTACCAATTTCTGAAGTGGTTTGTGTGCCCAGTCAAGGGTACCAAGGGGTAGTTAACTGTGTAAAGTAGCGGGGGGGGATTACACAAAATGGGGGCTCATCCAAGATGTTTATTTTGGAGAGAAAACCGGAGATTTTTGCTGAGGGTATGGCTAGTATCTGTCTGTCTGGTAGCATGGTAGCCCAAACAGAAAAGGAAGCTTTGGACAAAAAGGATTTTGCCCAAGAAAGTGCCATCCAAATGTGCTGCTTACAGACCTGCTAGTACAGAAAAGGTCAGAGTGCTGCTTGTGTGTTTTGCCAACTTGCAATAAACAGTAAAGCCTTGAAGTGTATGCCCTAGTCTCTGCAGCAAAAACGAATACAGAACTTTTTAACTTGCAATTTTCAAATGCCAAAAGTAGTGTGGACTTTAGGAAATAGACTGAGGAATGTGCCCTGAATGTTTCAAGTGATATGTGTGCAAATTGGGGGAGTCGGTAGAGAAATTGCCAGAATCTGTGGAGAAAATAGTCAAAACAGCACTCCGCTGCTGAAATTGCAGCCGAGAAAAAAGTTACAGTTTACAGTTTAAATTGGATCCTGCTTGACGATTGCCATGAAGGAAGAGCGAGCGAGAAGAGCAAGAGAGAGAGGCTGATTTGCATGTCGTCGAGTGACTGGTGCGACTGCAGTCAGCCCCGCACCCTGGTCAGCTTCTGTGTGTAGCCGAGTTTTCAAGGAGGAGAGAGAGAGTGGTGTGCGAGCTGGTCAGACCAGGATCAACCATCGAGGGGCTTGTGAACATTCTAATCTGTACTAAACAGACATTTGCCGTGTAATTTTGGGCTCAACTCATTGTCCGACCAACTGGAAAGTGAATGTGGCATTTGTGGCTGCGATTGGCAGGCCTGCCAGCCTGTTTCATCCCAGAGGTCTTCCCAGGATCGGCATCAGGCCAAAAATTTCCATTGGAGGAAGCCAGCTACTGAATTCAGTGAGTAAAACCAGTTAACTGTGCAGCAAACTGTGTGTGACTATCAAGCCAGCTGAATCTGTGTGCAAGCCGTGTGATTGTTTTACAAAGAAGGATTGTGCATTGTAACAGTAAGGCAACAAACAAAAATTCTGAGGATAGATTGTGAGCAGTATAATGGGTTCAGCAACAGTAAATGTTTTTAAGCAAAGAGGGACTGAGAGTTGTATATTAGAGTGCAGCAAACAGGCAATCCTGTGCAAAGAAAAACTGTGGGACTTGCAAGTGACTTTGAGCATGTGTAAATAGTTATTCGAATTGATGCTGATCGCAAAGTCAAGTTTAAAATCATATGGATGAGCTGAAAGATACCAGCAGAGCAATAGATTACAGTTTTGAGTAAATTCAGTAGCCAGAAAAGGTCAGAAACACAGTATTGAGCCAGTGAACAAAATTTGATGCATGAGGAGAGTTACCGCCATCATTACAGGGCAGGGTCAGGAATGTAACCACAGCAGAAATGAGCCATTTTGTGAGACTGTAAAGAGAGTAGTCAGCAATTCAGTAACAACAAGTTTTTGTGTGTTTGCTTTCAGATGTGGCTACAGGAACTCCCCGCTACCTGGATCATGCCTGAGCTATGATCACAGAGGAGGTGGCAGCACTAAGAGAAATAGAGAGAACTTTCTAGGGTGAAAGGTTGCCTCCAGAAGTAGCAATCCCTAGCTATCCAGTGAGACTATGCATTGTGTGCCTTAAGGCTGGAAGGGATGTGTTTCTGATACCCCACTGTTCGGATTGCCTTGTGAAGTATGGTATGAGCAGGGGTGCAGCATCAGAGAGGGCATCACAAATTCAATTGGCTCCCACATGGACCTGAGTAGGAGACTCTGCATAAAGCAGCAAGCAGCACCTGGTTGAACCTGTTGGGGAGAGTTCCACAGAGTGTGTTACAGAAGGAGCGAGCAATGTTGATCCACTGCAATGGCAAAAACAGAGAGAAGTTTCCACGCCTGTGTCCCAGATGGACAGTGCAACGGAAGTATCCATGGATCCATGGAAGGAGGTTCCGAGTTCTAGCCTAGTGGTGGAGGATGAACTGCAAGAGGCACTGAACTGGGAGGTGTCTACCTCCACATCCAATGAAGAGTGGAATGTTTTGGAAATGGGGACATATGTTCAGTCCTGCACTCAGATCATGAGTGAGGAAGAGAAGGATAAAGAAATGTATCTTTATGTTGAGGATCCCCATGAGTCGCCTCAAGCTCTTGCCTCAGAGAAGCCAGAGAGAAAAGAAGAAGGCTCCAGTAACCTGCCCACAGAGAGGGACGGGGCCAAGTTCTTTCATTCTTTAAGTATATGACACTGGCTCAACCAGGACTGGCCACCCCCAAGCTGGGCCATGGGTCTCAAACTTGTGAAGAGTAGCAAGGAGGAGAGACTGGTACATAGGAGCCCTGACAGCATTTATGGGAAGTCCTTTCCTACCTTTCCTCGATAAGTCTAGGAGGAACTCAAACAGAACAGACAATCCTGGTTGTTGGAAGAGGCAAGCAAGAATTTGTACTCTGGTGCAGCAGAATGCGTCAGGGACAGAGTCATAAGTGATCGACTTAAATTCTGGAAATTGGGCAGGACTCTGTTTATGAACGCTGTGCGAATCATGGATGGGACAGGGAATGAGACATTCTATAACATCAACTTTGAATGCCCAGACTGGGTCACCCCACACCCTGAGTGGTACTACCCTTAATGGTGCCACTCCCTGTGAATATGCCCAGCATGCCCAGAGGGAAGTAAGCAGTGGCAGGGCAGTTGCCTGTTATCCAAAGCAGCAGTATCCAAGGAGGAAGATGCAGCTCTTCTGGTATTCGAGGATTCTTTGGGTGTATCCAGATTCGTCAGCCCAGCAGTGTATTCCTGTTTCATTGCCAGGCCTTCCAGAAGACATCAGTCCAACTGTTTTCCTGTTTCATCACCTGGTTTTCCAGATGATATCACCGAGCTGTTTTCCTGTTTCATCGTTTGGCTTCTAAATGACATCAACCCAGCAGTTTTCCTGTTTCATTGTTTGTTTTTCTAGAGAACATCATCCCAGCAGTATCCGAAGATGCCACCTGGTCTGAAGGGAGAAGGTCCTCAGCTCGTAGAAGTAAGGTGATCCTTTGTTTTCGGTCTTCAAGGAACTGGCAAGACCAAATTTTTGTTTACTTTATTGACTTTGCACAACACATCCTACTTTGGAAGACTGTCGACAGAACTGTAATGACAGTCATCAAAGACTCTCCCCATGAATTGCAGTGCTATACAGGCCCTGTCCTGTCCAGGAACTGTTCTTCCACAAGCTCCAGCCAAGAAGAGACTCTTTAATGGACCCTGCCAACAGCTAGGGATGGTACCAATTTCTAAAGTGGTTTGTGTGCCTAGTCAAGGGTACCAAGGGGTAGCTAACTGTGTAAAGTAGCGGGGGTTACATAAGCATATAACCTTTATAGTTCTGTGCATATGCAGCATAGGAAACAGAGAAGTTTCAAGTCACATTTTTTCAACCTTCGGAATTCTCAATTCCTGATCCATATCTTGACAGAAAATCAGCATTGACATTCTCTCTCCCAGGTTTGTGCATCACTTTAAATTTAAGACTGTAGTGACAGGTACCACCGTGTGATTCTAGAACTGTTATCCTTCATTTGGTTATGCCAACAGAGAGGGTTGTGATCTGTTACAAATACAAAGTCGGTTCCTAGTAAATAAAACTTAAGGGACTCCATGGCCCACTTTGATGCAATGCATTCCTTTCCAATGGTGGAGTATCTTTTTTCTTTGTCATGCAATTTTCTAATTATGTATAGAATAGGATGTTCTTTTCCATCTGTATGCTGACTCAAGACTGCACCTAGGCCTACCTCTCATGCATCAGTCTGCAAAAGAAATTGTTTCTCAAAGTCTGGGCTTCTTAAAACAGGGGCTGAACATAATGCAGCCTTAATGGCTCAAAAAGCCTTGTCACACTCTGGGGTCCATTTCACATTATTCGGGAAACGTTTTTTTGTGAGTTCAGTGAGGGGAGTAGCTAACTTGGCAAAGCTGGGAACAAATCTCCGATAATAACCAACCAGCCCTAAAAATGACCTGACATTTTTCTTGGTTGTGGGGACAAGGCTGTTAGCTACAGCTTCTATCATGGAAACTTCTGACTTGACTCCTCCATTTCTGAAAACATAGCCCAAATATCTGGTTTCCTGAATGCTCAATGCACACATGGTAGGATTAATTGTCAGACCTGCCTTTATGATCAATTGGATAAATGCTCATAGATGTTCCAGGTGGCTTTTCCAGTCTGGACTATGCACCACAACATCATCCAGGTATGCAACACAATAACCAATGTGAGGGGATAAAATTATACCCATGTACTGCTGGAATGTGGTGGGTACACCATGTAAACCAAATGGCATGGTGGTGAACTGATAGAATTCTATAGGAGTGGCAGATACAGTTTTGTCTCTGGATTCTTTAGCTAGGGGGATTTGCCAGTGACCCTTGGTGAGATCGAGGGTACTGATATACTTAGCACTTCCTAGTTTGTCCACCAAATCATCTATTTTGGGCATAGGATAACTGTCAAATTGTGACACTTAAGTTTCCTAAAATCAAGTCAGATTTTAACCCCCCCCCTTCTTTTTTGTTTACAGTCATGACCAAGCACTTCTCAACTGTTCTATGATGCCAGTTTTTTCATTTTTTGTATTTCCTTAACCAGGTCAGCTCTTAACTGCTCTGGTAATCTGTATGTTTTTTGTCTAATAGGGCAAGCATTCCTTGTCACTATTACGTGCTCGACCCCTTTTGCTTGGCCTGGTACTATGGTAAAAGTACTGTTAAATGTCTTTAGCAAGTTATAAATTTCTGCGGTTTGTTCGGAGGTTAAGGAAACATTTACCTTTACAGCATCAGCAGTAACAGTTAGTTCCAGTCTATCATAGGCTACATCAATATCTTCTTTATCAGTTTCTGGTCAAACTAGCAAAACAGCTTTTGGTGGTTTTTCAACCCATTTCTTGAGGAAGTTAGCATGGCATGTCTTAGCAGGATTTTTTCCATCAGGGGTCTCAATCACATAGTTAACTGCGCCAGTACGTCTAAGCACTTTATAAGACCCTTGCCACATCATTAACAATTTATTTTCTGTAGTGGGTAACAGTAGCAAGACCTTTTCACCTGGCTCAAAAACTTTTTCTTTTACCCCATGGTCATAATACACCTTCTGCTGGTTTTGGGCCTCTTCCCGATTACTATGGGTGATTTCAACATATTTTGCCAGCTTTTTTCTCAGGGCATACATATAAGATGTAATAGATTGTTTCTGATGTGGATTATCTTCCCATGTTTCTTTTGTTACAATTAGTGGCCCTCTAGGTTGTCTACCATACAGCATTTCAAATAGTGAAAAACTTGTTGATGTCTGGGGCACGTCTCTGTAAGCAAAAAGCAGGTAAGGTAAGTATTGGTCCCAGTCTTTCCCTTCCCTTTTTACAAACCTTTCTAACATGCATTTTAAGGTTAATGCTCAATAAGACTGTCTGTCTGTCTGAGGGTGATTAGGGGAGGTTCTTATGGCACTGGCACCTAGAAATTGGTACAGTTCCTTCAGTAATGCATCACCAAAATTACTACCCTGATCAGTAATAATCTCTTTTGGTATGCCCACCCTGCCGAACATTTTGGCAAGCTCTGCTGCCACTTTTGGGACTGTGACAGTATGCACTGGAACTGCCTCTGGGTATCAAGTAGCATAGTCACATACTACCAAAATGAATCAATTTACCTTTTTTCTTTTGTCCAAGGGGCCAACCACATCCATTGCAATTCTCTCAAAAGGCACATCTATCAAGGGTAGGGGCACAAGGGGCACCTTGTCTTTTTTAGTCACTGGGGCTACCTTCTGACACTCAGCTCAAGAACTGCAATATGTAGCAACAGCTTCATGAATTCTAGGCCAGTAAAATCTGTACAGCAATCTGGCAAGGGTGTGATCCCTCCCTGAGTGACCAGCCATATGACTATCATATGCTATCTGTAACAACTCAGATCTATACGTTTGTAGTATAACCAATTGTTCTATCTGGTCCTGTGTCTGAGGTTTAACCCAGACTCTCTACAGTAGCCCATTACATTTTTTTAAACATAGGTTCACTCTGTTTTGGTATCACCCCCAGGTGCTTAAAATAACCCTGGAAAGAAACATCATTAGCTTGCTCTGAAAGAAAATCACAATCAGTGATCAGTTTAGTTTCAGCATTTTCATATGTTAACCCCTTATGTCCATCAGTCTTTTGTTGCCACTGTTTCTTCAGGTGTTGTCTTTCCTTCCTGGACTTCCGGATCTTGGAGTTGTGCTCAAACAAGCCTGAATCAAAATCAGCGAAAGGAAAAGAGTCCCCGCCATCTGAGATTTTCTTTGCCTGAGCTCTTGTCACCACAGTTGCTGAAACATCAAGATTTACTCCCTCTTTGATTAACTCAGTAAATCATGGAAAGTCATTTCCAATAATCACAGGTACAGGTAACTTAGGTACTACCCCACTTTCATTTGGTGCGATACACCCTTAATAGTCAGAGTCACTTGGCTGGTGGGATTGTATCATGTGTCCCCATGGATGCAGATGACACTAGTACCTGTTTCTTTTGGACATTGTTTTCCTAGCAATTCAATATGAATTAGGGCCTGTCTCCTTCCCACATCTATAAGTCCCTTCACAGTCTTATCTCCCACCTTCACATCTGTTAAGTACTTGCCCCAATTTGCTAAGGACAAATCTGCTCCAGTGTCACTATTCTTGCTATGGCAATTTTTGCAATATGACCTGGCTTATTACAGTTATAGAAAATAAAATCTTTGGGTGCAGATTTGTTACCTCCACCAGAGTTCTTATGAGACTTGGAGTTTAAGTGGGAAAAAGAATGTCTTACTTGTCTTGTCTGTTACCTCACTGCTGTGACATCTGTCTGGCCATTTGGTAGTCTTCGGCCAAAGAAACAGCCTTTTCCCCACTTTTGGGTCGGTGTTCTTTCACCCAAAGCTATACATCTGTAGGCAAGAAGTTGATGAATTGCTCCATTGCAAATGTATTGATGATCTGTGGAACTGTTTTTCCCTCTGGTTGGAGCCATTTTATCAGGAGTTCTCTGAGTCGGGTGAAGGTAGGGGTACCAGATTTTGGGATGCCAAAAAGAGGACACTTAGTACCTCCCCCGATGAGCCCTTGTGCCAGACCCCGAATAAATAGGTTTAAAGTCTCCACCGGCTTCACAGCTCATTTACAAGGAGGTCCTGGGTAAGAGAGAATAAAAAAATTATAAACACAATAATAATACAACAGGATAGAGAAGGTACATGAAGAATATTTGGCAGCTGGAAAAGGGAACATATCCTCGTAAAAGAGGACATTTGGTAACCCTAGGTGAAGGCTTCTCTAGGATTGTTGACTGAGTTGTACTTCAGAGACCGAAATCTCA
The DNA here is from genome assembly GCA_016271365.2 of Neoceratodus forsteri. Classification (NCBI taxonomy): domain Eukaryota; kingdom Metazoa; phylum Chordata; order Ceratodontiformes; family Ceratodontidae; genus Neoceratodus; species Neoceratodus forsteri. The sequence continues at coordinate 216,803,976 of CM028133.1, forward strand.
GCCTGTAGGTGTCTCCTGAGATGTAGTATCTTGTAAGGACCTCTCTTTCCACCAGGTCATAGTTTTCTGACTGTGCAGTGTCCATATTGTTGTAGGCAAGTTGGGCTTTCCCTGTCAGGTAAGGTACCAGTCTGATTGCCCATTGCTGTTTTGGCCACTGGCAGGCTGCGGCAACCCTTTCAAAAGTTGTCAGGTATGCTTCAGTATCATCCAAGGGACACAGCTTTGTAAGTTTAATGTATTTTAAGTTGTTTGTGTCTTGTTGCTCTGTTGGACCAGTGCCAGATCCTCCAGCTTTGATAACTTGCAAGGCATCCATCCATCGCTGCATCTCTTCTCTTCTCTTCTTTGTTGCTCCTGTTGCTGCATCTCTTTTCTCTACTGTTCATATTGTTGCATTTCTTCTATTCTCTGTTTCTCCATCTCTTTTTGTTGTATAGCCCACCATTTGAAATAGGCAGTCAGGCTTTTGGGTTCTGTCACTGCCTGTTCTTTTTATGTTTGCTTGCATGCATGCGCAAGAAACATTTCATCATAACTTAGGAGAGAAGCGGGGTTTTGGAGCTGGGGCTCTGTGGGGGCCAATGCTCTCAGTGCCTTTTGAGGCTTGGCCCACTTTCCCCAATGCAGTGGCACGCTGCTGCTGACACTAGTTCAGCCAGCGTGCCACCATCTTGAAAGGAATCCACCACTGCAATGAGGGAGTGACCCATCATTGCAGGGTGGTCCCTTGCCTGGTGTAAAATTTCTTTTAACATGGCAGTGGGCGGCAACTCTCGATGCCCGCCTCAGAGTCCCAATGAAAGCCGACTTGGGGGTTCCCAATCCCCCTGTCAGCATGTCCCTATCCCCAGTTTATTTTTCAATGGGTACTCCAATCCCTGTCAGCATGATGCGCCCCCCATTTGTTATGTACCAAGGGGGTGCCCAATCCTCCCAGCTCATGCACTCCCACTTCCCCCCACCGCACTGTATGGCCGACGGGGGTGCCCAATCCCCATCGGCTCCAGTACCCACCTGCCCAACAAACACCCGGCCAGGTGGCATGCTGGGAGTCCACCTCAGTGTGCCAAAAGTGTCTCCCAATGACTTTGTTTAATTTTAAATGCTGTAAAAGAAGAAAACGGTCCCTCATTGAGTCTCATGCCCCCTCCCCCAACCTGCACCCACCTGCTACATACTCTACCTCTCCACACCCCCCTCACCCCATACTTACCTCTGGAGCTGGTGCGACAATCTTCGGTGGACCGGGAACAAGTCTGCACTCTTCAAAGCCGACCGCGAACTGAAGCTATGTCAGTAAGCTGTATAATAGCAAAAGTGTGTTTTTTTTTTCAACTTTGGTGCATATCTTGGCCATTTCTTCAAATTTTGGCACCACATTTTCAACATGGGGTTCTTGGGACCCCACCTCATGCACTCAGTCACTGTCATCTCGTTATTCGGTCCCAAAAGGTGATTTTGCAGTCACTGCGTGGAATCACCTTTCTAGACTGATTAATGAAATGACAGTGTCACTGTTCATGAGGTGGTCTCTCAAAAAGCCTATGTTGCAAATTTGGTAAAAACATTCCAAGAAATGACTGCATTATGAGTGTGCATTGAGCAGTTTCTACGCATGCTCGTAACTTCATGAATTTGGAATATTTTCAGTCCAGGTTTTCAGCATTGGCATTTTTCACACCTCCTTATGAACAGAACAGCTGTCATTTTTTACATCCTGGCCGAAATGTGTTTTCGCACTCCCGGCGCAGAATAGTGCGATAGCTTGTGGGAAATCAGTGTTCGGGACAGATTAAGAAAATCACAGTGACACTGTTCATGAGCAGAGGTCCTAAAATGCCTATGTTGAACATTTGGTGACAAAAGTCCATGAAATGACTGTGTTACAAGCGTATGTTGCGCAGTTTCCAAGCAACCTTGTAACTTTGTAAATTTGAAATATTTTCACTCCAGATTTTCAACACTGGCATTTTGCCACACCTCCTTATGAATAGTACAGCTGTAATTTTTATATCCTGCCCAAAATATGCATTTGCACATGTGGCACACAATAGTGTGGTTGCTGTGGGAAATTAATATTTCAGACAAATTAAGAAAAACATAGTGACAGTGTTCATGAGCAGAGGTCACAAAATGTGTATGTTAAACATTTGGTGAAATAATTCCACTAAATGACTGCGGTACAAGCATGTGTTGCGCAGTTTCCATGTACGCTCGGAACTTCAAGCATTTTTTATATTTTCACTACAGATTTTCAACATTGCCATCTCTTCACACCTCCCTATGAATGGTACAGCTGTCATTCTTCACATCCTGCCTGATCTGTGTTTTTGCACATCTGGCACAGAATGGTATAGTTGCTGTGGGAACTCGAAGTTCGGGACTCATTAATAAAATCACAGTGCCACTGTTCATGAGAAGAGGTCCCAAATGCTTTCATGAGGTGGAGGTCACAAAAAGACCATGTTGAAAATTTGTACTGCAAATATCAACACATGCCCAGGGTGTTAGGGTTTCTAACTATAACATCCTACCCTGTACAGACTGACAGGCATCAGAGGTGTAACTGGATCAACGGCTGTAATGCTCATGCCATCTCACCTCCACCCTGAAGCCAGTGACAGGCATCGAGGTGTGTCTTGCACTTGTCAGCCCCAGACTACACCTCATTCTCCTGTACTGCACCCATTTCAGTTTATGTCCTTATGAAATGACGTGACTGTGAAGCCAAACACCCCAAGGCACACCTCAACACTTGTCGGTGTCTACAGGATAGGGTGAGGTAAAATGCCATGAGCATTATGGACAATGACCCACAGGCACACCCCAATGCCTGTCCATCTCTGCAGGGTTTAGGTGGTATTGGCATAAGTTCAGTACTTCACTGCCACTCCTATTCTGCATCTGTCTAACTCCTGCATGTCCAATGCTAATATCAGCAAGCAAACATTCGGCATTGACAAATGCTTGTTCTATAATTGGTGCTAGCTGTTCAGTCTCAGCTTGGACTTCTGTCTATGCTAGTTTGGCTGCCATACTCCTGGTAACCACTTCTGGGCTTGCTGCTGCAGAATCCATACCTTTCTGCTGTACTTCCCTGGTACCAGGTCTAGTACCCACGCACAAATCTCCTGGCTTGGAGTATGCACAGCATAAATCCCACTTAGGTTGACACCATCTGTTGTCGAGGCACAGGTCAGGTAGCATAGGAAAACTGAGAGTAGTTTCAAAATTTACAAATAACATTTTATTAATAACAGCAAAATAAAAAAAATATTTAGAATAACTATTTACAATGACAGTACAAACATAGAAAGCAGAGTCCTTTTTCTTCTCAGTTTGAAATCTCAGCCTGTCTCTGTCACTCCTCTTGCAAAACATTGCAGTTCTTTTTTATAAATCTTTGTAGGAGCTCATTAAGGAAACAACATGCTTCTCACACAATGTTCTTGTCAGTTTCAGCAGGTGCAGCAAAAAGAACATTGTGACCCAGAACTGGCCTCTTGTTTACGTCTCTGCAAAAGGCTTAAAAAATGCATTTCAGGTTAACCCCTTGAGTTCCAAATAGCTTTTTGCAATCATTTCAACATTATAAATGTACAGTTTTAAACAAAGGGATTCCAGCATCAACTGTAGACCAATGCTGGACACAATCTACAGGAAATATTTGGTGAATGAAAGTTGTCAGCATCAATTTTATTCCAGTTAATATAAAGATTGAATAATAGCAGTGCTAATAAGCAACCCCATTTAAGGTTGGATGGGAAGGGGTTAGTAACATTGTGCTAAAAATCATATAAAATGAGCATATTATTATGAAAGTACAGCTGAACAATTGGGAGATGATTGGGATCCATCCCATTTTGATCAATTGAATGGAACATAGCATTGAAGTCGATTAATACAATTTAAAGTTTTATTTATTTAACATGAATATATTTTTCAATCACATGGTCCAAAACAAAAATGTGATCAGTTGTAGAGAAGCTATATCTAATTTCAGCATGTACATTGGAAATAATTGCTTGTTCATTTACCCATGACTGCAATTTATGCAGCAAAATGTCTGAACAGATTTTTGAGATGGCTTCCAAAAAGCTAACTGGCCTGAAGTTTTTTGGGTCCTTTACATTACCCTTTTTATGTTTGCTTGCATGCATGTGCAAGAAACATAGTGCCATCATTCGAGTTTTCCAGAGGTGTGTCAGCCTCTTCCAATTCAGTCAGCGTGTTTGCAGGCGCAGTCACAGTGCGCCAATCACTGCTCCAGCTGTCTATGACAGCTGAAAATGCAGTGGCATACAGTTGAAAGGGGGAGCTCTGCTTCAGTGAGCAGAGTTCCACCCTCAACATGCATGCGCATATTACGCGCTGACGCCTCCCCATGCACATACTGTATAGCCGACAGGGGTGCCCAATGCCCGTCGGCTCCACCCACCAAAAAAGCTTTCCTGGTGCCATGCTGGGGCCCACCCCACATGGCACATATTATCCATATGGCCGACGGGGGTGCCCAATCCCCGTCAGCTCAACACCTCAAAAGCCTTACAGCTGCCATGCTGGGGCCCACCCAGCATGGCACAAGCCTATATGACTGGCCAGGTGCCCAATCCCCGTCGGTTCTAACCCAAAAGTCTTACAGCTGCCATGCTGGGAGCCCACCCAGCATGGCACAAGCCTATATGACTGACAGGGTGCCCAATCCCCGATCGACCAATGCCCCCAAACAGCCTTACGGCTGCCACGCCGAGCCCACCCCAGCGTGGCCAAGCCCGTATGGCCGACAGGGTACCCAATCCCCATCAGCTCCAGCACCCCCAAAACAGCCTTTCCAGCTGCCACACTGGAGCCACGTCAAGCGTGGCAAATGTCCAGCGTCATCTTAGTAATAAAAAAACCTGTAAATTAAAAACAGTCCCTCGCAGTCTCCCTGCCCCCACCCACACCCACCCACTGCACCCTTACCTCCCACACCCCCATACTGACCTCCTGAGTCTGGGCGACGATCTTCGTGGGACCGAGAACACATCTGCACTCTTCAAAAGCCGACCGCGAACTGAGGAAATGCCGGTAAGCTGTATAATGTAATAGATAGGGTTTTTCAACTTTGCTGCATATCTCGGGCATTTTTTGGAATGTTTGCACCAAATTTTCAGCATGGGGTTTTTGGGACCCCTTCTCATGAATGCTGTCACTGTCATGGCGTTACTCGGGCCCAAACAGTGATTTCGCAGCCACTGTGCAAAATCACCTTTCTGGAATGGTTAATGAAATGACACTACCAGTGTTCATAAGGTGGCTCTCAAAAAGCCTATTTTGAAAATTTGGTGGAAAAATTCCTAAAAATGACTGTTTTACGAGCATGCATTGCGCAGTTCCTACGCACACTCGTAAGTTCGCGAATTTTCAATATTTTCACTCCAGATTTTCAACATTGCCATTTTACCACACCTTCTTATGAGCAGTACAGCTGTCATTTTTCACATCTCACTCAAAATGTGTTTCCGCCCATGTAGCGCACAATGGCGCAGTCGGTGTGGAAATCAATGTACGGGACACATTAAGAAAATCACAGTGACACTGTTCATGAGCAGAGGTCTTAAAATGGCTATGTTGAAAATTTGGTAAAAAAATTCCTAAAAATGACTGTTCTACGAGCATGCGTTGTGCAGTTCCTACACACACTCGTAAGTTTGCAAAATTTCAATATTTTCACTCCAGATTTTCAACATTGCCATTTTACCACACCTCCTTATGAGCAGTATAGTTGTCATTTTTCACATCTCAACCACAACGTGTTTCTGCCCATGTAACGCTCAATGGCGCAGTCGGTGTGCGAAATCAATGTATGGGACACGTTAAGAAAATCAGTGACACTGGTCATGAGCAGAGGTGTTAAAATGGCTATGTTGAAAATTTGGTGAAAAAATTCCCAAAAATGACTGTTTCAGGAATGCAAGTTTGCGAATTTGTAATATTTGCACACCAGATTTTCAACAGTGCCATTTTACCACACTTCCTTATGAGCAGTACAGCTACCATTTTTCACATCTCGCCCAAAATGTGTTTCCGCACATGTAGCACACAATGATACAGTCGGTGTGCGAAAACAATGTTTGGGACAGATTAAGAAAATCACAGTGACACTGGTCATGAGCAGAGGTCTTAAAATGGCTATGTTAAAAATTTGGTGACAAAACTCCATAAAATGACTGTGTTACGAGTGAGCATTGCGCAGTTTCCACGCACCCTCGTAAGTTCACAAATTTGTAATATTTTCAGTCTAGATTTTCACCAGTGGCAGTTTTCCACACCTCCTTATGAACAGTACAGCTGTCATTTTCCACAACATGGCCGAAATGTGTTTTCACACTTTTAGCACAGAAAGGCGTGGTTGCTGTGGAAAATCATTGTTCGGGACAAATAAAGAAAATCACATTGACACTGTTCATGATCGGAGGTCCCAAAATGCCTGTGTTAACAATCTGCTGTAAAAAATTCCCCAGACTAGTTACATTACAGGTGTGCATTGCACAGTTTCTATGCACACTCGTGACTTCACCAGTTTTTTTAAGATTTTCACAGCAGATTTTCAACATTGCCATTTTTTACACCTCCCCATGAACAGTACCGCTGTCATTTTTCACATCCTGTTCGGAATGTGTTTTTCACCTGTGGTGCCAAATGGCATAGTCGCTGTGCAAAAGCAGTTTTCGTCTAACAAACTGATATTGCCACTGTTCATAAAAAAAACATGTTGAAAATTTGGAATGAAAATACCAACAAATGCCTGAGGCGTTAGGGTTTCCGACCATAATGCCCCACCCTGTATAGAATGACAGACATCAGGGGTGTGACTTGGGATTCTTGCCTGTCATGCTCATACCATTCCACCCCCACCCACACCTTGTAGCCAGTAAGAGGCATCAAGGTGTGCCTTGGACTCTTCGGGCCCAAACTTTACTCCATTCTCCTATACCGCACCCATCTCACCTTATTTCCTGATGGAATGGGGTGCGCATAAGGGCCAAAGACCCCAAGGCACACCGTGACACTTGTCAGTGTCTGCAGGGTAGGTTATGGTGAAATGGAGTGGTCGTTATGCCTGATGACCCAAAGGCACACCCCAATGCCTGTTACTCTCTGCAGGGTGGTGGTGGGATTGGCTTCAGTTCAATACTTTGCTGCCATTCCTATTATGCAGCTCTGTAACTTCTAAAAGACAAAGAACCTCTGTGCGCAAACACTGAGGCAAGGGTTACCCCAAAGGACATTTGGCTGGGAAGCCAAGTTTCAAGAAAATACAAAATCGCACATGCCCACACAATGAAAAGCATCATGGGCTGCATATGCAAATCACCACAGAATGTTATACTGGTTCAACTTTAAGCAGAATTGTATGGTGCTGAAAGGCCTCTCACACAGTTTGCAAAGGGTGCTAACAGATGACATAGACACGTGTTTCGTCCTACCAGGACTCATCAGTATGCCTCGTCTGTTTCACACCCCAGTGGAATGAACCAGCTACCCTAAGACGGTCTGTCTGGGTTATGTTGTGGTGAACCCATTAAAATAAAAAACTATTTAAAAGACAAAGAACCTCTGTGCTCAAACACTGAGGCAAGGGTTACCCCAAAGGGCATTTGGCTGGGAAGCCAAGTTTCAAGAAAATACAAAATCGCACATGCCCACACAATGCAAAGTATCATGGGCTGCATGCCAGCAAGCAAACATTCGGCATTGACAAACGCTTGTTTGTAAAGTGGAACAATAATATTTACTTTCCAAATTTTGGGAGTAAGCCTATGTCTAAGACATTTATTGTAGAGATTAGTTAATGTAGACACCCAAATATTCAGATGAAGTTTGTAAACATCAGCAGTGATGTCATCTAGACCGAGGGGCCTTATTTAGTTTACATGAATATATGTATTAGTAGTAGTAAACATCTTTATATTTATACAAGATAAAACCCTTAGGACCCATAGGCTCTATTTACAAGGCTGTCCTGTGTTCATTTTATCTGTTAAAGTATAACAAATGCTAAAATTAAACATTAAATGTGACACAATACAAATATGACAATAAGATAAAACAAAACATTACTCAGCACAGAACAGTCTAATAAATCTCTAGAAGCAGTCACAAACAGTATATATCTACAGGGATTTGATTTTAAAGGAATTCAAGTTAGTCATAGATTGAGTAGTTGGGACTAATTGATTACATGTTTTGGAAGCCCAGTAGTTTGCTATGAATAAACCATAATTTGTGTGTATTTTAAGTAATGCGAAATATTTGTTGCCTGTATCTCGCTAATGATATTTACTGGGATTTTTAGATACACACGTAAAGGTTACACTGAATACTTTATCATAAATGATCTTATAAGAAATCATTGTTTTTGGTTTTTTCTCTTCTAACAAAGAGCAGATCCGAAGTTAGTTATTTGTATACGTCACTGTGATGGACTGGTAGCGGGCTGTTGGGAATCAATTAAGCCAGTGCATTATAGACAATATCTAATTGATTGAGTGACTGTAGGCATTGTTATACATTAAGTTAACACATTCTAACAGCAACAGAGTAAGTTGCGAGGTGATATTTATTCTGGCCTTGCTCATAAGAACAAAGGCATTCTTTTTGAGTGCTTCAATTTGGAAATTCACTTTTGTAATGGTATTATTTGAATGAGCTGTTGACTAGTACTCCCAGGTATTTGTACTCACTGACTAGTTACTTGTTCTCCTTTTAATCACCCGATATCTAGCCCACCGACTTTTCCTGTTTTACTTGAATGCATTGAAAACAGCATTAGACTGCATTTTTTGACTCAGAACCGATTCTGATGTTCTAAACCAATTCTCTAGTCCATTAAAATCTACCTGTAACCTCTACTCCATTTCTGAGTTGTTTCTAGCTGAAATAATTATGACAGTTTCATCCACATAAAATCTTGTGTCAGAAATTGTTATTGTTTTAGTTAGATTATTAATGTATAAGAAGAACATCAATGGTCCTAAAAGGGACCTCTGGTAAGTTGTCTTATGTTGGATTTTACATTATCTACCATTACTTATTGTGACATCCCAACTAAGTAGTTCTCAAACCATTTCAATGTCTCTGGTGCCACACCAATAGCAGCCATCCTGTTGAGCAAAATAGCATGATCCAAAAGATCAAATGCTTTTGAGAGGTCAACGAGCACTGCACCTACCATTTCCCCCATCCATGGCACCAGCCACAGTACTAACAAATTCTATAACCATGGTGTCTGTCAACTTCCCAGCTCTAAACCCTGATTGCTGGTTAGCTAGTAATGAGCAGTGTTCCAAGTACCAGTTCAATTGAGTGCTGACCAACCTCTCCAATATCCTGGAGTGGATTGACAACAGTACAGCTGATCCGTAATTGGATGGATAACTCCGCTCCCTTTAAAACCGTGCATCATCATGGTCAGGATATATTTCTTTCATAAGGCTTCTGTTAAACAATTTAACAATGATAGGGGAGATTATTTGGGCTGACATATTCAGGAACTTTATTTCAGTCTGATCTAAGCCTTGTGACCTGTTAGTTACATAGAAACATAGAAAGTGACCGCAGATGGGGACCAAAGATCCATCTAGTCTGCCCTGAGTGCTATCCCCTTTAGAATTTCTTAGAGACAATCCCCTTATGCCTATCCCAAACAGATTTGAATTGCCCTGTTTTGGAGTCAATGACTTCTGCAGATAGGCTATTCCATGAAGCCACAACCCTTTCCATAAAGAAGAACTTATGCATGTTACAACGGAACATCCCTTCCCTTAATTTCATATCATGATCCCTTGTCCTTGTGGAGCTATTGATCAGAAACAGTTCCGGGGTAGGGACTCTATTTAGGCCCTTCAGGAACTTGAATGTCTCTATCATGTCACCCCATATTTCTGTGCTGCTCCAGTGAGTACATGTTGAGTATCATAATCTGTTTTCATATGGCAATTCATGGAGCCCTTGTACAATTTTTGTTGCCTTCCTCTGTATCATCTTTAGTCTATCCTCATCCTTCCTGAGATAAGGCCTCCAGAACTGTATGCAGTACTCAAGGCGGGACCTTACCAGGGACTTGTATAGTGGCATGAATTGATCACTTTCCTCTTTCTACTTGTGATGCCCCTTCCTATGCATCCCAGCATTTTGCTATTTTTTTGCTCTGCTTTTTCACATTGTCTGCCCAATTTTAAGTCATCAGAGATGATGACCTCAAGATCCCACTCCTGTTTGGTGCCTGTTAGCTGCTCCTGTCCCAGATAGTAGACCATCCATGGGTTGCTCCTGCCCAGATGCATCACTTTGCATTTTTTTGCATTAAATTTTAACTGCCACATGTTGGACTGTTTTTCTAGCTTGGGCAGGTCACTTTTCATTTGTTCCACTCCCTGAGTAGTGGCCACTCTGTTGCAGATCTTTGTGTCATCTACAAACAGACTCACCTTCCTGCCCAGCCCCTCAGTGATGTCACTTATGAAAATATTGAAGAGTAAAGGACCCAGGACAGACCTCTGTGGCACCCCACTGGTCACCCCCTATCCCCCAATGCTGTCCCATTGACCATCACCATCTAGTTCCTCTGACTAAGCCAGCTCCTAACCCATGATGCCACTTCCTGTCCCACTCCTGTATGCTTGAGCTTATTTAGTAGCCTTCTGTATGGAACTGAGTCGAAGGCTTTGCTAAAGCTGAGGTAGATAACATCCATGACTCCCCCCGGTCCACTATCTTAGTAATCAAGTCAAAAAACTTGATCAGATTAATCTGGCAGGACCTTCCCACCATGAAGCCATGCTGCCTGCTGTCCAGCTGTCCAGTCTCTTCCAGGAAAGTTAAAATTCTTTCCTTTAGCAGGGTTTCCATCATCTTATCTACCACTGAGGTGAGACTGACAGGGCGGTAGTTACCTGCCACCTCCCTGCTCCCTTCTTTATGTATAGGAACCACTATTGCCCTTTTCCAGTCTTGTAGAACAAGTCCCTCTCTCAGGGTTCTGGTAAAAAGATCTGCTAGAAGTGCTTCCAATTTATCCCTAAGTTCTCTCAGTATGCATGGGTGGATGCCATCCAATTTGAAGATAGAGGGGGGGACAGCTCGAGGCAATGTGAGGAAGTATTTTTTCACAGAGAGTGTGGTGGACACATGGAACAGCCTTCCTGAGGAGGTTGTGGTGTCTAAAACTGTGGGAGAATTCAAGAATACATGGGACAGACATAAGTCAATTCTTGTGGGGGGTAGGAAGAAACAGGCTGTTGGTTAACTAGGAACTGCAGCTTATCCTGTAGATAGGGAAATGGGCAGACCAGGTGGGCCAAGCGGTCCTTATCTGCCATCAAAGTCTATGTTTCTGTGCCTATGGCTTTATCTATCTTTAGTTTATTGAGTTCAGTCTTTACCCTCTCTACTGTGAAAAGGCTTGTATCTCTCCCCTTGTGCAATTATTAACTCCTTTAGTGGTGTGCCCATTTTCAGGCTCCTCCATTGTAAAGCCAGAGCAAAAGTACTCATTTTAGATCTCTGCCTTCTCTCTGTCTTCTTCTATCTTCTTCCCATCACTGCTTATTAGTTTAACAATACCCCTCCTCCTTTTTCCTTTCGTCACTTATGTACTTAAATAAGTTTTTTTACCTCCTTTTACCCCAGTGCAATTTCCACCTCAGTTTATGCCTTTGCCGCTCTAATCACCATAGAAGCCTCCCTCAAGCTGCTTTTGTAAACGTCCCTATCCTTGTTACTGTTTGAGCCCTTGTATTTTTTGAGTGCTAGCCTCTTTGCTTTTACCGCTGCTGCCACTTCTCTTGAGAACCAGAGAGGATTTTTCTTTTTCCTTGTCTTACTGACCAATCTGAAAAATTTGTCAGTGACCTCTCCTATTGCCTCTCTTATGTTGGCCCAGAATACTTAATATAGCAACTATGCATAATATGGAAAATTCTGCCATCAAGTTTCTGTTCATTGTCCTTCTAAATCTAAATTTAGGGACCCTGGAATTTTTTGGGAAATGGAATTTGTACAATCGAAATTATCATTATATCTGTGAATATTAATATCAGAGTTTACATAAATACTCATTTATAACATTTGTTGTCTATTGGGAGGATTCATTCCATTATTAGATACAAAATTTTACTTTGGTTTTAATATTTTTTGTAGGGTCAATGTTTCTGATCAGATTCCAGTAGAAAGATGGATCATAGCAGTTCCAATTTTCGTATTATAATCGTTCTTTTTAGCTTTACACACATATTTATTTTAAACTGATTTCTCAATGTCTTAAATTTAGTCCAGTCATAATTATTTAATGTTCTAGCATGTGATTTTTTTCAAACTTCATAGTTTTTAAGGGTACGAGCAAGTTGCACACATCAAGAAACAGTTCAGAAAATTCCAAAACTGATGAGTCCAAATCATGACTTAGATCAGTCTATGCAACTTCTCCTTGTGTAACCTGCTTAAAAATACATTTATACCAAAAATGTTAAAACACCTTTGGGTACAGGATTACTTATCCAACAAAATAGTTCTGTTATTGGCTAGTTCACAGTAGACAGGGTTGTGATCTCCTAAACTTGGTGGTAAAACCCTATGTTCAAGTTCTTTTAAATCTGAAATCAGAAAGATCAGATCTAGCAAATTTCCTGTGCTCATTAAGGATCATTTTCTGGTAGGCAGAAGTCATTAGAAAGAAATAACTCAAATGAGTGGGGAATTACTATTTTCAAATAATTCTATAATTCTTTTCTTGTAATTTCCCAATGGGGTCAGGTTTGGGGGCTCTACCATAACATATGGTATAGGTTTACCTTCCCCTCCATACAAGTGCCAACAGGTTCTATTATTCTTATCATATACTGCATATTAAAAATCTTTGTCGGGGTATAATAGGCTCTATCATAGATTTTAAATTGAATGTAGTAAATTTTGGCATAGAGAATACACTTACTGGAATGTTCTCTAAGTGAAATCCATTTTAGCCCTGGAATAGACTTTCCTAACATCAAACTACATTTTTCTCTGGTGTTCTTAAAAATGCCTAGTTTATGGGGAGTCATGTGATGAGCTCAAGCTGACCAGACACATCTCTCGGAGCTCCATGATCCATACCAATTAAACCGTGGCAAAAACAGGTTAAAAGGGCAAACTTAACACAACTTCACACTTGTTCGCTTGGTAAAATAGGCAGCTAATAAATTCTTAGGAATGTATACTGATTGGACATGGCAGAGCAACAGCAAATGGAGTTTATTGGGACACAGCCCCTGCAGCCATACACTCAGCCACCTAAATTGCAGAAGCAGGGCTCACTGTCCGACACACCGCCAGACACAGCTCCTCAACTTCTTCACTGAAAAAATGGAACACTTCATCTTGGAATTTGCATCAGTGAAATTAACCATCTGTGACCTGGCATCCAACATGAAGTAGGTAAAGCAGACTATTGAGTCACTGACAACCAGAATATCAGATGCAGAAAAGAGAATAAACTCTTTGATGACCAACGGCACACAGACAATAAAGAACTCCAAGTCCTAAGGCAAAAGTTCAAAAACTAGAAAATTGAATTGAGGACCAGGAAAGTAGATACAGGAGCAACAACCTTGCCCTGGTGGGCATACAAGAGCTGGTGGAGGGCAAAGATCTCACTTCATTCACACAGAAACTGCTGCAGAAGGTTGCCAGTTCCCCAGAGTCAGGGGCAGCCTACAGGATAGAGCAAGTGCACAGACTGCAAAAATGCCCTCTACCCAATGGTGAGAAACCCAGAGATATAGTCCTCCATTGCACCAGTTTCCAAGAAACTTTGCATATCATGGCACAAGCTTTCAAAAAAGGGAGCCTATCTTTAGCAATGTGATGCCTGCTGCCTGAGACAAACAGCGGGCTTACCAGGCCATAAAGAAAGCCCTTTACCAGACAAACATCCCATTTGGCATATTACATCCAACAAGGTTAGTAATAACAACCTCTGGAGTATCCCTTGAATTTCCCAGTGCAGAAACCACCCTCAGGGACCTACCAAAACTTCTCCCTCAAATTTTCCCTCCCCAGCCAATCCACCCGACTGTGCCTAAAAAAAGTCTCTAATCCCAGATAAGGGGCATTCCAGTAACAACCTGCAATAGCAGAGTCTGACATCTCTTCTGAATCAAACTGTTTCACATTACAGGAGCCCAGGCATGTTCCCGTTCTAATTTTGCCTGGCTTTGTGCAAATACTTTAATGCAATCATTTTTTTTTCCTGGAGAAGTCTCGATACACTTAGGTGGCAGTGATCGCATCTGCAGGGAAGAGGGATTCAGCACTCCAAGTTTTTTTTTATATTATTTCTTTTTTTATTCCACCTTCTGCGGCTCGACCAGTGGGGGCATCCAGCCACTGGCTCCCACTGCACAGAGGTCAGCAGGCTCACTCACATGATGGGGTATGGTGCGGCTGCACCCTGACACACCAGGGAGCCCCCCCAAGCCGGGCCAGGATCAGACCCCCCACGCAATTCCACAACAGACCTCTGGGCAGTGCTGAGCATGGCTATCAAGCTGCACAATCACGTCCAGCCATTTTCCTCCATTAATATCTCTTGGAATATGGACTAACAATGACGTCAGAGGCACTACGTGCTTACATCTGCCACACTCCACCCTCAAGTGCACCACTCTTTGCAGCACACCCAATCTCCATTGGGGGCCACTGCAGAGTGGTGAAAGCCACAGTCTCTCCACAGGGATAGGAGAGCAGTCCTCCGGATGCTCACTCCTATCCCTCCCCTGCCAACCCCTGATGGCCCGGGCGCGTTCCCAAACCTGGATTGCAAGTGTGGCGTGAGGTGTGGCATCCAGCACCTCAACCCTCAGTGCCACTGGGCCAGCAGCACTCCAAGTTTTTAAGGTTTGAAACAAGGCGGGCACTCAACATCCTTTATTTTCTCTTCTTCAACATCTGGGATTCCTGCTGAATACTCCCACTGGAGCCATAAAACCACCATTTGCAACTAATTGCACTGTCTGGGTTCCAGACAATGCCCAGCTGGATTAGCATTCCAGCCATCGTCATCCCCGCCCCCATCCTGAACTTTTGAGTGGACAAGCTAACTGGTGCAATGTCCAGTAACCAATTACCCAGCCAAGTACACAACAGCTCCCCGATAAACTATCTACATCAAGGTTTTTTGTTTTGTTTTTGTTTTTTGGTTTTTTTTGACTGTCCTGCGTATCATTTGCCTGTGACTTTCCCTGCTTGTTCAGGTGACAAACAAAGGTGCAGAATACAGCCAAATTACAGACAATCAGTTTTTTTTTTTATAATTAAAGCATAAAGTAAGTTCTATGTGTGGTTCATAGCTCAGTGCTTGTGCTACATACAGTACAGCTAAATGATATAGGTTGTGCTCAGATACATTGGAGCTAGACCAGTAGGTAGGACAGTGCCTGCAGTATGTATGTATGAGCTGGACGGTATGGTTAGTGCTTAGATACATTAGCATGGATATCAGCCGAGTGATTGTAGTACATAAGAACTGGATTGGATATGAATGGTGCTTAGATACTTGAACAGATGATATAGCAACTTGTTAGAACTTGACGTTTTGGCCTTTCTCTGTATCCCACCTTTGGCAGAATGCCTAGTTGAGTAGGATTGAAGACCCCAAAAAGAAATGTAATTACTGGTGCGATTACCTCCTCCAACTCCAGTGAGTGTGGCTAGTAGCATGCCGGAGAGGGAAAAAAAACCCTTTGGGGGAAACATCTAAGGACCCATGGCTACTGACCTGCCCATCCTCTGGGCAGACCAAAGAAGAGTAATCCTAAATTAACAAATACTAAGTTGTCAGCTAATCCGAAACCCAGTTGACTGAAGATCTTGAATTCGATGGCTAGCAGGCAATCCTGAATTCGAGGTACTAACGTTGAGTGTTAAATCGAGAAGATGGTAGCATATCCTGTTAGCGAATTCCCAGTTCAATAACCATTAATGCATAGGATGAGAAGTTTGATACAAGGTAAATTTGATCAACAGTAAAGAGAATAATCAGTCTTAGAAGGGTGAGTGTAGAACTGGTTGAAGAGTAATCAAGAAGGTGAAGACTTCATTCTGAAAGGGGAACTATGAGCGAACAGCTATTTTCTTGCAAGGCAGAATAAGGAGAATGTTGGTCCATGTGCCCCACTTTGCAAATTGCTGTAAAGCACTAGGCCTTTGGTGGTAAAGTGAGTAAGCAGAGTGCAGGCTGCTAAGCCGTAAGAGGGCGGAGCAAATGGAAACCACCAGGCCCCATGTAGGGCAAAGCAGGTAAGTATAAAATAGGCAATATAAGCCCATTGAACCTCCAGACCCAGTGTGGGGGAAGCAGGTAAGTGTAAAATAGGCAATGAAAGCCAGATGAACCTCCAGGCCCCATGTGGGCAAAGCAGGTAAGTGTAAAATAGGCAATAAAAGCCCAATGAACCTCAAGGCCCCGTGTGGGGTGAAGCAGGTATGTGTAAAGTAGGCAATGTAGGCCTGATGAGGGCGAGTTACACAAGAAGCCAGGTCATTTGTGGGTGAAGCGGACAGAAACCTCCAGGCCCCATTTGCGGGGCAAAGCAGGTTTCTGTAGAGTAAACATATAAGCTGTGAAGGGTGAATAGGAGTAAGTTGAGCAGAAGCCAGCTCTTTGCGGTGAGGCAGATAGAAACCTCCAGGCCCCTTTTTGCAGGGCGAAGCAGGTTGCTGTAGAGTAAACATAGAAGCCCGTTGAGGGTGAGTAGGAGTAAGTCGAGCAGAAGCGAGCCCTTTGTGGGTGAGGCAGATAGAAACCTCCAGGCCCCCTTTTTGTGGGGCGAAGCAGGTTGCTGTAGAGTAAGTATATAAGTAGAGGAAGACTCCTGTTTTGCTGAGCAAAATAGCCCTGTTGAGGGCAGTATAGATGTATGTTTGACATGAGCCAGGGCCAGACAGGTGTAGCTGCAATGGCAGACTCTCTAAGGTTAGGTATGATAAGGTCCAGTAAAATGTCGAGTCCTTGATGGTCAGGGCACAGCAAAAGAATGTGGTGAAGAGAAGAATGAATCAGATGAATTGGCAACTCGCCAGATACGGTAACCCTCATATTACTGGAGTAGATTAATGTCCGAGGCTGGTACCTATGAGACTGGGAATGGCACGATGGAATAGAGCAAAGCTAGGATGTCTCTGGCATCAGAAGGCAGCAGCAGAAAGTCCCAGAACAAGCTGAAGCAAGCATGGAGAGAAACATCAAATGGAACTGAGTAAGAATGTCCTGTAATGTCATCAATAGAAGCAGAGGTAAGGTCCACAGCTAAGCAAGCAAGGACATCCTTGTAAAAGGCAAGTCAGGTGGAAGCAGGTGGAAGGTAGGCAGCTGGCAAATGCCCAGTACTGAACAATTACTACTGAAGGAGAGACATCATGGGAGAATCCCCAAACATGTTGCACGAAGTCAGCGAGTAGGCGATGTGAAGATAAGGGAGTCTGATGAAGAGCTTGGTAAAATGATGCCCAAAGAAGTACTATGGCAATCCGGAACAAGATGGGCAGAGAGCAAAGCAGCAGAATCAGAACCAAGTCCAGGCTGAGGAGAAGGGAAACACCTGATATGCACAGGTAAAAGGTAGGCAGATGGAATGAAGGTCATGATATGGTCCAGATCCAGATGAGCAAGGTGATGAGCAGGTAGACGATACTGAAGAGGACGGTCTGGCAGAAGGAGATTCAACTAAATAGATATACATGCAATCCGATCCGGAGCTGGAACGAAACAGTAGGAAGAGGGAAGCTTGCATGGAGCAGTAATCCAGTGGTGCAGTGGAACCACAAGGCTGTAGAAAAGACAATAGTCTGGAGCCCAAGAATGGAGGGTTACTCACGAATGTCCCAGCATAGACTAATGCTGAAGGAGACAAGAGGATGGAGGGGTACTGCAGCAGCAGGATGGAATGATGCGGTAGGGTAGGCTCAGATGAAGGTCAGCAGGAACAGGATCCGAAGCAGGTCGCAGATTGCCATGACTGAATGCTCGGCAGCCGAGTAAGCCATGAGTCCACCAGAGGATGATAGCAATAAGTAAAGAGCTAGGCTCCATGTGGGCTAGCCAGAGACAGATCTCCACATAGATCTGCCTGAGTAGTGTAGAAGTGAGAGAGTCCAGCTAGGCCTCCATGTAGGCTAGCAGGAATGGTTGGACCTCTACATAGGTCAGTCTGAGGAGTAGTAGAGTGAAGGAGTCAAGTCAGGCCTCCACATAGGCTATCTGAGCAGCAGAACCTCCACGTAGGTTTGCCAGAAGGAAGGTTGAGAAAATTGAGCCATGCTTCCACATAGGCGATCCAAACTTACAGTTGGATAGGCAATATAGCGGCCATTCAGGCCTGTTGGAGAAGGGAAGCTGTAGGCGGATGGCAGGAAGAGAAGTCATGCAGTCATAGATAACCATGTGAGTAGTGCTACTATAATGTCAGGAAAAGGTCTCTGCAATATGGAGAGTGATGACTGGGGCTATCAGGCAATACAGTGGCTATGGCAAGCATGGTAAATTGAATGTCAGCATATGGCACAAGGTTAGATGCAGGAACAATAATAAAAAACATTCTGTGGTAGCGGAGCTGGATACCTGACTCAGAACAAAGTACTGCATGGATGATGCAAGGCATCAGGCAAGAACTGCAGAATGAACCTGTATATTTTCATTAAAATCACAATCAGATTCAGTAGCCAGCCAGCAAAGAGCTGTACCGGAGTAATAACTAGCAGATCCAAGCTTGCAGTTTGTGACCAGCTTTCCTGTGTTCTACTTGACAGACTCTTTTAAAATAACTCTGTGGGTCTGAATGGAAGCAGCAGTGCGATGTCAGCAGTTGCAAGTTTACAGGTTTACGTAACGATCAGAGTGAGGTAGGGAAAGTAGCTCTGTGAGCTAGTAGGCATCCAGTAACCAGGAATACGTATTGGATAGGGACTGCAGGCTGAGTAAATGAACTGTGGCAGGAGAAGCAGAAAGTCCAAGTTTGAAGATAGGTCCAGTGGAGCACTGCAGCAGACAACAGTCCAAAAGGCAAGCCAGGGTTCCCCACCTTGAGCACAGGAGAGGTGTGAGGAAGGATAGCACAATGGCAGCGCTTGGCCACAGGTGAGATCACTATGCTAGTAATCACTGCTGGCCAGGGAGCAGGAGTGGACTGCAGAAGCACACTTGCGAACCACGAGCAGGCTACATGAAGAGCGCATGCAGAAAACAGTCGGCGACGAAGAGCTGGAGCAAACATCAAGCCGGCGGCTAGAACTCAGAGCAACACTTGTGGCCTGCACAAGTTGTTCTGGTGCCAGAGGCTGGAAGGAGGAAGGAAGCCCCAAAGAAAACACAGCAGAAGAAAATGAGGAAGGAACAGCGGGGGCGCAGGAAGAGGGAGTGAGGGAAAGAGCAAACAAAGGAACGAGAAAGGAGAGGAGGAACAGCAGGAGAAAAGATGAGGGAAGGGCCGGGGGGGGGGATCATCACAGAGAGGAATTCATCCCTGGCCATGTAGCACAGCAAGTACGACACACTCTAAGCAGAGTGGGCGTAGCCTGAGGGTTTATATAGGAGATGGGGGAGGAGCTATTCCGCCTCATAGAATCTCAGGCTACAGCCTTCCAATTATCAATCTATATCACCTTTGAAGTGACTGTAGGTTATCAGACAAGGGAGGGTATGTGATAGCCAGCAGTGGATGTATTATTACATTTTCATTAGCAGTGCTTACTGCATGTCAGTAATGTATGGGGGGGGGGCTGTGTCTGTCACACCTATAGGGGATAGACTTGGATATGTAATGAGCAGCAGGGAGACTGGAAAATGTGAAAAAGAGATGTGCACTATTAACCTGAATATTTATCTCAAAAGAAATGATCTAGAAGTGTAACTAGATGAACTAATCTCCCATGTAGTGTACAGTGTAATTACAGCACTATCTCAGTATAAATTTTGCAAAGATATAGCATGTGGGTTCATATGCCTGTGTGTGTGTGTGTGTTTTATATGTATAAATATATATATATATACACACACACAATGTGAATATATATATGTGTGTGTGTATGTAATGGAGATATACATAGATATAAACATTTAACATATAATCAACAAAATCAGGTCTAATATTATTGTAATACACCAAAAACATTTTGTCTACCTTCACTGTATTTCCAGGAGCATCCCCCAACATGCACACACACACACACACACACACACACACACACACACACACACACACACGCAATGATTTGTAAAGTATTTGCTGCATTTACTTTGTATATTATGGGAGCTGGCTTTGACGAGTTCATTGAGAAAACTGAGTGGTTATGCTTACTAGTTCCTCCTAACCCTGAATGTCAATTATTGTGTTGCAGTAACTAAGCAGGTAGAGGGGCCAAGAGTGCCACATGCTAGGCACTCCCTGGTGAGACATCCACGCTTGGCTACAGAAGCCAAAAGAATAGCAAGTTCCAGCAGTGGCAGGCAACCGTTGCACAATTAACAATGCCCACACTTTGGTTGGAGCAGGTGGGGAGGAGGGGTAAATGCACTACTCCAGGGGTGTTGATGCAATGGCTGGGGCCTCTTCCCAGAGCAAAATCATTACTGCAACCCCATGGATTGTGACCAGAGAGGTCCCTGCTGAACAGCAGGTCTTCCTTCCACAGCCCCGAATTAGTCACATCAAGACTATGGCCGCTTGGCAGGGTCCCACAGAAGGGATGCCAAATTGCTTGTAGTACTGATTGGTGGTCCCCAAGCCCCCCATTTCCTGTTGCAAAGACAATAAGCAGCATTATGGGGGGGGGTCATCGCACTGTGTTACATGGAGTACACAAGAATAGGGTAAATCGCAAACAAGCCTGTTTTTCTACCTCATACTGTTAATTCAAGGTAAAATATAAAAGAAAATAAACGTGTAAATATTTGATGAAAATGTTCAGCCCTTTCACAATGTTAATAAACCTTGGATCACAACAGAGAGCAGCACTGGACAAGAGCCTTACACAGACCAAAGGCCTCAGGGGCTAGCCCCCGCCTATCTGTGTTCCAGACTACAGGGTCCTAATAGGTCATAGAAAGTCCTGCCCTTGTTATTCTCTGTCCCAAGTCATAGTTAGCATTATACTTAGATTATGTGTTAGTGCTAGCCTTAGTAGCAACCTTATTACCATTTCTAGAGGCTTTAAGACCTTTAGCTGTTGTGTCTTTGTATATGCTTTTGTCGAATTATGCTTTCCCATGCAGACGATTGAATTTTACAGTCAGACAACATTGTTAGCTTCCTCTCCATGCCACCTTGGTGGGTGAGGGGGCTCCAGGAGCAGAAGACGTTGAGGCAAACAGCCCAACCCCAACCCGCTTACTGAACGCAAAGCAGACCCCACCGGGTGGGCAGAGACAGGGTGCACTGGCCCCTCCTCTGCACACCCGACCACTGAGGCTTATGTTATGACCACATATCCCTTAGGATAACACCCCCAGGCTATAACTTCACCACGTGGAATGTTTAAGGGGCCCAGATGAAAGAAAAGCAGCACCAAATACTTCGGCACCTCAAACACCTAGGTAGCAACATTGTCTTTCTTCAGGAATCATCCCCCCCCCCAGCCCAGGCTAATCTGTGGTGAAGGGATTGGGTAGGCCAGGTCTACACAGCAGGGGCTGATACTAAACGAGCCAGCATGACTATCCTGATTCACCGCAACATGCCTTTCCATTAATTAGGCACACTTCTGATCCTAATGGGCACTCTGTTGTCCTCAGGGGGGTGCTGGACAGGACAGAGATCCTGCTGGCATCAGTGTATGGCTCCAACAAAGAGGACCCACAGTTCTTCATCTCCCTCCTAGTGGAACTAGGGACACACCAATCGATACCAATGATCTTGGCAGCGGTCTGGAGCACAGTTTAAAGTGCCACATTGAATAGGTCCAATTCAGTTAGGAAGGGCCTCACCCCAAATCAGTGGGCCTTACGGGAAATCCAAGACTCACTGGGGCTTATAGAAACATAGAGTGTTCTTCACCCTGGAGACAGAAGCTAAACTTTCCTCTCCCCTGTGCATAATTGGTCCTCCCATCCGGATTACTTCCTTACCTCCCCTGACTTCCTCACAAATCGAACTAATTGCGAAATTCTTGCTAAAGTCATCTCCGACCGTGCCCTGGTTCAACTCTCCTTCTTTTCCCTAAACCCCTCAGAAAGGGACAGTGCATGGTGACTTAACGCCTCCCTCCTCAAGGACTCACACACTAGAAAAACTACAAACTAGCACAGAGCACTTCTTTAAGGAAAACACCAATACAGTGGACAACTTTGCCCACATGTGAGAAGCATTTAAATGCACCCTTAGGGGAGAATGCATACAAATAGCATCCACTAAGAAGCACACAAATGACTGCAAGGTAGCAGAGCTGCTCCAAGAAATCAGGACATTAGAGCGCACTATTTCTAGAGCATCCCCAAACGCCGACTGGCTCAAGCTGAACTCAATCAGAGCCAAGTATGAGGAACTCTTAAGGGAAAAGACAGAGTTTGCTATGTTCCTGGTGAGAGTCACATATATAGATCAAGGGGAAAATGTGGGCAAACTACTAGCACTAAGACTAAAGCAGCATGAATCCCTAAAATGAATCAAAGGTATCTGCCCCCTCCGTCAGAGCCCCTATTCACTAACCCCAGAGCCATAGCCAAGACATTTATTACTGGCAACTAAACTCAGAGGATACATCAGCACCAGTCTCGGACATACAGCACTTTATCAAAGTGGATCAGTTACCCAAAATACCCCAGGAGTGCACAGACAAATTGGGAGCAGCAGAGGTGGCCCAAGCTCTTAACAGCCTCCCCTTGGACAAGGCTCCAGGCCCAGACAGACTACCAAGCAACCCCTATAAATCCCTCCAACAACACTGGTTAAGCTGCTAACTACCCTCTTCAACATGCTATAGCACAATAATTTGCTACCGTCAACCCTACAGCAGGCCACCATTACCCTTCTCCCAAAAGTGGGCAAAGACACAGAGCTCATGGAGAAATACTGCCCCATCTCTCTCCTTAATACAGACATCAAAAGCTTGGCTAAGGTACTGGCCTACAGGGTCAGGGCCATGTGGGGCCCCCTAATTGGGCCAAGCAGTTGGGCTTCATGCAGGGCCACGTCTCCTCTGATCACATGCAAATATCTCACATCTACTTGCGCCACCAGAGACTTGAAGCATCCCATTGTGCTGATATCCCCAGATGCCAAGAAGGCCTTTGATAGGGTCTCTTGGCCCTTCCTGTTCCAAATCCTGGGTCACTTCAACTTCCTGGAATACTTCATTGATTGGATTAAGCTCCTATACTCCAATCCCTCAGCATATAATAGTTGCAGTGGTGTTCACTCAGATCCCTTCTGCCTGCAAAGAGGCACACGTCAGGGCTGTCTGCTCTCTCTCCCCATCTCTTTAACCTATACCTTGAACCCCAAACAAAACATATCCTTTGCTGTGACACAAATGAAGGAATCAAGGTAGGCCAAAACAGATATAAACTCTCCACATATGTGGACAATATTCTGCTCCACACAAAAGAACCGGAACAAACCATTCCAGCCACCATCTCAATACTAACTAAATCCGGCACTCTGTTATGTTTTAAGATGAATGTAGAGAAAACTACTATAATGCCACTCAATCACTGGACCCTAAAAACCTAAGTTCTCCAATGGGGATTTACCTGGGCACCAGGCTCCACCAAATACCTGGGGATACGTGTCAAAACCTGTCCCCGCAAGATGATTAACAAGAACCTAGACTCCATCCTAACAGCCATCAGACAGGATCTACACCACTGTATGACCCTCCCCCATGACACTCTGGGCTAGAATCAATGTGGTTAAAATGACCATCCTATCAAAAATACTTTGCCCTCTGGGGATGACCAACCCCTTTTTGCCCTTTAAATTGTTCACCAAGCTCAACTCTCTCTCCTGATCCCATTCCTCTGGGGGGATAAATCCCCATGCAGAGCTTACCACAAACTCTGTCCACTGAAGCAGATGGGTGGTCTACAACTGCCTAACTTTTATCTATACTATTTGACTCTACAAGCAGGAAAATTCCTGAGATGGCTGCCAACGACCCCACCAAACCAGTCTGATGCTTATTTCCCCCCAATGCTTGCAAATCGAGACAGCTATGTAATCAATTCCATATCAGTCCTAAAGCACTGCTCCATATACCACATGCTAAGTTACCTATGCCCCTCAAGGACACTCCCATCAGGACCTCCATGCTCATAAGCAAGCAACTACACAAGCTCCTTTATATCCAACCTCTATTCCTCTTGGATCAGCCCATCTCAGGAAACCCCAACTTCAACGTAAAGAACAAACTCATACTTCACAACTTCCTAGGACCCACCCCCACCCTATTCCTAAGTCAACTCATACACGAGGGCTCAGTCATCCCATTCAACACCTTCTCTCAGTCACTCCCCCACACAAAAATATCCCCACTCTCCTTCTTACAGCTCCACCACATAATCATATCTAACCTCAGGCCCAGACCTTGGCCCTTCCCCGATGCTTCACCATGGGGTAACCTTACCCAACTCGCTACTCAGCCACATGCCACCTCCCTGCTCTATAAAAAACTGCAGGAGGTATCCACCCTCAAGGACATAGATAATTGCCCCCACTGGGAGAAAGAATTCCCAGAACTTGAACAACTCCCTACTCGCCAACTCATGTGGAGGAATCTGCACAAATACATCAAATTTTATGGGCTCAGAACCATGTAATACAAGATTGCTCTCATGTATTACACACCATCCAAAGCTCCAGAAGATGGATCACCTTCCATCTCCGAACTGCAGAAAGTGTCAGTTAAATAAAGGAAATCTAAAACACATTCTATGGGACTGTCCAAAAGCTTGAGCCCTATGGGAAGACATCCACAGCCGCTTAGACCCACTCCTAGGGCTGGGTGATTACTTCACACCTTGAATCTGCCTAGTAGGCCTCGACATGGACTCAGTCTTTAGCTCTCACAAATATCACATTTCCCTCATCTCAGCAGGAGCCAAAAAAGTAATACTCAGACACTGGCTGGACGACTCTATGCTCAGCTACAGGGAGTGGCACAACTCCATTCTGGAGGCACTTAGAATGGAGAAAATGATCAGCTCCCATAACGACAGACTGCCCCAATTATAAAAAGATGGAAGTTCCTGAAAAACTCTTCTGCTGCTCGGCTGATCCCTTCCTAAACTACTGGGGAGAAAAAGACTCCTCCTCTCAGCAATCTCGAGCCACCCCACTTATGAGAGGCACAGCCCAATAGTAATTAGCCAAAAGCTGGGGGCAACAGGGGACACCTCCTGCTCCTACAGAAGGAAGAATAGGGAAGCTTGATATTGTCTGTACTTGTCTAAATTATTTGTTCGTATTTTATGATTGTCTGTTTATTGTATCCTTGAATATTTTCTTAATAAAGTATCTTATATAAAAAAGGTCTAGTTTATTATGAGTGTTTCCACTAATTAAATGTTAATAGAACTGAGCGACAAAACTAACATTTTTGTTCCAAGCTAGGCACGCAGATATATTTGCTGATAGAAATCCCCAAGTTTCTGAGTCAGCCCAAAAATACTTATTCCTTAGTTTGGGGAATTTATTTTTATTTATTTATTTTTTAAATATAGTTTTCATTAGTTTTTACAAACAAGACACATATGACATACTTCATATAAGAGAGTGTAAATTCACAAATACATTACTTCATTGGTCACCAGTCACCTAAAGTTGATAGACATATAGTCCCTTCTCTAATAACTCAGACTGAAAACATATAGAAAACTTCACAGATCACTAGAAGAGACAAAGTCAAGTTGTGATTAAAACTGTAGTATCAATCCAATGACCCCCACCACCTCCTCCCAGTGAAAGCAACACCCCCAGGCCTTTGCTGTAATTCACATTTTAAGGAACAAAAGATACATCTATCTCCAACATCTGTAGTACCCATCTTTGCCATTTATCATCGAATTTTGTAGTTTTATCCTGCAGGGCTGCTGTGAGTTTTTCCATCTGATATATAGTTATCACAATATTTCTCCATTCTTCTATTGAATTAATTATTTTGGTTATCCACCATCTGGTGATGGCCCTTTTTTGTTGCCAATAAGTATATTTGCAACAAGGTTCATCTCCAGAGCAGGCTATGGGGTGGCATGACAGACAAAAGTACCATGGGAATTTATTTTTAAGTGCTTTATAGGGTAACAATATTTTGTTCACCAGCATTAGGAATTGTTCCAAGGAAAGAAAGGAGTCACCCTTCACTAAATCTATCCAAGTCAAATAATTTAACTGGTCAAATAAATTCTGAAAACTTAGCTGGGTATTTTTGTTTTCCAGATATTTTTGTTATGGAAGACTGAGCTTAATAATCCAAACTGATGGTAACATAGTAACATAGTAACTGACAGCAGATAAGGACCACTAGGCCCACCTAGTCTGCCCATATTCCCTTCCTGCATCAGTGGCCGCTGACCCTGCTTGGTCATAGGCTTTCGCTTTGCTTTCTTACCTCTAGTGTTCCTTTATGCCTATCCCATGCATGTTTAAATCTCCCCACTGTGCTAGCTCTAACCACTTCCTGAGGTAGGTTATTCCTACAGGACCTCCTTGTGAATGAGCTTGCTCAATGGAGTTTTCCTGCAATAAACTTGAATTTGAACTATTCCATACATCCACCACCCTTTCCATGAAGAAAAACTTCCTCACATTCCCCTTTATCCTGCCCCCCTCTAATCTCATATCATGCCCTCTTGTCCTTGTACAACTTCTATACTGAAAGATGTCACCCACCCGCACTTTGTTCAGGCCCTTAAGATACTTGAAGGTTTCAATCTTATCTCCCCCTTCTTGCCTCTCCTCCAGTGTATACATATTGAGGTTTTTCAGTCTCTCCTCATATGTCTTCTGGTGCAAGCCATCTTAGTTGCCCTTCTCTGGACTGCCTCCACCCTGTCTACGTCCTTGTGAAGGTGCGGTCTCCAGAACTGTACACTGTACTCCAGATGAGGCCTCATCAGCGTTTGTACAGTGGCATCACCACCTTCCTTCTTCTGCTAGTGATACCCCTTCCTATGCACCTCAACATTCCACTGGCCCTCCCCACAGCCTTGTTACATTGTTTGGACACCTTTAGGTCATCTGAGATGATTATCCCTAAATCCCTTTCTTCCCTGGTGACCGTCAGCTGCTTCCCCATCCTATAACTCTCCACAGGGTTTCTGCACCCCAGGTGCATAACTTTGCACTTCTTTGAGTTAAATTTTAATTGTCACACTTTTGACCATTTTTCCAGCTTTCCTACATCACTCCTCATTCTTTCAACCCCACTCTGGAGTGTCTACCCTGTTGCAGATCTTGGTGTCATCTGCAAATAGGCAAACCTTTCCCTCCAGCCCTTCAGCAATGTCATTAATGAAGACATTAAAAAGGACTGGTCCCAGGATTGATCCTTGAGGCACCCCACTGGACACCCCCCTTTCCTCGAATTTGGTCCCACTGACTACCACCCTCTTCCTTCCGTTTCTTAAACAATTTCTAACCCAGTACTCCACTTTGTGGCCCACTCCCAGGCTATGCAGCTTGCTAACCAGCATTCTGTGTGGAACGGTGTTGAAGGCCTTGCTGAAATCGAGGTAGGCAATATCAATCACTCCCCCGAGCTACCTCCTTCATCAATCAGTCAAACAAAATCTATCAGGTTTGTTTGACCTGACCTGCTGTGACTACATGCTGCCTTAGATCCTGTGCTCCACTGGATTCCAAGTGTTCCACAATCCTTTCCTTGAGCAGTGCCTCCATAATCTTGCCTACTACTGAGGTGAGACTGACTGGCCTATAGTTATCCACTTTGTCCCTGCTTCCACTCTTGTGAAGAGGGACTACATGTACCCACTTCCAGTCCTCTGGAACCAGCCCTGTATTGAGTGACTCACTAAACAGGGCTGCCAGTGGTGCTGATAGCTCCTGCTGAAGCTCCTCTAGTACCCAGGGGGTGGATACCATCTGGTTCCATTGTTTTGTCTACTCTTAGTTTTGTCAGTTCCTCCAGGACTCTCCCTTCTGTAAATGGAGTGCTGTTTACCTCCCTCCCCCAAGTGTTTCTGTTGTGTAATTGTGGTCCCTGTCTCTTTCCCTCTTCAGTGAATACCAAACAGAAGTATTCATTCAGTATTGATGCTTTAGTTAGGTCTCCCTCCATACATTCCCTTTTCTCCCCTCTGAGCCTTACAAATCCTCCCTGGCCTTCCCTCTTTCACTAATGTACCTATAGAAAGTATTTTCCCCTTTCTTTGTCATCTGTGCTAATCTTTCCTCTGTTTGTGCCTTTGCGCTTCTCACTGCCTTCCCTGCCTCCCTCTGACTCTCTAGGTACACTGCCCTATCCTCATCCTTCTGTGTTTCCTTGTATTTTCTGAAGGCCACCTTCTTGTTCCTAACTTTTCCTACCACCTCCCTTGAGAACCAAAGTGGTGTGTTTCTTCTTTTGCCCTTCTTTCTCAGCTTAACGCACTGATTTGTCACCTCTATCATGGCTCCTTTTGGTGTGCCCACTGCTCCTCAACCCCCCTCTTGCCTCCTTCCTTGCTAGTGCTTTTTTGATCCCTCTCCCCATCTTTGCAAAGTCTGCCCTCCTGAAATCCAGGACCCTTGCCTTTGTGTGGCTTGCCTGTGACACTGTCCCCATATAAAACCACGCTGTATGGTGGTCACTGGACCTTAGGTGACCATCCATCTGGACTTCCATAATCCTGTCCCCATTGGTCAGTACAAGGTCCAGAATCACCTTTTCCCTGGTGGGCTCCTACATCAACTGCCTGAGACCTGCCTCTTGCAATGAATCTATGTCTGTGCTTCTGGCTGAGGCTGCCGCCAGGATGGTCCAGTCCATGTCTGGCATGTTAAAATTGCCCAGCAGGAGAACCTGGTGCTTGATAGAGCCAAACCATCTATTAACAGCTAGACATACCTCTTTGATAATTAAATTAACTTTCTTAAAGGAAGATGGGAAAGCTAGCAAATTTTGAATGGGAAGATGTGCTTTTAAATTCACCAAATATTGAACTGGTGTGGTACAGAGCCCACTGGGATCCTTTTTGTTTACCAGAAGGAATGGCCCAGCACCATGTTGCTTTGACATTTACAGCTATTTAGTACAAGAAGGGGTTTGGGCATCCCATACCCCCAAAACTTCTTAAATTAATAAGTTTTCTCTATGCAGTTTTCAGAGATTCTCCATGCCACAAAAACTTTATAAAAATCCTCTTAACATGATCATACCGTTGGTTATCAATATGGCCTAACAGTGCTTGACACAAAAACAATAGGTGGGGTATGGCCATCATTTTTAGTGCCTCTGTTTTTCCCCATAAGGAGACTGACAGATTTTCTCAATGACTCAGACAGATATTAACAACTTATAAACCCTTTGGGTTGTATCTAAGTTATTAATCACAGTTAAATTCAACTATTGTATCTTCACTGAAGTTTACAATGTGTGGAATGTAGCCAAAGTTTGGATAGATGGGAGGGAGATGGGCATAATTCATGTTTTGGTGGTATTTAATTCATATCACCATAGCCCCAACCCTGGTGTCAGAAATTATTTGAATAAATCAAAAGATATGGCCACCAGAAGCTCACCTCCAGTGGCCATCAATGCCAACCCGACCACCAAGTTCTCCATCTGTATGCTATATACTGTATATATGGCCCCTAGATTTAAAGAATCTGTCAATCACTCCTAATGCAAAAAGAAGTGAGGCAGTCAGATTTTTATTTATTTATTTATTTATTTAAACATTTGTTGACCGGGATAAACACACTGGGCAGAGGCTCATTTTCAGGTGCGACCCGGGGGAGGGGGAATTGGAGATTATATACAATTTCATAAAAACATCATTTATATCAGTGATCAAACAGATCCAATAGAGTTTGAACATATTAAGACATTGTGACAAACTGACAATAGTTACAGTAATAATTCAATGATAACAGAAAATGTCAAAATTGAAAAACATTTCCGGACATGAGAAAACTGGGAGAGCACAGATACACAAAAATAAGTGCACACAGCATGGTCTAGGTCTTGTAAGTGCTGTAGAGTGGGAATAGATCACCTGGGACAATGGCAGGGAGGAGTTGGTAGGAGGTATAGTTGTGCCTTGCAAGCAGGGTAAGAGGAGGAACTTCTGATGGAGGGGCAAGCTTGTACCACAAACTGGGGAGCCAGAAGGAGAAGTTAGTATGGTCCTCAACCTGAACAAAGAAATTAACCAGGTTTAGATTTGTTCAATATATAAGTTTAAATTATTTTCTTCATTTACCACATTTCATTCCTTTTTGTTTCTTTTTTGAAGCTCTCATTGTTTTCTTTCAAATAAAGTTACGTTTCAGGATCCCATTTGTCCCTTCATCAGACTCGATGATCTGCTCCTTATTTATTGATTTAGCTGTAACAATATAAACATAAGTAATAAAATATATCAATCTTCACTCCATTCTCTTTTCTTATAATCAGTTCATTGTTTTTACATTTTTAATATATCTGAAGGTGTCAACAAACCTTATTTCGATAAGAAATTCTCACTGCTTTTGTGATTGTGAAGCCATGCTTCTCTTTAAATCTGTGGAAACATTTTTTTTAACATTAAGGTTCAAAATTCTGATATTTTTAGTGTTCACCATATTGTGTGTAGTCTTTACCTGTTTAACATTTGTATCTCCAATTACTGGGCTTTAATTTTGCTTCAAAGATTTTGTTTCTTAAACCTCTTGGGTTTTCTGTTGCTTCTCACAGCCCCTCTAGGGGGCCATGAGATGGGATTTAAGTCAGTCTTAAAAATATTCTTTGTTGCCCAACATCATGTTCAACATGGGGTTATTGGGACCCCTCCTCATGAATTCAGCCACTGTCATGGCGTTATTCAGTCCCGAAATGCGATTTCACGGTCACTGCGTGGAATCATATTTCAGGACTGATTAACAAAACGACAGTGCCACTGTTCATGAGCTGGGCTCTCAAAAAGCCTATGTTATAAATTTAGTGACAAAAATTCAAAACATGACTGTTTTACGAGCCTGCGTTGCGCAGTTTCCACGCACGGTCATAACTTTGTGAATTTATAATATTTTCACTCCAGATTTTTGACATTGGCATTTTTCCACACCTCTTTATGAACAGTACAGCTGTCATTTTACACATCCTGGTCAAAATGTGTTTTTGCACTTCCAGCGCAGAATAGCGCAGTCACTGTGGGAAATCAGTTTTTGGGATAGATTGAGAAAATGACAATGATACTGTTCAAGAGCAGAGGTCCTAATGCCTAGTGTTGAAAATCTGTGATGAAAGTCCATAATGCTCTGTGTTAAGCAAGTGCGCTATGCAGTTTGTATGCACCCTTGTAACTTTGCAAATTTGCAATATTTTCACGTCAGATTTTCAACACTGGCATTTTTTCACATCTCCTTATGAACAGTACAGCTGTCATTTTTCACATGCTGGCCGAAATGTGTTTTTGCACTTCTGGCACAGAATAGTGTGGTCACTGTGGGAAATCAGTGTTTGGGACAGATTAAGATGGAGTGAGTGAGAGAGGGGGAGTGAACAAGCTCAACTGAGCTTTATTGGGATGGCTGCAGATTTCTTTGTGGGCAGAAAAAGGCACCAACGCAGGCAGGAGTCCAGTACAAAAGGGCAGCCTGCAGCGTCAGGAGAAGCAGAATGAGCAAGTGAGAGAGGGGGAGTGAGCAAGCTCAACTGAGCTCTGTCAGGACTGCTGAGGATTACTTTGTGGGCAGAAAAAAGCATCAAAGCAGGCAGGGGCCCAGTACAAAAGGTCAGCCTGCAGCACCGGGAGGAACAGAAGGAGTGAGTGAGAGAGGGGGAGTGAGTGAGCTCAATGGAGCTCTGTCGGGACAGCTGTGAACTTCTTTGTGGGCAGAAAAATGTGCCAATGCAGGCAGGAGCCCAGTACAAAAGGGCAGCCTGCAGCGCCGGGAGAAACAGAACAAGCGAGTGAGAGAGGGGGAGTGAGCAAGCTCAATGGAGCTCTGCCGGGAATTTAGAGTTGCCTACCCTCCCGCCCAGTGTCCTCTGTGGTCCTATATAACAGCAGGGTCTCTGGGGTGGAGACAAAGCAATGATTGGATTTTTTGAGGACTGCTGTAATAATACACATTTACTTGTTCTGTTTATTTCTCTAACTAAGCCAAATACTGAGCAATACTGTTATGATTGCTGTAATAATACATATTTATTTGTTCTGTTCATTTCTCTAACTGAACTGAGTAATACTTGAAGTGCAATAGGATTTCGAAATGGGCTAAATGAAACTGTACGAGAGCTGAGAACAAAAAGTATGGTAGCTGAGGGGTGAAAAATGGACAAGGAGGCTTTAGGATTGCTACAGTAATACAGTATCTAACAGATGAGATTTGAGACTGAATTAACCCGGTTGGCAAGGGGCCAGTAGGGGGACTAGAGTGGGGGGGAGGACAGGAATTTGAGTAAATAGGGGCTTTACAGTTGTAGTAGGGTACAGAACCTGGGAGTAACAGCCCGTAACATAAGATGGGGGCCAAAATGGGGCAGGTGCCACATGTCAATAGGGTGGGCATCTTTGGAAGGGTGGTGGGGTGTACAGGGTGTGGGTCCGCCATGATCCTGGACTGAGCTTGAGGATGGGGGTGTATGGTCTGTAGACAACTGGCTAGTTTGAGGGAGGAACTGTGAAGGTTTGGGAGGAGTCTAAGTGGCAGGGCAGATGAGTATGGTAGGCATCCTGGCTGGGGGGAGATTAGGGGATGTCAAGGGGCTACGGAGAAAGAACAACTAGGGACTGAAACTGACCCCAGTATCAGAGGCACTAGCAGAAAAGAGAGGAGACAGGAGGGGGTGCCCAAGGGGAAGGGGCTCCTG
This sequence comes from Neoceratodus forsteri, assembly GCA_016271365.2. NCBI lineage: Eukaryota > Metazoa > Chordata > Ceratodontiformes > Ceratodontidae > Neoceratodus > Neoceratodus forsteri. The sequence goes on from CM028133.1 coordinate 216,837,006, forward strand.
TTAGGGGAACAAGAGACCACGAGGAGTACCATGGGAGAGGGCAGATGGCTGTGGGTAGGGAGGGACCAGGGGTGGGACCGGGGTGGCATGGAGGGGAACAAGTAGGGGGGGGGAACCAATAGGGGAAGAGATGTGGGAGGGGTATCGACTAGGAATAGATTCGAGCCTCTGCTATGAGAAAGAGAGGGGGAGCAGGAACATACTGAAGGGGGCGGGGCATGAGAGGGATGGCAACAGCTAGGGGAAGAGATAGTGAGGACAAAAGGGTAGAAGGGGCTAGTAAGAGAGGGGTGGTGACTGCAGGAGAGAAGGCTATGGGTAGGGGGAAGGATGGGAGGAGCATCACTATCGAGCTAGAAAGGAAAGGGGGCTCTAAATAGACAACAGCATGGATAGGAGAGGCGTTGGAAATCAGCTGGGGAGGAGGGGAGGTCGACATGGGAAGCCCAGTAGGAAGTAGTCAGGCTAGGAAGGTGTTCAAGGGGGATGGGAAGAATAAGGCAGAGAAAAGGGATGTGGCAGAAAGTACAGATACAGAAGTCATAGAGGGTGCTGCTGGTGGGGGTAAGGGACAGGGAAGATCAAATACTGGGGTGGTGGAAGAGGCATTAGAAGGGAAAGGGGCTAAGGGATGGGGGGTACTTGTCCTAGGGGATTCTTTATTGAAAGGGGTGAGATGGGACGGAAAGAGGGAAAGGCACAGCCGTATTTCAGTTGAAACTACCCCCAGGTTGACTGCAGGAGGGGCAGGGCAGGCACTGCTCAAGTGTGCAGCGAGGGGGAGGAAGAAATCTTGTTTACTGTTGCATGTGGGTACAAACAAGGTTCGAGTAGTTGGGCAGGTAGTGTGAGGGGTTGGGGGAGTCGGTGGCATTCTTGGAGGTACTCCCGGTACCATGTGCAAGCATGGGGAGGAAGGGTAGGACTGAGGAGTTCAACGAGGGGCTGAGGAATTGGAGCCACACCAAAAACTATGGGTTAGTGACTAACTGGGGTAGGGTCTCGGGAAATAGTGACTAGTATGCAAGAGACAGGGTACACTTGAGCAGGAAGGGGAGGGGAGTATTAAAGGCAGGATTAGAGGGTTATATCTCTACCAAGGTGGATTTAAACTAGTGGCGAGGGTGGCCAAAAGACTGAGGTTAGTAGAAACATCCAGACAGGGGAGGGTGGAGGACCCATTAGCAGGTAGCGACCACCGAACAGTGTGGCTCGTTGTTGCACTAGGAAGGGAGACAGGAGGCATGGGCACTAAGGTGGTGAACTTTATTAGGTTGGACTTTGGAGGAATGGGAGTAATACTGCAAGGGAGACTCCAGGATATCAGGCTGGGGATGGATGCAGAACAAAAGTGGGGAGTCATAAAGACTGGGCTAACAGAGGCCACAGTAGCCTGCACCAGGGCCAGGAGTAAGAAGAGCAGAGCCAAGAAACCATGCTGGCTGAACAAAGAAGTGCTGCAAGTGATGAGGGCAAAGAGAACTGCATACCGGAAGTACAGGAGAACAGGGAAGGGAGAGGATAAGGAGGCTTTCAGGAGTTGGTCAAGGGAGGTTGCTAGGAGGGTGAAAAAAGCTAAGGCCTGTAGGCAATTAAGTTCTGCACAGGGCATAAAGGAAGGGGAAGAGGACTGTTATAGATATGTCAGGGAAAAGAGGAAGTGCAAGGAACATATTGCGAGGATAAAGCGGGGAGGGAAGGGGATTGGGTGGAAAAGGCGGTGACAAATGTCCATAAAATGTCTGTGTTACAAGCGTGCATGACGCAGTTTCCATGCACCCTCATATCTTTCAAATCTGTAGTATTTTCACTCCAGATTTTCAACACTGGCATTTTTTTCAGACCTCCTTATGAACAGTACAGCTGTCATTTTTCACATCCTGCCCGAAATATGCGTTTACACATCTGGCGCAGAATACCATGGTTGCTGTTAGAAAGCTATGTTCGGGACAGATTAAGAAAATCATAGTGACAGTGTTCAAGAGCAGAGGTCACAAAATGCCTGTTGAAAATTTGGTGAAATAATTCCACGAAATGACAGTGTTATGCACATGCGTTGTGTAGTTTCAACATACACTTGGCAGTTTGAGCATTTTTAATACTTTCACTACAGATTTTCAACATTGCCATCTCTTCATACCTCCCTATGAATGATACAGCTGTCATTCTTCACATCCTGCCTGATCCGTGTTTTCGTACATCAGATGCACAATGGCACGGTCACTGTGGAAACTCAAATTTTGGGACACATTGACAAAATCATAGTGCCACTGTTCATGAGAAGAGGTCCCAAATGCTTTCATGAGGTGGGGGCCACAAAATGGCCATGTTGAAAATTTGTACTATAAATATCAACACATGCCCGGGGCATTACGGTTTCTAACCATAACGTCCCACCCTGTACAGATTGACAGGTATCAGGTGTACTCTTGATTGCTGACTATAATGCTCATGCCAGTCTATCCTCCTCACTCTGCACCCACTGACAGGCATCAAGCTGTGCCTTGGACTTTTGGCCCACAGTTCACCCCATTCTATACTGCACACATTTCAGCGTATCTTCTTATGGATTGGGGTGACTGTAAAGCCGAACACCGCAAGGCACACCTCAACACTTGTCAGTGTCTGCAGGATAGGGTGAGGTGAAATGGCATGAACGTTTTGGGCGACAACCCAAACACATGCCCCAATGCCTGTCCGTCTCTGCAGAGTGGAAGTGGGGTTGGCATGAAGTTCAATACTTCACTGCCATTCCTACTCTGCATCTGTCTAACTCCTGCATTTCCAATGCTAATACCAGCAAACAAACATTTGGCATTGACAAATGCTTGTTTTGTTTATTGGATCTGATATGAAAAGTAGTAATTTACTCTCTTAGAAGACTTTAAAGGCATCCTATTTGAATTTAATGGAACATTGAGATATATTATTATATAACCAACATTCTTTTATTTTTTTAATTGATGTCACCAATTTGGAATAAAAAAGTAGTGTGTTGTCCAAATACCACTGAGATGGAGATAATCTGTTATGTGATGGTATCCGTATAATAGATATCTTGACATGATCTGATAAATATATGCCATGTATTAAGGGACTAAGAAGGTTTAAAGAGCATAATTTAATTATTTATTTATTAGAAAATAATCCAGACTGATTGAGCATTACATTATTTAGCGCTATAAATGTCTTCCTTTAAAATTGGATAAGATTCATGCCAGACATCTAATAGATTATGGAGGGTACATAAATCATAAAAGATTTTTGAGGTTCTACGGTCTTCTAAGGAAGTGGCAGAGGATTTATCCAATAAAGGGGCGACCAAATTATTAACGTCCCCAACAATGATAATTTGATATATATTCATTTTAGCAACTTCTAAGGACAGTTTATTAAAAAGGAATTGTAGACCAAAAGGGGAGCATATCCTGAACCTATGAAAACTTCTGTATCAAATGATAATCCTTTAGTTAAGCTGTAATAGCCCTCATCATCTAAGATTTGATCCAATAACTTAAAATTGATACCCTTTGCAATCAAAATTACAACTCCCCTACTACTGTTGGCTCCAGAAGAAACAGGTTTGACCCAAGATTTTTTAAGCCACTTAGCGTGGTTTGATGTTAAAAAAGTCTCTTGCAATGTTATTCTGTTTTGCAAAGTTTAATATATATTTTTTTACATAATTATTGACACCATTAGCATTAAGGGAGACCACCCAAGTCTGATCTAATTTAAAAGATAGGTTGGTCAATATAATGTTTCAGAAAATCAAAACTGGCAGAAGAACCAGCAGACACTCATATTTCTGATCCAACCAAAGGCAGATCCCCATAACTTACATACAGAAAAATATCGTGGTCCTTTCTAATCAGAAGGTAGTTATCAACATTATACAACAACTTAACATGAACACACAACAATATACAGTAATAAAGAAACAGAAATTAAGGCATTAAGCAAATATATCCATCCTTGAGATGTAAAGTGCTGAAACCTTTTCTTGTCTAGGGTGGAAACTGCCATGCTGACCACTCCCCCACCCCACCCCCACCGTCCCTGTACCCTGCTGGCAGTATTAAGCATAGTAAATTATGAGGCTTTACAGTTTCAAGAAGGAAAATAAAACAAGCTAAATCTATTATAGGAATATGTTTTCCTTTAACTCCTCTATAGTTTATTGTAAATACAGCCACCTATTATTCCTATATGGTAGTATCCATTTTAAAAAAGAATTAAATATGCTGCTGTAATATTATAACTTCAAGTTAACTGGACCATAATGATGTATAAAAGAAAGAAAACCAGCTAAACAAGTTAATTTTCAGAGAATAAGTTCAGAATAAGGGACCGCAGGTCCTTCCCTGCTTAATCTACATTGGTAAAGAAAAATTGTTTGCCATTAATCAATAACCTCAGTTTTGATGGAATCAGGAGAGATGATTTATGGTTTTATTCCAGAGGGCATGTCTAAGAAGGTCATATTTTTTGCAGTTTGTGACCGTTTACGAGGGAAGATCATGAAAAATGCTGATGGATGCCCCTCCTGCCCCAGTGTAAATCATTATACAGCAGTCATGATTTTAGTTTTGTCATTAGATCTAAACAACATGGCAACAATCGGCCTGGGGCCTGGGGCAAGCCATTGTCCCATTTGGCTCAGACTACTCTGAGAATCCTATCAAAGTCAATTCTGACCGTGGACTTTTCACAATTAAGTAATGCTTAAGTCATTATTTCTCTTAAGGAGGAATTGTGTTCCCAGTTTTCTGCAGCTCCAAGGATTGTAATATTTTTTCCTCATTGCTCACATTTCAGAATCAGAGATTTTGGCTTGTAGGTCAGTGAGAAGTTAGTTGTGCCTTCCTGTTTGTCATTCAGTTATAAGAATTCTGTCCTCCAAATTAGAGACTCTTTTTTTCAGATTCATCTAACCCCTGAAGCATCAAGGACATCTAGAAATCCAAATAGTAGACAGATACATAGATACATAGATCCATAGATACATAGACAGTTTTGGCAGATAAGGGCCTACGGTCCACCCAGTCTGCACATTTGAGCTTGTAAGTTCGCTTTATGTTTTTCTAGAAGTCTGTTGCCCCTCAATCCTGACCTCCAGAATTCCTTTAGAACTATCCCATGCATTCTTAAATCCCATAATTATTTCAACCCCCACCACTTCCTCTGGCAGGGTGTTACAGTTGTCCACCACCCATTCTGTGAAGAAATTCTTCCTCACGTTTCTTCTGAATCGTCCTCCCTCCAACTTCATTCCATGTCCTCTAGTCCTGGAACATCTTTATTGCTTAAAAATAGTGTATTCCTGCACCCTGTTCCTCCCTGTATGATACTTGTATGTCTGTATCGTATCCCCTCTCTCCCTCCTCTCCTCCAGGGAGTACATATTCATGTCCTTCAACCTGTCCTCATAGGACCTGTGATGCAATCCATGTACCAACTTTGTTGCCCTCTTCTGAACCTTCTATACCCTGTCTATGTTCTTACATAGGTAAGGTCTCCAGAACTGTACACAGTACTCCAGGTGGGGCCTCACTAGTGTCTTGTATTGTGGAATTATGACCTCCCTTTTCCTGCTGGTGATGCCCCTGCCTATGCATCCCAGCATCCTATTTGCTTTACTTGCTGCCTTGTCGCACTGTTTCCCTACCTTGATTTCATTAGAGATGATAACCCCAAGATCCCTTTCCTGCTTGGTGCATGCAATATCCTCACCCCCAACTGATATATTGTGCCAGGGTTTTTGTGCCCCATATGCATTATCTTGGACTTCTTTGCATTGAATTTCAACTGCCAAACCTCTGACCATTCTTCAAGTTTCTGCAGGTCCCTTCTCATTCTGTCTACACCCTCTAGTGTGTCCACTCTGTTACAGAGCTTTGTGTCATCAGTGAACAGGGAAATTCTGCCTTCTAGGTCCTGCGCAATGTCACTGATGATGATGTTGATGGGACTGGTCCCAGCACTGATCCCTGTGGTACCCCACTGGTCACTCTTCCCTCTGTGGAGTGACAGCCATTTACCACCACCCTCTGTGGCCTGCCGCCCAGCCAGTTACCTACCCACTGCACTACTGTTCTGCCCACATCCATATTCCCCAGTCTATGTAATAGCCTTCTATGTAGCACAGTGTCAAAGGCCTTGCTGAAGTCCAGATAGGCCACATCCACTCTCCTCCCCTGATCCACCTCTCTTGTCACCCAGTCAAAAAATTAATTGAGGTTGGTCTGACATGACCTCCCCCTGGTGAAATCATGCTACTTGGGTCCTGAAGTCTGTTGCCAACCAGATGTTCCACCAATCTCTCCTTCAGTAGTGCTTCCATGATCTTCCCCACAACCAAGGTGAGGGTGACTGGTCTGTAGTTCCCTGCTTCCTCTTTGTTCCCACTTTTGTATAAGGGGACTACATCTGCTTTCCTCCAGTCTTTAGGTACCTCCCTTGTTTCCAGTGATCGGCTAAACAGGATTGCCAGAGGTTCAGTCACCACCTCTCTTAGTTCCCTTAGGGCCCTGGGGTGCACCCCATCTGGCCTCATTGCCTTATCAACTCTTATTCCTTCCAGTTCCTTCAGGACCCTTTCCCATGTAAATGGACTTGTCTCCATTTCTGCACTGTTCCCACCCCTTGTACTCCCTTCAGGCCCTTTACCCTCCTCTTCATCAGTAAAGACTGAGCAGAAATACCTGTTCAATATGTCAGCTTTACTGTTGTCATCATCCTTCACATGGCCTCCATCCTCCCCCTTCAATCTCACTATCCCTCCCTTTGCCTTTCTTTTTTCACTTATGTACCCATAAAAGGTTTTGTTCCTCTACCCACTGATTCTGCAATGTGCTGTTATGTCTGAACTTTGGCTTCTCTTCCTGACCTCCCTGCCTCCCTTTGCTTCTCCTGGTACTTCTCCCTATCCCCTTCTGCCTGTGTCTTTTTGTATTGCCTGAATGCAGTCTTTTTGGCTTTCACTTTCTCCGGTACCTCCTTGGAAAACCATAATGGCCTCCTCTTCCTTTTCCCCTTGCTAACCTGTTTAATGCAAAATTCTGTTGCTCTTGTAATCCCCATTTTAAATACTGCCCACCGTTCCTCAACCCCTGATTCCCATCCCATTCTTCTTACTGCCTCTTTCAGACATCTCTCCATTTTCCCCAAGTCTGCCCCCCTAAAATCCAGGATATGTGTTTTTGTGTGGTTTGGGTCTGCTCCTTCTGTGATTTTAAACCACAATGACTGGGGGTCACTGTTCCCCAGGTGCTTCCCCACTGTTACCCCATCACACTGTCCCTGTTTGTGAGCACGAGGTCCAGTATTGTCTTCTGCTGAGTTGGTTCCATGACCAGTTGCTTGAGGAAGGCACCTTGAAGGGAGTCCAGGATAAATCTGCTCCTGGTTGATGCTGCTGCTGGGATGCTCCAGTCCACGTCTGCAATATTGAGGTCTCCAAACAGTACTACCTCACCCTTGTCTGCCATCCTTTGGATGGCTAGCATCAGCTCCCTATCTGTTTCTTCCTCCTGGGCTGGCGGTCTATAGACCACACCTGTGCAGATGGCTGGCCCCATTTTCCTTTCCAGCTTAACCTACAGTATCTCTCTCCTATTTTATTCCTCCTGGATCTCTGTAGCCTTTATGTCATCTTTCACATAGAGTGCCACTCCTCCTCCCTTCTTACCTGCCCTGTCTCTTCTCAATATGTTGTAGCCAGGTATGGCCATCTCTCAGTCATGGTTATCATTACACCAGGTTTCTGTGTTGGCCACAATGTCCGGGTCCGACTGCACCATGACAGCCTCCAGATCTTCCATCTTGTTGTTAAGGTTCCTGGCATTGGCACCCATGGCTTTCCATGATTTGAACTCCCTAGACTGTTTAGCTGTTCTACTCAAGCCCCTTCCCTGGTTGTTCTTTATCCCTGGTTCTCCCTGATGTCTGCCCTTCTGTTGGATATTGCCCCTTTTGTGCCTATCCACCTCTTGGACACTTATCTCCATCTTTTGCACACTGCTTTGTAGAGATATCCATTCCTCCTCCTGCTCACTGGTTCCACTGCTAGTTGTGAGGGGTGGGCAATTAGGTACCCTCCTTGCTGGCCTGTCACCCCCCTTGGCTAGTTTAAATGCTTGTCCATGTAGCATTTAAACCTTATCCTTGAGTGCGTGGATTCCCCTCCAGGATAGATGCAGGCCGTCAGGCTTGAACAAGCCTCCATCCCTCCAGGTGGGTCCCCAGTCACCAATGAATCCAGACTCTTCCTCACAGCACCAGTTCTTCAACCATGAGTTAAAGTTCCTGGTGCAGCGCTCCTATGCTCTCCCATGCAGTACCACCGGTAGTGCTTCTAAGAAGGTGATAGAAGTAGCTACTTGCTTGAGACCCCTTCCCCAAGTTCCTAAACTCTTCCTAAACTTCCTTTGGCTCTGCATTTGCCAGGTCATTAGTACCTAGATGGATAATGGCATCCAGCTCACCCTCCCATCTTACCTTCCTGGCGATCCCCAGGATCTTCCTCCCATCCCTCCATGCTGTGGCACCTAGTAGGCACCTCCCCTCCTATGTTCCTAGTTGTATCCCTCTTATGATGGAGTCCCCCACCAGGATTCGCTTCCTCCTCCTCTGGGGTCCACTGCTCTCCCCACTGAGGTCACCTCCTTGGTTGACCTCCACATTCTTCTCTTCCACTTCTCTGGGTACCTCTATTTGGTTGTCCATGTTTGACAGTGTGGCATATGAGTTCAGGAGTGGAATAGGATCTAAGATGTGCCTCTGCCTCACCGCCCTAACCCTCCCCTAGCCCACTGTCATCCAAGTGCTCCTCATTCTTGGCATCCTTTGAGGCAGTGGCATTGGACTGGGTGGTCTCTGGATGGGGTGATGGTGCTCCTGACCCAGTTTACTTCTGTTCTGAGTCTGGCTACCTCATCCTGCAGTCCAGAGAGATGCATGCAGATAGGGCAGCACCTCAGCGTCCAGAAGGTCTGACTGAATATGGCTGCCCCACAGCCATTACATTGCACCACTACCTACATTATACTGCATTTATACTGCTATTCCAGTACTTCTGTGTTGCTGAAGCTCTCCTAGTTTTCTTTTCATTAATATACTGCCCTAAAAATCCTGCCACTGATCCTCAGATACTTTTCTTTAAAGAAGGAAAAAATAAATAAATAAATAAATAGTCAAAACACTTGTGTCGAGGGTGGGCTTCTTTCCCATTATGCTCCTTCTACTCCACAACCCCTACTATTCCCTGTGCTTAGTGTCACAAACGTACTCTGCAGGTCAGTCCCTCTGCTCCCACAGAGCCAACCTCCGAGCGCAATATTGTGAACAGGTAACAGAGAGGGCAACCTTCTTGTCTTCTTGTGGGTCCAAATCACCTTTGGTCTCAAGTTCTGGGGGGATTCAAACTGTGAACCTTATGCTAGAGTACCCAAATGTACAGGCTCAGATAATATTCTCTTTGGGGAGGATGCAATATGTCTTTCACCTAAGGGCACCTAACCAGGTATCCAAAATGGACTTTAAAATTCTATAAAAGACCTTAGGTATATTCTTACCTTTTTCCAGTTTAGTAACACCATCAAGCTTTTGAATAGTTTTTGTCAGTCTTAACCCTCTATACGTCACATGCAAAAAAGAATTGGCAGACCCAGGCAGTCTTTCAAAATCAAGATTTTTACTAAAGATGATAAAAATATGAAAAATGTAAACACAGAACAATATATCAAAGAGCATACAATCACTTAAAAGAAAACAAGAAGTACAGTACAAGTCACATTAAATTGTTCCCTCAACTCACTGGTGTAGCATTGTTCAATGAGTTTCCTAATCTGTGCAGGGTTTAATTCAATGAATTATTAAAAGTTTAGTATTGGTTTGCATCTAGCTGTTATGTGCTATAAGCTTTATTTTCAACTGAGTGCTTATGAGTTTCATTTCAGAAGGCAGACTAAACAACTCTTAAGGAATGCTGTGATATTTATAAATGATGCTCTAAAGGAATGCTGTGATATTTGCAGTATAAACAATGCCATGAAAATGCAGCTACTGCCATTTCACTAAACAGTTACATGTGAGCTGAATAGGCAGTGAAGGATGGTTGGAAAACAGTTGTAAGCTTCAGCAGTTTGAGCTGCCAATCCAGTAGCATCACAAAAAAAAAAAAACTGTTCTACACCAGTGAGTTGATGGAACAGTTTAATGTGACTTGTACTGTACAAAACAAAAACTCCTACCACAATACATTTAGACTTTTTCTATCTAATGTATTACCTCTATAGTGCTTATAGTTATATCAGACAGCTGTGTCTGTCTAGACTCCCAAGATGGTATGTAAGACAACAAAGTTCAGACACAGTATTCAGTTTATAACTGTGTCTCTCCAAACACCTTCTGTGAGTCATCTAGTGCCTTCTTTTAGAATATATGTAGAGAGAATACTGGATGGGCAACCATGCAGAACCAGTGTGTTCTGCCACAGAGGGGTATGATTCCCTGTGACTTCGAGAGCGAAGCTCGAGAGGTCCAAGGAATCAAACCCAGATGTGGCAGAACACACTGGTTCTTCACTGGGTTGCCATCCTGTATTTTGTATAGTGTATGGTGCCCCTTGTATCCTATTTTAGGTATTCTAACTAAATGTTTTAATTGAAAAATAAACTGTAGTCTCCCATTTCATATTTTGGGAGCTATAGTTTGTTCTTACGAAGTTGTGCGGTTGCTAGGGACTGGGCGTCAGATAGTTAGGTAGCGCATTACCCAATTGGTTGCCGCTGTAGTGTGTGGGTGGGTTTTCAAAGAAAAACATGGCGGGCAGATGTCTTGCTTAGCGAGCTTATCCACGAACTGGAGGCAGAAACTTCTTTTTTTATGCTGGTTCTCATCACGGAGAATAAACTGCTTCTGAGCAGTGAGTGTTTTTAAAAAACTCCATGTACAGCTTCCATGTTTAAAGCAGATTATACTGCTGTCAATGCTCAGCATTTTTTTATGGTAACTTTCACACAGGGCTTGAGCTTTTCACTCTGAATGAATGGAATGCTGTTCTGCATGTACGGTTAGTACAGCATTCCATTCATTGTTGAACAGGTGGCTGAACAGCATTTCAATATGGTGGAATTTCCAGTTAGAACAGCATTCCACCGTACACTATAAAAAAATACAAACAGGATGTCCTACCAGGAGGTATACTGAATAAGGTGACATCAGCAAAAACTAATTTCCCAAATTATGAGTCTTTGATCCCCCAGTTCCTTTTGAGGTTTTTACAACTCTACAGTTTGTCACCTAGATGAGAGATAGTTGACATGAATCAGCTAAGTGATGTCCTGTCCTTTAATAAACTGTATATTTAGCTTCCAAACTTCAAAGCAGCAACATGTCATAAAAAGGCAATAAAATGCAATTTCTCAAGGAAGTTAATTACATTGCAGAGATCTCCTGGTCAATTATATATCCTGTAGTTTCAGTGAAACCTGGTTGGGGGGGCACCCATGGAGCACAGACTCACATACTATATTTTTATATTACAAATATCATAGAACAATCATAACCAACTGGCCAAATGTCACAATCCTCCCCACCTAGACTAAATTTGGGGGCTCTATCCACTGCATGGGATGAGCTCCACAAGTCAGTTCACACCTCATACAGAAGCAACAGGCCATCTGTGTTCTGATTGGTCGCTCCAGCCCTATGTAAGATCATCATGTCATACCCTTGCAAGGCAAGACTCCATCTTAATAGTCTAGCATTAGTTTTTCCCATTTGTTTCAGCCAAACCAAGGGGTTGTAGTCAGTTTGTACCTCAAAATGCTGCCCATATAAGTATGGCTGTATCTTCTTTAGGGCCCACACTATGGCATGACACTCTTTTTCCACAGTAGAGTAAGCCTTCTCCCTGGGAAGTAACTTTTTACTCAGGTACACTACAGGGTGGTCTTTCCCTTGGTTGGATGTCTGACTCAGTACTGCCCCAATACCCACATCTGAGGCATCAGTCTGGACTATAAAGGGTCTGCTATAGTCAGAACTTGTCAGTACAGGAGCACTACACAGTGCCTCCTTCAGTCTGGTAAAGGCTTTTTCACAGGCTGGTTCTCAGGTAATTTTCTTAGGCATCTTTTTCTTTTCCAGGTCAGATAGGGGAGCAGCCAGGGCACTGTAATTGGGTACAAATTTCCTATAGTACTCTGCTGTCCCTAGAAAGCTCCTGAACTACTTCTGTATTTCTGGTCTGGGCCATGCCTTGATCACCTCTATTTTTATTTGGTTAGAATGGAGCTGTCCCTGGCCTACAACATGCCCAAGGTATGCCACTTCAGCCATGGCCACCTGGCACTTCTCAGCTTTGACGGTGAACCCAGCCTTCTGTATCCTGCCCAGCACTTCCCTAAGTTGGGAGAGGTATTCCTCCTAGCAGGTATTAAAGATGACAATGTCATCCAGGAATGCCACGGCTACTCCTCAGCACCATTTAACACCTGGTTCACCAACCTTTGGAAAGTGGTGGGGACATTCTTCATTTCTAAAGGCATTACCTTAAATACAAATAAGCCTATCGGAGTGATGAAGGTTGACCTCTCCCTAGCTCTGTCAGTTAACTCTACCTGCCAATACCCCTTTGTCAGGTCAATAGTCTTAAGGTAGGTCACCCATCCCAACTTGTCCAGGAGTTCATCCGTCCAGGGCATCGGGTGGCTGTCTGACTTTGTGACTGCATTCAGTCCATGATAATCCACACAGAAATGAGTAGAGCCATCTGGCTTGGTAACAAGGACTACGTGTGAGGCCCAGGGGCTGTGGGATCTCTGGATTACCCCTAAATCCAGCATCTCCTCTACCTCCCTCCTAATGTCCTTTTGGACAGCCTGTGACACCCAATATGGTGTCCACCGTATGGGCATCTGTGTCCCTGTCTCCACATCATGCATCACTAAGGGGGTTAGTCCAGGCTTGATGCTAAACAGTTGGGCAAAGTCTGCTAAAACCTCCCTTACTTCCTGGAGTTTGTGCGGGGACAACTGGGGTAACAGTTTAACTGCCTCCACAGAGGATTCCCACTTGCATTCTTCCAGGAAGTCCAGAAGGGTGTCTCTTTCATCTGTCCCTTCCCCAGGACTACATACTGCAAACACCATGTCATCCCTATTAGCATATGGCTTCATCATGTTGACATAGTACATTCTTTCTGTATGTCTTCTGTCAGATAACTCTATGACATAGTTCACATCATTTACCTTTCTAACTACTTTGTACGGTCCTGCCCACTCAGTCTGCAGCTTGTTTTTCAGGACCGGAATAAGGACCATGACTTCCTGACCCACCATGTATGAGCTAGCTCTGGCTCTGTGGTAATACCACACTTTTTGTTTCTGTTGGGCAGCTGCAAGGTTGCTCTGGGCTGTCCCCATAAGCTCCTTCAGCCTTTCCCTAAACCTAAGGACATAATCCACGATGGGAGTGCCCTGGGTGGTGTGCTTGCCTTCCCAGTTCTCCCATATCAAGTCTAGGGACCCACGTACCTGGCGTCCATATAAGAGCTCAAAGGGTTAAAATATTGTCGACTCTTGGGGCACGTCCCTGTATGTAAACAACAGGTGGGGAAGGTATTTCTCCCAGCCCCTCCCATGCTGGTCAGCAAACTCTTGGAGCATTGACTTCAGATTACAATTAAATCTCTCCACAAGTCCCTTGGCTTGTGGGGGATATGGTTTTGTGCATCTCTGCACCACCCCACACATCTCCTACAAACATTTCATTAGGTCCAACATGAACAAACCCCCTTGATTGGTGATAACCTCCTGCAGAAACCCAACACAGGAGAAAATCCCAAGTAAGACATCTGCCTGTCTGTCCTCAGTGAGGATAGGGCAACTGCCTCTGAATACCGGGTGGCATAATCCACCACAGTCAGGATGAACCTCTTCCCGGAGGCGCTGGGGGTATTTAAAGGCCCCATAATATCCATTTCCACCCTCTGGAATGGCTCCTCCACTATGGGCAGTGGAATTAGGGTGGCTTGGGTTTTCTTACCTGCCTTTCCTATTTCTTGGCACTGGTGGCAAGATCTGCAATACTACTTCACCTGCTGGGTGAAATTGGGCCAGTAGAAATTCTGGGCCAACCTCTGTGTAGTGCATGCGATTCCCAGATGACCAGACAAGGGAATATCATGTGCAATCTTGAGCAACTGCTCACAATACCCCTGCAAAACGACAAGCTGCCTGCCTATCACCCTTCCCTCTGTCTTCACATCCTGAGTATACATCAGTTCATTTTCACAATAAACTTTATGTTTACCATCACCTCCCTGTGCTCCATCAGAGTCTGCCCAAGCTGTCAGCTTCTCTAGACTAGGGTCACTTTTCTGAGCAGCTGCAAACTCCTTACACATTCCCAAGACATGGGACAGGTCCCCTTCAGTCTCTAAACTAGGGTCCCTAGCACTAGCCTCTGGGCACTCAGGATCACTATCATCCCTAACTCTCTGACAATGGGTCACCCCTTCTTCTTCAGAGTAACCCTCCATAGCTGTGTGGTTAACTGCTACTGAGGAAATTTCTACCCCCTTTTCATTAGTCTCGATATCACGAGACACAGGCTGGGGAATCAGCCTCCCAGTGGTTTCCACAATGCCTTCTGTGGGGTCCAGGGAATTAAATTTTCCCTTGTCCCTGGGCTATGGGTAACTGCACACACCATCCCGTTTAAGATTGTTGCCAAGGATGACATCAACTGCTAAAGTTTTGGCTACAGCCACCTGTTGCACAGTTCCCCCTGTGTCACCCCAGTCTAGGAGAACACTAGCAAGTGGCAATGCCCCCCCCCAGTGAAGTCTTGTACAGTTACAAATTAATTGGGTGTAAGCTGACCAGGCTGTACCAGATCCCCTTTTATCAATGTCAGGGATGTCCCTGTGTCCCTTAACCCTTGTGTCTGTACACCATTCACCGTGACTGGGTGCATGTGTTCCCTCATGTTCACAGGCATGTTTCAAGGGACACATAAACAACCCACTTCTTTCCTAGCCCCATGTTTCATATTGCTCATCCTTTTGGGACACTGTCTGGCAATATGCCCAGTTTCTTTTCAAATCCAACGTTCGTTTCTTTTCTCAAAAAAAATCTTTTCTTTGAAACCTTGGGCTAACTGGTTATGGTGGAGGCAGTGAGGGTTTTATCTGCCCTGAAGGTGCGCTTTTCCCTTTCTGCGCTGTCATGACCACCCCATTCTTTCTCAGAGCAGGTCTGCTCTTGGCATAGCGGTCCGAGAGTTCAACAACCTCCTGCACTCTTTTGGGATCTCGGCCCTCCAG
This sequence comes from Neoceratodus forsteri, assembly GCA_016271365.2. Lineage (NCBI taxonomy): Eukaryota > Metazoa > Chordata > Ceratodontiformes > Ceratodontidae > Neoceratodus > Neoceratodus forsteri. The sequence continues at coordinate 216,852,340 of CM028133.1, forward strand.
CCGGGTTTTTAGCTCTGTTGGGCATGCCCAAAAAACTGTTCTAACAAAATAGCATTTTCAATTTTATCTACAGAATTTGCTTCAATTCCTTCCCACCAATGTTTTAAATACTGACGTTGTTTCATGGCTAGCTTCTCGTAGCTCATATCAGGGCTTCTCCTGAGCTTACAGAATTTAGCTCTATATGCTTCTGCAGTTAAACAAACTTTTTTAACAGTGCAGCTTTAAGTTTGCTGCAATCATTACTGTCCTCATTGTCCATTTGACCCAATGCATCCCGAGCTTCCCCGGTAAGTAGTGGGGATAGCTGGAAGCTCCATGACTCTTTAGGAAAATTTGCCTGAATACAAACTTTTTCAAAGGAATTTAAAAAGACTTCTATATCCTCCCCCTCTTTAAATTCAGTTATCAATTTGGAATTTAATTTGTAACCCAGTCCTGTAGTTCCAGTTAAACCCAAGCCACTTACCTGCTCGGGTGCTGGTGGTTGGAGTCATAGCTTCTCCAGTTCATGTCGCCTCTGGCGCTCATGCTCCTTACAGTCTGCCTCTCGCTGTTCTCACTTCTCTTCTCTCTGGAACTCCAGCTCCATTCTGCGCAACTCAATCTGCAGCTTGATTGCTTCTGGCTCCGGTATGCTGGTGACCTTCCCCTGCAGCTGTGGCCCTTCACTGGCACTGGCCCTGCAGCCCTCCTCACTGCATCTGGACACTGCACTGGTCACTAGCCCCTCCACATCCAAGGTTTGGTCCTTTACAGACACAGTCTGTGACTCAAAGCTCTGGGCATCTGCTTGCTGCCATCAGGGCTTCCATAAGGTTCTGCTTGGTGGCTTTCACCTTGTGCAGGACTCCTCTGTCGTGGCACAACTGCCTCAAGTAGTCTGCAGTGTAACCACTGTAGTTGGAAGCCATCTTCTTCCTTAACTATGGCTACTCTAACTTGCACTTTAGAAGAAAAAATAAAACAGGTAGGAACTTGACTGTAAGCAAAATTATATAGTTCTGTTTCCTTTTTTATGGTTGCTTGAGTGCATGCACAAGAAACATGTTGCGGCAGCTTGCTGCAGAAGCAGGTTGTGGAGGTGTGACACTGTTGTGGCCAGTGCCCCCGGTGCCTTTTGAGGCTTGGCCCACTTTCTCCAAAGTGGTGGCACGCTGCTGCTGACACTAGTTCAGCCACCATGCCACCATCTTGAAAGCTTTTCGCCGCTGCAATCCGGGTCTGCCTCATCATTGCAGCATTAGCCATTCTGCTGCAGTGAGGGAGCAACCCATCATTGCAGGGCACACCTTGCCATCCCAACCCAGTAATTTGCCAACAGGGGAGCCCACTTCCCGTCGGCACACTGCAACCCCACCTCCCCAATTTTTTGTTTGCTGAGGGGGAGCCCAATCCCCCTCAGCTTCATGTGCCATGCATCAAGTTTTCCTTTGCCAATGGGGGGCCCAATCCCCATCGGCTTCAGTCTCCCCCCATTAAATTTGCAGATGGGGAAGCCCACTCCCCATTGACATAATGTCCCCTGCCGATTTGTTGTATGCTGAGGGGGTGCCCAATCCCCCCGGCATCATGCGCTCCCCAACCATTTCTGTGCCAACAAGGATTCCCCCTTCTGTCAGCATGCCCCTGACCCACTTCATTTGCTGACAAAGGAGCCCACTCCCCATTGGCATAATCTCCTCACCCCCCAATTTCTGTTGTGTGTCTTGGGGGTGCCCAATCCCCTTGGTATCATGTGCTCCCCACCTGTTTCTTTGCCAATGGAGATGCCCAATCCCCACTGGCTCCAGTCCCCCAACCCCAAAATATGCAGGTGGCACACTGGGAGCCCACACCAGCATGCCAAAGGTACCCGCAAAAAGGAAAACGCATCCCGTGATGTCTATTTTTTTAAAACCCTGTAAAGAAGAAAACGGTCCCTCGCTGTCTGCACCCCCTCCCCAAACCACGCCCACCCTCTGCGCACCCTACCTCCCCACACACCCCACCCCATACTTATCTTTGGAGCCCAGCACGACAATCTTCGCTGGACTGGGAACATGTCTGCACTCTTCAAAACCAACTGCGAACTGAAGAAATGCCGGTAAGCCATATAATGGCATAAATAGGGTTTTTTCAACTTTGGTGCATATCTCAGGTATTTTGGGGAATTTTAGCAGTAAATTTTCAACATGGGGTTATTGAGACCCCTCCTCATGAGTTCAGCCACTGTCATGGCATTATTCAGTCCCGAAAGGTGATTTCGGGTCACTGCGTGAAATCATCTTTTGGGACTGATTAATGAAACAACATTGCCAGTGTTCATGAGGTGGGCTCTCAAAAAGCCTATGTTGCAAATTTGGTGGAAAAAATCCAAAAAATGACTGTTTACAAGCGTGTGTTGCGCAGTTGCTACGCATGCTCATAACTTCATGACTTTGTAATATTTTCACTCCAGATTTTCAACATTGGCATTTTTCCACGCCTCCTTATGAACAGTACAGAAGACATTTTTCACATCCTGGCCGAATGTGTTTTTGCACTTCCGGCGCAGAATAGTGCGGTCGCTGTGGGAAATCAGTGTTCATGACACATTAAGAAAATCACAGTGACACTGTTCATAAGCAGAGGTCCTGAAATGCTTATGTTGAAAATTTTGTGCTGAAAGTCCATAAAATGACTGTGTTACGAGCATGCGTTACACAGTTTCCACACACCCTGGTAACTTCACAAATTAGTAAAATTTTCATGCCAGCTTTTCAACACTGGCATTTTTTCACATCTCTTTATGAACAGTAAAGTTGTCATTTTTCACATCCTGGTTGAAATGTGTTTTCGCACTTCTGGCGCAGGATAGTGCAGTCACTTTAGGAAATCAGTGTTTGGGACAGATTAAGATCAAGCGAGTGAGGGGGGGAGTGAGCAAGCTCAAAGAAGCTCTGTCAGGACTGCTGCAGATTTCTTTATGGGCAGAAAAAGGCACCAATACAAGCAGGAGCCCAGCACAAAAGGGCAGAATGCAGCGCCGGGAGAAATAGAACAAGCAAGTGAAAGAGGGGGAGTGAGCAAGCTCAATGGAGCTCTGCTGGGACTTTAGAGTTGCCCACCCTCCCATCCAGAGTCCTCTGTGGTCCTATAGTACAGCAGGGTCTCTGGAGTGGAGGCAAAGCAATAATTGGATACTTTTAGGATTGCTGTATTAATACAGATTTAGTTGTTTGGTGGGATATTCAAAAAGGTTGCGCCATGCCCAATAGGGTTGTGCATGCGCAAGTCTGAATTTGCGCCATTCTGTGATATTCAGCAGGAGGCAGTTGCGCCACTGAAAACAGGCTGAGCAACAGCACAATGCAAATGAAGGCATGCGCAACCAAAGGGGGCGGATCCATGCATAAAGAGCGCAATGCAATATTCAAAGGTTTGCACAATGCGCAATAGCGGAACAACCGGAAGGTGCGCCACAGCGGAAATGAGCCAAAATAAAAAGGCTCAAGTAAGAGGCGCAAGAATGCTACAGGGATGCCAACTGAGACAGACAGAGAGAGACAGACAGTGACAGTCCAGAACAGGGCAGGCAAGGGAAGTTGTGTGGGCCATAGGCTGCAGAGGCCAGCGGGGGTACCTGGTGCAGTGGAGGTAGCAGTCAGGACAGCGGGGGTAACAGTGCAACATCAGCCGGGGGGGTCACAAGCCAGGGAGATGGACAGTGCCAGCTTCCACATGGAAGCTGTAATGAGGGGGTGAGAATGCATGCTGCAGGGGGACGTGGCCGTGGAAGGGCCCGTCGGCGGTACGCACCCACCAGGCAGTACCGTGCCTGCATCAGCTTTGAGCTGTACACAGATGTAGAGATTGTGGGCCAGTACCACCTGAACAGGGCAATACTGAGGCGGCTCTGTGAGCTGCGCAGTGATGTGATGCAGGCACCCTCACAACGGAGTCACGCTCTGTCGGTGGAGACCAAGGTGACAGCCTGCATGTGACTGCTCACCATGGGCACCTTCCAGAGGCTGACAGGGGACACCACAGGCATCACACAGTCGGCCACATCACGCAACCTCACCCAATTCCTCAGCACACTGCTGCCACATGCTGCGGAGCATATCCATTTCCCCAGCACCGTGGCAGAGCGTACAGCAAACATGCAGGGGTTCCACAGGGTAGCACGTATGCCTGGCATGCTAGGGACCATAGACTGCACCCATGTGGCCATTCACACGCCACCTGGCCCCAATGGGGCTGCATATAGGAACAGGAAGGGCTATTCCAGTGTCAACTGCCAGGTGGTGTGTGATGCCACTGGGCGCATAATCAATGTCTGTGCCACATACCCTGGTGGAGCACATGATGCCTTCATATGGCATCAGTCCACACTGTGCCATTGATTCGAGAGTGGGGACATCCCCACAGGCCATCTAGTGGGTGAGTACACATGTAGGAATTGCAAACGTGGGGCAAGGGTGGGAATGCCACAGGTGCAATGGTAGTGGCACACAGGGATATTGGCAATATGGACCTGAACATGATACTCATCTCCACCATCTCCACACAGGTGACAGCGGATACCCACTCAGTCCCTGGCTGCTCACACCATACCGGCGCCCCATGACCCCATCGCAGCAACGCTATAATGAGGCGCATGCCGCCACACGCAACATCATCGAGCGGGTGTTTGGGATGCTCAAGGCATGCTTCTGATGCCTAGACACCTCCGGCAGTGCCCTACAGTACAGCCCCTCAAAGGCCTGTGGGATATTCCTGGCCTGTTGTATCCTGCACAACATGGCCAAAGACTGTGGGATAGCCATTCAGGTCGAGGAGGGGGACATGGCTGGGACGCCCAGTGGCGCCGTGATGATGGTGATGAGCAGCCCCCCTGGACGCCAGGACTCTCGACTGATCCGCAGGGCCCAGCTGCACCGGGACACCATCACGGAGGAGCATTATGCATGACACAGGTAAGTCAAGGGGCCATGTGCAACCAATACTGTCCTGGCACAACCCACAGGCACACAGAGCAACACACCAGGGATGCATGATGGCAAGGGGAGTGGAAGGGACCAGGCACACAAACACACCATCAGGGAGGGGTGAACAGTCATATGGACACACACACACACCGGGCACAAAGCGTACATGGGCAGGTGCACAGCAGAGCAGGAACAGACATGGCAAACACATAGATCCACAGACCACACCCACCACCTGTACTGTCCAAGTACGTGTGTCAGATGCTGGGCACCCTTGCACCTTGGTGTACAGTACAATGCAGGCATCATCATGCACATGCACCTGTGGACAGCAGTCGGGATGGTGTGCAGGTGGTCCATGTGTCGGCGTGATGGGCAGGGCACCCACCAGTGCACTGCCCACCATGACGCACATTGCACACAGGGCAGCACCAGACAGGGCCCGCACTGGGAGACAGGTCAGTCATGTTGCACTGTTCCACGGCCACCTTGGATGCATGGGTGACCCCACCGTGACCCAACAGCACTGGCAGGCTGAGCAGGGGCCACATGGGGTGGCACCGATGGACCACCAGGGGTCCCATTGCGTGATCGCGACCTTGTCCGCACTGGGGTCTGTAGTATGCCAAACATACCTGCACCAGGGGTGCTCGGGATGCCTACAGCAGAACCCGGCATCCGACAGGCTGGGTGTCGCACGACGCCAGGAACATGGAGTGGAGAGCGTACTGTGTGGGGTGCGCGGTACAGGGGCACCTGCTTGTGTGCCCAATGCAGCCACGACAGCGACCAATGCCTGGGTCTGCCTGTCAATGGTGGTGGTCACATCCATCCGCATATGGACCATCTCTGCAAGGATCAGAGCACAGTCCCTGCTGTGCTGCTCCACAGCCACGCACAGTGCCTCCACGGATGTTGCAACCCACCTTTGCTGCTGTTCTGATTCCCGCAGCAGGCAGGTGTGCTCTTCAAATGGGTACTGTGCCACAACGGCATCCTGTCCCCCAGGGTATGGAAGGTCCTGATGCTCAACACCCCTTGAGGGTGGGTGCTGTTCACCAGGACCAGGAATGGGCATATCAAAGGGCGGTGGGCATGTGCCACCGCTGGACACTGTACCCCCAGACCTGGTGGGTGACTGCTGCTGCTGCCCCTCCAACCACTGTGCCCCAGGGACCACTCATTCCACTGCTGTGGCTGAAACAGTGCCAGACACCTGCACAGCCACCGGTGCTGCCCCACCGGTGCTGACAGGCACAGCCTGGGACTGTGCCAACATGCTGGCACACACGTTGGAACCAGCTAGGCCCAGGGGCACGTGCTGGCCTGCTGTGTGTCCGTCATGGGACACACACATGTCACTGCCCATTGCAGTCCTTGCATCATCAATGGTGCAGGTACGTGCTACGGCCACAGTCACAGCGTGCTGAGACACAGGCTGTGCACCCCCCACACCTGACTCACCAACAACAGAGTTGGCAGCCAGGCGTGCATGCTGGTGCAGTGCATGCTGGCTGGTGAAAGAGGTGGATGGACCCTCCTCCAACTCCAGCAGGTCTTCCTCACTGCCTGGACCCACCACCACCATCCCCTGAAGTCGAACAGGATCTGTAACAGAAAGGGAGGACATGTGAGTGCATGTGAACAACCTTCCCCCCCCCAACACCACCATGTCATACCATGCAGTGATGGGCTTCCACCTGTCTGGAATCCACCTCCTGGTACGCCCTCAATAGCACTCCACTGCATTGATGCAGCCAGTTGGTCCTCAGCCGGGGTCAGCTCTGCCACCGCTGGCTGGCCCCCGCCTGTGCCAGCACATGCCGCCCTGAGGGCTGCCACCTTCTCCTTCACCCTCCTGCGGTCTGTCCCCATCTTCTTTTTGCATTCCTGCACGGAGCGCTGGTGGCTTCCGTGCAGGTTCACTGCCCGAGCTACCCCCTCCCATGCAGCCACATGGGCCTGAGGGGTGCCCCGCCATCCTCTCAGTAGTGGCTCCTCCTCCAGGTAGGCATGGAAGATGGCCTCTGTCTTCGCCGTGGTGAAGTTGGGCTTCCTCCTCCCCACCATCCTCACCCTCACCTGGCTCTGCTCAGTCACGTCGTCGGTCTGTATGGGTGGAAGTGGACACCTGTCACTGTGCAGTCTACAGCGCTATCCCATGACCATTGTCCAGAACATCACACAGCATGCAACCCACCTCTCACCTGCAGTAACCGATCTGGCCAGCGAGCCCAATGTCGCACATTTATAGCGCAATGCATGCAAATTAGGAGTGGAGCAACTGTAATGAGATGCTAATCGTGCCACTGCACCTTTGAATGGCTGATCAGATGATTTGCATGTGTCAGCTGAATATCGCGCCATTGCGCTTTGCGCACTACGGTTGAGCCGGCTGAGCCAATGGCGCATTTCCGTGACTGTGTAGTACACCACACTGCGCATGCCCGGGTAGCTTATGCAGGCGTCTGCCGTGCTGATGATGTGCTGTTCACGATGAGCAGTGCAGGACACGGCCACCATTGTGCCAGTGGCGCTGCAGCGCTGGTCACCTCATAGCGCCGTGGCACAAATGCGCAATAGTACACTGTGGCACTGGCGCCGCAGGTGACCAATTGTGCAGGACGGTAGACGCTCTGATGGCGCCAGCGTGGCCTGCGCCACAGACCCCTGACCTTGTGCCTGACCTTTGCCTCTGGCGCTGTTCTGGCATGTGTCTGTTCTGTCGCGCTGTTCGGTGACAGCACGATGTGAACCGATGGTGTTATACTTAACAGCGATAAGAACTAATGGTGTTCTATTGCGCAACATTTCCACGCGTGGTTGCTGCACTGCAGGGTGCCATATTCCTACTATACAACTCCAGTAATGGCACGCAGGAGAGCTCCACAGTGGAGTCCTGCTGGAGGTGGCCAACCTGGTGGCTGTGGTGGAGCCTCACTTTGGGCCACTGTTTGGGGGAGATCCCCTCAACATGGCACACATCCATGTGTGGCAGCAGGTGGCCACTGCACTGGAGCAGGTCACAGGGCAGTGCAGGATGGCAGAACAGTGCAGGCACCACTATAGTGTCCTCTGCAGGAGGGAGCAGGCACTGCTGGAACGCCTCAGGTCCCGTGCCAGGAGGGGCATTGTGCCTAGGCCGGGTGGGTGACCCATCACTGCACCTGTATTGTCCATAGGGGTGTGACTATGTATTGGTTGACGGTGCATGGGGAAGGGCCCTACCATGGTTGGCTGTGTCAGTGTATGCAGGTGTGTGGAACTTGGGTCTGGCTGTGTGGGCAGGCACACTCACTGGGGCAGGGGGATGTCTGCTTTGGGTTCACACTGATGTGTTTCTCAACATTTGTCGCCCACAGGCGTGGAGGAGCGGAGGCAGGCCCGGGCTGAGGAGGGCCGTGGCGGGGCACAGGTGGCAGCCAGAGGTGACATGATGGTTGGGCCACAGCGGCAGCAGCAGCAGCCACAGCTGCTTGATGAGGGTGAGTGTCATTACATCATGGATGCTATTGCATGCTGGTGGGGGGGGCATGACCACCAGCCATGGACAACACATCCATGCACGACACAGGTGACAGTCATCACTGTCCAGTGTCACTGCATGTCTGTGTGTGCATCACTGGTGGTCCATGCATGCACTGGGCACATGGCTGTGGAACTAGCATCCCACCACGTAACCACATCACTTGACAGCCTTGGTTGTGCTGTGATGGACGGGCAGTGTGTGTGTGCATTGGTACACATAGCTGGTGCTGCCTGGTCGCGGTCATGTGCACGTTCACTCGTGAGTGGGTGCTACCATCACAGGTGCAGGGCACTTAGCCATATGCCTTGCATGATGGGTGGGGTTCAGGATATGGACAGTCACAGTCATTGACTTCGTTCCTTGTCCTAGGTATCCAAACTGGCGCGACGCATGGAACGCTCCCACAGCGGCTGATGCGGGTGTCGATTGCATGCTTGACATTTCTGGAGATGCAGCGCCATGGCGTGAGGTGCCAGAGAGGCCTTGGGACCAGCAACGGGCAGCAGGAGGGCAGCCTGCCAGGCGCTGGCGCATCACGCACTCCACTTCACCCATCCTCACACCCTGCCTTCCTCTCCCAGTTGTTCACCTCACCCCTTGCCCACCCTACCTTGTACCCTACCCCCTTGTATTGTAACTATGTAAATAGTTCTGTTTGTTCCTTTTGGTGCTGTACATTTATTGGTTTGAATATATATATATATATATATTGATATGAATACTGTGGTGGTCTCTGATTTGCAGTTGGCTGTGGTGCCCAGTTGCAGTGGTGGGCATGGCATCTGGTGGTATTGTCCTGGGGGTGTGTGTGTGTGTGCATAGGGAGGTGTCTCCGTGGGAGGCTTTCAGTTGGTCTTGCTATCTGCTGCCGCCCACTGCTGGGTGCTCATGGTGGGTCTGGCTTATATGGTTCTGTGGTACACAAGGCTGCAGTGTGCCGGGGATGATGGGGATTCCTGCAGTGACAGTCACTGCACATGGGTGGTGTCTGGGTCACAGAGCAGCGTAGTGCTATGTACAAGGGGCTGCTGTGCACTGTGGTTGTCAACCCCATGTGTGCAGTCTCAGCCTGTGTGGGTGTGTGCTGGGGCAACATGGCCCAGCTGTGCTTTGTTGGCTTGTCCCCATGGGCTCGTGGATATTCCATCCTCCCCAGTGATGCTGTGCTTAGGTGTGGGGTGTATTGTCTGCTCTGCATTGTGTTCCTGTGCCCGCCTGTGGCATGGGTGGTGGCCCCGCCTACCTCCCTGGTTGTGCAGTTCCATTGCTCTGCTGCCGGGGCCTTCTGCTTGCGCTTATGGCACCTCTGGACTGCTCAGCTGGGCTGGTCTTGTTGGCTATGGCGCATCATATCTGCCTCAGCCTCTTCCTGGTTGTGCTATGGCGCAGGTTGTGCGATATTCAGATCGTTGGCTGGATGCGCAATTGGCCTTGCCCATGTTTGAATATTGCATCTATTGCACATGTGCACAATGGACTTCCGGGCTGTTCTGTTCTGCAGTATTATCAGGGCGAGTTTGAATATCCGCCTGCTCTGTTTATTTCTCTAACTGAGCTAAATACCGAGCTATCTTGTTATGATTGCTGTATTAATACTTATTTATTTGTTCTGTTTATTTCTCTAACTGAGCTGAGTAATGCTTGAAGTGCAATCGGATTTCTAACTGAGCTAAGTGAAACTATATGAGAGCTGAGAACAAAAAGTATGGTAGCTGAGGGGTGCAAAATGGACAAAGAGACTTTAGGATTGCTACAGTAATACAGTATCTAATGGATGAGATTTGAGACTGAATTAATCTGGTTGGCAAGGGGGAAGTAGGGGGACTAGTGTGGGGGGACAGGAATTTGAGTAAATAGAGGCCTAACAGTTGTTGTAGGGTACAGAACCTGGGAGTAAGAGCCCATAAAATAAGATGGGGGCCAAAATGAGGCAGGTGCCATATGTCAATAGGGTGGGCATCTTTGGAAGGGTGGTGGGGTGTACAGGATGTGGGTCTACCATGATCCTGGACTGGGCTTGAAGGATGGGGGGATGTCTGTGGTCTGTAGGTGACTGGCTAGTTTGATGGAGGAACTGTGGAGGTTAGGGAGGAGTCTAAGTGGCAGGGCAGATGAGTATGGTAGGCATCCTGGTTGGACGGGAACAGGGGATGGCAAAGGGGGACAGAGGAAGAACAACTAGGGAGTGAAACCAACCCCAGTATCAGAGGCACTAATAGAAAAGAGAGGAGATGGGAGGGGTTGCCAGAGGCAAGGGGGAAGCCTCCTGATGGGGGAGGAAGAGACCACGAGTAGTACCAGGGGAGACAGCAAATGACTGCAGGTAGGGAGGGACCAGGGGTGGGATTAGGAGTGGCATGGAGGGGAACAAGTAGGAGGGAGGAACCGAAAGGGGGAAGAGATGTAGGAGGGGTATCAACTAGGAACTGATTCAAACCTCTGCTATGGGAGAGAGAGGGGGAGCAGAAACATACTGAAGGGGGGAGGACAAGCGGGGCATGAGAGGGATGGCAACAGGTAGGGAAAGAGATAGCAAGGGCAAAAGGGTAGAAGGGGGGCTAGTAAGGAAGGAGGGGTGGAGACTGGAGGAGAGAAGGCTACGGGAAGGGGAAAGGATGGGAGGGGCATCACTATCAGGGTAGAAGGGAATGGGGGCCCTAAATCTACAACAGCGGGGATAGGATAGGGGTTGGAAATCAGCAGGGGAGGAGGGGAGGTCGACATGGGAAGCCCAGTAGGAAGTAATCAGGCTGGGAAGGGGTTCAAGGGGGATGGGAGGAATAAGGCAGAGAAAAGAGATGAAGTGGAAACAGGGGGTACAGATACAGAAGTCACAGATGAAGCAGCTGGCGGGGGTAAGAGGCAGAGAAGAATGAATACTGAGGTGGTGGACTGGGCATTAGAAGAGAAAATGGGTAAGGGATGGGGGGGCACTCATCCTGGGGGATTCTATACTGAAAGGGGTGAGATGAGGCAGCAGGGGGGAAGGCACAGCTGTATTTGGGTTGAAGCTATCCCCAGGTTGACTGTAAGAGGGGCAGGGCAGGCACTGCTCAAGTGTGCAGCGAGGGGGAGGAAGGAACCTCATTTTGTGTTGCATGTGGGTACAAATGACTTGGCGTGGGGGACTGTGGAAGTAGTGAAGGGGAGGTTTGAGTAGTTGGGCAGGCAGTGTGAGGGGTTGGGGGAGTCAGTGGCATTCTCAGAGGTACTGCCGGTACCATGTGCAAGCATGGGGAGAAAGGATAGGCGTGGGGAGTTCAATGAGTGGCTGAGGGATTGGTGCCACACCAAAAATGATGGGTTAGTGACTAACTGCAGTAGGTTCTGGGGGTAATAGTGACTTGTACACAGGGGACAGGGTACACTTGAGCAGGAAGGGGAGGGGAGTATTAAAGGCAGGATTAGAGGGGTATATCTCTACTAAGGTGAATTTAAACTAGTGGGGTGGCCAGAAGACTGAGGTTGGTACAAAGTCTGGAAAAGGGAGCCTAATGAGTTCACCCCCCTAGATATAGGTAAAGGCGGAGGTGTAATAACCCTGGGAGGGGGCAGGCAGAGTGGTCTGAGTGTAATACAGAAGGCACCACCACCCAATAAGAATAAGGAGGAGAAAGGGTGCAGACTACTGGGAGGAGGGACACAGGCCAAGGAGGAGAAGAGTAATGAGAAGGAGGGTATGGGTGGAAAGTGGTCTGACTAAATGGATAGAGAACTGGTTACAAGGGAGAGTGCAGAGGGTGGTGGTGGTGGGGTAGCTCTCTGCACCAAGAGCAATAACAAGCGGGGTGCCACAGGAGTCAGTGCTGGACCACTGCTATTTGGGCTCTTTATCTCCAATATAGCACACAGAATGGAGAGCAGAGTTGGTCTGTTCACACATTATACGAAATTGGGGGCGGTGGTGGACGAAGAGAATGGATGGGAAAAACTGCAGGTGGACCTAACCAAACTACAGACATGGTCAATCAATCAATCAATCAATCAATCAAATCTTTATTTATTCAGGCGGACATCATTGAGCAAAGCTCATTTACAAGATGGACCTGATAGGTCAAGGATCAAATTGAAGGTACAACAGCAGACATATACAGAACACTTATATTTAAACAGATACAGTAATATAAACATATATACAAATGAAGGATAAGGATGATTCAACCTAACAGGACAAGGTAGGATACAATAGAAGTACCTTAGAAGAAACCAGAATGTCCTAGATCCAATAGAGGAGCCAAAGCAAGCACCACTACATGGTAACAGGTGGTTACAGGCCCAGGGCAAACTAACGAGACAAACAGATGTAATGATTTATGACTGCAAAATGATGATAAGCAGCTTGACGAATGACATGGAGGTGCTGGTGGGAGATTCAGAGAGGGGCTAGGCTACTAGTAGTAGGAGGTATGGAGGAGTGGTTGGGGTAGAAGTAAGTGCCAGGAATTGTGTGGAGGTCTTAGACAGGTGCAGCTAAGTCTGCAAAAGGTATGAAAGGGGCTGAGATACAAAAAGGGGCTAGGAGGGAAAAACTAGGGGGAAGATTTATGGAAGAGCTGTCAATAATAATTGCTGACTGAAAGGGGGAGGGTTGTGAATGTGACTGGACTAGGCCTTGTAATAGTAATTGCATTTCTCTGGGAAGAGACTTACGTAGAGCTTTTTAAAGGATGCTAGAGGTATGAAGTTGGTCAACTTTAGGGTCTTCTGTAGAGAATTCCATGCCAATGCTAGAGAGTAGCTGATTGCAGACCTCCCACCCCGGGTGTAGGCTTTGGGTAACTTAAGCGCGGATGAAGTTGTTGCTTCTAGGCATAGGACCTAGCTGTGCCAGTGTAAAGCAGTCTAAAATATAGGATGGAAGTTTATTAGACAAGGCTTTGTATATCCATAGTGCAGCATTTCTGTTCCTTCTGAGGTGTAGGGATGTCCAACCAACTGCAGCATAGAGAGACAATGATGAGTGTTGAATGGAAGATCTGTAATAAACCGTGAGTGCTCTGTGATACAAGGTATCCAATTTGCTTAAGTAGGAAATAGGACAGTGACCATAAAGGAAGTCTGCATAGTCGATAAGTGAGATAAATGAGGCCTGGATTAGTCTCAGCCTTGAGTCTCTGGTTAGAAAATGTTTAATTCTGAAGAATAGGCCGAGCCTCTGGCAAAGTTTTTTCAGAAGTTCTTCAATATGATGAGTGTAGTCAAGCCTGCTATCAATCCACACCCCTAAGTATTTGAATTTATCTACATAGTCCAGGCTTTCTCCAAGAATGGTGGATAAATGGGGAAGATTGCTTGGTGAGGAGATGTTAGTATGGTTATTAGTGGAGAAGAACATAGCTTTTGTCTTCTTTGCATTTAGGAGGAGTTTTTCCTTAAGTAATTGGTGTTGCAAGAGGGAGAATTCTGATTGCAAAATTTCACAGGCCATCATGGGCAATGGGTTACTGACATATAAAACAGTGTCATCTGCAAAGAGGTGAACATTGGCTTTGGTGAGATTAGTGTCAGTGTTGTTAATGTAAATGGCAAAAGGATGGGGCCCAGGATAGATCCTTGAGAACTCCTCTTTGAAGCGATTTTAATGAGGATAAGTCACCTTCAGCTTTCACCTGCTGTGTTCTATCAGTGAGGTAACATCTGAACCACTTAAGAGAGGGTGGGTCTAAGCTCATGGAGTGCAGTGAAGAGAGTAGCAGCTCATGATCCACGGTGTCGAATGCTTCTTAGATCAAGGAATACAGCACAGACACTGCTCTTTTGTCAAGCTCAGTTTGCCAGTCATTTGTGACTTTGGCCAGTGCAGAGATGGTGCTGTGCCTGGCCCTAAATCCAGATTGAGCAGGATTCAAGAGGTTGTTAACTTCAAGGTAGTCTCTTAATTGGATGCTCACTAATTTCTCTAGCATCTTGGAAAGCACAGGAAGAATGGATATGGGCCTGTAGTTGTTGAGGTCCATGGGGTCCCTGATTTTAGGAGGGGAAACACTTGGGCTGTTTTCCATATCGAAGGAATAGAGCCAGAGGTTAATGATAGAATAAAAAGATGTGTTAATGGAACTGCAAGCACATGAATTGCAATTTTAGAAAATGGGTCAAGAGAGTCTGCACTCGCTTTTTTAGTGTCCAAATGCAGCATTAGGTCCTCTACTTGCTTCAATAAACCGGTTTGAAGGAGAAGGAAGAAACAGCCCTCTGAACCTCAGTAGACTGGGAGTTTAGTTGTGCCATAATAGATTAGCTGGAGAGGTGTCAAAAGCAAGGCCAGCCGTAGTGAAATGATTATTGAATGCATCCGTACTTCCCATTTATCAGAGATAGCAACCTTATTAAGGTGCACTTGAGATGGCAGAGAGGTGCTAGAGTCCTGTCCTAAGATCCCTTGATGGTGCCCCAAAATCTAGCAGGATTGTGGTAAGAGGCGCAAGTTCAGCCATATAGAAAGCAGCCTTAGCATCCCTTACTTTCTTGGTGCAGCTTATTTCTGGCTTTTCTGAACAGCATCCAGTCATTTGGTTCCTTAGCTTCTTTGCCAGTTTCCATAGTTTATCTCTGTCCGACAGTGCAGATTTAAGGTCGGTTGAGAACCAGCGCAAGATTTGCTTTTTGTTCTGACACAAGTGATTGGTGAGTGTGTTAAGGGCACCTATGATTATGCTATTTAACACCTGATGTGCTTTTTCCACAGAATGCGAAGGTAGAACTCCTGCCAGCATGTAGAGTGGCCTAGGTCATGGAGATATCCCTCAATATTAAGGTTTTTCTTAGATCTTCTCAGAAGGAATTTTACTGGGTTAGCTGGTTTGCCGGATGATCTTATTCCTGCTATGAGACAGTGGTCACTTATGTCACTGAATAGCACTCCAGCGTGTGAGAATAGGTGGGGTTTGTTTACTAGCATAATGTCAAGTAGGAGCTACTTTCTATTCTTTAAATTGATTCTTGTTGGTTCATTTATCAGTTGTGTAAGCCCATGTGTATCACAGAATGATACTAGAGGTGCAGCTGTCTTGGAGAGCCAGTTTAGGTTTAGATCACCTAGGATTATGATATCTTCAGGGGCCTATTTGATTAGGTTCCCCAGATGGGTTAAGAGTCTGTGGTCAGCAGAGGGGAGCCTATAGCAACCAACTAGTTGAAAAGCTGCCATGTTGGGGAGAGTTATTTTAAGGGATATACATTCGAATACTTTGGGCAATGATGTTGCACTAAGGCAAGATGCAGATATATTTGACTTTACATAAATAGCTACTCCACCACCCCTTGTCAGGTGATCTGCTCTGAATATTTGGTAGTTGGGTAGATTTACCTCCCTGTCTGTTGTTGCAGGTTTGAGCCATATCTCGGATATTACGAGAAAGTCTGGCAAAGTATGGGCGACCCAGGCTTGTAATAATGAAAGCTTTTTCAGGAGGCTGCATGCATTGATATGAAGGAAGCTTAGTCCTTTGATGGAGGCAAGATCTGCTGGGGAGGTGATGCCCTCTGGAGGGCCTGGATTGATTTCAACATTACCAATACAGATCAGCAGAAGGAATAAGAGTTTCAGTAGGGCTTCAAAAGACAGGAAGATGGACTGTCTTTGGGCCTTCTTCTTGCTCGGAGGCCACTGCTTTGAGGTGATCCACTTGGGGTTGCATTTGGTATCCTGTCACAGAGTGCTAATTTGGTGGACAGGTGTAAGGGGAACTGTGGACCCAAAAATGGAGCATTGAGCGAAAAGTACATGACAGGTTGCGTCCCTTTGTGGGTTATGCCACTGATTATGATGTAACATCGGTAGGGCAAATGTGAAGATCCGGTCAACATCCACTGGAGGTGTAACAGAGAGGCTAGGCTGGGTGGGCATTATTCAGTATGGTATGGATCGGGATGTCTTCATCCTCACTAAACATCACAAATCAGAGAGAGAGAGACAGTAAGAGGAGTCTCCCCATTTTGAATGTGGCAGTTATTAGTTACCTACAATGAGAACAGGGGAAGGACTGCAGAGTAGGTGGCGCCACAGGGCCACTGACAGATTATTGGTTAGAGTAATGCTGTGGGCGGGAGATAAGAATTTCGTTGGGAAGATGCCTATAAATGTAACACACGGTGGGCAAAAATTTTGTGGCTTTCCCGTACCTTCCTGGCTGTCTCTCCCAGCCTCCTGGTCCCCTAGGTCGGCCTTGCGGTTGCACCAGCGCTGGCGGAGGCGTAGCCCGCACTCACAGCGCTGTTTGAGGCAGGGAAGGCTTGACTGAGGGAGACACAGGAAGACAGTTAATATAAAGAAAATAGCAGAAATCAAGTGATTCTGCAAGCAGTGTGACTTAATTTACACAACAAAAGGCTGGGGGTTTGGCGCCTAGCTGCCTGGCCCACTAGAAATCCCACCAAAAGGCTGTAATTCACATTTCACTTTAACAGTTAACAGAGTCCTTAGTTATTTTAGCAAAAAACAGGAGAACAGCTCTTTTTAGACAGTTTAGACCAAAAACGCACAATCCCCGACCAGCTTCAGCAGTGTAAGGTTAATACAGAAGTCTATGGACCAGGAGGACCAATCGGCTGCAAGACTCAGTCAGCGCTCGCCTCCCGATTGGCTGCAGCTTTCCCGTACCTTCCTGGCTGTCTCTCCCGGCCTCCTGGTCCCCTAGGTCGGCCTTGCGGTCGCCGACCACCCGCTGGCGGAGTGTAGCCCCGGCGCTCACTGGGTGCTTGAGGGCAGGGAAGGCTTGACTTCCTGGCTGTCTCTCCCGGCCTCCTGGTCCCCTAGGTCGGCCTTGCGGTCACCGACCGCCTGCTGGCGGAGTGTAGCCCCGGCGCTCACTGGGTGCTTGAAGGCAGGGAAGGCTTGACTTCCTGGCTGTCTCTCCCGGCCTCCTGGTCCCCTAAGTCGGCCTTGCGGTCACCGACTGCCCGCTGGCGGAGCGTAGCCCCGGCGCACACTGGGTGCTTGAAGGCAGGGAAGGCTTGACTTCCTGACTGTCTCTCCCAGCCTCCTGGTCCCCTAGGTTGGCAGTGGAGTGGCAGCTAGGATTCAGTGCAAAGAAGTGTAAGGTGATGCACTTCAGGGCTAAGAACCAGAAGAGGGACTATTGGTTGGGGATCACAGAGGAGGAGAAGGACCTAGGGGTGTTGGTAACTGAGAGTATGAACAACTCGGCCCAGAGCAGGAAAGCAGCAGTGAAGACAAATGCTGGGATGCATCACAAGGGTTCTTATCCAGACACAGGGATGTGATCTTTCCTCTCTATAGATCATTGGTCACACCA
Source organism: Neoceratodus forsteri (assembly GCA_016271365.2). Classification (NCBI taxonomy): domain Eukaryota; kingdom Metazoa; phylum Chordata; order Ceratodontiformes; family Ceratodontidae; genus Neoceratodus; species Neoceratodus forsteri. The sequence continues at coordinate 216,870,075 of CM028133.1, forward strand.
CACCTAGAGTGCTGTGTGCAATACTGGAGGCTATACCTGAGGAGAGATATAAAGTTACTGGAGGGGGTGCAAAGGAGGGCAACAAAAATGTTAAAGGGGATGGAAGGAAAGAAATATGAAGTTAGGCAGATGGAGCTGAACATGTACACACTGGAGGAGAGCAGGGATGGGGGGATATGATTGAAGCGTTTAACTACCTGAGGGGGTAAATAAACCTAGCACCGAGGGGTGTTTAAACTGAGAAGTGCAAGAGAGACAAGGGGGCACGGACTAAGGTTGGAAGGGGGATGTTTCAAGAGGGAAATGAGGAGGCACTACTTCTCTGAGAGGGTGGTGTCTAGCTGGAATGCGCTGCCAGAGGGGGTGGTAACATGTAGGACAGTCAATAGTTTAAGGAGGAGTGGGATAAAGTAAGAGAAAGAGTCAAGGGTGGGGCTGGAAAAAGTGGGGAAGGAAATGAGGGGGAAGAGGCTGGGGCAGCTGCAATCTAGGGTGCTAGCTGCACACTCGGGCAGACTTACATAGACCAATAGGTGTGTTCTGCTGGCTGATTCATATGTTCATATGTTGGTATGTATGTTCGTATGTAAAATCACACTGACACTGCTCATGAGCAGAGGTCCTGAAATGCCTATGTTGAAAATTTGGTGACAAATGTTCATAAAATGACTGTTACAAGCATGCGTAGTGCAGTTTCCATGCACCCTCGTAACTTCGCAAATTTGTAGTATTTTAACTCTAGATTTTCAACATTGCCATTTTTTCACACCTCCTTATGAACAGTACAGTTGTCCTTTTTCACATCCTGCCCGAAATATGCATTTACACATCTGACGCAGAATACGTGGGAAATCAATGTTCAGGACAGATTAAGAACATCACAGTGACAGTGTTCATGAGCAGAGGTCACAAAATTCCTATGTTGAAAATTTGTTGAAATAATTCCACTAAAATGGCTGTGTTACGCAGTTTCCATGTACACGTGGAAGTTTGAGCATTTTTAATGTTTTCACTACAGATTTTCAACTTTGCCATAGCTTCACACCTCCCTATGAATGATACCAGCTGTCAGTCTTCACATCTTGCCCGATCTGTGTTTTCATGCATCTGGCGTACAATGGCACGGTCACTGTGGAAACTCAAATTTCGGGACGCATTGACAAAATCACAGTGCCACTGTTCATAAGAAGAGGTCCCAAATGCTTTCATGAGGTGGGGGCCACAAAATGGCCATGTTGAACATTTATACTGCAAATACCAACAAATGCCCGGGGTGTTATGGTTTCTAACCATAACGTCCCACTCTTTACAGACTGGCAGATATCAGGGGTGTGCCTTTGGATTGCTGACTGTAATGCTCATGCTATTCCACCTCCAGCCACTGATAGGCATTGAGCTGTGCCTTCGACTCTTCAGCCCCACAGTTCACCCCATTCTATATTGCACCCATTTCAGCATATGTCCTTATGGAGTGGGGTGACTGTAAAGCTGAACACCCTGAGGCACACCTCAACACTTGTCAGTGTCTGCAGGATAGGGTGAGGTGAAATGACATGAACGTTATAGGCGACAACACAAACACATACCCCAATGCCTGTCCGTCTCTGCAGGGTGGAGGTGGGGTTGGCGTGAAGTTCAGTACTTCACTGCCATTCCTACTCTGCATCTGTCTAACTCCTGCATTTCTAATGCTAATACCAGCAAGCAAACATTTGGCATTGACAAATGCGTGTTTAAAAATAAATCACTGTCTTATTTTGCATGTGAGCTGTACAGTATTAAGCTGACACACTGAACAGTTAAAGCTTGTGTTGCCAATTTTATCACACCGCTGTCCACCAAATCTGTTACAAACACACTCCTCAGGTCAGACCCTCTGCTCCCACAATGCCAACCTCGGAACGCAATATTGTGAACAAGTAGCAGACAGGGTAACCCTCCTGTCTGCTCGTGGGTCCGAATCACCTTTGGTCTCAAGTTCTGGGGGGATTCCAAGTGTGAACCTTATGCTAGTGTACCCAAATGTACAGGCTCAGATAATATTCTCTTTGGAGGGGGGGTGCAATATATCTTTTGCCTAAGAGCACCTAACCAGGTATCCAAAATGAACCCTTTAAAACTCTATAAAAGACCTTATGTATATTCTTACCTTTTCCCAGTTTAGTAACACCATCAAGCCTTTGAACAGTTTTTGTCAGTGTTAACCCTCTATACGTCACATGCAAAAAAGAATTGGCAGACCCAGGCAGTCTTTCAAAATAAAGATTTTACAAAAGATGATAAAAATGTGAAAAATGTAAACACAGAACAATATATCAAAGAGCATACAACCACTTAAAAGAAAACAAGGAAATGTACAAAACAAAAACTCCTATCACAATAAATTTAGACTTTTCTATCTAATGTACTACCTCTGTAGTGCTTATAGTTATATCAGAAAGCTGTGTCTGTCTAGAGTCCCAAGATGGTATGTAAGACAACAAAATTCAGACACAGTATTCAGTTTAAAACTGTGTCTGTCCACACCCCCTCTGTGAGTCATCTAGCTCATCCTTTTAGAATATAAAAAAAAAAAATACAAACAGTATGACCTATCAGGAGGTAAATTAAATAAGGTTACATCAGCAAAAACTCATGTCCCGAATTATGAGTCCTTGATCCCCCAGTTCCTTTTGAGGTTTTTACAACTCTGCAGTTTGTCACCTAGATGCGAGATAGCTGACAGGAATCACCTAAGTGATGTTCTGTCCTGTAATAAACCATATATTTAGCTTCCCAACTTCAAAGAAGCAACATGTCATAAAAAAGGCCATAAAATGCAATTTCTCAAGAAAGTTAATTACATTACAGAGATCTCCTGGTCAATTATATATCCTGTAGTTTCAGTGAAACCTGGTTGGGGGGGCACCCATGGAGCACAGACTCACATACTATATTTTTATATTACAAATATCATAGAACAATCATAACCAGCTGGGCACGAGTCACACTTAACTCATGTCAATCAGATTTAACAGGGCATAGAATTAAGGGGGAAAATGTGCAGCAATTAAAAATAGCAAAGGAATATACCACCACTACAAGCACACCAAACTAGGTTTTAAATGTTCAACAGCCCAAAAACAATTCTAAGTAAAGACGGCAAAGAAATAACAGTGTTACTAAAAGCCCACAATCTAGGTTTAAAACAAAAATAGTAGTGAGCAGTTACTACAAAGCACTGAAATGAATCTGGATCCTTCCCCTTCTGGCTTCTGGCTTCTTATTTTATCTCCTCAACTTCAGCTGTAAGCTTATCCATGGTAGCAACTTTGCCCTTGATGAAAGCTATATCCAGCAATAAATATTGGGCCCATGGTGTTATTTCAGAACTGTGATACGAGGCTGAATTAAAAGGCTGAGGGGGAGGAGGAATTTTAGCAGTGGAAGAATCAAAGGCATGGAAAGGTTCTTGTGGTTAGGCATTTGTTTTTCCAATACTCTCTGGGACAGTCGGAAAAATAGAAGGAATATGCTGAGGGGAAGCTGAATCTGAATCAAATACTACATCCCCCCACTTCCAAATTCTAAACACTTTTAATTTCATTTTGTGTGTTTACATCCCCACTTTCGGATCTGATCTTGTTGGTAAGTTGCTTTGTATCTTTACTATGTTGCTGTTCACTTGAAATGTATGTAAACGTCTAATTTTCAGTGGCCATTTTCAAGAATCCCTCCACCTGAGATGTGCCAGTGCTGCTGCCGGCTTCAGATAAAACAGGAGCATCAGACTATGGATGTTCTATAGCTTTTGCTTGACTGTTGGCTAAAATCTCATTGGGAGACTCGGGCTGTTGAGAGGATTTAATCTCCTTGTTATTCTTCTGTCTCAGACCGTGATTACTCTATGAGGGCTGCACAGGAGGAGTCTTTCCAGTTTTCTCTACCGCATTCTTGTTTTTGTCAGGTGAATGGGGGTGTACTTAAGGCATAGGTAGAAATGGGGATCAAATGGGGTTTACTCAAATTGGGTACAAATGTCTAGGGCTTTTGCTAGAAAAAGTCTGTTTTTGTGTTTTCCTGAACAGGCGTATTCGGAAGACTTTTCTGTGCTGTTTTAGTTTTTTGAGCCACTCAGTCTCTCTGACCTTTTTCTTTTGGCAGCTTTGAAGACTTTTGTTTTGCAGCCTCTGACAGATTCCCCATTTCCCTGGTGTTCCTGTTCTCAAGGGAATCTTTCTTTGGCAGCATATATTAGGGCAAGAGATGCTGTGGAGTACAAACAAATTGTTCTAGCCTTCAGGCCCCTAACAATTTCAAAAGATAACCAAACTCTGAAGAATGGGAACAAGTATATCCCATAAGACAGTCACCTAAAATATAGGTAAAGATTCCACCATTTAAGAGATAAGGTAGGCATAGCATCAAATCAACTACTGCGACTCTAGTCTCTTGCTAAGATGGATATATAAGGAGATAAGCATATTACTCAGATTCAGATTTTTAGCACGGGTCTGGAGGTAAAAGAGGTAAGAACAGGTCGAAGAAAACAGAGCAACTCTAGCCAAGTCCTCCTACCAGTGCCTTCTTGAAACCAGAGGGTGGAGCAGGGTGGAGGAGATCTTTTCTTTGTGAATTGAGGGTGACCACTTATACAATTATGGGTGGGGTCCAAACACAGCTACTCGCTAAGTCGGGGGCTAAAATATTTTAAATTGGGCAAGTTCTAAGTTATGGTCATTTAAACATTTTAGGGCTAAAGAAAAATAAGTCCAACAAATTGCAATTGTACATATGCAGAGACTGAGGTTTTATAAGCCTTAAGATGCTTATGTGTCTCTAACTTGACCAATTTTTAACATTTGGGGCCCAAATCTGGGGGGTGGCTTAGACTTGCTCTGTCCTCACAGCCAAATAAACGATAAAACTTAAAAAACACTGAGGGAGACTTCAGGTGACGTCACCAGCTGAATGGCGGCTTAGCTCAGACCTCCACATCGCCCTACGAGCAATCCTTTGGCATCCACACTCTAAAACAATGCACTCTCCGGCAAATGTAACCCGTTCCAGAGGGTTACTTTCAAAGAATCCACAGACCCCAGTACAGAAGCTGAACTCTATGTTACAGCAAGAAAAAAGGGGTTTGTTGCCGGAGACCGCGGGAGAGAAGCCAGACACAGAAAAGGCTGGCATAGAAGATGACTGCTCCCAACTTGTAACTTCTATCTTGCAGACTGCCACAACAGTTAAAAAAAATTGACAGCACCCTGGACAAACTTAGGGAGGATGTAAATAAGGTTGAGCATCGTGCTGACCAGCTTGAAACTGGCCTCACCAACATCATGGAACAGACCCGCCACCATGACCACCTCCTCCTATTCCTATTAGCGAGAGAGAGAGAGAGAGAGAATTAACCACCAGGATAGACGATCTTGAGGGTAGGAGCCATAGGCAAAATATCCAGGTGTATGATGTTCCGGAGGGCATGGAGGATGGAATAAACGACATGGTAACCTTCCTGCAGGGTGTACTCCGTGAAGCCCTGAAACTTCCACTAAGCTACGATTTGGCTATGGACCGGGTGCACCGTTCACTTGTGCACCAACCCACACACCCAGGGGCTAGGCCTCGTTCATTTGTGACCAAACTGACATCTTATACCACTAAGGAGGACATACTAAGGCAAGCCTGGAGAGAAACACCACTTACATATAAAGAACACCAGATTCAAATTGATAATGACTATACCACCCTGGTGCAGGATAATCGGAAAACATTATGGCCAATCCTGAAACAATTACCTGCCAAATATATCAAAGTTCAGATCCCCTACCCAGCGCATCTCAAAATTGAGATGGAGAGTTGCCTGAAAACCTTTGAAGACCTGGTAGCAGCAACCCCTTACCTCAAGAGCATCGGAGTTATTGTGCCTCACCTGGCTAAGAAGCAGATAGAAAACGAGCTGATGTGTTCAGCCTGGACAGTAGCTAGAAGAGCACCGACGACAGGTCAGAATACAGTGGCAGCCTTCTCAGTCCTTTGCATAGATGTCTGCGCCATGCTGAGGCACTATGGTTCACCAGTACAGATAGATACCATCTTGGCATGGGAGAGAAGGGGACGATCAAACTACTTACCAGAAGCGCAGGCCTCCACATTGAAGATGAACTCCTGAAGGATCAATGCAGGACTCAGGCAATTTCAACTTTGAGGCACTCCCATCACCGAGACACACTGGACTTGCTTGAACCAACTTTCAGGTACTGTACCATGTGAGACTGGACCTGGGGGTCAAGGTTTGGGAAGGAGGTGGGGGGGTTGTCTTGAGAAGCTGTGAAAAGCTTAAACAAAAAATGTGGGACACTCAAAAACCAAAAAAGGGTGTATGTATCTTGGTGTTCTCTGTACCAGGAGGATATCCTGGACTTTTTATGCACCCCAGTGGAATTTTTCTGTGAAGTGAGACTGATTGTTATTATTACAATGTACCCTGATGGAAAATAGGGGAATTTACATTTGACTGTGCCCCAAGGCAGAAAGACTACTGAAAGAGACACGCCACCACGACGAAGAAAAACAAGGAAATTAAGTTACTTGTCCTATATCTAATGTACTTTGAGGCAACTACAAGGATATAACAAGCATTTGTCAATGCCGAATGTTTGCTTGCTGGCATTGGCAGTGGTAGTGTAGAAGTTACAGAGCTGCGTAATAGTAATGGCAGTGAAGTATTGAACTGAAGCCAACCCCACTACCACCCTGCAGAGAGTGACGGGCATTGGGGTGTGCCTTTGGGTCATCAGGCATAACGGCCACGCAATTTCAGCACACCCCACCCTGCAGAAACTGGCAAGTGTCACGGTGTTCTTTGGGGTCTTTGGTTCTTATGCGCACCCCATTCCATTAGGAAATACAGAGAGATGGGTGCGATATAGGAGAATGGGGTGAACTTTGGGGCCGAAGAGTCCAAGCATACCTCGATGCTTCTCACTGGCTGCAGGGTGCGGAATGGTATGATCATTACAGGCAAGAATCCCAAGTCACACCCCTGATGCCTGTCATTCTCTACAGGGTTGGGCGTTATGGTTGGAAACCCTAATACCTCAGGCATTCGTTGGTATTTTCACTCCAAATGTTCAACATGGTTGTTTTGTGACCCCACCTCATGAACAGGGGGAATATCAGTTTCTTAGCCGAAAGCTGCTTATTTTATTTATTTAGCTTTTGTTGACCGGGTAAGTGCACTAGACAAATCCTGCCTATTTTCAGGCACAACCCGGGGGAAGGGGATACAGATGAATGCCAACTGACCTTGAACCAGATTAAGCTGTTGGTGGTATTTTTTAGTGAATGAGGGAAATTTGGCCAGGGCACCAGGGAAATTCCCCTACTCTTTTCGATAAGTGCCATGGGATCTTTAACATACACCTGAACTACCACCAATCCAGGCAGATAGGACCTCGGTTTAACGTCTCAGCCGAAAGACGGCACCGCAGAAGTGCAGCACCCCTCTCATGCTGCACTACAGTGTCAGTACTGGGATATTAACCCAAGTGCCAGATGTGGGAACTGAACCCACAGCCCTCTGATCTCCCGGCCTCAGAGGCGAGTGTGCTACCTACTGAGCCACTGACACTTATGCACAGCGACTACGGCATTTAGCACCACAGGTGCAAAAACATTCCGAACAGGATGTAAAAAATGACAGCTGTACTGTTCACGGGGAGGTGTAAAAAATGGCAATGTCGCAAATCTGCAGTAAAAATATTTTAAAAAATGATGAAGTCACGAGCGTACATAGAAACTGTGCAACGCACACCCGTAATATAATTAGGCTGGGGATTTTTTTACAGCAGATTGTCAACTCAGCATTTTGGTGCCTCCGATCATGAACAGTGTCACTGTGATTTTCTTTATCTGTCCCGAACAATGATTTCCCACAGCACCACACATCTCGGCGCTGAAAGTGTGAAACACACTTGGCCATGTTGTGAAAATGACAGCTGTACTGTAAATAAGGCAGAGTGGAAAGTGCCACTGGTGAAAATCTGGACTAAAAATATTACAAAGTCATGAACTTACGAGGTGCGTGGAAACATGCAATGCTCACTCGTAACACAGTCATTTATGGACTTTGTCACCAAATTTTCAACATAGCCATTTTAAGACCTCTGCTCATGAACAGTGTAACTGTGATTTTCTTAATCTGTCCCAAACATTGCTTACGTACACCAACAGCACCATTGTGCGCTACATGTGCAAAATACATTTGGGTGGCATATGAAAATGGCAGCTGTACTGTTCATAAGGAAGTGTAATAAAATGGCAATGTTGAAAATCTGGAGTGAAAATATTAAATTTGCAAACTTATGAGCATGCATAGAAGACTATGACATAGCTCGTAAAACAGTCATTTTGAATGTTTTCACCAAATTTCAACATAGCCATTTTAAGACCTCTGCTCATGAACAGTGTCACTGTGATTTTCTTAATGTGTCCCATACATTGATTTAGCACACCGACTGCGCCATTGTGCGCTACATGGGCGGAAACACGTTTTGGGTGAGATGTGATAAATGACAGCTGTACTACTCATAAGAAAGTGTGGTAAAATGGCAATGTTGAAAATCTGGAGTGAAAATATTGAAAATTCGCGAATTTACGAGCCTGCATAGGAACTGCACAACGCATGCTCGTAAAACAGTCATTTTTTGGAATTTTTCCACCAAATTTTCAAAATAGGCTTCTTGAGAGCCCACCTTATGAACACTGGCAGTGTCGTTTCGTTAATCAGTCCTGAAAGGTGATTTTGCATAGTGACTGCGCAGTGACTGCGAAATCACCCTTCAGGCCCGAATAACGCCATGACAGTGACATCATTCATGAGAAGGGGTCCCAAAAACCCCATGTTGAAAATTTGGTGCAAAAATTCCAAAAAATGCCTGAGATATGCAACAAAGTTGAAAACCCCTATCTAGCCCATTATACAGCTTACCGGCATTTCCTCAGTTCGCGTTTGGCTTTGAAGAGTGCAGACGTGTTCCCGGTCCACCGAAGATCGTTGCGCCGAGGTCCGGAGGTAAGTATGGGTTGAGGGGTGGGAGGCAGGGGTGCGAGTGGGTGGGTGCGGGTTGTGGGAGGGAGGCCAGGAGACTACGTGGGACCGTTTTCTTTACAGGTGTTATTTTTGTTTACAATGACAATCTGGATGTTTGCCACGCTGGGTGGCCTCCTATGGCACAAGGACAGTTGGGGGTGTTCAGCTGACGGGATTGGGCACCCCATCGTTCAGCATTGAGTGCCACACTGGGGTGGCTTCAGCGTGGCACCCAGTACTGGGGTGAGGACAGGAGCCTTGGGCACCCCCTGCTATTATATCATTAGTTGCCATGCTGGGGTGGCACCCAGCATGGCATTTGGAAGGCTTTGGGGAGCGCAGCACAGCTGACGGGGTTGGGCACCCCATCGGGCTACACACTGTGTGGAGTGCGGTGGAGGGCGCACGCCCAGTGCAGCGCAGGTGTGTGGGGAGGCGCATGAGCAGGCTGATATCTTATCGCTGCTCACTCAAGCGTAGCTCCCCTTTGAACTGTATGCCACTGCATTTTGGAGCTTGTCATAGACAGCTCCAGCATGCATTGGCTTACAGGGGCCGCACCTGCCAACACACTGACTGAATTGGAAGAGGGGGTGACACACCCCCAAAATCTCGGATGATGGCACTATGTTTCTTGCACATGCGTGCAAGCAAACATAAAAAGGAAGGGTTAGGTAATAGTTGATGCACAACTAAGGAAGAAAGGGTGATTAAACTAAAGCAGGAACTGGGCTTCATAATGAATGCCCCACTTCTCTTCCACTTACCAGCTAAAGGGAGAATGGGAGCACTGAGATGACTGATAAGCCGGACAAGATTTAGCTACTAATTCTCTTGTCGACGCTAATCACTTGCCATGGGGAAGGGCTAAGACCCAAGATGCGCCACCCCATACTACACTGGGGAAGACGAGCTTGTCTGAGGATTATACCTCGCAAGGAGCTTTTTCTCCTTATTGACCTAGGAAGTCACACATCAGTAAGTTGGGAATTTTCCCAATGGAACCATAACCACTTACACAAGAAAGGGACTCAAGTAAATGTTCTTACACCATGTAGCTACTCCTGTTGGGAGCAGACCCCAATTCCCTTTTCAAGTTACTACTGCCTGAGAATGGGTAGGGGAGCCCAGCGAGGGTCTCCTGCTCATATCCTCTTTAGTTTAGTGCAGCGTAAACTTTCAGCAGAGAAACTTGGAGCTGGAGAACAGATGAGTACATTTTTACAGGTTATACTCCCATCTTGTGGAAGAAGTTGGAACTGTTTTTAAATGTTAATGTTTTGGAAATATGTCAAGTATTGGGTTATTTGTTCAACTACTTGCGAAACAGGAAAGGCATAACTCTGCAGTAAGTCAACAATACTATATTTCCCAGAAGGTCATTGCAGGCAAACTAACTTTATTGAGGAGCACCAGAAAATGTTGTCAAAAGTTTGACAGAAAGAGACTGTTTAATGATGGAAGACAGGGAGACCCTCAGATGAACCACTGACCCCTCATAGATGGATAAAATGACCACCACTAACACAGAAGTTTTATTCTACAATCGGTCCTTGGGCTCCTCCTGTTCAATGCCAATGTCTCTGACATAAGGAAGAGTATCAGGAGTGAGATGAGTCTCTTTGCAGATGACTCAAAACTGGGGGTGGTGGTGGATGGGGACGAGGGGAGGATGGCCCTACAGGGGGACCTGGAGGCTCTAGAAAGGTGGTCTAGAAAGTGGAAGCTGAGGTTCAATGCAGGGAAATGCAAGGTACTGCATCTGGGAGCCAGAAACCCGGGCCAAGTGTACACCCTGGGGGGAATGCTACAAGTCTCAATGGCTGAGAGGGACCTGGGGGTGGTGGTGGATATCAAGATGAACAACTCTGAGACTTGTAGGAGGGCAGTGGCCAAGGCTAACAGGATGCTGGGATGCATCGCTAGGGGGATCACCTCCAGAAGGAGGGAAGTGATATTACCTCTGTATAACTGCTTGGTGAGGCCGCACCTCAAGTACTGCATGCAGTTTTGGAGGCCACACTTAAAGAGGGACATTGAACTCCTGGAGAGGGTCCAGAAGGGCAATCAAAATTATCTGGGGCCTGGGGGACAGGACTTATGGGGAGAGGCTCGAAGAGCTAAATATGTACACATTGGAAGAGAGAAGGGACCAAGGGGACATGATAGAGGTCTTCAGGTACATGAAGGGGTTAAATATGGGAGGAGCAGTCAGGGTGCTCCGAAGGAAGTGGGGCAACTAGAGGGCATGGGTGGAAGCTGGAGGGGGGGAGATTCAGGGGAGAAAGGAGGAGGTGCTACTTCACTGAGAGGGTGGTGGAGCCATGGAATGCGCTGCCCAGGGGGCTGGTGGTGGCAGAGATTGTGGAGGGGTTCAAGAGGGGATGGGACAGTTACAAGAGGAAGGGTTCTGGAAGCAAAGTCCTGTGCAGCAGGAATATCCAGGACTGGGAAGGGAGAAGCCAGAGAGAGTGAGGGGGGCAGTAAGGTCAGCTCCCAGGGTGGGGGCTGACCAAATAAGCAGACATGAAAGAGTGTTAGGCCTATTCTGCTGGCATTTTAGTATGTTAGTATGTTAATCACCCCATGAAAAGGAAGCAAATTCAGAAATTTATTCGAACCCAGAAATGTGAGATTAATTTCTTACAAAAGACGCATTTAACCCCAAAAGAAGCATTAAAGCTTAAAACTAGGGGTTAATCCCCGTGGTCTACCAGGCCTCACTGGAAAAGGGCAGAAGGAGGGGAGCAGCTATAATGTAGTCTGAGAACCTACCGTTCGAAGAGGTGGCAGTGATAACTGACAAAGGGGCATGATATCTAATCCTGGTGGGGAAAATACAGGACTTGTGGGTAACAATGGTTAATGTATATGCCCCTCTGGGGTCTCCAATTACTTTTTATGCAGATCTGCTGCAGCTGGTGACACAGAAAGCAAGAGGGGTAGTGATAGCTGGGGAAGACTGGAATCTAATCTTAAACAGAAGATGGGACTATACCTCTGGCATCCCCACTCAGGAGAGGCAAGTTACGATCCAGGTCTCCAGACTTCTGCAGGACTCTGGAATAGTAGATGTCTGGAGAGAAAAGTACCCCATGGGCAAAGATTTCACCTATTAATCACCTCGACATAAGATATATTCCAGAGTGGATAGATTTTTTGTTTTCGATAGGGATATTTCCACTGCCAGGACGTGTGGGTGGGCACGGCCACACTCTCGGACCACCAGCCCATCTTTTTGAAAATGGATTTCCAGCTCCCTAAAAAACCTACGCACTGGAGGTTAAATATAATCTTACTAAGGGATGATGACATTAAAAAAGAAATCAAACAGGTAATTAAACAGACAGTTGAAATTAACGACAAACCGGGCACTACAACTCAAATATTATGGGATACAGTCAAGACCATGGTGAGAGGGAAGTTAATTTCCCTCACCTCCTTTAAAAAAAAAGGTTCAAGCAAATGCAGAGTCATACAGCACAGCTTCAGTCTCTAGAAACACAGCAAAAACAACACTGGACTAAGGAAAGGGACACTGAAATTAAAGCACTTAAAAATAAAATATAGGGGCTAAATAAAATAGAAACAGAACGGGCACTACATTACCTAAAACAGACATATTATGGGGGGGGGGTCCAAAGTGGCAAAACAACTAGCCTACCAATTGCGTCAGACAGCAGCCAAGGCCACCATAACTGGTATAAGAGATCCAATCTCTGGAATCTTAAGGCATAAATGGGAGCAGATAACAGACTCCTTTGTATCGTACTATAAGACTCTGCATAAGGCAGAGAAGGTGACTCCGGTAGAAGATACAGCTAACTTCTTGAGAGGTTTGGGGTTACCCAAATTAAGTGAAACCCAGGCACAGACCTTGATGGCCCCAATATCTACAGTTGAGATGGCTGCCATAATCAAAAACTTGAAACCAGGTAAATGTTCAGGTCCGGATGGTTACAGCAGTGAGTTTTACAAGGTCTTTGCCCCAGACATCACAACCTTCCTGAAAAGGGTCTATGACTTGATTTGACTGGAGGGTGAAACAGTCCCACTGTCATGGAATTACACCACCATCTCGGTAATTCTTAAAGAGGGAAAGGACCCTAAAGAATGTAGCTCCTATAGACCAATCTCCCTCCTAAATGTAGACTATAACATTTTTACAGCCATTTTGGCAAAAAGAATCAATCCACTCCTGACACAAATCATAAAATCTGATCAGACTGGGTTTATTGAAGGAAGACAGGCCCAAGAGGGGGGTCAGGAGAACAAACAATGTTATAGACCTGATAAACAAACACCGCACCCCTGCTTGCCTCCTCGGCCTAGACGCTAAGAAAGAGTTCGATTGGGTGGACTGGAACTTTCTGTTCGCAGTCTTGGAGAGGTTGGGCTTTCCTGGACCTTTCTTGGCTGCAGTGAAATCCCTCTATGCAGCCCCACAGGCCTATGTAAGGGTTAATGGGGGCATCATGCAAAGGTTTACCCTGGGTAGAGGCACCCGACAAGGATGCCCGATGTCCCCACTACTGTTTGCCATATACATTGAGCCCCGGGCACAAGCAATCAGGGAGGACCCTAACATAAGGGGATTTCTAGTGGGGGGCAGGGAACATAAAATCTCCTTATATGCAGACGATGTGCTGCTTTACATAATGAATCCAGAAGAATCCCTGCCCAAAGTCTGGGACTTACTGAATAAGTTTCGTACACTCTTGGGATATGCCCTAAATAAAAATAAAATCAAAATCTTAAAATTTCACTACACTCCCTCCCAGAAAATGATCAGTCTTCTCCCCCTTGGGGTGAAATGCCACCAAAATTAAATATTTGGGTACATATATCCCTAAGAACCTAAATCAACTCTTTAGTAATAACTTTGACCCCCTTTCTACACAGATCAAATGAGACATTAAAAATGGGAAGTTTTGAACCTGCCCTTATGTAATCCTTAGGTGGCACTACCCCAAGGGCTACTACCCCTGTCTGCCTAACTACTAACAGGTTAAAGGGCCCAGGTCCAATGGCTGGTGCCTCCACCCAGAGGGTTAAGACAGTCTGGAATGACTTGGTCACCACCCTATGGGTCACTGCAACCCCCCTTTCTTCCCACTAGTGGCCCACACAAGTTACCAACAGTACCTTTGCAATATACACTTACCCCAGGATTGGTTCGATCTGCTTGACTCTGGGGACCCCCTGTAAAGTAAGATGCAGTAATACAATAGCCACTGTACAGTATTTCAACACAGACACTCAGTTCAGGCAGTATACTTTGCAAAACAACCAAATCTGATTTATTTAGAGGGAGATAACAAGGGCAGGGGGAAATCAAGTTAATTAGCTTAATCGCTGTACTGATTCAGAGCACTGTGCACAGGCTAAGGTCCCTACAAGTCACTGTCACTAGGTACCCAGACAATAAGGAGCTAGCCAAGTTCGGTGCAGCTGGTTGGGGCTCTGAAGATGAAAACAACTGTACGATACCCAATTTGTAATCCGGAGCCGGTAGGCTCAGTTCGTGTAGCCAGAGAGGGGAACAGATGAATACTTGCAACTCAATGGATCAGTTTGCAGGGAGCTACCCTGAATTTTACTCATGACTCTTGTGGCAGAACACCTTTCACACCGCCGAGGGACACAGGCCTGTGACCAGAACACTCCCCTCACATTTATATGTAAAAGAAGGTTACCATACCAGGCAGCTGCTTTCATATCCTGACCACACTTACTGCTAACCCGGGAAGTCACAGTGCAGCTTCACTTCTCCTGACAGACCGAGTGCGATGAAGCAGATTCTCCAGTCCTCTACAGGGTGATCCTGGTGGCTGGCTGTAAGCTGCACAGCCTCTTCTGACAGCAGACATGGCGGATTCAGTCCGAATCACTACGACGAACAAGCCGCCCGACTTTTGGCCTTCCACACGCACTTCCCACGTGAAAACTCAACAGCACAGAAGCCCGGAGCTCCTCCCTCACTCACGGCCACAACGACTCTACTCTCTCAGCCGTTGGGCAGGGAATCACACATCAGGCGCCACCTGACCTTATTGGAGGGTTTCAAATGCCAGTCTCTCCCACCTTCCCCTATTGGTGCAAAAAGGTGCCACACTCCCGAACTTCACTTCCGAGACTCACTGGCCATACTCCACATTGGCAGCCGGCTCCCAAGAGAGTCCTAATCCTGGTTGGCTGCTCAATACTCCATTTTAAGTGCCCTTCCCTTCTGATTGGATCCAAGCAGCAGTTCTAATCCAAATGGAGGGGCAAAGCACACAAAGTCCCAGCTGCAAGAGAAGCAGGTTAGACAAAGTACATTTTCCAATACCAATTCAACATATATTAAATCAATAAGTACAGCCAAGGGAAGTGCCTGCTTTGTCTGCTTAGTGACGGCAAACCAGGGCACATTATCTGCGGCTCGAGTGGGAGTCGAGCAGGAGAACACGCAGTCCCCTTCTGCAGACTAATTAGGTCTGCGAGCTGGCAGCTCTTAAAGAGACAGCACTAGAGGCTTTTAGGAACCCCCATTTGCCAGGGGGTTATGCTTATACTCTTGAATTAAAACAATATCAATGAACGTCTTACCTAAGTACCTATACCTTTCTCAATGCCTCCCGATCAACATCTCTTCATCACAATTCCAGATTTGGCAAAGAATAATCATGGCATTCATTTGGGCTAACAAAAAACCTAGAATAAAAACCCAGCTACTTCAGTCTACTAAGAAAGATGGAGGAAGGACAGTCCCCAATTTGAAGGATTACAATCTGGCCTCCCACCTTTGATGCGCCCTTCTCTGGTCATCACCAGGTTACCAGGTACTCTGGAAGCTTATGGAGGGGAAAGTTACAGAGGGTACCCCTCTAGAAGTGAGAATATTCTCTCCAAAATTACTAATACAGGATACAGTCCCCTTATTATACTCAGTTAGGAACACCCTGTCAGCAGTGCATAGACTTTGGGTAAAACATAAATGCCTCGGGGAGCTCTGGCCACTGAGAAGATTTGCACGAGATGGAGACTTTGAGCCAACGAGACAAGACTTTACTTTCAGGAGATGGAGTAGACGGGATCTGAACTCCCTTGGACAACTCTTAGATGGTAATACAATCAGGGAATTTATAGATATTAAAACACACTTTCAGTTGAGGAATTCAGACCATTTCAGGTACTTTCAGCTCAGGACCCATATTCAGAATCTCCAAAAGCCATACTGCCCTATAGTACAACAACAGGGATTACAGATCATCATGAATGAGATTATGACCTCACAAACAAGAAAAGGTCACATCTCTGCTATCTATGGGGCACTCCGAAATAGAGGCAGGGGACATTCAGCCCAACTTAGGAGTAGGTTTGAAAATAAGCTTGGGAAACAACTACTAGAGAAAGAGTGGGACACTGTTTTCTCTCAGGCACACCATACAACTTACTCCCATAGATGGAACAAGTTTGCCTGGAAAGTCAGGTCACACTTTTTCATTACCCTGGTGATAAAGAATAGATGGGGTGGGAGACACAACCCAGCCTGCTGGAGACACTGTGGGGCAGAGACAGCTAACCACCTGCACATCCTGGGGCTCTGCCGGAATCCGACCAAATTCTGGAAAGAAGTTACTGGAGCTCTAGGAAACATATTTCCTATAGAAGAGTCGCTTCAAGCCAAACACTCGGTGCTGGGGCTAGTTCCCAGAAGAGTGAAGAGTAAAGACCAGATATATTTGTGGAATGTCTTGGTGACTGCCGCCCACAAAGCCTTTATAAGTAAATGGCTACAGCCAACACCACCCATATTAGAATAATGGAGTGAGGTGGTCACAGAGATTCAGGATATGGAAGAATTGACTCATAAAATTAATTCTAGATCCTCAATCTTTCTAAACAGATGGACGAGATGGATAATGTGGCAGGAGACTCAGAAGGGGACAACAGAAGAACAGGGGGCTCAGTGGATGAGGGAAGGACGGAGATAGCCTGATTTAAGGGAATTTCGTACTGTAAGAAATAATAGACTCATTTAGCTCACCAACACCTAAATGAAATCAGAAGGGTGAAGAAGGGAATGTGCTTGAGGACTCCTCACACTTAATGAAGAACTTGCATGAAGTTATATTGAAGTATAGCCTAAGTAAATTGTCAGTGGCTCAGCAGGTAGCACACTCGCCTCTGAAGCCAGGAGATCAGTAGGCTGTGGGTTCTATCCCCACACCAGGCACTTGGGTTAATATCCCAATACTGACACTGTAGTGCAGCATGGGAGGGGGGGTACTGCACTCCTGAGGTGCTGTCTTTCGGATGAGATGTTAAACCGAGGTCCCATGTGCCTGTTCTGGTGGTAGTTCAGGTGGATGTTAAAGATCCCATGGTACTTCTCGAAAAGAGCAGGGGAATTTCCCCAGTGCAATGGCCAAATTTCCTCCATTCATAAAAATACCACCAACAGCTTAATCTGGTTCAAGGTCAGTTGGCATTCATCTGTATCCCCTCCCCAGGTCATGCCTGAAAATAGGCAAATTTGTCTAGTGCACTTACCCGGTCAAAAAAAACTAACCAAAATGCTATGTATTAGCTGAACTGAATTGAGCCTGTCATATGATAGAAGTGAAAGGTAAAAATATCTGCTACTATAAACTCTGTATGTATGCCTGTAATCTTAATAAACTTGAATAAAAAAAAACTGAAATGGGTTTTTTGGTTAACCCTTGGAAACCCACTTTTGGGGGGACTTCATCTGCGGTCAAAAGGAGAGGGCCTCTCTAAAAACTGACCCCCAAAGTTTGGCTCACAAATGCTAAAACTAGGCATGTTAAGGCTATTTGGAAATTCAAATTTGCGAAGTCCACTACAGGTCCATCACAGTGCATGTGACCATGCAGCTACTTTGAGATTAGCCTGCAGGATCACACACAAAGTCCTCTACAGGAAGGGAAATGTGTATGGTGATTTAGGTGCTTTGCAACAAGTGCAGTGTATGTCATTGAATGTAAGAATGGCAAAAGCTAAAGGTGTCAGTTATTATATTTGTTTTTTCAAAAGATAAAGAAAGAAACTGTAGAATCATCATTACTTCATCTATTAAAGTTGAAGCACAAAACATACAAATTGAGGAAATTAAAAATCAGGGTAGAAAGTCCCTGGAGCCTTGCTGAATCTATAGTGTGGTGTTCCTCAGGGTGTGGTGCATGATCATGCAATATCAGCACTGTGTTGTCAGACAAAGCAAAATATTTACACAGCAGTGTTTGCATAGAAGTAACTGATATTAACATATTTCCAACACTGCATCACATGATTGACTAGACCGGATCTTGCTTCTGTTCCGGCTGGAGCTCCGTGACCTGTCTTGCCCTGATTTGTAAGTGACTGTAAATCAGCACTTATGCATGAACAAGGCATCTTTGATCCCTGGTGCTGAATAATATGCCAGCCTATTATTTACTGTTAATCTGCTTTATCAAAGAGCATTCGGCCAGAAACCACATACTAATCACTCTTCTGCCAACAGTGAAGTGTGTAGCGCACCAGAGTTCCTGGTGCCCTCCAAAAATAGGCATCCAGGTACTCTAGGAGCTCGCTAGGGGTTAGAGGTGCCCGGAATAGAGAGGTGCCCCCCCAATTTTGTGCCCCAGGGACAGGAGAGGTACCCCTGCACAGGTTCCAGTTTAAGTGCTCCTAGT
Organism: Neoceratodus forsteri; assembly: GCA_016271365.2. Classification (NCBI taxonomy): domain Eukaryota; kingdom Metazoa; phylum Chordata; order Ceratodontiformes; family Ceratodontidae; genus Neoceratodus; species Neoceratodus forsteri. The sequence continues at coordinate 216,888,834 of CM028133.1, forward strand.
TAAGATGCCCCCCTAGAACACAAGCCCCAACTGGGCTGCATTGTAAAAAATGTTATGTTGCTCCGTTTTTCCCTTTCTGCAGCTTCTTCAGAATCTGTCCCCCACCACCACCAGTTACCTCATGTCAGGAACCAGATCGCGTGGGTCCCAGTTGTGAGGGCAAGCAGGCAGGGATGGGCTCCTCAGCCCACTTTGAATGGCAACAGCTGTTTGCTAGTTAGTTCTGTTAGAAGAGGAGGAGGACAGCGAGCAGCAATAAGTGTGAGAGGGGAACATCAGGCCAGCCAGTGCTCAGTCAAAGCGAGGGACTTACCTGTGGTCCTTTGTCCCTCCCGATGTCCCAGCTGGTCCTCCAGTTGATCGCTTTCTCTCCTGTGATGGCAGCAGCAGTCTGTTGGGTCACCAATGCCCACAATGGTGAAAAGATTCCATCAAGAGTCCATGCCGTCCACTCCATCAGCAGCAGCAGATCCCGCTGGGAGGGGCAATGATAGCAGCAACAGGCTGACCCCTCCAGTAGTATGTCCTGCAGTAAAGCTCCATGAGAGGAGGTAGGTCCTGGCCTCCACACGGTGGCTCCAGTAATACGTGGAGGTGAGTGGGAGGAGGTGAGTCTAGGTCTCCCTACCAAAGGCTCCAGCAGCAGTCCCAGACCAGGCAAGGAAACAGGCAGCAGGGCAAGTGGCAGCAGCACGGCAGTTGGGTGCTGGCCACGGGAAAATAAATGACTTTGGTTTTTTTTTGGGGGGGGGGAATTTGGGGCACTTTCATGCATCGGCCGCAGCAACAGCCTTTAGGCCGAGCAAGGCCACGGAAAAGGACCGCCTGTGGGGCGGAGATTGAAAGGGCTCCATTGAACCAGGAACTGTGGGGGTGGGCAAGACCCCTGTAAAGGGACTGCCCACAGGGCAAAGCAAAGGGAAAGAGGGCTCCGCTGAGCCAAGGAACTGTGGGAGCTGGCAAGGACCCAGTCATAGACCGCCCATGGGGTGGAGTCAGGAAATGCCCCATAGACAGAAAGAAAAGGGGGCAGGAACTGTGTAAATAGAGAAATTAATATTCATGAATGCTTTCAGCCGAACTTAAAGGGGCAATGCATGAGAGACTGGATTTAAAAGGACAATGCACCCCATTGCGGAACTGCTTGCCAAAATTACATGCTGATGACTAACTGTGATGTTTTTTGGTCAATGTACTGAAATATCTGGGTTTAAAGGGCAATGCACCCCAGGCATTAACTGTATAGCAGAACTGTACTGAAATGATTAATTGATGTTTGGGCCCCTGTAATTTGTCTGATTTGATAACCTGAACTGCTTTAGTGTTTGAAAGTGCCTGTACTAAGTGGGTACAGTGCCCAGCTAAAACCCTCTGCTAGAAATCTACCACCAACACAAAGGTTTAAAAAGAAATGGTTTTATGGTGCCGCCACCCCTCTGCTTGTGTGTCATCCCAGGTGCCCCAACCCTTTTTTCCCAGACCAGTTTGTCTGTTTATTCTAGGTTTCTGTTCATCCTGGTGTCCTGGCAGTCCACAGAGGGGCTGTGGCTGGGTGATGTCAGACTTGTTCCTGGAGGTATCTCCTTTTCCAGTAGTCTGTGGAGACCTGAAGCAGAAGATCCATACAGCCTTGGAAGAGTCTTCTGTATCCTGTCTTGTGTTTCTTCCTGCCCCAGACAGCAGTTCCCTGTCCTGTTCCTTCCTTTCCACTGAACGACACACTCCTTGGTGGCTGGTCCCTGTATGAACTGAAAAGCTTTTGTGATGACCTATTTAAAGTTTAGAACAAATAGAGAGTCATAGGAATAACTGATGTACAATAAAGAATGTAGAACGTTAGGAGTGATTTATTGCTAGCATAGAACTTAGGTTTCAGTAATAGTGATCTTAGGTTACAGTAATAGAGATTTAATGATGTTTTACACACTCAGAGTTTTTAGATTCTAGAAATTTAGTGTAATGTTATTATTTAGTTATGTTCAATAAGTTTTTGCCTTGTTTTGTATTCAAGTCAGCGTCACACCTCTCCTTGTGTTCCGAGCTAGTGGCTATTAGGCCCAGGCCCCCTTCCCCAAAATTCCCCAACACCCACTGGTTGGGTGTCACCAAAAATCCACTTCCAGGTGATTGGTGTAGTCAGAATTCATGTTTTCTCTCCAAGTGATAGCTGGGGTGGACCTGTGCCCTGACCTCACCAGGCCATTTTGAGAGTGGACAGCATCAGTGGCTCCCCTTGACCATCACAGAAACTGGTGTAGTTGACAGGATAACGACAATTATCTAAGGAGTCCAAAGCTGGAAGAGACACAGAGCAAGATGTCGGTGAGGTCGGATGCAATATTGGGTTATTTGGAAGAATCAGGAAAGGAGATCCAGGTCATATGCCTCCTTCGCCCCTGATAATGCCCTATTATTTTGGAGGGCCATGGCTTCCTCAGTTTACCAGAGAGGGAGATGTAAATGGGACAAGCAACCTGGGAGAGTTCCATTTGAAAATGCAGGTGATGTTCAGGTTGTACCAGATCCTGGAACGACAGAAAGTGGAGATACTGATGGGACAATTGAAAGGAGTGGCCCATTGGGATATCCAGTCCTGACCAGAGGAAAAGAAAACTACAGCAGATAGGATCTAGCAGAGGTTGCAATGAATCTTTGACACACTCACAGTTTCAAACCTCAAGATGAAGTTCTTTTACCATACCCAGAGATTCCAGAAGACCCTCAGGGAATATGCGTTGAGCCCTCAAGAATCACCGAGGGCGACTGAGTGGGTGTACCCTAGAGAAATTCGGGACCCTGATCGCTTGCTTACAGAGAAATTCACGGAGGGGGTACACAGCGAAGCTTTGAGGAGAGAGCTCAGGATGTTACACTTGCAAGACCCTGATGCAAACTTCCTCAATTTTAAGAAGAAGGTGATAAAGATCTTAGGTTGGGAATGGCCAGAAGAAGAGGTTGTAACCTGTCAGCAGATGGTGACATATGCCCAGATGGCTCAAGCTCGGGCCCATTCTATTATGACTAGCTCAAAGTCGAATCTGGAGCTGGTTGAGCAGATTGTAACCTGACCTGCAAGATGATGGAGGTCTGTCAGGTAGTTCAGGGCCTTAAGGAAGGTTGGAGGAGAGTGATGTCCCACAACTAGGACAAGAAGGACAGGAGGTATAACCAGCCCCATCCTCATCCAAGAAGAGGCGAAGGGAGATGCCTGATGGATCAGTTTGATGGCCAGAGGAGATCCATCCATGGAAGGTGTAAAGTAAATGGACCCGATTAGCAGTGAGGCCTTAGGAAGACTGCCAACAGACAAGAGACTGAAAGGGCAAGTCGCCAGCTGTACGAAGACACCAAGAGGGAGATAGAAAGAATAAGTTGGAGCAATGCCACAATAAGAGTGCACTCAAGAAGCCAGGTAGAACAGCAAGCCAAGGAATTTCTACGTGATAGGATGGAATAGGAACAAGAATGAGAATCACTCAGGGAGACTCTTCGGCAACAAGGGAGAAAGTCCCAGGAACAGGTCACATGGCTCCTCCAGTGGGAAGAAGAGAAGGAACAGCTCCACCAAGAACTTAAAGAGCACTGGTGCATGGTCAAGGTCTGCAAAGAAAACAAATGGAGCCACATATGATATCTCCTGAAGCCAAGTACTTCCAGCTGAATGACACACCCTCTCAGAGACTGCCAGATTGCCCCACCTCTGGAGTGCAGTCCAAATGTGAAATGATCATCAGCTGAACAGAACCAGAAACGCTTGCTAAACAAGAAGGATGTGTTAATCCATGGACAGCAAAGGAGAGGCAGGAGCGTTCCATGAATTAACCCACCAACATAGGGTCCCCAATCCAGTGGTGTGCTGATCCCTGGGTTCGTCTTTCCCATGTGAACTCATTTCACCGCCAAGTTACTGTACCTACAGCAAATCTTGCACCCCCAGGTTTTCCAGAACCAGAATGTATTCTCTCAGAGATCATAGCTTCCCAGACCCATATGTCCCAAAGGCCTACTTTTGGTGTTCCCTCAAAAAGATATGCAATGGAAGCCCTCCAAGTGGAACCTTCCCTCACCAGATAGTCCCAGTAAGAATAACCAAAAGACATGGTCACTTAGTTAATAGAGTAACAGAGTTGATACCAAAGTTACAGTAATGAATGAGAAGTTATAGATGTTTTAAGTATATTCTTAACTGAGTAAGTTTTACCTAAAACCTTAAGAGAAGTTAAAGTGTTGAGAAATGATATGAATACGTTTAGAAGTAATAGTTAGGAAAAGTTTTTATAGAGTGTTAAGAGGGAATACATGGGGACATGTATTGTTAGGCGGACCCGAATCTGTAGTGCCCCAGAGTATGGGGGCACCACAGAATGGTTTAATAAATAAAGAAGTGCCCTGTAGGGCCCCGTTTAGTGTGGGCAGATAGAGGGTAGTGTGCCGGAACCCCTCAGTTTAGTATGCCTCCCGAGGCAGTGCTGTTGTTAAGTAAAGAAAAACATGAGTTTTTCTTAATTTGCTTGCTGTCTGCTCTATTCTGCAGATTACCCCCCCTCCCCTCGAGTAGGCAGCACAAGCAGTGGTCACCGCAGCACAAGCAGTGGTTATCCACACACTGGGACTGCTGTCCCTGTCCAGCACATGGTGCTTGTTTGTGTTTCAAAGAACAGTGGCTGGTGGCACAGGCTCGGAGTTCCATTCTATTTATTTATTTATATTCATATTGGAATTACAACCCTTTGAGTCATGGACTCGTTTCCAAAGGCTCCACCTCAATTAACTGGATTTTACACAGAGAATACAGGGAATACAACATAACAGACGTGTACATGATAGGGACTTACAGACAATCGTAATGCACCGAATCAATACAACAGGAAATCATTATCATACACAGTAGAGACTGTAGTCCTATACGGTGTGGTAGCTAGGTAGTCAACACGGTGCAGGCACAGTAAATAGTTATGTTGCAATGATGCAGCCTCCGGAGACTTTACTATGGACTCCCGGTGTTGTGGGAGGCTCAGTTGGGCCTAGGACACCGCAGATTGAGGACATGTGCAACTGCGGGTGGTAAAGATGTGGTTTCTACGTGCAACCTTGAAAGGACCTATTTTAGGGAGGGTGACAATGGAGGTGGGAAGGGAGTTGAACCAGGAAGGAGCCCTGTAGCAGAAGGATCTTTGGGGGAGTGAGGTCCTCACCCTTGGGACTCGAAGAGCAGCATTGGAGGCACTGCGAGTGGAGACAGAGGGGGTAGCAGTGTAGAGGGATGAGGACACCCCTGGGGAAGAGAGACCAAGGAGTATTTTCTTTGCCAGAAGGCAGGACTGGTATTACAGTCTCTCATCAAGATTGAACACATTGGCCAGGGAGTATAGCGTGCACGTATGAATCCACCTGTCAGCAGAGGTCAGGAGCAAGCAGGCCTTGTTTATGGACACTGGTATTTTGTTGAGAGCGGTGGTGTTGGCAGCTGCATAGACATCAAGGCCATAGTCAACTAGGGACAGGACTGAGGAGGTGAGAGCCAGGCGAAGGGCCTCTGGTGACAGGCAGTCCTTATGGCAGTAGAGGAGTCCGATACATGCTTTGGTAGCTGTAACAAGCAGGTTGACTTGAGAGTGAAAGGTGAGAGCAGGGTCAAATGTAATGCCCAGGTATTTATATGAGCTAACCTGCTCCAGTGGGTGAAGTGAACTGGAAAGTATCTGGAGGGGTGTGTCTCTGGTCTTCCTATGGTGGTGAGCAAACAACATAACTTTGTTTTTTTAATATTAATAACCAGCCTGCGGTCAATAAACCAACGCTCTGTTTGCTTGTCTGCAAGGCTCAATACTGGGTCCACTGTTATTTGCAATTTACATTAATAGAATCAATGCAGGAATCAAATCTGCCAACGTCCATCTATTTGCAGATGATACAGTACTCTATATTGGCAGACCTTCCCCGGAAGCAGCCTGCATGGAGCTACAGCAGGAATTTAATCAATTGCAACTACAGCTATTTAACCAAAAATTACTACTGAATGCAAAAAAACAAAGGCAATGCTTTTCTCACCAATTACAAATACGAGCAGCCTTGCTACGCAGGGATTCACTCCCCAGATTACCACACTTCTAGATGAGCCACTAGAATTTGTAACAAAATTCAAATGCCTGGGAGTCTGGATTGACCTCAAGTTCTCCTTCATTGACTATATTGAGGAACCTATTAAAAAGCTCAAGCAGAGGCTTGGTCTCTTCTATAGAATCAGGAAGCTGCTCATCCAGGATGCCAAGGGGAGACTAGTACTCACCACGTTCTTACCTCTGCTGAACTATGCTGATCTTTTGTATGGCCAAGGCCCTGTCTCTGCACTAGCCAAACTAGATGTATTATACCACAGAGCCTTAAGATTCGCCACTGGTACCCCGTACGCCACGCACCACTGCTCTTTGTACACTATGATGGGTTGGACATCTCTTGCCTACAGAAGACAGAAAAGACCTGCTTACTGGACATTTAGAGCAATCACGCAAAAACTACCTCAATATATATCAAATTGTCTCCCACTATACACAGTGTATAAGTACGCTCTGAGAAGTGCCTCCTGTATCCTACTTGCCGTGCCAAAAATCAATTCGCGTTTCGGTAAGTCATCCATAAAATACATACTACCTGCACTATGGAACAACTTACAGAAATCCTTAAAACTGGGTCACCCTATCAATTTCCCAGCATTCAAAATGCTTTATACATGTTCCATCAAGGAGTCCTGTAACTGCTTCCACTGATCAGCAAAATGACAGCAGGTATCGGCATTACTGAATATACCTTGTACCTGGTATATCTCTTACCCCTTCTTTATTCCTCATACTATACAGGTACCTTTATTGCACCACGGGTGCTTAGTCTCAGTATCAGTAAATACCACTGATACATAGTCTTGGAACTAATAAATATTACTCTGAGGTTCAATTAACTGTAGAGGCTCACCTGTCAGGTCCACTCCCCCAAGCCTCCTTGTGTTTAACCTCCCTCCCACTGCTTTTGTATGCCTGTCTCAACCATTCATTTTCCTCCTCCACTCCCTCCTGTTCCCTGTTCATAAGGTGTCACCAAATTCATTATCAATGTGTTACCACTCTAGGTACCTGCCTGTGTTATCTAACAGTATATTGACTGTCTGAGTAAGTTTAGCCTCATACTAGCCCCGCCACCTCTTCATACGGGATGCTACTGTAACCTGTAGTGCACATTATCTTATTCTGAATACTGTAGTGAATGATCTCATATTCTGTATACTGCAGTGAACATTTCTTACCCAGTAAGAGTGTTATCTCGTAAACCTCATGTTTATTATACTCATACTTTATGCTTGATCTGTACTTGTATATGTATACACTGTTCTGCACCTTATATAAAATCTAGTATACGTATGGATATGTCTAAAATTGTATGTACTTATGTATTTATGTCCTTCTGTTGTGTATTTTATTGTCCAGGTCCACCTCTAAAATGAGTGTTTCTCAATGGTGTTTCGCCTGGTTAAATAAAAATTGTGATTGATTGATTGAAAGAGTGCTGGAGGGAGATCTGAAGTGAGGAGGGATTCGGGTGAGCGGCAAAGAGGACAGCGTCATCTGCATAAAGAAGAACCTTGCCAGAGCAGGAGTTGGGTAGGGCATTCAGGTAAAGAGTAAAGAGGAGTGGGCCCAGGATGGACCCCTGAGGGACCCCGGAGAGGACAGGATGGGTGCTGAAGAGGTTGATGTGTATTTAAACGCATTGAGACCTTGAAGAGAGGTAGCTGGAGAACCAGTCAAGGGGCCCTTGGAAGAAACCAAGTTGAAGGAGTGAGTCAAGTAGGAGAGGGTGGCAGACTGTATCAAAGGCCTTGGAGCGGTTGATAAAGACAGCTCTGGCCAGGTGGCCTTTGTCAAGGGTTGCGTGTAGGAAGTTGGAGAACTCCACAAGAGCTGTGGTCCTACTATGACTATGACCTGATCGGAAGTCACACTGCTCCCTGAATAGTAGGTCATGGGAGGCCAGGTATTCGGTCAGTTGATCTGCCACTATTTTTTCCAGTGTTTGGAGAGCGGGAGAAGGATAGAGATCGGACAATAGTTGCCAGGAGAGAAGCTATCCCCACTTTTAGGTATGGGAGTGATAACCACCATTTTCCAGATGACAGGAAACTGTTTAAGACATAGACAGCGGTTGAGTAGGTCTGTTAGCGGGGCAAGCACTACATCTAGGACCAACCGTAGGAGCCCCATGTCAAGAGGGTCGTTAGAGGGGCTGGTGCCACTGAAGGCTTTAGACAGGTATGGCCTAGTTTCTCATGGTGTAATGGTGCAGAGGTAGAAAGGTGCATGTGGGAGCAATGGTGGCTGTGATAGGGTAGTTGGGTCAAAGAAGTTGCTCGGGAGGACTGTGCTGAGGTCAGAGAACCCCGAGTGTAACATTAAACAAAAGGTTCATTTTTGTGGGCAGTTGGGACTGGGACAGACAGTGGTGAGGACGTGGTGAGTGACTGGGATGGGAAAAGAAAACTTACTGGTGCTGTAAGTTGTCCTGTCACCTTCTCTGCATGCCTGCACCTGCCTCTTGTCCCCAGTTAAGTGAAGCAGCATCCAGCAGCCCTCATTGCTGCAGTCACCAGTGCCGTTGGGTCCTCATCCAAGAAGAGAAGTGGTCATCCAATGCGCAGTGAGAGCTCAGTTCAGTCCCATTTTTTATTTTTAATTAAAACTTAATTAATATCAGACCCCCGGCAGCATACAGAAGAGCTGCATCCTCATTTAGAAGAGGAGGAGCTCCAGAGCACGGTTATCTGTAGGCCCCCAGCCATCCGTCTCTTGCCTGCTTGAAGAAATCTCTCTGCCAGCAACACCTCCCAGTTCCCGAAAGCAGCTTCCTTCACCCTAGGTTGGGGCGATGACTTGGTGTCAGCACAAGTAGAGTGCTGACCACCTAAAACATTTTAGAAAGAACAAATTTGTTTTTTAAAAATGCTTAAAAAGCATTTAGGGCTCTATGGGGGGGCAGACTAGAGGGCCAGTAATTTGAATATTTTAATTCTTTGGGCATCACCTTGCCCAGGGGAGAGGCCAGGCATAAAGGCCTGTAAAGAATAATTTAAATACATATTAAGGGGCGGAGCAAAGGCACAGCAAGAGGGAGGTGACTGTTGGAAAGGCCCTGCTAAGGCCTAGAAACAGATTTAAAGAGGCCACACACTGAAAGGCCCTTAAAGGGGTCAAGGCAAGCACCTGGTTGGTAAAAGGAGGGCCAACAGAATAGGCCCACCAGTTAAAGGGGGAAAGGGCAAGCCCCAAAGTGATTAAAGGGGCCCAGAAGAGAGGCCCACAGATTGAAGGGCCCAGCAAGGAAAGCCCTGCTGTCAAAAGGATGCCCAGCAGACAGCCCCATAGCTTAAAAGAGGCCCAGCCAGAGAAATTGAGTGGGGTCCAGCAAGCCCAGGTATCCAGTGTTACCCTGTCACACCCTAGTTCCTGAGCTATTGGAAAGGGGGGTTTAGCTGCCCAGTTTTAGAGTGGTTGGCCCTAAGACCCCTGTTGTTTGTTGGAGCTTTGAGACAGCGACTGCGGTCACATAGGTGGGGAAGAGTTTTTTTTAAATATTTCCACCTTCGTACCACCCCATAGGGACGGCCAAGGAAGAAGTTGGCTAGCGGCTCCGTAAATAGGCTAGTATCATTAGAAGGCAATAACACCATTGGAGTAAAGGGCAATTGGGACATCTAATGTGGCAATCCATCTGAAAACTGCCTGGATTGTATTTACTGCCTGAGAACTGCCTGGACTGTATTTATTGCCTGAGAACTACCTGAACAATTGCCCCGAACTGGGTTATTTGCCTCTGATCCTGGCAAATCACCCCTGCAACCGAATCACTGCGACGGGAACTGTTTAATTGCACCAGAGTGGGTCATGAGTGTACCCAACCATCCTTGATTGCTAAAGAGTTGTGCATATTGACTCAGTCTTCTGCCACTATACCGCACTGCAAGTATTGTATGCCAATTCTGAACTGTCCAATGTTGTACACCTGTGTCTGCAATTGTATCTCAGTGGAATCAGTCTCCATCCATCAGAAGGAAGATTCTACAGCTTCATTCTTCACCACCATCTTGCAGTTTCCATGTCTGCGGTCTTGGTCAGAATCTTCTTTATCCAGAGTGTGCTCATCCTGGAAGAACTACAGCAATGTCTCCTTGTCGTTCGCTGCTAGTCGCGGTCCGTCAAAGCCCAGTGTCATTCGCGGCTGCCGTTTTCTTGTTTTCTTGGTTCTTGTTCTGGACACTTCAAGATCTTCTGTTCCAGTTTTCCCCAAAGCAGCATGCCATTTATTGTTTTACATTTATCCTTGGCTCATCTGGCCTTGGCGTCCAGAAGTCTACCATTTGCCTGGCTTCCAAAGATATCCTCATCTTGGTTCTCAGTTTCCGTGGGGTCCTCCCAACATCTGCTGCATTTATCTTGTCCCAGCAATCCACAAGTGGGCTGTGGCAGGGTGGTCTTCTGCATCAATTGAGTCCCAGCAGTTCACAAGCAGGCTGTGGCAGGGTGGTTTTTGCATCTGTCATCTCATCCCAGCTGTCCATCAGAGGACTGTGGCCGGATCCCTGTGCTTGTTCTTCAGTTCTAGTGGCCCACCAGTGGGTTTTTAGCCAAGAGAGTTCTTGTGTTTGTCCCTTGTTTCTGGTGGCCTGTGAGAGTGGGTTTTATGCTGTCGAACCTATGGTCTGTTTACAAATTTTTCATAACCCCAGTGACCTCCCCTAGGCCTGCACGGAAGTGGCAGTTTTGTGCTTTGCAGGATCCCTCATCTTCTCCCCCCTTCTCCTTCTTCATCTCATCGTCAGCTTGTGCACATGAAGAACCTCACTGGAAGCGGACTCTGATATGTTCTTTACTGACTCGAACTGTTGCAACTGCAATGTGTGTTACAATACTACAAGAGCCCTCTGGGCTAGCAATTGCCTCACTGTGACATGTTAGAGTGCTAAGCTTAGCCTAAAGTATAGAAGTCTTAGGCCAAGGTGCACCTTTTAGAGCTTACAGTACATTTTAGAGTTTACGTTAGGTATTTATTTTCATTTCATTTTTCATTTTTATTTTTTATACTTGTAAGCAGGACAAGCAAACTGCCGGTTTTCACCAGCCACAAGTAACACAACACACTAGACTTACATGTGTTACTGTTTAGATAACAGTGCTGTCTATACTCCCTGTCATTTTTATGTTGGCGTGCTTGTGCAGCCAACATCGTGGGACAGTGCAGCTTTACAGGTGGGGCGCTGTTAGAGGTAAGATACAGGGCATACACCAAGTGAGGTCGTCCACGTTCCCAATCAGTCTGCATGCGAAGCGCCACAGTAAGCATACATAATGTGGCAAGCACATCTAAGAAAGGTCCTCTGCAATCCGAGCAAAGCTCATCATATGCAGCGGTCCTTTTCTTGCCATGCTCACCGCCATTATATGCATGGTCAGCGAGAGGGCAGCCGCCTAACTACTGCCAACTTTGTGGGTGCCCAATCCCCTGTCGGTTACCCCCGTTTTCTTTTGTGCCAATGGGGAGCCCACTTCCTGTCAGCATAACCCCCCAATTGTTGAATGCCAAGGGGTGCCCAACCCTCGGCTTGCGCCCCTCGCTTTCTTTGTGTGCTGATGGGGGTGCCCCAATCCTCATCGGCATTACTTCCTCCTCCCGTGTTGTGTGTGCCAACGAAGGTGCCCAATCCCCATCAGCTACAGACCCCCCAAACAGTTAGGTGGCACACTGGGGCCCACCCAGCATACCAAATCCCTGCAAAAAACTGTCCTCACGATGGGTTTTCTTTTTCCTGTAAAATGAAAACAGTCCTCGTAAATCTCGATGCCCCTCCCCCACCGCATCCACCTACTCGCACCTGCCTCCCTCACCCCCTCTCCCCATGCCTTACCTGCATAGCGATCTTCTGTGGACCGGGAACACGTCTGCACTCTTCAAAGCCGACTGCGAACTGAAGAAAATGCCGGTAAGCTGTATAATGGAATGAATAGGTTTTCAACTGTAATATCTAGGGCATTTGGCAATTTAATTTACTGGGTTTGAGGACCACTTCTCATTAATTCGCACTGTCGCCGGTCGAAGGTGATGCACATGATCCTCGAATCACCTTCTGGGACAATGTGAAAAAACCAGTACCACATCATCGAAGGACTCAAAAGTCTATGTGCAAGTTGGTGGAAAAATCCAAAAAATTACTGTTTTACGAGCATGCGTAGCAACTGCACAACGCGCGCTCATAAGTTAGCGCATTTGCAATATTTTCATGCCACATTCTCAATATTGGCATTTTACCATGCCTTCTTGTGAACTGTACAGCTGTCATTTTTCACATCCTTGCCGAAATGTGTTTTTGCACTTCCGGTGCAGAATAGCGCGGTCACTGTGCGAAATCACTGTTTTGGACACATTACGAAAATGACAGTGACACTGTTCATGAGCAGAGGTCCAAAAATGCCTGTGTTGAAAATTTGGTGACAGTACTCCATAAAATGACTGTGTTACGAGCGTGCGTTGCGCAGTTTGCAAGCACGCTTGTAAGTTCGCAAACTTATATTTTCACTGCACATTTTCAACAGTGCCATTGTTCTACACCTCCTAATGAACAGTACAGCTGTTATTTTTCACATCCTGGCCAAAATCTGTTTTCGCAGTTCCAGCGCACAATAGCGCGGTCGCTGTGGAAAGCCCGTGTTCAAGACACATTATGAAAATGGCAATGACACTGTTCATTAGCAGATGTCCTAAAATGCCTATGTTGAAAATTTAGGGACGAAAGTCAATAAAATGAGTGTTTTACGAGTGCGTGTTGCGCAGTTTGCACGCGCGCTCGTGACTTTGTGAATCTGCAATACTTTCACTGCAGCTGTTCGTCATTGCCATTTTTATATACCTCCTTATGAACAGTACAGCTGGCTGAAATGTGTTTTCGCACGTCCGGTGCAGAATTGCATGGTCACTGTACAAAATCACTTTTTGGGACACTTTCAGGAAATGACGGTGACACTATTCATCAGCAGAGGTCCTAAAATGCCTATGTTGAAAATTTGGTGGCGAAAGTCCAGACAATGACTGTGTTGCAAGCGTGCATTGCACAGTTTCCATGCACCCTTGTAACTTTGTCAATCTGCAATATTTTCATGCCACATTTTCACCACTGGCATTTGTGCACACCTCATTATCAAGAGTCAACTGCCATTTCCACAGCCTGCCCAAAACACATTTCACAGCTCTGCCGCTTTGATGGCATACTCGCTGTGCAAAATCAACACATTGGACACATTAAAAACTCACACGCTTATGCCTCTCCACCTCCGCCACTGCCAATGCCAGCGCGACAACATTCGGCATTGACAAATGCTTGTTACTGTTGGCGCTTTCCGTATGACTGTGTCCTCCTTCCCCTCCTGTCAAATAAACATCTTTGTTTCATCGAACCTGTATGTATGACTCCTGCCTCTCCTTGTCAGTTGCCTCCATCCACCCACCTAGGAACCTATAGTGTTGCCCCACCACAACACCTGCTGGGGAGTGACACTGGTGCTGGTAGTAAGAGAGTTACATCCACATCTGAGAGGGAAGAGCCCTGAAGTCTACCAGAGCAGCACCATCACAAGTGTTTTTCTCTGACATTTTTATTCATGGAAGTACTGACAAAACAATAAACTTCAGACTCTCCTTCCATCAGTCTGAAACCTTGCCAGAGCACCAAAGAACTCCTTCAAGTAACAGCTTTTGTAACTATGTATATAATTTGTATTGTATATATTAAACAGGTGAGATAGTGGAGCAGTGCCCTTTCATAATGACTTTTTCCACCAGATCAGAAGATGTCAGAAAGATTATCTATAAAAATTGGGATATTTTGATGGGAGTCACATGATGCACTGAATAGGAGCTCCAGCTCGTTCTCCTCCAAACTCCTTGTTAAAACCTTATTTTAAAATAAAATTGCCTGTGTGCTTTTCGTTACCTTGGCAGTAGTTGATCACCGGAAGGTCAACACGGTATTTCAGGTGACTCTGGGAAGAAATAAGTGGCTCCATGGAGGTGGAGATGAGGCAAGCGTTACCCTGGCATACCGCCATCGATGCTGGAGAAAAATGCAAAAAAAAGACCAAAACCCAGGCTTCTTCAACATCCAAGGCCCCTCAGCCATGCCAAGAGCAGTCTATTCTCACCTTAGAACGCTTCCTCGAAGAGTTTCAACCATTCTGAGAGGAAGTTAGGGGAATTATCACGGAGCTTAAAACCATCTCGGAGGCCCTGGAAGTGGTCACCAGACGGGCCAGCAATGTGGAAGTCCGACTTACTTACAAAGAAAAGAAGCTCATTAAAGTTGATGCAGAGACTGTTTCAACCAGACAGCAGCTCACCAAATTAGAAGTTAAGGTCAAGGACCTGGAAGGAAGAAGCGGGTGAAACAATGTTGTCATTGTGGGATTGCTGGAGAGAGCTGAGGTTGCCGACTGCCTACTATTTATGCAAAAGCTGGACACCAAGCTAGCTGGGCTTTCGCCATTCAGCCCGAATTACATGATTGAGCAATCACACTGGGCCCTTCACCCCATGCCACAGACTGGTGCACCACCCAGGACCCTGATCTTATGATTTTTAAACTACTTAGAAAAGCAGCACTTTTTAGCAAAGATACATGAGCTGCAAGAGATCACCTGGGAGGGAACTAAACTGAGAGTGGTGCAAGATCTACCATACTCGGTGAGGCAACAACTAAGTGAATTTCACCTGCTGGACACCAAGCTCATACAGGCCAGCACTGGTTTTAAAATGCTCTACCCTGTGAGGCTTCAGGTGAAGATATTCTACAAAAACAAAATACAGCTCCAGCTGTTCAGAGTGTATGAAGCAACTGAATGAAATGCCAAAGAAAAAGTTCCAGCACCACTCCAGGTCTTGATAAATCCATGCATAAAAATTTATTTGCACACAGGACGCCAACAGCAATGACCGACCAGAGAACCTTTACCGGTTCCGCACTAACAGGTGTGTCATCAGGAAGTGTGGCTTTATCAAGACCTGGAGTGGTGCTGGAACTTATTCTTTGGCATTCAGGTGAAGATAGCTGGCACATGGCACACCTACAAAGACCTAAGGATGGCAGAGGAAGCACTAAAAGAACTGTTGCCAGATCTATTCCGCAATCGCTGAATTGAAAGGCCTAACAGGTGCATACTGTGTGACCCTGAGCAAGTCACTTAACTTCCTTGTGCTCCCAGGTTGCACCTGCAAACAAGCTTTCAGCTTAGTGTGTCTCACCTGGTAAAAATAATTGGTAAAAAAAAAAAAAACAAGTGGCCTGGTATGTGGCTAAAGAAGGTTAACACAGTGACAGTATGGCTGCAAACTGCCCTAGTAAGGGGCTGGGTCAGCCGACTTCGCATATTGCTGGATCTCAGGGTTTGTGTCTATGATAGACCTTGAACTAATATGTGGTAACCCCACTACCCTAATGTTCCAGTTTCTGTTTGGTTTAAAGGGGTCTGTTTACACTGTTTAATGGGGACATAATGCCTTGTTTCCTTAATAGTAAGGGGAGCACCGAATAGCTTTCCAATCTGGTGGGACTCAAACATTTAAGACTGGGCCAACTTACTTAAGGTTCTGCAATGGCACAGCTGGAACTGAAATATACTAGAGAAGCAGAGGTTGAGATTGAGCCCCTAGGCTGTGCTGTACTACCTAGCCTGTCCAAACAATCCTCTCTGGACTGCCAGTAATTATGGTCTGTCCATATTGTGGTATTACTGCCTATGTTATTCAGTTTTGGGTTCTGTGTTTAAGCATTATTGTGCCCGTTGGCATAATGAAACCAAGTTAACTATTATGTTTTGAGCTCGTGAGGGCACATGGAGAGTTTGATCCTGGCCTCGGAGCAAAAGGGAGAAACTTGAGCTAGCTCATTGTGGGGCCCGTCTGGCTCCCCTAATACTTATTATTCCCATATTTTTTTTGCAACCTAGCGCTGGGGAGGTGGGACAGTCCCATTCATTTGAAGGTGGAGGGGGAAGAGCCAGATGGCACCGTTGCAGAGCAGGAAACATCATGCACCACAAACTTTTGGGGGAGGGGGAGGGGGGATATGGGAGAATATGACTGTTGTATGGTTACTGAGGTGTTTCTGGCCTGAGGGAAGGGAAAGTGATTTTCTTTACTTAACTTGGGCTATATCTGGGTATGTGGGAATAGGGAAGGTGGCCATGGCAAGGCTTATAATGTACCTCGGAGGGCTGGGGCTCTCAAATTGGAGTGCCTAGAGGGGCTGAGTTCACAATCTAGGAGTAGAAGTGTATTAAAATATATAGTGTGCTATGGCTAACATGTGGTTATTTCGTGGAACGTTAAAGGGGTCTGAGCCAAATTAAAGAGACACCAAATCATTAAACATATCAACAGTCTTGGGGGTGATATCTCCTTTCTGCAAGAAACACACTTGCTGGGGCAGGAATCAACCTCTTCTGATGACAACAAGTGGGGCAGGTTTTTGCCACTGGATATAACATCCAAAGTAGGGGGGTGACGATTATCATTGCGAGAAGGGTTCCTTTTGTGTGTGAACAGTGTATCCAGGACCCAGAAGGCCGATTTATATTCCTGAAGGGACCACTTGATAGGACCCCTGTGCTATTGGGAAATATCTATGGCCCTAATGTGGACTCCCCAACATTTTTTACCTCCCTTATCTCTTCTCTGCCCCCTTTACTGAAACTCCATGCATCCTTGGGGGGGGGATTGGAACTTGCCCTTCTCCCTTGACCTTGACAAGTCAGAGAAGAGGCACAGGGGGCTATCTTCTGCACAAAGAGCAATCCAGGAGATGATTGACACCCTTGGGCTGTGTGATCCATGGAGAACCCTACACCCTGATGTAAGAGAATACACCTATCACTTGGCTACCCACAACTCCTAGTCAAGAATAGACTACTTCTTGATTAGTCGTCTGCTCCTTCCTGGGCTTGTGGACAGCTGAATTGAACCTATGGTCCTGTTGGATCACTCTGCCATACAGTGCCAAATACAAATGCTCCAGGGAGGCCCGAAGAAATCCACACAGAAAATAAACAACCAGCTCCTTAAGGAGAAACACATTGTTGAACACCTTTCAGAGGTAATAGATCAATACACCGTCAGCAATCTGGGTTCAACGGGGAAGACTGACATGGAATGGGGGGATTAAAAAGTGTACTCAGGGAAGAATTAATATGCCGCTCTTCTTTCCAGAAACAGAAGATCCAGGAGAAGATGACTGACCTGCTTTCCCAGATTAGGACACTGGAGCATGACTTGTCTCCCAGTTCCTCGGAGGAAACCAGACAACATCTTATCAGCCTGAGGGAACAGTACAACACACACTCCTAAGGGAAAAGGCATAATATGCCATAATGAAGACTGGTGCATTATACTTGGATCAGGGGGAAAAATCTGGAAGACTACTCGCCATGAGACTTAAGAGCTAGGAGTCCACCAGAATTGTACAAAGTCTGAGGTCCCCGGCAGATAACGCTTTAAAGCTACAACCTAAAGATATCATGGTGGAGTTTTCCAAATACTACAGGCAACTTCACAGTGTTATGCCATCTAGACCTCATAAAATGGAGGTAGATGAGTTCTTAGCCACTATCCCTCTGCCGAACCTGAGTGAAGATCACAAGCCAAAACGAGTTGCCCCAATAAAAGAGGCAAAGATACAAGCTGCAATCTCCTCCCTCCGGTCTGATAAAGCCCCTGGCCCCCATGGATTTTCCCCCAATTTTTTCAAAACCTTTGCCAAACAACTAATCCCATGGCTCCACAAGCTCGTTACATGGTTCCTGGTATCAGACACAGTGGACAAAAGACTGCTGGAAGCGCTGATTATAGTAATCCACAAACCAGGTAAAGATGCAGAGAAAGTCACTAGTTATCGCCCAATCTCCCTATTAAACTGTGACATTAAAATCCTTGCTAAAATCTTAGCAACCAGGCTAGATAGAGTCTTCCCTCAGTTAATTGCATGTGAACAAGTGGGGTTTATGGCCAGTCAGAATTCTTCAAACCACGTCCGTAAACTAAGCTACATTTTCTCTGCATCCAGGGACTCTGACTACCCTGCTGGGCTGCTCTCCCTGGATGCAGAGAAAGCCTTTGATAGAGTGGATTGGCAATTTTTGTTTAGCACCATGACTAAATTTGGCCTTCCCCCTCTGTTCATCCAGTGGGTAACCTCACTGTACAGACTCCCAGCTGCCCTAGTATATTGCAGCGGGACATTATCTGACTCTATTGTATTACAATCGGGAACCCGGCAAGGATGCCCCCTGTCACAACCACCTTTCAACCTATACTTGGAGCATCTACTGACCAAACTGAAGACCCACCCCGGGGTCCTGGGTGTACCCATTGGAGCGCAGGGGTTTAAGTTGTCTGCATATGCAGACAGCATCTTGCTGCACTTAAGACACGTCCGGGACTCATTCTCGGTAGTGCTGGACATAATTACGGAATACAGTTGTTATTCTACGAACATACGAACATATGAAATTTACCAGCAGATAAAGGCCTAGAGGTCTATCAAGTCTGCTCGAATGTGCAGCTAGCACCCCTTGTTCTGTAGCTGCCCCTCCCTTCCACCCTTCCCCTTCATTAACCCTCCCCCTTGTCCTGTCCCATCCTTGTTTGAAACAGTCCACTGTTCTACTGCATACCACTTCAGCAGTGCAGCATTTCCCACCCAGCCACCCTCTCTGTAAAAAGTGTCTCCTCATCTCCCTCCTGAACCTTCCTCACTCCAGTCTCATATCAGGCCCCTGGTGGCCCTCCCTTCCCTTACTTTGAACAGCCCCTCTGTACCCGTCTTGTTTATTCCTTTCATGTATTTAAAGGTTTCAATCATGTCACCCTGTCTCTCCTCTCCTCCAGTGAGTACATGTTCATCTCCTTCAACCTCCTCTTGTATGATAAGTCGCCCAGCCCCTTGATCATCTTTGTCACCCTGTGCTGCACCCCCCTCCAGTAACTTAATGTCCCTCTTCAGATACGGACACCAGTACTGCACGCAGTACTCCAGGTGTGGTCTAACTAATGACCTATACACTGGCAGAATCACCTCCTCCCTCCTCGAGGATATACCCCTTGCAATACAACCCAGCATTTTGTTGGCCTTTGCAGCTGCCTTCCTACATTGTGCCGAGTTGTTCATTGACCCTGTAATGAGCACACCCAGATCCTTCTCCTCCTCTGTCTAGGCTAGCTGCACTCCCCCTAGCTGGTAACTCCTCCTTGGGTTCTTCATCCCAAAATGCAGCACCTTGCACTTTTTGGCATTAAACCCCAGTTGCCAGGTGTCTGACCAGGTTTCAAGCTTTGCCAGATCATCCATTCTAACAATAAAATTAATTTTGAGAAAACTGTGGCATTCCCTCTTAAGTCGAAATTGCATCGACAAGTAGCTTTCGAATCTTGGTATACAATGGAGCCTCCATCAATTAACATACCTTGTTATCAGACTGGCCAGAAGCTAATCCAAAATGGTGAAACTTAACCTGAGTGCATAAATCCAAATAATACATCAAGACTTGGGGGAGATGGAGATCTCTACCTCTGTCACTCTGGGGTTAAGTTAGAGTCTAATCAAAATGAACATTTTACCTAGGATTTTTTATGCCCTGAATATGCTGAACCTTTGACTTCCTCAATCATGGTTTAAACTACTTCACCACAGTATTGCTGAGTTCCTCTGGTTGGGTAAACCCCCTAGAATGGCCTACTCTAAGATGGCCGCCCTAAGGCCAAGGGTGGGCTTAGGTTACCACACTTGGCCTTTATTATTGGGCCAGCCACCTAAGCAAGTATCTGAGATGGTTCTTGCCCTCAGATGGAACCCAACTCTCCCATTATGTTCCCCCCTGGCTGACACTGGAGAGGGAGCTAATAACACAGTCTGGCATTCCCCCCGAAGGCCTTGCTTCACAGCCCGCTGAAAGCAATTCCACAATCCTTCCTATGCATGCCCATTGTAACCTCAATTAAGGTCCATGGCCAACTCTGCTCTTTTTTAGGTTACAAGCACACTATGGATAGAGCACAGCCAGTCGTTGGCAACCCCAACCTGAAGATAGGTGGATCACTCATTCCCGAGAGTTGGCTTCCACAACTAGTAGATTATCACGTAGAAGACTTTTTTGAACAAGAGGTTTGCTCCTCTGTTGGAACAATTCTAGCTGCCTTCCATATTCCCCAGGTGAAGATATTTAAAGTGTATCAATTGAGACATCTGCTAATCCAAAGTGGAACCTTTTGAAGGGATGGGAATGCAACCGTCAGTCTCCTATTATCATTATCTTTAATAGCAGGTGAGCAACATCTTGTGTCAGGTATTTACTGTCGACTACTGGACAGAGCCCTCATACATCTTGATGGAATACCCCCTTACTGGAACTCCCAATTTTCTAATTTAGAGAAAGAGTGGGACAAAATCTGGAGGGACACATACGAGTATGTCACGCAATACAGGCTTCGCCTGACACAGTTCCAATTCCTCAGCAACTTGTTCTGGACACCTGCTAGGCTCTTTAAAGTGGGTAAGTTAGCCTCTCAATTTGTCAGCGATGTCAGGCAGATAACAGAACTCTGAAGCATATATTTTGGGACTGCCCCAAGGTAAAGACCCTATGGAAGGCCATCAAAAACAAGGTTGACCCCTTGTTGGGCATCTCGGATTGTTTTACCTAGCAAGTTTGTTTAACTGGGCAACTCACTACTATTGTAGTTAAGCAAAGAAGATACTATATGGCCCTTATTTCTCTATCACCTAAAAAGGTAGTCTTATGACACTGTGTTGACCTAAATCTGATCACTTACACAGAGTAGTTACAAGAACTACTATTTAACCTAAGAGTGGAACAGTTCAGGGTGAGGTTTAAAAACTCCCAAGCCTCTTACAAGAAGATCTGGGAGGGTATGCACACCCTCTGCTTGCTGCAAGTGGGAGTCTCCCAATGAACTGGGGTGGTCACTTCTGAAAGGTTCTCCATCATATATAGCTGACAAGTTATCTCCAGCCACTTATTAGGTCAGAGTTCCACACCTTTTTACTAGATGAAATTATGCCTTAGCCGTGGCAGGGGAGGGTGGGGAGGGAAACATTGTGTGTGAGGGAGTTGGGGATGGAGGTAGAGGGAGAGGGAGAGGAGGAGGACGGATATGGACATTTCTTGTATTGCATCTGTGAATTTGTACTCTTAAATGCCTGTGTTATGTCCATATCTGTATAAAATAATAAAGATTATAAATAAAGAAAAGGGATATTTTGAAGTCGGAGCCCAAACTTAAACAGTTAACAAATAAGAGCCCCACTGTAGTATTTAGAAGACTGAAGAATATTAAAGATTTAGTCTCCCCAAGCATGTTACCATGCAAACAGAATGAGAAGCGAACATGGTTGCACCCTCGCCGAAAAGGAACCTATAAATGTGTCCAGTGCATTTACTGCAAACATGTAACATGATGTAAGATATTTGTTAATCCTATAACGGGGTGTGACATAGAAATTGAAAATGTTATAGCTTGCAGTACAGAGGGGGTAGTGTATCTTTTAAACTGTAATTGTCACCACTATTATGTGGGCAGGATGACTAGACAACTTAAGGTGCGTGTGGGAGAACATGTCCATGCAATACAACATAACAATGAGAATTATGCAGAGGTTAAACAAATCAAAAGTAATCTGCATCTGACACATAATATATAGAATGATGGATGGGCAACCATCGACAACAAGGCCGTGTTTCCCTCGAGGGATGTTGATGACATCATAGAGACCCCAAGAGCGACGCTAGAGAGGTCTCACTGATGTCATCAACATCCCAAGAGGGAAACACAGCCTTAGTTGTGGGATGGGGAAACATCCACTGTTTTATATAGTCTATGGTTAGGGCTTATTTCTTTTTGAACACTGCTGGTTACCTTATGTATTTTTATTCAGTGTTCCTGCTCCTGCTCTACATCACCACTGCCACTCATTTCAGGTTCACTGCACTCCCGCCGGTTGGGGCTTCTCCTCACTCCCACTCTCTCTCACAGCGGCAGAGTTTATTTTTAAAAATTAAACTAAGAAAAAAAATTGTTCCATGACACAAAGCCGTCTGATGCCATTTGTGCCAGGAAGAGTAGCATCCACTGCTCTGAGCCCACTTAATCATGCTGCCATTTTTTTCTTTTTTTTCTCTGATGCAGCAATTCAAGTCAGCTAATCAGGAGGTAGGACAAGGCTGAAAAGTTGTTGTACTATCGATGTGACGTCAGAACAATAGTACAACTTTTCTGACCTTTGAACTGTCCTACAACAAGATTTGAAATGCCACTGATTTCTATCTACAACAAGCCCTAACCATATACTATATCCAATTTGTGGGAATTGAAAGGGTCATTCTGGGACCAAGGAGAGGCACTTTGGAGAAAAGATCGGAACAATGTGAAAGCTTTTGGATATATGATCTAAGAGCAAGATGTGATACGGGGCTAAATGACTCAATTACTTTGTCTGTCTTCCTAAATAAAATCTAGAAATGGGTAGTCATTGTGCCAGATAAATTTATATAGTGAAAGAATGCTTTTAAATGAGAGAATGATTATGGTTGGACAAGACTGCAACCCCCGTATAATGATTTGTAACAATTAATTGTTTGTGCCTGGTGATATCATTGCCATGATGAATATTGTTGATTTTAATCAATTAGAACACATATGAAACCATTTTGTCAGTGTCAGTGGCTCAGTAGGTAGCACACTCGCCTCTGAGACTGGGAGATCAGAGGGATGTGGGTTCAGTTCCTACATTTGGCACTTGGGTTAATATCCCAATACTGACACTGTAGTGTAGCATGAGGGGGGTGCTGTACTTCTGAGGTGCCATCTTTCAGATGAGATGTTAAACCAAGGTCCCATCTGCCTAGATTGGTGGTAGTTCAGGGGGATGCTAAAGATCCCATGGCACTTATTGAAAAAGAGCAGGGAATTTTTTTATTGCAGTAACATCAAAGCACATAAAATAAACAACAGTAGAAATGTACAAAAAAAGGAAACCAAGGGGTTACAAATAAAAAAAAATCGAATACAAATCAAGAAATCATTTCATACAGGAGTGCATGATAGTAAAGGAAAAATAAAAGAAAAGGAAAGAAACAAGGAAAACTCAAGAAAAAATTAAAAACAACAAACAATCATACATAGAAACTAAAGACTTAAATAGGTATTACATCATCCCTAAAGAAAAATACAGACCTTCATTTATATTTAATAAAGATACTGAAACCCTTCCACCAAAAAAAAAACCTTCAGTGAGGAATTTTGGGCAAGATCATCCTTATACATCTTGACCATAGTCTGAGAAATTAAAACACGAACTGTATCATATAGCATCATCCTTTGGTGCGGGACCCATTGGCACCGACTTTGCTACAAATAATATTTAAGACAACATAAGAACACCAACAAGCATTTGTCAATGCCGAACGTTCGCTTGCAGGTATTTGCAGTGGTGTTTGGCATGTATTGTGCTTTACCCTAATGCCCTGTGTGATTGCTGGTATTTACACAATACATTTTCAGCATGACCTTTTTGTTACCCCCATTGTGAGCTACATAGGCAGAAACACGTTTTGGGCAGGATGTGAAAAATGACAGCTGTACTGCTCATAAGGAGGTGTGGCAAAATGGCAATGTTGAAAATCTGGAGTGAAAATATTGAAAATTCACGAACTTACGAGTCTGCGTAGGAACTGCGCAATGCATGCTCGTAAAACAGTCATTTCTTGGAATTTTTGCACCAATATTTCAACATGGGGTTTTTGGGACCCTCTCTCATGAATGATGTCACTGTCATGGTGTTATTCGGGCCTGAAGGGTGATTTCATGCAGTGACTGCAAAATCACCCTTCAGGCTGAGCTCTTCTACATGACAGTGTTATCATCAGAAGTCCCAAAACCCCATGTTGAAAATTTGGTGCAAAATTCCAAAAATGCCTGAGATATGCAATAAAGTTGAAACCCCTATCTAGACCATTATACAGCTTACGGCATTTCCTCAGTTGCGAGTCGGCTTTGAAGAGTGCAGACATGTTCCCGGTCCACTGAAGAACATCATGCCGAGCTCCGGAGGTATAGTATGGGGTGAGGGGTGTGGGAAGGCTGGGTGCGCAGTGGGTGGGTGTGGGTTGTGGGGGGCTGGGAGACTACGTGGGACCGTTTTCTTTATAGGTTTAAAAAAAGGACTACTTGGGATGTTTGCCACACTGGGGTGGGCTCCCAGCATGGCAGAAGATGGCTGGGGGCCGAGGAGCCAACAGGGGATTGGGCACCCCATCGGCAAAAACAGGCGTTTGCCATGCTGAGATGGGCTCCCAGCGTGGCAGAAGGCTGGCAGGGCGACGTGGAGCCGGCCGGGATTGGGCACCCCTGTGACAAAACAACATTGCCGCTGGGGTGGGCTCTAAGCGTGGCACCAAAGCTAGGGGAGCAGCGTGGCGTGGGGAGCACATGGCGTGAGAGGGGCGGCGTGATGCGGTGCTCGGTATGACAGCGGTGGTTTTCTTTGAAGCAGAAGACCACCGCTGTCACACAAAGCTCCTGCACCCGATTGTGCAGGACCACGCACCCTACTCAGCGAACACTGGATTGCAAGGAAAGGCACACTCCAAAGTAGTGCTACTCTCCCAAAACATTCCTTGCGCATGCGCACAAGCGAACGTAATAAGGTGTCCAGGTGATACAAGGAACCTAAAGCAGAAAATTGACCTAAAACAAGCAATTCATATGTCATCTGAGTCAACCACACCGTATTGCAGCGTTGAGCAAGATAAGACCATAATGGTCTAACAAAAGAACAATGAAAAAAATAATGGTCAATAGTTTCTTCCAGATTAATACAATCCATATATGGACAGTTTCGTTCCTCCAGCATCTTATGTTTGGCATTTCCTCTGACATTTATCCTCCCATACACAGAGAGCCACAACTGCTCCCACATGTAGGGAGGAATCCTCAGGTTAAGCAACTGGGACAGCACAAATTTATTATATTGGGGGGGGGGACAATCCTTAAAAAGGGATTCCGTGGGTGAGACCATGGCCATAATGGCAGAAGAAAGTTGCTGGCCCGAACTTTGTAAAATTAATTGTTTTGAAATACCCCATTTATATAATTTAGATGCAGCTGGCTGAAAAAAGTCCAAGATATGTAAATAGGGAGATAAATTGGAAGGGGTTATTCTCCAAGCCTATAAATATCTAGACAGGGTAAGTCAAATCCAAGCACTATGAGGTTCCTGTAAAGGAACTAATCCACTTCTAACCGTCTGTGATAGGAATATTGTATTGAAAAACACCACAGGATCAGTCATAGCAAGACCACCCTTTGCCCTGGGGAGGTAGGTAAAACTTGACTTAATGGGGTTTAATCTGTTGCCCCAGAGCATCTGAAAGAATAGGCTATTTAACTTAACATCCAAATGTGTGTGGGGGGGGGATAAATCATGGCAACATAAAGTAAAATGGGGATAAGAAAACGTTTAATAACCTGAACTCGTTTAAGTTTTGACATCTTCCAGTATTTTCATCGCCCAACTCTCAATTCCACCTTCTGCAGCCCATTCTCCCAGTTCTCTAAAGCCATATTTTAGGGCTCAAAGGTTATTCCCAACATTTTAATGGGGTCCAAAGAAAAGGTAATACCTTCTATGATGAAGGGTGGAGGGGCCCCGGAGCCTATAAATGAACCCCTACTTTTAACTACATTCAGTTTGGAGTTAGATAAAAGGGAATAATCCATTATATCACTCAGGATATAAGGCAAATAGGCAGAGTCTGAAAAAAAAAAACACAGACGTCGTCAGCATAAGCCTGAACCTGTAACTCACTACCAGAGCCAGCTACTGTAATACCTGACCAGGTGGGAGAGTGGATTAATTTCCTTAACAGGGGATCCAAAGTAAAAATATATAAAAGTGGACTAAGGGGGCACCCTTGAAGAACTCCTGTAGAAACTGAAAACCCGTCAGTAATTTGTTGTCTTATAACTGGATGAACTATAGTAGAAGAATACATCAATCAGAGGTAATCTATGAGGTCATCAGGAACACCTTAACCTTTAAGGGTGAGAAACAAAAAAGGGGGATATACCCTATCACAAGCTTTTTCCTGGTCTAGGAAAGGATGTAGCCTGAGGAAACATTTAAAGACAGATAATCAATCAGGTCCCTTATCACCATAAGGGCATACTGAATTTTCCGAGAGGGAAGGCCACAAAACTGATGGGGGGAAATAACCTGGGAAGCATAACATTTCAGATGATTATTTAAGATTTATGCCAAAATTTTGTAATTAGAATTTAAAATAGTAATAGGTCTCCAGTTACGTAAAAGGGACTTATCTCCAGATTTAAACAGAAAAATTAATAAGCCTTCCAAAAAGGTAGGATGTATTGTCCAGGAAGTGAAAAAATAATCAAAAACTAATGCCAAACATACAGCAAGTTCACGGGAAAAGGATTTATAAAATTCAAAAAGCAGGCCGTCAATTACTGGGGAAACCCCTTTTTTTTTGAGACTTAATAACTAATTCTATTTCTTCTTGCCCAATTGGTTCCTGTATAGTGGGGGTATCTGAATAAGTATGTGGGGGTCAATTGAATCCAAAAAAGAGCAGATAGATTCCAAAGAAGGTGGGGTATGTGGGGCTTGAGAAAGAAGAAACCCTTCAATAGTGTAATGTATAGCCTTGATAGAATGAACAGTACTCCCATCCTGGTTCACCAGGGGTCCATCAACACATTATGCCGTAAAGTTTCACAGGCTGCAAATGGGTCGCCAACAGGGGATGTCTGTATCCCATTCAGCAATACAGCCTGTAAAGTAAGAGCTCTATCATACTGAAAGGATTGTATTTCTTTTTTCAAATTCTGAATTTGGTATGAATAATCATATTTAGTTGTATTAGCCTAAGTAAATAGGTTAAACAGTTGTTGCCGCAATGAAAGATATTTCAAACATTTATCATTAGCCAACTTTTTCCCAAACATCTGGAACCAGGATTTAAAGTCAACCTTTGAATCAAGCCACCATTCCCCAAGGTCAGAACGTAGAAAACAGACTGAACATCTAGCAGCAATTAACCCCAGGATTCCCTGCCGAACAACAGGGTCAGGAAGTACAGAGGTGTTCAGCCTCCATCTGTTTGATCAAACAGAAAATTCTGGGGGCCTGTCAACAATGATTAACAAAACCAGGTGATCTGAAAATTCCGGGTGGCTGAATATGGAAGGAAAAAGGAGGCAAAGTATTAGAAACAAACATGTGATCAATAGAGGAAGAGAGTTTATTCCTCATGTATGTAAAACTAGGCCCTGACTGCTGGAATGTACTGCAGTTTATCAGATGAGCAGAATCAATAACTCGAAAAAGAGCATTTGTGTCACAATACACCTTCTTTTCTGAGCAGGTCCCCCTTAATTTAAAAAGGCAGTTGAAATCCCCACAGAAAAAAAAAAATAATGAGATGTAATCAAATATGGCTGAACCAACTGGAAAAGAGACATCCTCTCAGCCTTTGATTGTGGGCCATAGATATTAATAAGGCGACAAGTCATATTGTTCCAAACTACAACCAATATCAAAACCCTCCCAGGACAGAGATCCACCAATCTATGAAGGGAAAAAGAACACCCATTAAATAAAACTCCCACCCAGTCTGCACTGTCTAGACCAAAAGACCAGTAGGAAGGGCCCCACAACCACTCCCCTTGGAAGGATCTTTTTTTTTTTTTCCCATTCAAATTTTATTGAAATTTACATTGCAGAGAATACATCCAGGTGAGAAAAGCATACACTGATTGATATATATATATATATATATATATATATATATATATATATCACTTAACGGTAGGATCCACTCTCTGCCTATCCTATAGCTACTCCCAACTACCACCCAGCCCCCCTCCCCACCCATCCACCCAGCACGCGCTACAGCACCGCCCTGATACCATTAAACAAGGAAGAACAAACCTTACTTTTGAAAGGAATATAATGCTTGTAGGGGGCCCCAGATCTTATCAAACCTTGGTAATTTATTCTGGAGGATAGCTATGGTTCTTTCCGTTCTGGGTTTAACGAGTAATTCCTGTAACCACTCTGTATAAGTAATTTCTGCGGTATCTTTCCAATGTTTAAGGACCACTTTTTTAAGAGATGCCGAAATTAGAACCATATGGTATTTTCTATTCCTCACTGGGATATGAGCAACATCCCCTAGCAAACATATCTCCGGTGTGAAGAGGTCATTCAAGCCCAGTAAGGGGTCCACCTTCCGTTTATAGTAGACCATAGTGGTACTACCTTGGGACAGTTCCAAAAAATGTGAAGAAGTCCCCTTTACCTTGATGACATCTAGTACATACAGAGGAGGACACCATGCCTAACCTGGCCAACTTCTGGGGAGAGTAATAGATATTATGTAATAACTTAAATTGCATCAGTCTAAGCCGATCTTGGAAATATGTTGTAGGCAACTATACCATAATGATGTCCAATTAAACGATTTGTCCGGGAATAATGAAGCCCAAAAAGAAGTCAGTGCAAAATTTTGGGAGTAGGCCCAATTAAATAAAATACAGTATAAATTAGAAACTGCATGTGCCAAACCTGCTAAGGGGCCTAATTCTGTTTGGAAGTTCACTTTTGAGGCAGTTATCAAATTTGAGCCCAACACCTTTAATAAAAGATGTCGAAGTTGGAAGACTCCCCCTGGAAGGATCTTATCTGGTCACAGGAAAACATCCATGTCTCCT
This sequence comes from Neoceratodus forsteri, assembly GCA_016271365.2. Taxonomy (NCBI): domain Eukaryota; kingdom Metazoa; phylum Chordata; order Ceratodontiformes; family Ceratodontidae; genus Neoceratodus; species Neoceratodus forsteri. Next base: position 216,917,724 of record CM028133.1, read on the forward strand.
GAAGAAAACAAAACTCGAACCCTGAAGTATGAATAAAGTCAAATACTGCCTGATGTTTCAGAGGGTTCAATAAGCTATGAATGTTTAACAAATCCCACTTTCAAGGAGGAGACAGCTTTAAGCTATTTTTTTCCTCTTTTTTTTCCCCCTCTATACCCAATCGATTCAAAAGGCTGAAAGACAGGGAGAGAGTCAGGAGGCAAGGAGGCAGACTCCTCTTGATGCATATCTGAATTACTATCCTCAGAGGCAAGAACTTCGAAGGGATTCAGAGACTCAATTGAGCCCTGAAGGGAGCCAGGTTTGGGGGCAGGGGGAGTTTCCTAGAGGAAAGTCTAGGGAGGATTACTGGACCTACAACAGGAGTCACCATAGGGTCGAGTCCGTATAACAAACTGGAAGCACAGAAGAAGTTTCAGTGAGCTCCACCCCAAGGGGGAAAGGGAGGGGGATCAGGGATAGCATCACTACCAATGGATACTTCAGTGGGGGTTGGGGTACAGGATCAAGGGGAAGGAACAGTCAAGGAAGGTATAGACCCGGGGGGGGGAGCAAGATCAAAATTAGGTAACAAGTCTTGGGCATGCTGGATTAAGAGATCTGTGCTCATGCAAGAAGCTTTATTTTTTGTAGCCCATGGGCAGACACTAAAGTCATGCCCGATCTCCTCACAAAGGTCACACTTGGTATGGGAAGCACACTGAAAAGCTGTGTGCCCTGCCTCTCCACAATTATCGCATCGTGGCTTGTCACAGGAACTGGATATGTGAGTTTGGGACCCACACTAATAGCAGGCCCTGGGCTGCCCAGCAAAAAAGCATACCCCACGATCCCTGCCCAACATAAATAAATTGGGAACATGCGTAATACCAGAATCAGACTGCCAAAACTTAATTTTACATTTCCATCCTCTGGTCCAAAACATTTCAGCATGCAGGATGGCCTCAGAGTCACTTAAGACATCACACTTCTGGGACAGCCAATAAGTGATATCATCCACGAGGACCCCCTCATTCTGAAACATAATGGTTACAAACTTAATTAAAAGTTTGGTCAAAGGAATGACCAAGAAGGGAGTCCACGTGGGTGAAAACTTCACCTGATTGTACCTCTCCCAGAAAAGATCCAGGGCATAAGAGGTACGAAAACTAACATCATAGTTATCTTCTCCACTAATATTGATAAATGCAAAGACCTCCCTTGGGGAGAAATGATGGCAATCTTTCAATAAACATTTACCCACAAAGTGTCTATCGGGCCGAAGTTCAAGGCCCACTTTATAACGTATCCAAACTTTATTCCTTCAGGGTGCAGCTTCCTTCTTGGTTTTGGAAAATAACTCAGACAGTAGAGGTTTCTATGGTTGTGGATCACCCTGTTGGTGGCTATCCTGGTCTGCCACAATGGTCTCCTGAGTGTCATGAGTTCCAGGATTGATCGGTCGAGTAGGAGGAACAGATTCCTGAAGCTGAACCCCCTGGAGAGGGGTGGAAGGCTGAGGGGTAATAAGGGGGAGGGTAGGAACATTCTCCCCAGGCAAGTTAGGAGAAGACTGAGGTTTTAAAGGAACTGTAGGAGCCTCTTTAGGGAACCATGAAGGACGGTCTTGGGAAAAATTCAGTTTTGGGTCCCATTCAGGGTCAGGAATCCAAGCACCTGTGGTAGATTGTTTCCACCCAGCCTTGCACAGAGCAGTCTGTGGAGACCAGAGATCATGAGGAGGGGATCTCTTCTTATCTAAAGAAAAGGCGGCTTGCAACACTTCAGCAGTGGTTTGACCCACCGTAGAGTCAGGAGGCAAAGAGTTAGAAGGAGCACTGTGCTTCACCACAGTGGATGCTGAAAAAATATGCCAGTTGGCAGTAGTCAGCGCAGTCCTACATCCTTTTATATCACCTTTTGACCCCAACATAGAGGACCCCTCTTTAGAGTTAAATGAAAACACAGTAGCCCCATTTTGAACATTGGGGGAACGCTGATAAATCACTGGAGGAGGAACAGATTGCGAAGTGGAGCCATGTAAGGAACTATTCTTTAGTGCAAACCCAGAATCTCAAGACAAGGGCTGAGTGATAAGGCCAAAACTGGGTTGAACAGCGCTATCAGCGCGCATTGCAATATGTGTAGGCAATTTCACCTCCGGTAAAACCGACGAGGGAACAGGAGATTTAGAAAGTCTGGGAGCCAACGGCTGTAGGCACCCACTGAAATCAGCGGTAACAGTGCCAGCCGATCCTGCACAAGAAACAGGCACAAGAGGTAAATTCACAATGTCAGTTGCAATAGCACAAGAATTCTTGCAGGATGACTCACCTGGCTCCAGGAGGGCCTCCATGTTTGATGTTGCTGTGTCACAGATAGGCATGACAGGCAGGAGATCCGTCGTGGCAGCAAGAGCTGCAGCTTGCAACAGTGTGATTTTTTTCTTGTAGTGCTTTCTCTGTAGCCAAATGCCTCTGAGTTTCATTCTGGAGTAGCTCCTTTAAAGTAGTTTCAGCTTCAGTCAGGTTTGAAGAAAGCACATTAGAAGCAGTGTTTGTAGAATCCATGATTTGACTTAAATCCTCAGTTGAATGGTAAACCTCTGGAGTTTCTACTCCTGTCTGCTGAGTATCCATATTTAGAACAGAAACTGGGTGAGCCTCTAGCTTCAAAAAGGTAGGAGAGGAGGCCTGCTTCCCTACCCCAGAGACCTCCATCACCTCCAGAGGATCTGCTGTTCGGCTCCAAACTGTGCCCTTCACTCTGCTCTCATGAAGTCAAGCCCCTGCTGGCAGAGTAGAATTTCCCAGTGTCCTGGCCAAATTTCTCCCATTCACTAAAAATACCACCAACAGCTTAATCTGGTTCAATTTCAGTTGCTTACCATCTATATCCCTTCCCCCCAGTCGCCCCTGAAAAAGGAACTTCTAGGCCCAGTGGGCTTACTGGGTGAACAAAATTCAATAAATAAATAAATTTAGTATTTTTAATGAATGTCACTATAAATATATGAATCTTTGCACTTACAATTTACTCTGAAGAAGGTAGGGGTCACCCTTACGAAACGTCAGTGTGTTTGCAGGCTTCTTGTATTCTCTTTTTGGCGGTTTTCCGCCTCTGGTTTTAGGAGATGTACTGCAGAACTTATTTAAATTAAAATGAATGAAACCTATATTCATTTTGTGGTCCTTGCCTTGTGGTGGATGCAAAACATTTGTCTGCTTCTATATGTTATATGTGTGTTGTGCTTGTTTTTTATACTTGGGTTCCCCATGAAAACGGGCATTTAATGCCCTTGGGTTCTCACCCGATAAACAAATCTTAAATGGAAATATAATTACTAGGAAGCATTTTTTAATGCTCAGATAACCAGTTTATGAAATTGCATTGCAACAAGCTAACTGCAATTATGCATTACAACTGGACGGTTGTAATCAGGTCATGCCAATCAAGTTTGTGCTTAGAAAGGTGCGAATGCTACCAGAAAAACTGCAACAAGTCAAACACTATGGGACGGCCGTGTGGCTATGTATTTAGGTAGCTGCTCAGTATATCATTCCTGGTAAAACTTTTGAAATAAATAAATTCCATTCACTGTCAGGTCCTGGAGGGAGTCTGACAGCGATAGGAGAAACCCCACAATGAATAAAAATGCACCATAGTAAATATAAAAAAGAAAACATAATTATAAAAACAAAACATAAAAGGGTGTGTGTAAACCAGAATTTTACACACACCCTTGGTGTGGGATGCTTTTATAAATCCCTCAAGCTCTGCTCTCGGAGTTTTTGTAACATCCCACACTTCAGGTGTGTATAAACTTTTGGTATCACACAACCACCCGTGTATTATTCTCTGTGTTATATTGTGTGTATAATAACCTTCCTTGACTGTTGTCCTGTCATGAAAGCTAAAACTCTTTGATGTGTGGCTGCCATTCTAAGGACCTAGTGGCCCTGTTTTTAGTAACTTGCTGCCACTGCCTACTAGATTCCTATGAAAATGAGGTGTTGCACCACTATGGGCCTTTCCTAATGAGTATAAGTAATTTTAAATAAGACAGCATTTATTGATTGATTGATTAATTTAAAATTTGTTGCCCAAGAAATATAGACTGAGCTGGAGCTCATTTTCATGTTTGATCACAGGTGGGAGGGATTACAAGGGGAAGGGGATTCAATAAAGCAATGAATGCAATGTAAAAACAAGATTTGGGGCACAAAAGATACAACATTTACAGAATTTAAAAACAATTACTGTACAAAAATGATTACAAACTAAGTTAAGTAAAAGGAAGAGGTAGACACGGATTATGTGAAAGCGGGTCATAGTCAGGGTACTTAAGTAGCTGCAAGGCTTGTGAGAGAGGCACCAAAAGGAGTGAAAGGAAAAGAGACAGACAGGAAGAGGAAGGTAACTGCAGAGCATTGAGTGGTGGATGGAAAGGGCAGTCTGACCTACAGAAGATTGCAACAAGCAATGAGAGGAGAAGGAGGAGGCTGGGACTGAGGGGGAGTGAGGAGCAGGAAGAGGTATGAGAGAAAGGAAGTCAGCCAGTATTTGGCAGGAAAGAGGATCGGGGGAGACACTAGGGGTCTCAAGGGTGGGAAGACAGAGATTTGAAAAAAAGGCAGCCGTGATGGATTGCGTGAGGGGTTGGGTACTTAGGGCAAAGTGACAGAAGGAGTTGAAAAAGGGGTCCAGTCTTAATAAATGATCTGAAATGAGGGAGAGAAAATTGTTTGCAGGGCTGGCACACAATTTCAATTTTAATTTTTGTTGCAATTATTTTATCTGAGGCTTCAAGCAAAAGGTCTGTCAATATTAACAAAAAGAACATTATGAAGCCATCCCAGTAGTGTAGAGGGCTGAGGCATTGCAAAGTGTCCTGCCTCTCCCACGCCTGCGACCCAAGTTCAGGAACGAGCTTGGGTTGCTGGGGGTTGGTTGGGGGGGTTGAGGGACAGAAGAAGGATGAGAGGTTGTCTGGCAGCTCTTCTCTCCTGTATCAGGGATGCAAACCATCTTGGCTCTTAGCTGCCACCGGATGGAGATCCAATGGTAGTGGCAATGCCTGGGATGTTGGCATTACACTGGGTGGGTGGATCGAGGCTGGCAGTTCCAGCACACATGTGTGCCTCCACACCTTTGTGCAACCCATTTGCTATCGCCTTGGGGGGGGTGGGGGATCCACATGGAAAATGGAAGGTGGAATCAGGCTTTAATGAAGCCGGTATACCATTAGGTGGGCAACGCAATTATGTCACAGTGAGATGAGTGCCAGCATCAGAGCGTCTGTCATGTTTCCGACTGGGATGTTAGAGTGCTTTCTACGGTGGTCATATACTATGGGTGTATGCCTTTTGGGAGCATCCTGTTTCACAGGTGCTGGCTATTGTCCATGCTGTTTGGAGGTTGTGTGCCATAGGTGCTGGGATTTATTGCACTGAATCCAAACTATACACAATAATACTTTTACTCTTTCTTTTCCAGTGTTCTGCGACTTGGAGTTTGTTATATTAAGTATCGGAGGGTGCTGAGGGCAATGAGAGCAGAGCCCCCTGCAAAAAATGTTGGTGTTAGAAATATCCATGTTCATTGTCTATTATTGTGGTACTGTGACTGGTTCCTATATTTTATTGGGTAGCGCGTGATAATGGTAAAGTAATTACAGTGACACAATAACGGCGACTAACTTAAAGCAACTACTGAAACGGCAACCATGAATAAACACCGACCAGCAACTAATGGCAACAGCATAAATAAGGTGAACACTAGTATGGTGACCCTGAGTTGTAGCCAACCCTCACAATCAGATAGCGCCTCAGTGTTAGATATTTAGAAATAGCAGGGAGGGTTGGGAGCGGAGCCCCCCACGTCTACAAAAAGGCTCAATTAGTAGTGGGTAACTAGTAGTAATGGCTGCTTTGGAGTACCTGGTGTCTCAGAAGTGGAAGCAGCTCCTGCTGTATGGAGGTTCCTCCTCCCCAGGATGAGGAGGCTGGAGAGAGAGTATGCTGGTACATTGAATCCCATAGATTGAAGTGCTGTGCGAGGGTTCACACTGCTGGAGATGCTGTCATGTGTGTAAAGAAGACACACAACCATGCTGCCGATGCAGGGGATGTAGGTTCAAGGCAGGTTATGGGGGATCTCAGAGAATGTGCCCGCAGCAGCTTTGAGACTTCTGCACTAGCCCATATTGCGTTGTCGGTAGTGCTAAATTCGCCAACAATGATAGTTGCCGCAATATGCGGTTGCCTACATTGCAGTCGCTATTTATTTTTCACCATTTTGATGTGCGTCATATTGTAGTCGCTAATATCACATGGAACCATTTTATTGCCTGTTTCTTGTTTGACCTGCTCCTGTGTTTTGGCCGTATACAGGTCGCTGTATTGTACTATTACTACACTGGATGTTGGTCTTTTGCTGGTGCTCTAATTGCCATTGTCGTTTTTGCTGTTGCAACATCGTGGGTGAACCATGAAGCTTGCCTATGACACTGAGACTCACCAAACAGGAAAATCAGCAGCAGGAGCAAGAAGGACGGAGGTAGGTGGCTGGTCAGCGGCTCACGGAGACAGGGCTGATAGCCTGCTCGGTCCCATCAAGGGTGGATAAAAATCTTTATTAAAAAAATACATAACTTTATAGGTGTGTTTTCAGTCCTCTCTCATCCCACTCGCCACATGCTTCTTTCAACAAATGACAGCATTACCTGTTTCAGACTTCACTGAGACCTCTACATGCATGACACCTTGATGGGCCACGCTCTCCCAGTGCCCAAGCTTGAGCATGGGGCCCAAGCCCTCTCACTCAAGGTCACCCCTGAGCCTGCCAGGGCCCCTTTGTTCCTTACTGTTACCTATGTTCCTCCCCGTAATCAAATCCCAGGTATTCATTCACTCACCAACTACCTCACCAGCCTACCCCAGTACACAGAGCAGATCCTGCTTGGGGACCTAAATATCAACTGACTTGCCAGTACAGCTTCCCAAACCAGGGACTCCTTCGCTGCCCTGGATATGTCCCAGCTCATCACCCTTCCAACCAGGCACAATACGTCTCGTGGAACTAGCACCCTCCTGGACGTCATCATCTCCAACTGCCCACATAAAGTCCTGGATATAAATATCCTCCCGGACTCCCTCAGCGACTACTCTCTGGTCCTGTTCACATGGTCCGCCCGCATCCGCGAACCCAGACCTAGGACCACCTTCCATCAATGCCTCCACCCTGGCAACCTTGAGAATCTCAAGTGGTTCCTTGCCCAAATAGACTGGTCACCCATCTCCCATGCCACAAACATCAACACTGTGCCAGATTTCTTCACCAGCTCCTTTAACAAGGTCTGTGACCTTTATGCCCCACTCATCAAAACCCATACCAGGAAGCAAAATGCACCCTGGGTCACCCCAGCCATTATCCAACAACTGAAGCACAGGAACAACCTGTGGCACACAGCTGTTGAGTCCGGTAAGAAGGCTAACAGACAAGCATACAATGCCAAGCGCAATAAATGCACATGGGCCATCCGCACAGCCAAAGCTGTACATTACCGAACCTCTCTCTCATCCTCCTGGGGGACTGCTCGGAAAATCTGGGATAACATTAAAGAGTTAAATGCCAAGTCCCGATCCCCACCTCCCTCCCTACTCACTCTCAATGACAAAATCTTTTTCAACACCCAAAGTATTGCGGACTGCCTGAACATCACGTTCTCCGACCTCAGTGCAATCTTCCCCGATGGTTTCTTTTACCCAGCTCCACCCTCCCAACCTCCCAACTTCCACAGACTTCCTTTCCACCTGCATACAATACCCACACATGAAGCCTGCTTGTACTTAACTAAGGCCCTCAAAGGTACCAGCCAGTGCAATGACCAGCTGAACACCAGACTCCTTCAGCTGGTACTTCAAATGGTCCTTCTCCCACTCACTGATCTTCTTAATCGTTCGCTATGCCTGGGCCAGTTTCCCCTTGCCTGGAAAACAGCAGTCATCACACTCATACTCAAAGGTCGTGACTGCTCCTCCCCAAGTAACTACAGACCAATCTCCATACTCACCCCCCCTGTCAAAAGCATTGGAAAAAATGAAGGCAGTGCAGCTCATGGAATACCTAGATAAATATGACATACTGTGCAAAGAGCAGCATGGGTTCCAAGCAGGGCACAGCACCACCACTGCCCTTTTAGAATTCTCCAATTTCATCCACTCTGCCTTAGACTCCAGCAAACTCACTGGAGCTGTGTACATCGACCTCTCCAAGGCCTTTGACACGGTCTCCCATCCTCTCTTGCTCGACTCCCTCTACCAGCTAGAACTCTCCCCGGGCCCCTAGCCTGGTTTCATAGCTATCTGTCCTCCAGGTCCCAGTGTGTTAAAATCCACAGCACACTGTCAAACACACTGCCTGTTCACTCTGGAGTCCCCCAGGGCTCCATCCTGGGCCCTCTCATATTCAGTCTCTACCTAAATGCACTTCCCAACACCTGTGCTGGAAGAGTGCTGCTCTATGCGGATGATGCGGTAATCTTAGCGTCGCATCAAAACCCAGCTGCCCTGCAAGTCACACTCCAGCATTCTTTCACTCAAATAGAGCAATGGTTCTCTAACCACAGGTTAATCATTAACCTAAAAAAAACAAAAGCCATGCTGTTTGCCCACCACCAGAGCAAAGTCAGAAACTCCACACTCCAAATTCTGCCCAGTACACAACACCCTCTGGAGCAAGTAGCCTCCTACAAATACCTGGGCATTACTTTTGACTCTGCTCTCACCTTCCACTCCCACATCAACACCCTGTGCTCTGCCATGAACTCGCGAATAGGTTTACTCTATCGGCACAAGGACTGCCTCCCCGTGATGCACTCCAGCTAGCTATTACCTCTTCAGTCCTGTCCCTTGTAGACTACGGACTTCCAATATATGCTGCAGCAGACAGAACTGCTCTAAATAAAATCCACCTATCTATTAGCAAGGCCTGCAGGCTCCTGACTGGTGCTGACAGGCGTACCCATACCTGCACACTCTATACCACCGCCAACATGTTCAACCTCGAGGAGAGGATTCGCTATCAGATGGTACTCTTGACTAAGAAAATAATCCTAGGTCTCTTCCCCCCGGGCTGACCTCCTCCCCCCAATGTGCACCCACTACCATCCCCACATGCAGAACCTGCAAGACCACCTTTCTGATACCTAGAGCCAGGACGTCACTTGCCCAGTGATCTTTTTACTACAGGGCCCCATCCTGGTTCAACCCCCTTCCTGACACCATCACTAACCTCCCCAAAATAGGTGCTTTCAAACTCGCCCTCAGGAACCACCTGCTCACCGCACAGCACTGCAGCTATGCATAATTAGTCTGATGCTCCTCAATACATACGAGCCCCTATTGTTGGCCTGCCACTTCAGTACAATCTCCTTGACAATGCCGCAAGGGCTGCAAATTACCCCTTCCTCCCAGCCACCAAATCTCTGGTTGCTCTATTTACTGTCTAGCTACCTCATTGTATAGGCCAATGTTATTACCCACCTGTAATAATTGCTGTAACAAACTGGTTTTCAGGCATAAAGCTCTGCTCTGGCCTTGGTTCATAGCCGTGTAATAAAATCCAAGCCTGAACTTACCATTGCAAAGTACCACTCTACGATATACTCTTGTAAATCTTGTCAATTCTACCTGCCTGTGTACTTTGAAACTCATGTAACCCTGTAACTATGTACTCTGAATTCCCATGTAACTCTGTAACTATGTACTCTGAATTCTCATGTAACTCTGTAACTATGTGCTTACCTGTTACTCCATGTACCTGTCTATGTATCTGTCCTGCTTGACGAAGAGCCTTTGGAAACGAGTCTTTGACTCAAAGAGTTATAATTCTGATTATATCAATAAATAAAAATAAATAAATAAAAGTAACCTTGGCTAAGTTTGGCACTATGCCAGTCAGCACTCTCTTTACATTTGAACCAGCTCCCCATATAGAAAGAGGCCTTGGCGTAAATTAGGAAATCACAGAGAGATTGTAATCAAGAAGTGTAACAGGATCATGGGCAATATTAAAAAACATATTACAAGCGGGCCACAAGATGTACTCATGCCATTGTATAAATCTTTGGTGTACCCAAACAGGGAATATTATGCACAATTCTACACTCCAAACTAGAACCGGGAACTACAGTCATTTTGTTTTATGCTGTATAGATCATCAGAGGCTTGAAGAAGTCAAAAGGAAATTTACCAAAATAATATCGAGCTAGGAAGGTTTAGACTATGAATCAAGACTAAAACAGCTTTTCATATATGTATATATATATATATATATACTGTATATATATATATATATATATATATATATAATATATATACACACACATTATTGTGGCATGGTAGTGCCACTATAGTTAGGGTTGAGTACCCCATTTAAGGTTAAATCTGACATTTGGCAGCTTAATAACTTTGCCACTGTATGATAGATTTGCCTGAAATTTGGAATGCATGGTCTGGTACCATATATCTCTGGACCTGCCAAGTTTCGTTATGGTCGGATGTATGGTTGTGGAGCTACAGAGCACCAAAAAAATGCATAAATTGTGCATGTTTGCACATTCTTTGCTCGTGCCTACAGCCCACACGGTTTGTGTGACCAGTCCAAAACCTTCAGGCAACATGCAGTCGGGGTCCCTGACATGTCTTTCAAAGATTTCAGGAACAAATATTAAATGGTTCAAAAGTTATTCAAAAAACAAATTTCCCATTATAGTCAATGGGAAAAGTTAACAAAATATGAGAAAATGTCGCAAATGCACTTTTTACTTTTGCAAATGACCCTTGTAGTGTCGCAAATCAGCCATCTTGTTTTCAGTTGGTGATCACAGAAATGCTTGGCATTTAAATGTGGGACCCTCTAGGGACACAATTCTTGTTGTGTTCACCTAGTCGAGCCCTGAGGATGCTAGCCATGTCTTTTTTGGGGGGTAAAACACCCCAGAAATATGTTTTTTAAATTTTTGTAAAAAGCAGTGTCACAATGTACTTTTGCATATGCAACACTTTCGTGATTTCATTTGCGAAAGTGTCGTGATTTGCAAAAGTACTTTGCGACACTATGGCCAAAACAATAGGGAATCTTTGCCACCCTGCTGCAAAAGAACGGTTTGGTCTTTTGGGCAAAAATTTGGAAGGAAGAAAGCCAAGATCCCACAGATGTGCATTTTGGTGGTTTGATAACAAAATATTAGAGGGCTGCAAAGTTATGGCACTCTGAAGTTGATGATTTTTCCCATAGGATAACATTACGGCGTCCGCCGTGCCTTTCGGGGCCAATATCTCGAAAACGGTTCGAGATACGGACTTTTAGTCAGAAAAATACTTAGTCCCCTACTAGGGTGCTAAGTGCAAAACTAGCCTGGAAAGTCATAAATAATATGAGATTTGAAAATTTTTTCTACGTTGTACGGTTCCTGAGATATGAGGCATTTAGTATTCCAAGTGCTCATTTTCTACTCCGAGGGCCATTATTATGCATACATTCTTTGTATTCACTGTGCTTCTGAGTGCAAATTTTTGGGAAAAAAGGGTGTGCGTTTGCATTACTGTTACCATTAGCATTACCATTTGCATTAGCGTTTCCATTTACGTCACCGTGTGCGCTATCCTTTGCATTTACGTTTATGCTTGTGTTTGTATTACTGTTACCATTTGTGTTTCCGTTAACATTTTTGTTTGTGTTTACTTTTGCATCACCATGTGCATTACCATTTGCGTTTGCATATGCGCTTGCATTTGTGTTTCCATTTGCGTTACTGTTTCCTTTGACGTCATCGTTGGTGTTACCGTAACCTTTTGCATTTTCAATTGCGTTACCATTACCATTTGCATGTTCGTTACCATTTGCATTTGCATTACCGTTTGCATTACTGTTTCCTTTCGCATCGCCATTGGCATTACTGTTTCTGCTTGTGTTTACTTTACCATTACCATTTGCATTTTCGTTACCATTTGCGTTATCATTTGCATGTGTGTTTTCGTTACTGTTACTATTCTTGTTACTGTTACCTTTAGCGTTGGTGTTACTGTTAGCGTTAATGTTCCAATTAGGATTACCTTTACCATTGCCATTACCTTTACTGTTAGCGTTACCATTACTGTAAGGGTCATTACACAAAATGGGAAGCATGGTGGGGTGCCCCGCGCTCCCGCCACCACATACCATTCACTATTTATAGTGCACATTCTCAAAAAGAAGGGAAATTCATGGCAAAAAAGCTAAGTTTAATGCATAAGTTAGAGTTGTTCCACAGTGACAAAAGTGAGGAAATTCAGTGTTAGGGTTGCCACCCTTACCATCCCACCACCACCCCACCACCACCAACAGGCATCGGGGTGTGTGTTGGGGTCATCATGCCTAACTCTCACCACATTCTCCTATACTGCACCATCTCAGCTTCTTAACACATGGGATGGGGTGAGAGTTGGGCTGGCATACTAATGCACACCCAATGTCTGTTGGTGATGATGGAGTGGTGGTCGAATGGTAGGTGGCAACTAACATTGAATTTCCTCACTCACTATGAACAACTCTAACTGTGCATTAAACTGAGTTTTTAGCCATGAATATATATATATATATATATATATATATATATATATATAGCTAAAACAGAATAAATTAACTTTTCTTCTTATTCAACATTTGGGACAATGGTGCATCATCAGTTCTGCCATCTAATGTCAAGCAATGTCTGGTGGCCATGTGAACAAGTGGACTTGGCTTGCATCACCAAGACCTGGCTGGATGAAAATCCAGGCCCCACGTTGGAAGCTATGACTCCAGCTGGGTATTCGGTGATACACCGCCCGAGATTGGACCGCAGGGGTGGGAGGGTTGCAGTCTGTCTTAAGACAGAATTGGGCCTCACGAGTGTGGTAGAGGGGGAGGCTGAATCCTTTGAGTGCACAGTGGTAGCGGGTGTTGGCGTTCGAATCGTACTCATCTACCTTCCGCCAGGAGATGGGAAACGGTTCTTACAGGAAGTGGCAGACTTCATCGTTGACATTTGTTTGAGTCACCCAGATTGATAGTTCTGGGTGACTTCACGCCTGCGTTGACAATGAACTCTCTCAATTTGGTAATCACTTCCTCCAATTAATGATCTCTTTGGGCTTTACACAGGTGGTTTCCACCGCTACTCATAAATCTAGACACTCTTTAGACTTAGTCTTTCTCCTAGGGATTGATGTTTTTGATTTGGGGGTGGAACCAGTCGTTTGGTCAGACCACTACACCATGAGGTTCAATTTTAGTACCCCCCTGAGAAGGCCTACCCCTGTGAAGATGGCAAGATACCGCCCTTCACAGGATATTACACCCCAGGGCCTTGCGGTGGTTCTTGACCTCTTGTCCCCTGCGTTGGCGAGTAGTACTCCTGAGACCTTGGTGACGCCCTATAACAAGGCTGTTACGTTGGCTCTGGATACTATTGCTCCTGTTCATGAATGCCCCCTTTCCCTTCGTCCCAAGGCTCCCTGGTTTGATGGGACTTGAGGGAGATGTGGAGATAGGGGCGAAGATTAGAACGCTGCTGGCGCAGATCCACCCTTGATGCCGACCGCCTTAGATTGATGGACCATTGTTCTGTCTATCAATCTGCAATTTCCCATAGGAAGGCAGAATTCCTGTCAAGGGAGATTGCAGCAGCCAGGAATCGACCGGCTCAGCTTTTTCGAACTGTGGAAAAGCTGTGCAACCCAGCTTGTCTACAAGTTCGGAAAGCCTTTTCGCAATTAGAATGCGAGAAGCTCGCTCGATTCTTCGCTAATAAAGTGGCCGACATCAGGGCAGATCTGCGTCCAGCAGCTTCTAAGGGGCATGCTGTTGAACAACATGAGTTCACGGTACCTCAGTTTTCTTGGTGTTCCTTCAGCAGACCTGATTTCGTGGATGTCATGAGGATTATCCATGGTGTGCGCCCTACGAGCTGTAATTTGGATCCTGGACCGACTTCCCTAATATTGGGTTGTTGTGACATCATCAGTCCAATCCTTGTGCAAATAGTCTGGTGCTCCTTGGAATCGGGAGAGTTTCCTAGCTCCCTGAAAGAGGCAGTGGTGACACCCCTCTTGAAGAAAGCTACCTTGGACCCTGACTGTTTCACAAACTACAGACCCATCTCAAACCTACCCTTCATTGGGAAGGTGATTGAGAAAGTAGTGGCGGTCCAATTGGAGAACCATTTAACCATCCATGACATTTACGAACCTTTCCAATCAGGTTTTCGTAAAAGACATAGCACCAAGACTGCACTGGTTTGGGTGCTTAATGATCTCCTGAGGGCAAGAGACCAGAAGAGATATTCTATTCTAGTTCCCTTCTTGATCTCTCGTCAGCCTTTGACACTGTGGATCACGTGGTGTTGTTAGCACGCCTGAGGCAGATTTGTGGAATATCAGGAATCGTCCTTCGATGGTTCACCTCATTCCTCACTGGGAGATCACAAAGAGTTGTGTCGGGCCTTTTTTCCTCTGGCCCAATATCTTTGTTGTGTGGGGTGCCTCAGGGTTCTGTGCTATCTCCCATGTTATTTGCGGTGTATACGCTGCCCCTCGGAGACATCATAAGACGGTACAAGCTGAGGTTTCATTGGTATGCAGATGATACCCAGCTATACCTGTCTATTGCTCCTGACCAGGATGGAGCTCTCTCGGTATTTAACAACTGTCTGAAAGAAATCCAGGGTTGGATGGATTCTAGTTGGCTGAAGTTGAACTCAGAAAGACAGAGGTTTTGGTAGTGGACCCGGGCTGTCGGATAGAGGGGTCACCTGTTGGTGCACCCTCAGGAATTTTTCTTGGGGGTGTGTCACTTCCAACCTCTGAAAGGGTGCATAACCTAGGGGTTATCTTGGATGACAGGCTGACACTGCAGTCACAGGTGTCAGCAGTCATCAAGACTTCCTTTTACCACCTTAAGAATATCACTAGAGTGAAACACCTTGTTCCGTCTGACACGTTACCTATGTTGGTCCACGCCTTCGTGTCCTCACGTTTAGACTACTGCAACTCCCTGTATTTTGGGCTTTCTGGGGTTGAAATCCTCTGCCTTCAGCTAGTGCAGAATGCAGCAGCCCGGGTTTTGACTGGGACCAGCAGGTTTTGTCATATTACCCCTGTGTAGCGCGAACTGCACTGGCTTCCTGTTCGGTGGCGGATCACCTTTAAAGTCTGTTTATTGACTTTCAAAGCCCTACGTGACCAGGGTCCAGCCTATCTGAAAGATTTTCTAGTCCTCTACTGCCCTGGCTGATCGCTCCGCTTGGCCGACGAGGAGTTGCTAGAGATTCCAAGAGTGAGTCTAAATTCTGCTGGTTGCAGAGCTTTTTCCTACGCTGCTCCCACTCTTTGGAATTCTCTACATCAGTTATGGCAGAAGTAAGGAGGAATTTAAGAGGGGTTTAAAAACTCATCTCTATCAAAGTGCTTTCCTATAGTATTCTGCATAAGTTGTTGATGAAACTGTAGTTTTTACCTGTGTTTTATACGAATTATAATGTTTGATTTTTATTATGTGTTTTGTACAGCACCTTGAAAATTTGAAAGGCGCTTTAAAAATAAAATTTATTATTATTATTATAACCACATGAAAATGGCGTGCCTAGCTGGCCCATCAAGACAGTGTTAGGGCTATCACTCGTGACGCCATTGACCCGGGTTTGTAAATGAGCATGGGTCATCGGGGGCTGGCCAGGGAAGAGGAGGATCGAGCATCGCAGGAGAACCTGTCCTCCTCCCAAGAGGGTGCCGCATTCTGCTCTGCTACTGCTACCTGCAGACGTGTGGGTGGCAGAGTGCTTGGGATACTGAGGGGGACACAATGTGCTGCATTTTGCCTGGGCATGCTGATGCATGCTCACAACAAGGATGATGTCCTGATGCCAGCGTCCCTATGGGGCAGACACAGCACAAAGAGGAAGGGGAAGAAAACAGAAAATTACACCCTAGCTGGCACGATTAATGTTGACCCTCCACAGGCTCGGCACTGGTGACCTTGGCACCTCCCAAATATGGATCTGTTGGAGGTGGGTCAAAGGACTTCCTGCCACCCTGCTATCCAGGGCAAGCCATGGGAGACATGGGAAAGAGTAAGTGTGGGAGAAGCTGGGTGTTGGAGGTGGGGGTCGACATGAAGGGGGCCAACCAAGATGGAGGAAAAATGGAATAATAAAAAAAATAAAATGACGTGCCTATACGCTGTTAGTACAGGCACTTTAAAGTTTGTTTGTGGAAAAGCAGAGTTATCTGCAAATCTCTGCTCTCACAGTTACCCATAACTCTGCCTCCTCTTTTAAAAAAGCTAAAGAGGTAGGTCTGGGGTAGCCATCCTTTAGCAATAGAAAAGGCCCAATACTCAACCAGGGGAGGTATAGTCTACTTTAGCCATGTGTGGACCCTGTACTTAACACTGGTATAAATAGACCATGTGACAGGCCTGACATCTCCTATCACTGTTGGGGGGGATTGTTTAACCAGGAAAAGCACACTAAGCCAAAGCTTGTTTCCAGGTGTGACCTGGGAGCACAAG
Source organism: Neoceratodus forsteri (assembly GCA_016271365.2). NCBI lineage: Eukaryota > Metazoa > Chordata > Ceratodontiformes > Ceratodontidae > Neoceratodus > Neoceratodus forsteri. The sequence continues at coordinate 216,934,296 of CM028133.1, forward strand.
GAAAGTACAGTTACGTACGAACTTACCATAACAGTAGATCTTCAAGAAGAGCTCTTGCAGTAGGCTGTTACCATAAGAACTATGCTGCCAGGCACTAGGGCCCCACAGAAAACTTCTAGCTAGTAATCTTCAGTGGGGACCGTTCCCTGACATTGGCCCACCCCCAACATCTGCTGCAAGAGCTCTTCTCAAAGATCTACTGTTATGGTAAGTTCTTATGTAACTATACTATCTTTCTTTGAGTTGGAGCTCTTGCAGCACGTTATCACCATAAGGACTGAGTCCCAAGCAGTCAAAGGATGACGCATTTCCCAAGGCGGAGGCTAAAGAGAATCTGAAACCCTTTTTAGGACAGTATGTCTTGGAGGATGGCAAAGCCAAAGCTGGTCCTGCATCTGGAAGCAATGTCCAAGCTGTAGGCTTGACAAAGGTGTGGACAGAACTTCATATAGCAGCTGCACAGATATCAGCTGCAGACACATTTCTCAGCAAGGCAAAGGAGGTAGCTACTCCTCTGGTGGAATTAACTTTTACCGGGCCTGGTAAAGGCTCATCATACTTCTGATAACAGAAAACAATGCAGTTAACTAACCACTTAGAAAAGGTCTGCTTAGTAACTGGCACTCCCCGAGTTCTGGGGGTTAAAGAAACAAATAATTGGTCAGATTTCCAAACAGGACTAGTTCGATTAAGGTAGTAATGAAGAGGCCTGTGAATGTCCAGAGTATGCAATAATGTTTCCTCTCTGTTAGAATGCTCGGAAATCCTCCAAGTGGAAGTAACAGCAACCAAAAATAACATTTTCCATGACAGAAAGCATAGCTCGCAGTCTGCAGCCAGATCAAAGGGGGGCAGAGTACATTTTTCTAACAGAAATAAGAGGTCCCTAATGGGAGGTTTCTTGTGAAGTATGCCCTGCTGAAAGATGTGGGACAAGTCCAGCTGGGCAAGGGCCTTACCTTCCACAGGCACATGGTACGTTGAAATGGCGGAGAGGTGCACCTTAATAATAGAGTAACTCAGACCGAAATCAGATAGCAAGAGGAGATACTCTAGAACCGAGTTCCCTGGACAATTAAAAGGGTCAAGGTGGTAGGTGGAGGCACAAAGGCAGAACCACTTCCATTTCATGGTATAGGTGGACCTAGTGGAAGACTTTCTCGCAGCCACTAGGACATCTGCTACCCTGGGAGAAACTCCGAACCTGGAAACTGCTAAGTCTGCAGGAGCCACACATGCAGGTGCAGAGACTTGAGGTCCTGATGGACTGTCCTAAGAGAGCTAGTAAGAGCTCAGGGGTAAGGGGATTGGAGGTTCCACTGCTAACTGTTTGAGCAGAGGAAACCAGATCTGATGAGGCTAATAAGGAGCAATAAGGGTCATTTCTGCTCCTTCCGCTTGTAGTTTGAGAAGTATCCTCTAAAGAAGAAAAAAGGAAGGGAAGGCATACAGAAACCTCCCTGTCCAACAGAAGGACAATATGTCTCACCAGAAAACATCAGGCCCAGAATCTAGTGAGCAGAAACTGAGCAGTTTGGTGTTGAGTGGGCATGCAAAAATGTCCAACTCTGGCTGACCCCTCGTGTTGAAGAGTTGGTCTACAACTGACTGGAGTAGTTTGCACTCATGGGCTTGTGACCGAGACCTGCTTAGGCAGTCGGCCAGAATGTTTTGGGTGCCTGGAACATGCATGGTTGTGAGTTCCAGGTGGTGCTCTAGTGCCCAATAGCAAATCCTCATGGCCTCTCTGCAGAGAGGATATGAGTGGGTGCCTCCCTGCTTGTTGATGTAAAAGACCACTGACATATTGTCTGTCTGGACTAGCAGGGGGGCCTGGGAACAGGTCCATCTGAAATGCTTGTAGAGCATGGAAGACTGCTCTCATCTCCAGAATGTTGGTGTGCATTGTTTGCTCTGAAGGGGAACAGGATCCTTGAGTCTGTCGGTCCACTAAGTGGGCATTCCAGCCCTGATCCAAGGCATCTGTAGTGAGAACTTGCCTCGGGGGCTCTTTTCTAAAGGGGACTCTTTGGCCAAATTGGATGGAGTCATATACCAGGTTAGGGTCTAACGTACTGGGTCCGAGACTGTGACCTGTAGTTCCAGGTCATTGCAACGTTGGTTCCACTGTACCCTGAGTGTCCATTGAGGAGCCCCCATGTGCAATTGAGCCAGGGGAATGGTTGGGATGGCAGCTGCCATGTGACTTAACAGTCTCAGGAAAGCTCTGGCAGAGGACTGGCATGACGAAGTCAGTGAACAAGCCTGCGAGTGAAGGTATTCTGCCCTGGCTGGGGGCAGAAAGGTCTTGCCCTGAGCTGTATCCAGAATCACCCAGATATACTGGAGTCTCTGACTGGGCCATGGGGATGACTTTGGCAGGTTTAGGGTAACTCACAGCTCTCTGAAGAGAGTAAAGATGTCTTCGAGAGAGCAGAGCAGTTGTGCTTTTGTGGACGCCATCAGAAGCCAGTTGTCTAGGCAAGGGAAGATGTAGTGGCCTTGTCTCCTCAGGGCTGCAACAACCACTGCTAGGCACTTGGTTAAGACCCTGGGAACTGAAGACAAGCCAAACGGCAGTGCCCGGAACTGGTAATGATGCTCTTGGAATAGGAAGCGCAGGTATCTTCTGTGGGGCTGGAACACCAGGATGTGAAGATACACGTCCTGCATGACCAGAGAGCAGAGAGAATCCTCTTGGTGAAGGAGAGGGATTAGGCATGGAAGGGTATCCATTCTGAACCGCTTGTACTCAGATGGCTTAGGTCCAGAATGGGCTGTAGATCCCCATCTTTCTGGGTACAAGAAAGATGTGGGAGAAGAATCCCTGACCCCTTTGACTTTGGGGAACTGGCTCTATGGCCCTCTTCTGAAAGAGCACTTGAATTTCCCCTTCTATCAGGGCAATGTGAGACTAAGGGTAGTGGGAAGACACTGGAGGATTGTCTGGGGGTCTCTCCAGAAACTCCAGAGTATGACTTCTCTCTATAATCTGAAGCACCCATTGGTCAGATGTGATTCTGCTCCAGCCCTTGAGGTGGAGGGAGAAGTGACCCCCCTCCACTGCCTCTCCCAGAGACTCTGCTGAGGGAGGGGGGTCTGGCAGCAAGTCAGGCTGTGGTCCCATTGGCTGGCAGAGCGGTCTGGGAGGGTCTGCTGGTTCTGGAGGCAAAGGAACCTGGGGTCTGCGAGGTGGCTTTACGTTTGAAGCCTCCTTTCTGCTGTTGCTGGGCACAGTGCTGCTGTTGACCAGACTGTTTATGAAAGGGCTGCTTGTGGAAAGGTTTCTGGTTGGCCTTATACATTCTTTGGACAGACCAGATAGCCTTGCCTGAGTCTTGAAGATGAGTGATGAGCTTTTCAGCCTCATCTCCGAACAAAACAGACCCTTTGAAAGGGAGATCCATAATCCCAGCTTGGAGGTCCTGTGTGAAGCCTGAGACCCTAAGACACGAAAGGAGCCTAAGGCAGATACTGGTGGCGGCTGCCCAGACAGATGTTTCGGCAGTGTCATATGATGCGCGTAGCACATGCATGCCAATGTCCGAGCCCAATATAAGTAGGTCTAAAAGCTCTGCTTTCTGTGGAGTATCTGGCAGAGTGTTAGCCAGCTCTAGACTTTTTTCCCACAGGGCATTCTGGTACTGCACCATGTGTGTGAGAAAGTTAAGAGATCTGATGGAGCATGTGGAGGAAGCATACATCTTTTTGTTTAGCTGGTCCAGATGCTTAGATTCTGGATCAGGGGGCTGATTACTCACATGTTTAGGCTTCTTGGACCTGTCGTGGGCCACTGTAATGATCAATAAGTCTGCTGTAGGATGTTCCACAAAAAAAGGCTCATACCTGGGTGCCCTATAGAACCTCCAGCACCACTCACTGCAGAGATGAATAAATATCACCCAAATAATCAAATCAACAAGCAAATTGCAGGCTGAAATACATTTGATTTAATATAGTACTTCCATATATAAAAAACAGTCAAAAACACCATATACCTTGCAAACAGGGACTCAGGTGGGAGCCACAAGCCTCCTACCGGTTTCACTTCAGAGCATCATCAGGGAGTGTTCAAACAGGTGATGCACTCTACTTTTAAAGGTAGAACCTTAAAGTGACAGTGTATTACAAAAATATCTTTACTCTAGAGTGACACACATGCATAATAAAATATTCATATGAAAAATTAGCATATTAATATCTAAATATGAATATAAATGAAGGAACAATAGCACACTACAGGACAGATGAAAACACATACAATTACATGTAATCATATTAGCACACTCGGCCATTTGGGGCAGCTTTCTTCCTTGGGGTTGTGCCCTATAGAGCCTGTCTGATTTCCTAGACATGGCAGAAGTGGAGGGATGTTTCCAGGTAATTGTGGTAAGGTCCTGGAAAGAGTCCACCAAAGGAGACACCCCCAAGGGTTTGGGCTCCTTTTATCTGAGGTATTTGGCTAATCAGCGTCTCTCTGGGTCCAAATCCTCTGTCTCCCAGCCATTGTTGTCTTGGATGTGCCTCATATCATCCATAAAGGTTGGATTGTCAGAAGGCAATCTAGGGGTTTCTTTATTGTCTGGAGAAGGACAACAACCCCCTAGGTTCCAAGCTTCTGGAGGATGAGGATGAGCTCTGGCTTGAGTCTTCCAAACTGGAGGAAGAGGAGGAAGAAGAGGTCTTATACCAGCATCTGTCCGTCGAAAGGTGCCAACGATGGCCTGATGACCTGGAGGAGGAACGCTGTCCTCTCCTGTCTTTGTGTTTGGACCTTCTCCTACATCCTTTGTCAGGGTTAGGGGCTCCTATGTGGTGGAGACATCTCCCTGGGCTCCAGAGGAGGAACCATGTTAGCTGGTTCAGCAGGCTTGGGTGGTACCAGGTCCCCTTTGATCTCATTCCACCAAAATCTAAAAAGATCTTTTACCTCAGTGAGGGGAATTTGATGGCACAAGGGACCTGCCGGCACATGTGACTGGGGGGCAGCTGGTGTCGGGGGGTGGCATTGGGTGACCCAGCATTGGGTCTTTTGGCATAGTAGCTGCAGACATCAGGTCCTCCATCATTGGTGTAGGGGAGGTATTCATCTCCATTGTTGAAGTAGGAGGATCCGGCGACAGTGGCGGTGTCCTTGGACTGGATGTTGGGGTACCTGGCATTGAGCAGATGGGCATCTGACGATGGTCAGGAGACGCAGCTGTTGATGACTTGGGCAGAGTCCATGGTGAGGACACCAGTGACAGGGGCAGAGGCATCACCACAGCCTTGTTGGTGGACACATGCCCCCAGTGACAGGAGGCCTGGTCCATAGACTTGGAGACCAAATCCGACACTGAGGCCAAGCGGGGGACGGGTGTGGACCCGCTGCCTGACTTAAGACCATCCTTACCACCTGAAGAGGCGAGGACTTGGGAATGGCTTTGACCATCAAAGGCTGCAGAGCCTGGACCAGAGTCCCAGACCCTGATGAACCTCCACCTGTCACCAGCACCAGGGCGGAAGGTTTGTCCACTGGCTGCCCAAAAGAAGTGAAGGCAGACCAGGGGGAGTGGTCCGACCTCCCGTGGGAAGAGGGAACCAGAAGTGGTCTTCTTTTTATGTGGAGACCAAGAGCAGGAGTGGGTCCAGGCTTTCTCTTTCTCCTTGTCCCGGGACTTGTGCTTCCCTGAGGATTTCTTTTTCTCCGTGTGAGTCCTGGATGACAAGGAGGAAGAAGGAGATGGACATTTCCCTAAGAATTGTTTCTGCATAGTGGCTAGATGTTTCTTGAGCAGGTGTGCCTTGAGAGGCTTTGGGCAGCAGATCCTCGTCCTCTGGTTGAAGGCTTTGCAGTGCTGTCAAGCCTGAGTGTTGTGGTCAGGGCCTTGACAGAGGAAGCAGGCTGTGTGGCCATCTTTGGATGGGATTTGCTTGCTGCACGTGCATTTAGATGTCAGCTGTTCGATGGAGGAAATCAGGGACAATGACATGAAGAAGAAGGTCATATTTAAACAAATTATTTACTGTGAAAATAAAGAAAAGTGATGAAATGCACAATGGCGGTTGACTATAGCAGGAAAGCAACTGTGGAGCCGATGCAAATGGGTCAATGGCGGGAAAAGAACTGAGGTGGGGCTGAGGACTGCCCTCTTCATACCATTGGCTGACATCAGGGTGGGCCGTCAGGGGTGGTCCCCGTTGAAGACTGCTAGCTAGAAGTTTTCTGTGAGATTCTAGTGCCTGGTGGCATAGTCCATATTGTAATAGCCTGCTGCAAGAGCTCCAGCTCGTAGAAATGTTAAGTGACTTGCTCAAGGTCATACAGCATGCAGGTGGGGGCTGTGGTATTCAAACCCAGATCTCTAGGTTTGCAGCTCAGAGCCCTAAACCACTGCTCTATACTGCCTCCACTGTGCTATATTACCTTCTTTAAGTTTAAGCAATTAGAAGTACAGACAGGAGAGAAAGGGAGAAGTTGACCCCCACTTTCTCCTATTTTGGGCAATGAAGTCCCTTCTCTATCCTGTGTCTTTTGTTTCAACCCTGGGCTGGCCACACATGGTCTGTTGTGCATCTTTTCTATCCTATTCTGTCAGTTTTCTCTGTTGCCCCGAATATACTGGAAGTGATATAATGTATGCAGAAACAGTGAAACAATAACTAGATATGTAGTGCCATCTTATGGTGAGAGAAAAACAGTGCAGCAGAATTACTGGTATTTTCTAGAACCATATGACTTACTGATTCATATAGCATGTACCACACTTCTAGTTAAATTAGCAAATGTTTATTGGGTGTTTGCCTATTTCATATACATATATTTATAGTAATAAGGCAGCTTTGATGTTGAATAATACTGACTGTACTAAATGCACTATCTGTTCTGTTCAATACCATAGAACTGTTGTGTACATTCTAGTACTTTCTGGGAAGACTGATGTTCTGTGGAGCCTGTGGGAATTAGGGAGGTAGGATTTTATTCCCTAAAGGAATCCCTGCTGATTGAGACTTGAGCCAGTTGATGACTAGTCATTGCAGAGGAAAGATTACTTTCTGAAGGCACTGCTGAAGGATAGAACTTGCACAGATTGCTTCACGGAGACTTTGGCCTTGCCACCCAGTGTCCCAGAAAGGTTCCACAGTGCCAGGATTTGATTAAGACTGCTGTGATACTCGATTTTTTTGTTATTTTATTTTGCTTGTTCTTCAAATAAATACAGTAACCCCTCGCTATTACATACGGCTCGGGAACCATAAAGTACAGTTACATAAGAACTTACCATAACAGTAGATCTTCGAGAAGAGCTCTTGCAGCAGGCAATAACCTTAAGGACTAAGCTGCGGGTGCCAGGACCCCATGGAAACCTTCAACTAACAGTCTTCAACGAGGATGCGCTAGCGTCAGCTCCCCGACAGTGGCCAATGGCGTAAAGGGGGCAGTCCCAAGACCCAACTCAGTTCTCCTACCGGAGAACTGAGTCTAAGATGGAAGGAGAACTGGGCAGGTTCTTGCCTAAAAATTTAAACAGGACAGAGAAAGTCAGGGGGAAGGAAGGAGGGAGGGATAGCAGCACCTGCTGCAAGAGCTCTTCTCAAAGATCTACTGTTATGTACAGTAAGTTCTTAAGTTCTTACTTAACCGTACTATCTAACTTTGAGTGAGAGTTCTTGCAGCAGACAATAGCCTTAAGGACTGAGTCCCAAGCAGTCAATGGATAAGGAACAGGAAAGTCCGTGAGGAGGCTGACAAGAACCAGGCAGAGGCTCAAGAAAGTAGGCCTTGCAGAACTGCAAGGCCAAAGCCAGCCCTGCGTCTGGAAGCTGTGTCCAAGCTGTAGTGCTTGACGAAGGTGTGAAGAGAGCTCCAGGTAGCTGCTGCACAAATGTCTGTCACAGAAACGTTCCTCAAGGAGGCAAAAGAAGTTGCCATGCCTGTGGTGGAATGGACTCTTACCGAACTCGGTAAAGGCTTATTGTACTTGTTGTAGCAAAAAATGATACAATGAACGAACCGCTTAGACAAGGTTTGTCTGGTAATTGGTGCACCCTGAATCTTGGGAGCAAACGAAACAAACAACTGCCAACACAAACTAAAGTATACACTGGGAGCTTTTGAGAAAGGAACCAGGAGATTCCAAAATGTGTCAAGCACGTGCCGAGATGGTGTTTTTTATTCTCCAATAAAGAGCTGTAAACTTTATCTGGTGAAGTCAAGTCTATATGCTGGTGATGTGCCCGAATTGTTGGAATTGAAACAAACAACTGATCCATCTTTCAGAAGGGAGCAGTGCTGTTTAGGTAAAAATGAAGCATCTGATGAGACAGCTAGAGTATGCAACAGCACTGCCCCCCCCCCCCCGTTAGAATACTCAGGGTAGTAAACAGGCAGGTGGATGTCTTGATTTAGGGTGAATTCTGATACTACCTTAGGCAAAATCTAGGATGTGTACGTAAGGCAACCCTGTCCTTATGGAAAACTAAATAAGGCTCTTTACACATCAGAGCCTGAAGCTCTGAAATTCTTCAAGCAGAAGTAACTACAACCAAAAATAATGCTTTCCATGGCAGAAAGCATAGCTTGCAATCCACAGCTGATTCAGATGGGGGAGCGTGAGCTTCTCCAACATAAAGAGGAGATCCCATGAAGAGACTGGATCTCAGATGGGAAGCTTTAGGTGCAAAATGTCCCTCAAAAGGGTACGGGACACATCCAGTTGAGTGAGAGTCTTACCCTCCATCAGTGCATGGTACACCAAGATGGTGGAAAGGTGCACCTTGATGGAGGAGTAGCTCAGGCCCTGCTCAAAAAGAGAAAGGAGATACTCAAACATGGAGTTCGGAGGGCAGGAAAAGGGATCAAGCTGGTGTGCAGTATTCCACAGGCAAAACCTTTTCTACTTCATGGCATAAGTAGATCTAGTAGAGGGTTTTCTGTACAACACTAGGACATCCACTACCTTGGGGGAAACCCCATATAAAGCCATAGCTAGGTCTGCAGGAACCACACGTGAAGATGCAGGGACCTGAGGTCTTGGTAGACTAGGGTGCCCTGATCCAGGAAGTGCAAGTGCAGGGGACTAGGAGGTTGCACTGCCAGCTGTTGAAGTAGTGGGAACCAAATCTGCTGAGGCCAAAAGGGGGCCATGAGAATCATTTCTGCTCCCTCCACCTGTAACTTCAGAAGCACCCTCTGAAGAATGAGAAAGGGAGGGAAGGTGTAGAGGAACCTCCTTGTCCAACAGAGGGACAATGCATCTCCCCAGAAAACTCCAAGCCCTCTATCTAGTGAGCAAAAACTGGGCAAATTGGCATTGAGCAGGGATGCAAAGAGGTCCAACTCTGGATGACCCCATCTGTCGAAGAGCTGGTCTGCCACTGACTAAAGGAACTCTTACTCATGAGCCTTGGACCAAGACCTGCTTAGGCTGTCAGCCAAGATGTTTTGGACACCTGGAACATGGACAGCAATGAGCTTGAGGTGGTGTTTCAGTACCCAATACCAGACCCTCATTGCCTCCCTGCAGAGTGGATAGGAGTGAGTCCCCCCCGGTTTGTTCATGTAAAAGATGACGGACATGTTGTCCATCTGAATGAGAAGAGGACCCAGAGATAAGTCTGCTTGAAACACCTGCAAGGCATTCAGGAATGCTCACATCTCTAGAACATTGATGTGGAGCAATTACTCGTCTACTGACAGGTCCCCTGGGTCTGCCTGGTCTCCAGGTGAGTGCCCCAAATGAGATCCAAGGCATCTGTGGTCAGAACTAATTTTGGGGGCTCGTGTCGGAAGAGGACCCCTGCTGATAGATTGAGTGGATCCAACTACCAGGTTATAATCCTGCGGACTGGGTCAGAGACCAAGACCAGTTAGCCTAAGTCATTGGAACTCTGGTCCTATTGCACCCTGAGTGTCCATTGAAGGACCCTCATATGGAGGTGAGCCATGGGAACTGTAGGAATGGTTGCCGCCATGTGACCGAGGAGTCTCAGATAGACTCGGTTGGGACATGAGGAGCCGAGGATATTGATCGGGCCTGATCCTGAAGGCGATCCGTCCTGTCTGGGGGAAGGAAGGCCATGCGCTGTACTGTCTCTTTGAACTGGAGTCTCTGGCTGGGTCATCGGGACTACTTTGGTATATTCAGGGTGATTCCCAACTCTCAGAAGAGTGTAAATGTGTCTCTGAGAGTGTGAACCAGCTGTTCTCGCATGGGAGCCACCAGGAGCCAGCCGTTCAAGTAGGGAAAGATGTAATGGCCCCGTTAATGCAAAGCTGCAGCCACCACTGCTAGGCACTTGGTGAAGACTCTGAGAGTGGAGCAAAGGCCGAATGGCAAGGCTCAAAACTGATAATGTCGGCCCTGTGAGAGGAAGCGCAGGAACCTCCTGTGAGGCTGGAAGGCTAGAATGTGCAGGTATGTGTCCTGCACATCTAGAGAGCACAGTCAGTCCCCCTGGTGCAGGAGGGGGACCAGATCTGGCAGTGTGACCATTCTAAACCTCTTGTACTCAATGAATTTGTTCAGAAAACTGAGATCCAGGATGTGCCGAAGGTTCCAGGTCTTTTTGGGAACTAAGAAAAAGTGGGAAGAAAATCCCTTTCCCTTTTGAGCCAGGGTAGCTGGCTCTATAGCCTGCTTTTGTAGGACGGCCTGAATTTCTCCTTTGATCAGGGGGACATGAGAAGGAGGATAGTGGGAGGACACTGGGTGGAGTTTCCGGAGGCACTTGTTCGAACTCAAAAATATGATCTCTATGAGCTGAAGAACCCAGAGGTTTGTCATTATTTTGCTCCAACCCTTGAAATAGAGGGAGAAGTGACCCCCTACAACTTCTCCCACTGACTCCGCTGGAGAAGAGGGGTCTGACAAAGAGTCATTGTGTGCTCCAGGAGTAGGCAGAGGGGCCTGGGAGGACTTTGGAGTCCAAGAAGCAGAGCTTTCCAGATGTCTGGGAGGTGGCCTTTCTTTTATAGCCTCCCCTCTTCTGAGGCTGGTTTTAGGGCTGCTGACCTGAAGGCTTCCAAAATGGCCTCTTCTTAAAGGGTTTTTGGTCCTCTGTATACATTTTTTGGATGGACCAAATGGACTTCCTGGAGTCTTGGAGTCAGCCGATCAGTTTCTCTGTCTCATCTCCAAAAAGGACCGATCCCTTGAAGGAGAGGTCCAAGATGCCCGACTGCAGATCCTGAGAGAATCCTGAGACTCTAAGCCAGGCATTGTGCCTGAGGCAGATGCCCTAAGCTGCCACTCTGGCCTCCTTATCCGCAGAGTCGTATGAGGCACACAAAACATGGGTGCCTACATCCGAGCCCGATTTGAGGAGATCCAGGAGCTCAGTTTTCTGTGCTAGGTCTAGAAGGGCCTGAGATATCTCCATAGCTTTCTCCCATAGGGCATTTTCGTATTGTACCATGTGTGTGAGAAAGTTAAGGGACCTGATGAAGCAAGTGGAGAAGGAATAAACATTTTTGCCCATCTGGTCGATATATCTGGACTCTTGGTCGGGAGGGTGAGTACTCAGGTGTTTGGGCTTCTTTGATCTATTGTAAGCAGCTGTAATCACCATAGAGTCCTCCATAGGGTGTTTTGCCAGGAAAGACGCCTCCCTAGGGGCTCTATACAGCCTGTCCAACTTCTTGGAGATGGCGTTGGTGGTGGATGGGTGCTTCCAGGTTAACCTTGTGAGGTCCTGGAAGGTGCCTATGAAATGAAGCATCACTAGAGGCTTGGGCACCTTCTGCCTCAGGTACGTTGCCAACCTCCACCTCTCCGGATCCAGGTCCTTGGTCTCCCATCTCTTTGAGGCCTTGATATGCCTTATAATGTCCATAAATGTTGGGACATCAGGAAGCAACCTGGGGGTGTCTTAATTATCCAGGGAGGAAGGGTGACCCCTAGGTTCAGAATGGTCTGAGCCTGAGGGTGAAGAACTATGGCTGGTGTCCACCAAGCAGGAGAATGAACAGCTAGAGCGATGTCGGCTATGGGACCGACACTCGCTATGGAACCGGTGCCCGCTGTGGGACTGACGCTGGGTATGAAACCAGTGATGGTGACGGCTGGATGAGCAGGAGTACTTGCTGTGACACCACCCTCTGTATGGGGCTCTTCTGCAGCAGTCATCCAGGCTCAGGGTATGGTCCTTAGGAGCAGGAGATGGTTGTTTAGGCTCCTGGTCCTTGTTGTGGTCTGGCTGTGACTCAGGCTCCACATTCATGGGCTTCTTGTGGGGGAGAAAGTCTCCTTTGACCTGGTTCCACCAGAAGGAGTAGAATTCCTGGATCTGGTCCTTGGAGAATTGTGGACCAGACTGGCCTGCTGGCGACTGAGGAGCTGGCATTGGCTTTCCCAGAACCAGAGCACCCTATGTCCGGGGGTCCGGTGTCTGAGGTGGCGGCAGAGCCAGAGGCGAGATGGGGAGGTTAGAAACCCCATCTTGCCTAAGAGTAATCAGCCAGAAGCCTCCATTAAAGGGTGAGGAGACCACCTCAACCAGTGAGAGAGAATGGGCCAGTGAGGAAGTTGGAAAATCCCATTCTGATGTCCGGGAAGGCAACCCCTTAGTGGGAGGCTGCTTGGTGGAGTCCAGAAGGGATGCAGCCATTGGCTTGGTTGGGGCCTTAGGTGAAGGCACCAGAGTATGGGGCAGGGGCGTTGGGTGCTTGTATGAGCCTGACATCTGCCCCTGACAATGGGGAGTCTTGTCCAAGGCCTTGGATGAGGCCAGCATTGTAACTGAGTGGGCAGGACCCAAAGCATCACCACCCAGCTTCTGGCCAGTTCCAGCCCCTAAGGTGGAGGGTGACCCTGCTGGTGTGGCCTTCACCTTGAGGGGCGTCAGGATAGAGCTCAAAACCCCTGACTCTGACTTGCTCCTGCCGGACGCCAGGACGATGGCAGGAGGCTTTGCTGCTGGCTGCATGGAGGAGGTGTGGTCCAACTGGGAGGAATAGTCCGAGCCCCCGTGGGATGAGGAGCCAGACAAAGATTTCTTGTGGAGCGGGGACCTGGAACGGGAGCATCCCCAGGTCTTTTCCCGGTCCTTAGACTTGCGTTTCCCTGAGTCATTTCACTTCTCTTTGTGTGGCTTCAAGGAAGAGGCGGAGACCGAAGAAGAAGAAGAAGAAGAAGGACTCTTCCCCGCTGGGTGAGTCTGCATGGCAGCAAGCTGCTGCTCAAGGAGGTGAGCCTTAAGGGCCTTCTGGTAGTGGTTCTGAGTCTGGGAGTTAAACTGATTGCAGTGCCCACAGGCCGCGGTGTTGTGGTTCGGGCCTAGGCAAAAAAGTCAGGCCTCATGGCCGTCCTTCGATGGCAGTTGATTGCCGCAGGTGCACTTGGATTTTGTTCATTCTGTGGACGAAATGGATGATGCTGGAAGACATGCAGAAAGCAATGAAATTAGAAGACTTTGTTAGTAAAAGGAAGAACTAAACACTGAAAGCACACTGGCTGTCAAACTGTTGCAAGAAGGCATCCGAGGAGCCAATACCAATGGGTTGACGGCAGGAAAAGAACTGATGTGGGGCTGGGGGCTGCCGCTTTCATACCGTTGGTCAACGTCAGGGCAGAACTGACTATGGAGGCAGTTCCCCACTGAAGACTGCTAGCTGGAAGGTTTCCATGGGGTCCTGGCGCCTTGCAGCTTAGTTCTTAAGGTCACTGCCTGCTGCAAGAGCTCTCACTTGAAGTAAGATTGTACTTTCGTTATAGCAAGTCCTTCATTAAAGCAAGGGATGCTGTACTTGCTATGTGGTCATACTGTAATGAGGATCAGGTTTATAGCAGGATTCTGAAAACAGACTTTAGATCACTTTGCAGCATAACCCATCTACTCCCTTCACAGCCTGCATCCTGTAAAAAAAAGCAGTATTGTGTCTTTTGTTTTTTTGTTTTTTTTTGTTTGTCTTTTTTCCCCACCTCCCATGCTTCGCTGGCCCCCACTCCTTCAGGCTCCACAAGTTACCCCCGGCCCCACAGCCCTTACCCAGTCCTCCTCTGGTCCTCAGATCGCAGCCGATCCCTGAGATATCCCAGCATATCCCTTCGCCGGGTGGGTCCCCCTTCTCCGAGGGGGAAGGGCACCGGGAAGGGGGATGTCCCCAGCACACACTACTTAGGGCCCAGGGATGCTGCTGAGGAACAGGAAGCCCTGGGAAGGTACTGGAGGCACTCAGGGAATGGAGAGCCATCATAAGGCAGCCAGCGAGCAATTTTCCGCTTTCTGTTGGGGGCAGCGTAGTGACATCATGGCATATGCCGACATCCACTCCTCCCCCAGTTGACTTTGGGCCGTGCATCCTGTGATACTCCCAGCCTCCGCTAGGAGCCAGCAGGCGCTGGACCAGTCCTCTACCTTCCCCCCCGGAGAAGGAGAGCTGTCTATAGGACGCTTGATCCTTCCCCCGGACGGCCCTCCAGTGACCCGGCCTGCTCTCAAACCTGGTTGGCGCCGCATGAAATCCAACCGCTGTGCCGGTGGGCTGGCGTACCTTTTTTTTTTAATGTACCTCTGTGACTCAGCTCTCTCTCTCCTGGTCCCAGCAGTTCCAACTACAGTATGCATCCTTCACTCGCCTCACCAGTGTCTCTGGTGGTTTCAACCACACAGCAGCTCCTCTCCTTCTCTCAACCTCATGTTTATTTGTCTCAAGTAGTCCGCAGCAGTTCCAACTACAGCATGCCTCCCTCATGTTTATTTATCCCAAGCAGTCCCTGCAGGTAGCAAACCGGAGACTACACTACCCAGGAGACTAAGGAGTGGATGTTAGGCAGCACTCAAACAACCCCAATACACCAACAGCCACTAGAATGTATATTGTTTGTAAATCTTTGTTTGGCAGTATTCACACCACCAGGAATGGAGGTGGGAGACCAACAGCTGACTGAGACGGGAGTCAAATGGGAGCCAAACAGACCGTTCGCTATAGCCGAGAATTCACTATATCGAGGTTCATTATAGCGAGGGGTTACTGTACATGCCTGATGGCATTTTTCTCAAGATTTGCCTTCCATGTGTTTCCTAAACACCCATGCCAGGTCATGTCAGATGAATCTAATCAATTTCTTTGACTGGGTGACCAAAGTAGTAGACCAGGGAGGGGCTGTGGACATGGTCTACCTAGACTTTAGCAAGGCATTTGACACAGTCCCACACAAAAGGTTATAAATTAGCCAGCCTGAGAGTGGGTTCCAGGGTGGTAGCCTGGGTAAAACATTGGCTGGATAACAGGTCACAGAAGGTAATAGTAAACAGAGTCCACTCTGAAGAAAGGGGGGTTACTAGTGGGGTACCACAGGGTTCAGTACTGGGTCCACTCCTTTTTAATGTATTTATAAGTGACATTGCAGATGGACTGGAAGGAAAAGTACACCTCTTTGCAGTAGACACAAAGATCTGCAACAGGGTTGCTACACAAGGGGGCATGGAAAGGATGAGAAGGGACTTGGCAAGGTTGGAGGAATGGTCAGAAGTATGGCAGCTTGGGTTCAATGCAAAGAAGTGCAAAATAATGCACCTGGGAAACAAATACTCAGGGGAAGAGTACTCAGTGGGGGTGGGGGGGTAGTAACAACAGCAAAAATGGAAAGGGACTTGGGGGTAATCATATCAGATGACCTTAAGGTTGGCAAGAAATGTGAGAAGGCAGTAGGGAGGGCTTGGGGGATACTGGGATGTATAGGGAGAGGCATCACCAGCAGAAAACAGGAAGTTGTTTCCCCTCTGTACAGACAGTTGGTGAGACCCCATCTGAAGTACTGCATCCAGTTCTGGAGACCCCATCTCCACAAGGACATAGACAGCATGGAGGCAGTCCAGAAGAGGGCAACTAAAAATGGTGCAGGATCTGCAAGAGAAGCCATATGAGGAGAGACTAAAGGAGCTTAATATGTATACCCTTGAGGAAAGGAGGGAGACGGGGGACATGATAGAAACTTTTAAGTACCTCAGTGGAATCAACAAAGTCCAAGAGGGAATCATCTTTTAGAAAAAGAAATGTGCAAGAATAAGGGGACACAATTTGAAGATAGAGGGGGGACGGCTCAGGGGCAATGTGAGGAAGTATTTTTCACAGAGAGGGTAGTGGACGCATGGAAAAGCCTTCCTGAGGAGGTTGTGAGGTCTAAAACTGTGGGAGAATTCAAGAATGCATGGGACAGACATAAGGCAATTCTTGTGGGGGGTAGGAAGAAATAGACTGTTGGTTAACTAGGATCTGCAGCTTATCCAGTAGGTAGGGAAACGGGCAGACTAGGTGGGCCAAACAGTTCTTATCTGCTGTCAAAGTCTATGTTTCTATGTTTCTATGCCATGAAAGATCACATTAA
Source organism: Neoceratodus forsteri (assembly GCA_016271365.2). Lineage (NCBI taxonomy): Eukaryota > Metazoa > Chordata > Ceratodontiformes > Ceratodontidae > Neoceratodus > Neoceratodus forsteri. Next base: position 216,950,606 of record CM028133.1, read on the forward strand.
GGAGCAGTCACACAAGAATGGTAACATTGTTTGGTTGTCATATTGCATGTAAAGCCCTTTAGAAGACCGAACAACACTGTGAGCATATTCTGAGATATTCAGAAGTAGGCATAGATTCCACACTGAAGCCAATTTGGATATCTAATGATCAGCTCTGGAGAGGGTAATATGCACATCACAACCATAATTAGGTCAGCCTAGCATTCTCTGAATCTCCCTAATGTACTGGGAACAAATTGCCCTTACACGTCTATTATTTCTATACTGTTGTGTTATGTTGCATTGCTTGTAGTATTTTATTTATTTATTGAATTTTGTTGACCGGGTAAGCCCACTGAGCCCCTAAGGTCCCTTTTTCAGGGGTGACCCGGGAATAAACATTAAGAAGACATACGTTAGAAAAACGTAGAGGAAGTACAGACGAATACAGTATCCAGCTGTTTACGCATTGCAGATATGACATTGGTTAGTTGTTGTACATTACATTATTCATCGGCTAAAACCTGATGAAGACAATCCAGTAGTTATCCTTGGTACCCAAGTACAGGATCATTAATAGGGAAGGAGAGCGAAGTGCATATCTTGCTAGGGGCTAACTTATAATTAGTTGAACAGTCTGCAGTGTTATCTGCAGTAGTGACCGAAGCGGAGGAAGTACACCCCTTCCTTTAATGCGTGGCTAGGTCCTGTGGCAAACGCAGGTGCTCCTGTCAAACAGGTGAGCCTTGAGCTTGGTCCGGAAGCAGGTGATGGACTCTGCCTCCCGTACCTCCAGGGGGAGGTTGTTCCAAATGGAAGGAGCAGTGTACGTGAAGGACCTGGAACCTGCTTTGGTCCTGGTTTTGGGAACCACGAGGAGAGTTTGGCCAGAAGTTCTTAAGCTCTGCGGGCTGGTCTTAAACCCTAATGAGACCTTGGAGGCTGGGGGGAGGTGTGGGGCCCAGTAACTTAAATGTATGGCAGAGGGTTGGGTAGTTGAGCCGAGCTTCCAGAGACAGCCAGCTGAGCCAAGCTTGAGGTACGCAATGGTAAATCCTCGGGTGTGAAAGGGTGGCAAAGCGGACTATCTTGTTGTAAAGGGCCTGCAGCCTACCAAGCTCCATCGTGGCTGCACCCTGGAGGACTGGGGCTGCGTAGGTGAGCTTAGGGAGAAGTACGCTAGCGGCAATGGCTATCCTAGCTTCAGGGATAATCTGGTCCTTTATTCTATAAAGGATACCAAGTTTCCCATGGATGGCCTTGGTGATTAGGTCAACGTGGTTTTTTTTAGTGTGAAGCCTTGGTCCAGGGTAAGACCAAGGTATTTCGTGGAGGTGACCACCTCGAGTTTCTGACCCCTCCTGGTTTGAAGCTGGAGGAGTTTTGCCCTCTCGGGTCCCAGTGATCTTGGCCCGAACAGCATCACCTTTGTCTTTTTGGTGTTTAGTACCATACTGTTCAGAGTTAGCCAGTCCTCCATCTGAAGGATGTCCTCTTGGAGGGCTGACCCCAGTTCAGTTAGGTTCTGGGAGGCTCTGTAGATGACAGCATCATCAGCATACTGGATAATGCTGCTGTTCTCCAGTGTAAATGTAGGTCATTTATGAATAGCGTGAAGAGAAGTGGGCAGTATTGACCCTTGTAGTGCGCCTTCTTTGAGTGTTGATAGGTTGGAGACATTGTCATTCCACTTGACCCTCTGGGTGCGTCCGTGGTAACTCCGAACCACCCCAGGCGTGGGCGATCAGGCGAGTAGGCGCATTTTGTATAAGGAGGTGGTGGTTAACCAAGTCGAGCGCTTTTGAGAGGTCAATGAAGACCGCTCCTGTACTGGTCCCAGTCATTGCTGCTCAGGACTTCAGTCAAGAACTTGTTAGCGCAGTGTCTGTCCTGTGCTTGGTTCGAAGTCATGCTGAGACGGAGAGAGATTACCTGGTGTATTTCCAGGTATTCTCGGAGTTGTGCAAACAAGCTTCTCCTGAACTTTAGCAACAGCACACAGCAGGAGATAGGCCTGTAGTTCCTCAATTGGCTCTGTGGACCCCCCTTTGTGTATAGGGATCACTAGGGCCTGCTTCCAAGGCTCAGGTACCGATCCCTCAGTAATGGACCGGTTTATCAGCCAGGTTAAGGGCTTCACTAATGCTGGGGCACCGTCCTTGAGGATTCTAGTCTGGATCCCATCAGGGTCCCCAGATCCTCTCGAGCGCAGGGATTTAAGGATGCTCAAAACTTCCTTTGTCCTAACCAGCCTCAAGTGGAACAAAGGGCGATCAAGGTCTGGGGGCTGATGTGCATTATGCTCGCTCCTGTTGTCAGCGGGTTCCGCCTTGAACGCTTCAAGGTTCGTGAAGTAACTGTTGAGGGCCTCTGCTATTAGAGGTCCCTCATCAATTACTTGTCCATTGGCCATGATTGGGCCGGGCATGGTTTTCTGTTTATTTCCTTTGAGGAGTTCATTAATGTAAGACCAGAAGAACCTCGGGTTCCCAAGATTAGTTTTTTGGAGGTTGGTGATATATTCTTTTTTGGCTTTTTTTATGGCCGTTTTGCATTGATTTCTAAGGGCCCTGTAGCTGGATAAGTCTGCAGGTAGCACTGTGTTCCTGAACTTTTTCCAGGCCTTGTCCTGGGTGGACATCAGGGCTTTTAGGGGGGGCAGGATCCACCTATAGCAGTTTCCCTTTACTCTGTGAGTTTTCATTGGAGCTAAGAGGTCAGTGGTTCTGGTGAGGGTTATATGAAAATATTCAACGGCCTCCTCCAGGTTAAGTAGGTTTCTTATAGGGCTCCAGTCAATGCCATTTAAGAGCCCAATGAATTGGCCAGGGTGGAATTTGGAGTAGTCCCTGGTTGTGATCATTCTGGGCGGGACTTTTTTCGCGTTATTTTTCCAGATGGCAAAAATCGTCGAGTGGTCACTCAAGGCATCAGCCAGGGTACCAGCCATTTTTACATTACTATGTATATTGTATTGTATACTAGTATATTGTCTTGTTGTATGAAAAGCCCAATAAAATGATTTAAAAAACACCTAAAATGAAAAGTCTTTCAGGGAACCTGGAAAACCCATCTTGAGTTATAGTGTATTGCTTCCTAAGGGCTGTAGAAAAAAAATGCCTACACTTTTCCACGAATGTATTTGTCTGCCTGCACTCCTCCCCCCAGGTCTCACTTGCAAAGTAGCCTTGGCCCAGTGTGCCCTTCCTGTTTGCCAATTTTCAGCAAATAAATAAATTCTTAGATAGTGGCAGCTGTACACCAGGGCACCTAGGGCATGTGCCCTGGTAATCAAATGCTGTTCCCCAATTTCTGACCCATGTAATGCAGGAGCTACCAACATAGGAGCAACACATGTAGTTTGTATTGGTGCCCTGGCTGCCAGCTATTGTGCCTCCAGTGTGCCATTGTAACAGTGGTTAAAGCTGCTACTGTTCTCATATATCATGAATTGTTATTGGCTCCCCTGTGGTTTTTAGAGGATACTGTTATGTGGGCAGATCAGTATAGGGCTCTTTTAGCCATGCATTGGAAGAGAACTAATTAGCTCTTTATTTAGTAAGTAGGTAAAATTAATTTTTCCTGCTTTATAACTGTCTGACCCTTGAGTTGTTCCATTTTTTTCCTTCTGTTCAGGCCCCTCACTGTCACCTTCATCCCAGATCACTGTTTCCCACCACAGTCGAGGTCAGTGGGGATCAATGAGGAGCAGGGCCAAGTCATGCCTCTTGAGGCCTTGAATGTCGTAGCATGGGGGGAGGATTGTAACATCTCCCAATGAAGCAGGCTCCCCCGCCATTAAGGGCTGCTGTGATGCTCAGATTGGGATGTCTCCGTCCCTGACATGCTCCAACCACGGCTTCCTGACTCCTTTCCAAAATGTGGGTCACCAGCATGGAAATGCAGCATCCTTCCCCTGTGCAGTCAGAAGACCCTGATATAATTAATTTTAACCAGCCTGTTCCATGTAACTTAAAAGTGGAGTCTGGAAGAGTATAACAGTCCTTCTCCTAGTTTAAGTAGTGAGTGATATTTGCGTATGCTGTAGTAGAAACTCTAAATGGGAGAATTATCCGAGACTTACCTTGTCACTCTTTTAGAGAAAGCTGTCGTCGGGGGCACTGACTCCTGCATCTTCTAGAAATAACACACAGTCCATGCACTTCACCATTTAAATATGCATGGCTGCTCTGGGAAGAGAGGGGCTTGTTTTGTGCCATTAATGTGGCACTTTTTCAAAGGTGAAAAACTGCCATGTTAAGAGCAATAAATGCATTCGGTGGTTTTGCTATGGACTGTGGAGCCACACTTTGGGACAAATTCCTCGGCACCATTTTATATTAGATGTGAGTAAATAAGCAATTTTTTCACACTAACATTGCTGTTTGTAATTTGTGTTGGCTGGAAGTGGTGCGAGTGTGGAGCCCTACTGTTTTGATTTTTGTTATTTTTTAGCTTGCTGCACCAAAATCCCCAGTGGCAACCCCCCCCCTTTAGTCCTATTACCCATACTCATACTGTATATCCCTAAATGCCATTCTCCCTCAGGAATCTACCCAGTCCTGTGTGTCATTGAGTTATAGGTCAGGAAGCATAGGCAAAACAGAAAAAGTCATAAAATTCACAATTAAGTGTTTTATTATTAGCAATAAACACAAAATAAACAAGCATTTGTCAAGGCCGAATGTTGTCTCGCTGGCATTGGCATTGGTAGTGCCAGAGTTAGAGATGCATAATAGGAATGGCAGTGAAGTATTGAAGTGACGCCAACCCCACCCCTACCCTGTAGAGAGTGACAGGCACTGGGTGTGCCTTTGGGTCATCAGCTATAACGCTCATGCCATTGTACCTCACCCTACCCTGTAGACACTGACAAGTGTCATGGTGTGCTTTGGTGTCTTTGGGCATTATACTTACCCCATTCCATAAGGCAATACACTGACAAGGGTGCAGAATAGAAGAATGGGGTGAATTTTGTGGTCAAACAGTGCAAAGCACACCATGATGCCCGTCAGTGGTTGCAGGGTGGGGGTGGGATGGCATGATCATTACATCCGATGATCCCAAGTCACACCCCTGGTGCCTGTGAGTCTGTACTGGGTGGGGTGCTACAGTTGGAAACCCTAACACTGTAGGCATGTGGTGGTATTTTCACTCCAGATTTTCAACATGGGCTGTTTGTGAGCCCACCTCATGACAAGCGGCACAATCAGTTTGTTAGCTGAAAGGTGGTTTTGCACAGCAGCTATTCCATTTGGTGACACAGGAACAAAAACACATTTTGGGCAGGATGTGGAGAATGGCAACTGTATTGTTCATGAGGAGGCATAAAAAAATGGCAATGTTGAAAATCTGGTGAGAAAATATAAAAAATTGGTGAAGTCATGAGCATGCATAGAAACTCGCAACACGTCAATAACCTAATTTTTTTGGGAGTCCTGTTACCCACATTTTATATAGGCATTTTGGGACCTCCCTCATGAACAGTGGCACTGTGATTTTGTTAATCTGTCCGAGTTGATTTCCCACAGCGACGCGCCATTGTTGCCACAGGTGCAGAAACACATTTTGGGCAGGATGTGAAAATGACAGCTGTACTGTTCATAAGGAGGTGTGAAAAATGCCATTGTTGAAAATTGGCATGGAAATATTGCAAATTGCAAAGTTACAAGGGTGTATGGAAACTGCACAGCGCACGCTTGTAACACAGTCATTTTATGGACTTCGGCACAAATTTTCCAACATAGGCATTTTAGGACCTCTGCTCATGTACAGTGTCACCATCATTTCCTCAAACTGTCCCAAAAAGTGATTTTGCACAGCGACCATGCTATTCTGCGCCGGACGTGCGAAAACACATTTCGGGCAGGATATGTAAAATGACAGCTGTAAGGTTCATCAGGAGGTATTGAAAAATGCCTATGTTGAAAATCCAGAGTGAAAATATTACAAATGCACGACGTTATGAGCGTGCATGGAAACAGCACAATGCACATTCATAAAGCAGCCATTTTTTGGAGTTTTGTCACCAAATTCGCAACATAGGCTTTTTGAGAGCCCCCCCTCATGAACAGTGGCACTGTCATTTTGTTACTCAGTCCCAAAAGGTGATTCTGTGCAGTGACCGTGAAATCACCTTTTGGGACCGAATAATGCCATGACAGTGACTGAATTCATGAGGAGGGGTCCCAATAACCCCATGTTGAAAATTTGGTGCACAAATTCCAAAAAATGCCCTCAATATGCACCAAAGTTGAAAAAAAACTATTTATGCCATTATACAGCTTATTGGCATTTCTTCAGTTCGCGGTCGGCTTTGAAGAGTGCAGACGTGTTCCCGGTCCATCAAAGATCATCGTGCCAGACTCTGGAGGTAAGTATGGGGTGAAGGGGGGTGTGGGAAGGCAGGCTGTGCAGAGGGTGGGCGGGGGTTGCGGGAGGGGCAGGGAGGCGCGATGGACCGTTTCTTTTTCACAGCTTTTTAAAAGAAAAAAAAACACAGCGGGATGGTTTTGCTTTGCAGAACTTTTGGCATGCTGGGGTGAGCTCCCAGCATGCCACCTAAGTCTTTCTTTGGGGGGGGATTCTGTAGCCGATAGGGGATTGGGCACATCCGTCAGCACATACTGGTGGGGAACACAAGCCGAGGGGGATTGGTGACCCCCTCAGCAAGCAACAACAGGGGGGCAGGGACACATTATGCCGACAGGGAGTGGGCTCCCCCACTGGCAAAATACAAGGGGACGGGGACAAATGCAGATGGGGATTGGGCTAGCCGGCAAGAAAACTGTTGGGGGGTGCATAATGCGGAAGTTGGGCACCCCTTGGCATACATTCTAAATGGGAGGGGGCACATTATGCCAACGGGGAGTGGGCTCCCCCATCGGCATTGTGACAGGCAGCAGCAGCAGTCACTGCCGCCATGTTGCCTGCACGTCAGGAGACGTGTTGTGGTCACGCTGCATGAGAGCTTTGCTCTCATTGTTGCTGACCTTTTCTTTGTTCTGGTGGCCACATTAGAAAAGTGTGAGGTCACTGCCTGCTGCTGGCTGATTGGGAATGAGGGCGACCTTTTGATGCGTGTCCTGCATTCGCCCTAACAGTGACTGCGTGCTCTCCCAATGTGCTATTATTACTAGTATGTTGGTTGCGCATGCGCGAGCCAACATCAAAATTAAAATTGTGGAGGATAGCTCTTATATAGGCAGTTCAAACAAAACAAAGTCCTTCATCTATTGTATATGCTAAAGGGATGTCAGCTACTTGTATTCAATCAGCCTCACAAGAGGCCTTTGACCAGCTGCAGGACTTTCTTTTTAAGTCCAAATTGATATTAAATGCAAAGAAATCACAAGTGATGATGTTCCATAGGGGGAAAAATGCTGAGCCCAGCTGAGAGGACCATTCAAATTGAATTCTTTTCATGTTCCAAACTAGAACACATTGAATATTATAAATATGTGGTGATCCATCTGGATGAACGTCTTAAATAGGACGTACATATTAATGCAATTGTAAAGAAGGTTGGAAAATATTTAGGATCTCTGTATAGAAGAAGGAATTGTATGTCAGATGAAACTAGGAAGCATATTATAAGTATTATGGTAATGCCTGGAATAGAATATGGAGACATTGAGTATGCTGGAGCCTCACAAAAGCAACTAAATAAATTGGGCATTATGTACAATAGGCTAGCTGGATTCATTTTAAATGTTCCCAGAAGAACGCATAGGATGGATATGTACAGGGATTTAAAATGGTCATCATTGCATGACAGAAGGAATCTTCACACCATTTTATTCATGGCAAAATGTATAAGGGGAAAGGTTCCTGATTATATAATGGAATACATTCAATTCAAAATTCCCAAAACAGGCCTCAGATCAGCAGATGGACTACAATGTTCACTACCTAAATGTAGAATGAAACTGGGTAGGAATCATTTCATATATAATGAACCAGCTAACTGGAACAAACTACCAATTTGCTTGAGACCTAGTGATAGGAAAATCCAGGTAGGGAAAATAAAAGCCTGGTATATACAGTATTACATACAAACGAGACTTTAACTAGGTGACTCAATGATAGTAAGCAGGGAAGGATGGAAGGGGGGGAGCTTAGTATTGTATCATTTAAAGGGAGGTATATGTGTTATGAATAGTGTCCTACTTAGCTGTAACTAGTGATAGTGAAATTATGTGTGTGTATGTAGCTCTCCATTTTGGAATCTGTGTATATTTATTGTATATTAGTATGAATCCAGTATTTAATAATGTGTATTGAACTTGATGTATATGAGTGTAAAAATAACTGGAATCTTACCTCTTGGACCTCACTGGAAATGAGCCTCAGCTCAGTTGAGTTATCCAATTCATGTGTTCATGAAAAATGAATAAAAGTTTTTACTACTTACTATTACTACTATCTAGATAGTCATATTTGTCTAGACTAGCATGTATTGAGTGCCTATACTAGTCAAGAATCAGTTGTCTAGTTAGACAGTGTAAGATAACATATTGAAATGCTATAGCCAAGGTTTATTTGCATCAGGTCCCTGGTGTGGACTTGGAGCAGGTGCCAAGTGTTTAGGCAGGGGAGAGTGTAACTCCGCCCCCACGTGTGGGGCTTTTCTTAGTTTGTCCCTGGGGCGCAGTTCTGCCTCCCAGTTGCCGTAGCCCACCAGTCCTAGTCCTGTGTTGCTGCCTGTTGCTTCTGCTGGTTCCCTGTGCCTTGTTCTCCGTAAAGGGACCAGACGAGTTTATAAGTAATGACCACCAACTTGGCAGAAATGTGGAGCACTTTTCAGCTTCTGTGCCCTTGATATTGTGGCTGACCTGAATATGCAAGCTGGTTTCAGCCAGCTCAAATGCTGTAATAGCGCTATGGTACTCTTTGTTAAAGCCACTGTGGCAACTCTAGCCAGACATCCCCTTTATGTGCTCTGACCCCATGGGAGAGTAGTAGCAGCATTGGGGGCCCAGAAGCACTTGGAGGGGAAAATAAAATAAAATGTTAGAAAGTGCTCCTTAGCGCTATTATATTAAAGGGGCACATACACCTTTCAGAGCAGCCGAGGCTGCTGTAGAAAGAAACAGCCCTGCCTGCCACCTGAGGTCATGTCATAACAGAAGGTGTGACAGGAAGGGAGAGATTCTGTCATGCCCCATTCTGCCACCATACGATAGGGCAGAGGGGCATCTAATGAACTGTGGGGCAAGCAATTATTGAAATGACTTTGTTCATCTGCACAAAGACTTAAAAATTGGGACTGCTCCTAAACTGTTTGTATGGCAGCCATTTTGTGATCCTTTGACCCTTAGCCCAGCCAATCAGTGCTAAAGGAGCCTCAAGACCTGCAGCTATGGCTCCTGGATTGGGGGTATGAGCAGAGTTCTTGGCACCCAAACGAGCAACCAATCAGGTGTCAAAGGGACCTGCTGCATATTAATTTTAAAGATGGAGAGTGGTGTTCAACTAATCAGAGACTGCCATTTTTTCGGACAGTTGCAGCTCTGGGCAGTCTGGCTGAAGCTCTCTGTGAGATAGGAGGGCTTGGACAGTGTTTAGGGAAAAGTATGGAATTCGGCCTAAGGTTTCCGCAGCCATATCCCAGGAGACGTGCCTACCACTTTATACAATCTGGAAAGCCAGGGTGCATTTGGAGAGCTACTTTGAATCTAAGCTTCTGCAGTACTGGAGAGAAGCCCTTCCACCTGTGAGGAGGGTTGGACTATGTTTTGCCAAATGCCTGAAGTGTCATCTGGGTTAAGCAGCCAGATCCCAGTGACTCCACAGACATGTCCTCTTGTCTGGGGATGCCAGTGAAAGATAGCCAAAGCAGTTGTGATGTGAAGCTTCAATCTGAAATTTGCCTAGAGACTCTTTGCTGTTCAGTCGGGAGCAGCCCAGATCTACCTGCAGAAGTGTTTGTGTTCACACCCAGAGAAGTCACTGAGACTGCATGATTCCTGAGCTCCAAATAGAAATCACCACCCGAGGGATGGTCTGGGGAGTCAGCCCAGTATTGCCAGTGCTAGGCAGTGCTGAACATTTGCCCCATAGAACTAGAAGCCTTGATATGTAGCGTAAGCATGTGGCACTGGTCCCCAGTTCTGGCCCAATCCAGCAGCAAGAAGGTGACAAGCTGCAAGACTCTGCAATCAAGGCAGAAGGTGACAAGCTGCAAGCCACCGGCCCCTGAGTCCAAGCTACCATCCACAGAAATGTTAAAAGCCCCAGAGTGAACCAAGCTGTACCTGTCAGACCCTGGGACTAAGAACTCCATAACCATACAGTATGGGCAGGGCTTGCTCTGTCTGGGAAATAGCCAGTTTTGCAATTTAACATTAATTCATCCTTTCAGGGCCCCAATGCTGGCCAACCCACAGCAACAGTTACAGACCTGCACTATTCCTTGTCTGGGTACCCAGGTAGACTCTAGGGACACTGGTACCAGTGGGGAGGTGGGTCTAACAGGTTGTTGCTGTTGGGGTTTAATTTAATGTAAAAAGAATTTTACACACACCCCTGAGGTGTGGGATGCCATATAAAACCCGAGAGTGAAGCTCGAGGTATTTGTAAAGGCATACCACATTGAGGGGTGTGTGTAAAATTCTTGTTATTACCACCTCCCCAGCCACACAGTTTCACACACCTCCCCAGCCTTTATTTTATATAATTGCTGGGGATCATTTTATTGCCACAGCAGTTATATTAAATAAAGTGATTCCAGCCAGCCCGGTGGCACTGAGGGTTGAGGCACTGGATGCCACACCTCACACCACACCGGCGACCCGAGTTCGGGAATGGACTCAGGGCACCAGGGGTCGGCAGGGGAAGGAGAAGATTGACCATCCGGAGGACTGCTCTCCTCTCCTCTCCTGGGGTGGGTTGGGGAGCTTGCCTCTCTCTGTAGTGGCCACTGGTGGAGACCAGGAGCACTACAGAGCTGAGCTACAATTAGCCAAGAAAAGAGAGAAAATGGCATCTTGAGCGACCAGATGATGACTGCCCAGATCCTCACCGCCATGGAGCCCCCGGACAGCCGGGACCAACCTCAGCAGCACCCAGGGCCAAGAAGGTAAGCCGTAAGGCACCTTCTCTCCAGAAGGAGAGAACCCATCCAACGAAGGGATACGCTGGGTTACCCTGGGACTGGCTGAGATATGAGGCGGGAGTTGGTGACTGGGGTTCCCGTGGAGGTGAGCTCAGTCCTTGGCGACCTGAAGGAGAGGACACCCGAGACACAATGGGGAAGTAAAATAGATAATGCAAAAAAAAATAAAAAATAAAGAGATTCCTTTGTAGCCGCAGATTTGGTCCGCACTGGGTCATAATGTCATACGCTTAATAGCATACGGCATTATGGTGAAATCCAGACCAGTGTGCACTCCGAGTTGGACCCCCCCAGAGTTAGAATCTTTAGTGGGGGGGTCCGGGGGTACAACCCCGTAACAGGGGTGTGGGAGCAGAGCCCCCACAGAATAAAAAGAAACCAAGTAATCACGCAACGCAACTGTGCCACACGGCATTCTGCCGTGCGACATATTGACCCCGCGCTGATTTGGTCAGGTTTCAGCTTGGTCTGTGGCTCACGTTTAACACTCTGGCTCCTGTTAAAAGCCTTTACTCTTTTATTTTAGGCAGTTTGAGAAGCAGGTCATCCTTGAACAGTTTATCTTTAAATTAACTTACCACTGACTCCCAACCGGTGGTGAACTGTGAAGCAGTGGGGAAATGATGACTGGCATGGAAGAGTGGATGAGTGGTAGCTGCACATGGATGGAGTGAGGGAAACCTGGCACATGTTCACCGTTATAACCCGTGGGTTGTAATGGAGAAATTATGACCGAGTTTCCCTATGGGAGAAAGCTCTCCCCAGTTATTATGTTAATAAATGACATTGGTCAGGCACTGCGTGGTCCTCAGTTACCTGACCACCGTGTGCTTTTATTTTCCCAGATTTTATGTTGGGTAGAACCCCCACTGAAAATATAATGTTATATCACAGCTAGGCATTTTAAAAAAATATTGTAAATAAAAAATATATAAAACCATAGAAATATAGAATTTGTCAGTAGAAAAGGACCACTTGGTTCATTCAGTCTGCCCAGAAGTTCCCAGTCTATTCTGTCTCCGCAGACCTTCACTGGTCTCCGGCGACCCTTCCCCTTCCCTGCTTATTTTCCATTATTCCCCTATGCTTATAACATGCATGTTTAAATCCCACCACTGTTTTCATCCCCACTACCTCTAGTGGCAGGCTGTTCTAGGCATCCACCACTCTTTCAGTGAAGTAGTATTTCCTAATTTCCCTCCTAAACTTCACCCCTTCAAGCTTCATTGCATGCCTTCCTGTTCTGTTGCACTTCTTCATTTGAAACAGACTCCCCACCTCTACCCTGTTCACCCCAGTGAGATACTTGTAGGTCTCTGTCATGTCCCCCTCTCCTTCTTCTCCTCCAGGGTGTACACGTTGAGATCCCTCAGCCTTTCCTCATATGGTTTCTTGTGCAACCCCTGCACCATTTAATTGTCCTCCTCTTGATTGCTGCCACTCTATGTCCTTTCTGCTATGCAGCCTCCAAAACTGGACACAGTACTCCACGTGTTGTCTCACTAATGACCTGTACAGTGATAATACAACCTCCCTCCTCCTGACCCTAAAATCAGTAACAATCTTCAGGTGTTCTGTGGTGTAGAATAATCTTCATAAGATATGTATAAACATATGTGGATTCCTTTACACAGAAATCAACAGAACCAGAAAGAAAAAAATTATCCTAATTTAGGTGATATAATTAAGCAATGAGGCGATAACCAGTGTTATGTTAATGGGCCTTTAATTACCCACAAATGGTGTAATGCTGCATGAGGCACAGTCAAAGCAGGAAGTGCCTTATTGCTATTGTAATAAAAATATGAATTTTGAGCCTTGCTCAGTATGTGATTATTCTCTGCATGTATGCTAACCAGATATTAACAAAAAGCTAACAGAATGCTTGCAGCCAATTAATAATATCTTTTTTCTCAGACCCTTTTTACAACATTAACTCAGGTTTATCTCAGTTTCCTCTGTCTTTATTTTAGACCTGCCAATCAACTGTTGCTGACAGAAACAAGCATTTGTCAATGCCGAATGTTGATTGCAATGGTGTGTTGTGCACGCTCACTGGCCCTCTGTCAGTCGCTCAGTCTGTTTCGTCCGGTGTTGCAGGCTGCTGTTTTGTACTGGACTCCTGCCTACATTTGCACCTTGTTCTGCCCACTAAGAATTCTGCAGCTGTCCCAACAGAACTCTGTTGAGGTGACTCACTCCCCTCTCTCACTCGTTCATTCTGTGTCTCCTGGTGCTGCAGGCTGCCCTTTTGTGCTGGGCTCCTGCCCTGTTGGTGGCTTTTTCTGCCCACAAATAAATCTGCAGCAGTCCCGACACAGGTCTGTTGAGCCTGCTGACTTCCCCTCCCTCACTCACTCGTTCCATTTCTGCCGGTGCTGCAGGGTGGCCTTTTGTATGGGGCTCCTGCCTGCATTGACACCTTTTTCTGCCAACAACGAAATCCACAGCAGTCATGACAGAGCTCCGTTGAGGTCGCTCACTCCCCGTGTCACTCACTCATTCTGTCTGTCCTGGCGCTGCAGGCTGCCCTTTTGTACTGGGCTCCTGCATCTGTTGGTGCCTTTGTGTGCCCACAAAGAAATCTGCAGCAGTCCCGACAAAGCTCCGTTTAGCTCGCTCACTCCCCTTCTCTCACTTACTCATTCCGTTTCTGCTGGCGCTGCAGGCTGCCCTTTTTTATTGGACTCCTGCCTTCATTGCCGCCTTCTTCTGTCCACAAAAAAATTTGCAGCAGTTACAATAGAGCTCTGTTGAGCTCGCTCACTCCCCCTGTCTTACTTGCTCAGCCTGGGTTCCCCGCTAGTGCAGGCTGTCCATTTGTACTGGGACCCTGCATGCACTGGCACCTTTGTCTGTCCTTCAAACAAATCCGCAGCTGTTCTGACAGAGCTCTGTTGAGGTTGCTCAGTCTCCCTGTCTCACACACTGATTCTGTTTGTCCTGGCGCTGCAAGTGGCCCTTTAGTACGGGACTCCTGCCTGCATTGGCGCCTTTTTCTGCCCACAAACAAATCCGCAGCAGTCCTGACAGAGCTCCGTTGAGCTCACTCAGTCCCCCTGTCTCACTTGCTCATACTGTTTCTCCCACCGCTGCAGGCTGGCCTTTTGTACTGGGCCCCTGGCTGCACTGATGTCTTTTTCTGCCCACAAAGAAATCCGTAGCAGTCCTGAAAGAGCTCCGGTGAATTCGGTCTCTCCCCCTCCGTCACTCGCTCTCTCGTTCTGTTTCTCCCAGTGCTGCAGGCTGCCCTTTTGTACTAGGCTCTTATGTTGCGCCCTTTCTCTGCTCACAAACAAATCCACAGCTGTTCCCACAGAGCTCTGTTGAGGTCGCTCAGTCTCCCTGTCTCACACGCTGATTCTGTTTGTCCTGGCGCTGCAAGCGGCCCTTTTGTACGGGACTCCTGCCTGCATTGATGCCTTTGTCTGCACACAAACAAATCCGCAGCAGTCCTGACAGAGCTCCGTTGAGCTCACCCAGTCCCCCTGTCTCACTCGCTCGTACTGTTTCTCCCACCGCTGCAGGCTGGCCTTTTGCACTGGGCCCCTGCCTGCACTGATGCCTTTTCCTGCCCACAAAGAAATCTGCAGCAGTCCTGAAAGAGCTCCGGTGACTTTGCTCACTCCCCCTCTCTCACTTGCTCTCTCGTTCTGTTTCTCCCAGTGCTGCAGGCTGTCCTTTTGGACCGGGCTCTTGTGTTGGGCCCTTTCTCTGCCCACAAACAAATCTGCAGCAGTCCCGACAGACCTCAGTTCAGCGCGGTCACTCCCTCCTCTCACTCGTTCAATCTTAATGTGTCCCATGCAGCGATTCCCCACAGCGACCGTGCTATTCTGTGGCAGGAGTGCAAAAACACATTTTAGCTACGATGTGAAAAATGGCAGCTGTAACATAGAAACAGAGACTTTGACCGCAGATAAGGACCACTAGGCCCATCTAGTCTGCCCATTTCTCTACCTACAGGATAGGCCGCAGATCCTAGTTAACCAACAGCCTATTTCTTCCTACCCCCACAAGAATTGCCTTATGTCTGTCCCATGCATTCATGAATTCTCCCACAGTTTTAGACCCCACAACCTCATTAGGAAGGCTGTTCCATGCATCCACTACCCTCTCTGTGAAATAATACTTCCTCACATTACCCCCTGAACCGCCCTCCTTCTATCTTTAAATTGTGTCCCCTTGTTCTTGCAAGTCTCTTTTTCTGAAAGATGCTACCCTGTGTCCACCACTCTCTCCGTGAAAAAGAATTTCCTCACATTACCCCTGAGCCGTCCCCCCTCTAACTTTAAATTATGCCCCCTTGTTCTTACACATCTTTTTTTCTGAAAGATGCTACCCTCCTGGACTTTGTTGATTCCACTGAGGTACTTAAAAGTTTCTATCATGTCCCCCCTGTCCCTTCTTTCCTCAAGGGTATACATATTAAGCTCCTTTAGTCTCTCCTCATACAGCTTCTCTTGCAGACCCTGCACCATTTTAGTTGCCCTCCTCTGGACTGCCTCTATCCTGTCTATGTCCTTGCGGAGATGGGGTCTCCAGAACTGGACAAAGTACTCCAGATGGGGTCTCGCCAACTGTCTATACAGAGGGATAACAACTTCCTGTTTTCTGCTGATGATGCCCTCTCCCTATACATCCCAGTATACCCCCAGCCCTCCCTACTGCCTTCTCACATTGCTTGCTAACCTTAAGGTCATCTGATATGATTACCCCAGGTCCCTTTCCTTTTTTGTTGTTGTTACTACCTCCCAACCCATTGTGCATTCTTCCCCTGGGTTCTTGTTTCCCAGGTGCATTATTTTGAACTTCTTTGCATTGTATCCTAGCTGCCATACTTCTGACCATTCCTCCAACCTTGCCAAGTCCCTTTTCATCCTTTCCACGCCTCCTTGTGTATCAACCCTGTTGCAGATCTTTGTGTCATCTGCAAAAAGGCATACTTTTCCTTCCAGTCCCTCTGCAATGTCACTGATGAAGACATTAAAAAGGACTGGACCCAATACTGAACCCCACTAGTAACCCCCCTTTCTTCAGAGTGGACTCCATTTACAATTACCTTCTGTGTCCTGTTGTCCAGCCAATGTTTTACCCAGGCTACCACCCTGGGTCCCACTCCCAGGCTGGTTAATTTGACTATTAATCTTTTGTGTGGGACTGTGTCAAATGCCTTGCTAAAGACTAGGTAGGTCATGTCCACAGTCCTTCCCTGGTCTACTACTTTGGTCACCCAGTCAAAGAAATCTATTAGATTCGTCTGACATGACCTTCCCGCTGTGAACCCATGCTGCCTTGGGTCCTGTGCTCCACTGACCTCTAGGTACTCAACTATTCTTTCCTTCAGAGTGACTCCATCACTTTCCCTACCACAGAGGTCAGACTGACAGGTCTGTAGTTTCCTAGCCTCTGTCTTGGTCCCACTTTGTGAAGGGAATCACATCCGCCTTCCTCAGTCCTCCCGAGCACCACACCATCCTCCCATGATTTATTAAAAGAGTAGCCAGTGGTTTCACTAGTTCCTTCCTTAATTCTTTTAGAATTCTGGGGTGAATTCCATCAGGACCCATTGCTTTGTCCACCTTCAGTTTTAGAGTTCTTGCAGAACCCTTTCTTCTGTGAAAGGACTGGGATCGACCCCCTATCAAAGTGCTTCTGTTAATTGGATTAGGCGCCTCCCTCCTCTTTTGTGAATACTGAGCAGAAATATTCATTCAGTATTCCTGCTTTTCACTGTCCCCACTGCCCACCACCGTTCATTCTATTCAGCCTCACTATCCCTCCTTTGTCTTTCGCTCGCTGATGTACCTATAAAAGATTTTATCCCCTTCTTAACTGAATTGGCTATCTTTTCCTCAGTTTGGGCCTTTGCTATTCTGACTTCCCTCCTGCTTCCTTCTGCCTTAACTGGTACAACTGTCTGTCCTGCTCCTTCTGTGTTTCCTTATACTTCCGGAATGCTATCTTTTTCTTCCTGACTTTCACAGCCACCTCTTTTGAGAACCATAGTGACTTTTTCTTTTGTTTTGATTTGTTTATTTGCTTCACACAAAGGCTTGTTGCCTCTGTGATGGCAGTTTTGATAATTCCCAATTGTTGCTCCACACCACCTTCTAGCCTGTTTGCTAGTGCTTTTCTGAGGCACTCTCCCATCTTGCCAAAGTCAGCCCTCCCAAAGTCCAGTACCCTCACTTTTGTATGGCTTGACTCTGTAGCTGAGTTTAACGTGAACCACACTGTTTGATGGTCACTTGTCCCCAGATGGCAACCCACTTCTAGATCTGAGATCCTCTTACTGCCCCCGTTGAGGAGTCTGAGGTCTAAGATTGCTCCCTCACGAGTGGGTTCGAAACTAGCTGTCTAATGCCTGCCACCTGTAGGGCATCAAGAATGGCCCTGCTCTTGGATGTGGCTGCAGCAAATGTGCTCCAGTTAACATCTGGCATATTCAGGTCTCCCATCAACAGTATCTCCCCTTTCTCTGCCATTCTAAGAATGCCTTCTATCATATCCTTGTCCATTCCTTCCCCCTGACATGGGGGTCTGTACACAACCCATGTGCGGATTGTGGTGCCCTTTCCAGTCTCCAAGGTGACCCACAGTGCCTCCTCTCCTCCCTGTTTACTCTTTTGTTCAGTTGCTTTTATCCCTTCCTTTACATAGAGAGCTACTCCTCCCCCTCTTCTCCCCTGCCTGTCTCTCCTGTAGGTTATGTACCCTGGAATGTTAACATCCCAGTCATGGTTCTCTGTGTACCATGTTTCTGTGACTGCTACGATATCCAGGCATCCCTCTTCCATTAAGGCCATCAGCTCAGGGAGCTTGTTGCCCAGACTACGGGCGTTGGTACTCATTACCCTCCATTTCCTGATGGCCTTACTCCCTTTTGCCCCATCTCTGTCCTTCTTGCCTTTGTCACTTTCTCCATTTACCCTGCCCTTCTCCCTATCGACACCTCTATGTTGGTGTTTGCCGCACTTACTACCGTGATTATTTGGGGGGGGGCTAGGATTTTCCTGCTCCTTTCCAGTGCCTCCCCTCTTGGCTAGTTTAAAAGTTTGCCAATGAAGCATTTCAACCTATCACCTAGGCTCCTGGTTCCTCTCCCGGACAGATGCAGCCCATCATGCCAGTATATGCTTGCATCACTCCAGGTGGACCCACAGTCCCCAATGAAGCCAAATCCCTGAGCTCCACACCAGGTTTTCAACCACTGATTGAATCCCATGGTGCGGAACACCCTAGCCTTTCCTATGCCATAGATGGGTAGCACCTCCGAGAAGGTTACCGTGCGTGCTACTTGACTAAGGCCCCTCCCCAATTCCACAAAATCTTCCTGCACTTCTCTAATCCCTTTCTTAGCCAGGTCATTTGTCCCTAGGTGGACAATGACATCCAGCTCCCTCCCCTGTGCAGCTGCTCCGGCAATCCTGAGGATTCACTCCCTGTCCCTCCAAGCCATGGCGCCAGGCAGGCACCTTATCTCCCTCTCCCCTTCCTCCCCCAGTTCTACCTTCCTAACAATGGAGTCCCCCACCAGGAGTTGTTTCCTTCCCCTGCAGGGTCCCCTGCCACCCTCCTGAGGGTCTCCTTTGTGGAGGTTCCCAGCATCCTCCTTGGTCTCCACTGTGGGTGCCTCTGTAGAGGAACCACACTTTGCCAGAATGGCATAGGAATTGTGGAGAGGTACAACTGGAGGGATGCACCTCTGTTCCACCACTCTCACCCTCCCTGAGCCCACTGTGGTCCAACTGCTCCTCTTTCTTGGCAGCCTCTGAGGCAATGGCAGTGGCACTGGTGGTCCCTGGATGGAAGAGGAGGTCCCACAAATCCTGGCCAAATCAGCCTGGAGATGAGCAACCTCCTCCCTCAGCCCAGAGAGGTGCCTGCAGATGGGACAACACCGCATCCTCTAGAACATCTCCTGGAAGACTGCTGCTCCACAGCCACTGCACTGCACCACTCCAATCATGTCTTATTTCTGGCCCCTTAACTGTTTGCAGTCCTTACTCTTTCCTCTGTTTTTTTTGTCTCTCTCCTTACTTTCTGCCTGTGTGCCCTTTAAGCTCCTGATTGTCCTGTTCTGAGACAAGAATATCCTATATTTCTCAGTAGACCACTTACCTGCTCAGAGGCAGACCTCTGGCAGCTAGAGGAGGCCGGAGAGCTACTCTTGCCCTTCTAGAATGGTGGGTCCTTGGTGGTTCTGTGATCACTCACTTCCTGCCCCTAAACAGGAAGTTCCTGTTGTCAGTCAAATCCTGTGCCTGTAAAAATAGAACTAGCTTTTGATGGGGGGGTGGAGCGGAGGGAAGGAGGGCAATATAGTCCCAGCAGAGAAGTTCGGTCACACAGCAGTCCTTTCTCCTGCTGTCTTCTGCCAAGCTATTAGCAGAATCATAAGGAGGTGTGGAAAAATGCCACTGTTAAAAATGTGGGGTGAAAATATTACAAAAGTGAGACGTTACAAGGGTGCATGGAAACAGTTCACCGCACGCTTGTAACACAGTCATGTTATGGAGTTTCGTCACCCGATTTTCAACATAGGCATTTTAGGACCTCTGCTCATGAACAGTGCCTCTGTCATTTTCTTAATCTGTTCTGAACAGTGATTTCCCACAGCGACCACGTTATTCTGCGCCGGAACTGTGAAAATATATTTTGGTCAGGATGTGAAAAATGACAGCTGCACAGCTCATAAGGAGGTGTGGGAAAATTCCATTGGTGAAAATGTGGCATGACAATATTACAAATCTGCAAAGTTACAAGCGTGCGTGAAAAGTGTGCAACGCACACTTGTAACACAGTCATTCGATGGGCTATTATCACCAAATTTTCAACATAGGCATTTTATGACCTCTGCTCATGAATAGTATCACTGTCATTTTCTTAATCTGTCCCGGACAATGATTTCCCACAGCGACCGCTGTATTCTGTGCCGGAAGTGCGAAAACACATTTTGGCCAGGATGGGAAAAATGGCAGCTTTACTGTTCATAAGTAGGTGTGGGAAAATGGCAATGTTGGAAATCTGGAGTGAAAATATTATAAATTCGCAAAAGTACGAGTGTGCGTGCAAACTGCGCAATGCATGCTCATAACACAGTCATTTTATGGAGTATCGTTACCAAATTTTCAATATTGCCATTTCAGGACCTCTACTCATGAACAGTGGCACTGTCATTTTTTTAATCTGTCCCAAACACTGATTTCCCCCAGCCACCGCGCTATTCTGCGCCGGAAGTGCGAAAACATATTTCTGCCAAGATGTGAACAATGACAGCTGTACTGTTCACAAGGAGGTGCAACAAAATGGCAATGTTGAAAATCTGGCATGAAAATATTTCAAATTCATGAAGTTACGAGCATGCGTAGCAACTGCGCAGCTCACACTAGTAAAACAGTCATTTTTTGGATTTTTTCCACCAAATTTGCAACATAGGCTTTTTGAGAGCCCACCTCATGAACACTGGCACTGTCGTTTCATTAATCAGCCCCGAAAGGTGATTCTGCGCAGTGACCGCGAAATCACCTTTCCGGGCTGATTAACGCCATGACAGTTCAAGAATTCATGAGGAGAGGTCCCATAAAACCCATGTTGAAAATTCCCAAAAATGTCCGAGATATGCAGTAAAGTTGTATTACATTATACAGCCTACCGGCATTTCCTCAGTTCGTGGTCGGCTTTGAAGAGTGCAGACGTGTTCCCAGTCCACCGAAAATTGTCGCGCCGAGCTCCTAAGGTAAGTATGGGGTGAGGGGGGGTGTGGGGAGGTAGGGCGTGCAGTGGGTGGGTGCGGGTTGTGGGTGGGAAGCAGGCGGCGCCAAGGGATGGTTTCCTTTCTTCCAGGATTAAAAATAAATAAACCAGACCCATGGGACCGTTTCTCAGTTGCAAGGGCATCTGGCACACTGGGATGGGCTCCCAGTGCCAGCAGAGCTTTCTGGACGGGGCAGCAGTAGCCAGCGGGATTGGGCACCCCGTTGGCAAATGGGCGGGCAGGGGTATCAGTATGCCGACGAGGATTGGGCACCCTGTCGGCAGCAACAAAAGGGGGGTAACAGAGTAACAGAATGCCGATGGGGAGTGGGCTCCTCTGTTGGCAACAAAACAAACGGGGAACACTACAGCCGATGGGGATTGACCACCCCGTCGGCAGAAACAAAAGCGGGGGGGGGGCACAGAATGCCGTCGGGGATTAGGGCCCCCGTTGGCAACTAAACATGTTGGGGGTTATACTGTTTGTGAACAGGGCAGCAAGCTGCCGCCATGTTCTCAAAAAATCTCAGGGGTTTTACATCCCGCCCTGCAATGACGGGTCACTCCCTCATTGCAGCGGATGACTGAAGCTGCAATGACGAGGCGGACCCTGATTGCAGCGGCTGATGTTTTAGAAAGTTGTGGCACACTGGCTGAACTAGTGTCAGCAGCAGCGTGCCATGGTATTGGGGGAAGCAGGGCAAGCCTTTGCAGGCTGTGTGGGTATTGGCCACAACAGTGCCGCGCCTCCACAACCTGCTTCTCGAGAAACCTGTCGCAACATGTTTCTTGCGCATGTGCGCAATCAACATAAAAATGGTTCTTACTCTAGCCTAATCTCAGTTATTCATCAGTTTAAGGGGATAATAAGTTTTTCAGTTTATCATCGTGTTTCTCTTATGGAGTCATCAGAATAAACATATATATGAAGTCTGGCATTCTCTAACTCAGGTCTCACCTCATTCACTGGGGTATTTTAAGTCACTTCTTGTTTGCCTTACAAAGCCAAATTTTGAAATGAATTCTCCCCATTTTCCTGGATGTCAGCAAAAGCTTTTTCCTGGCTGGAGTCATTAAATAGATGTTGTGGTGTTCCATATCCTGCACAATGTGTACATGTTAGCAACAAATAGCAAAGATCTCTAAGCACCATTTCCTAAAAAATTCTATTTCTAGTGAGATAGTCCTGCTTCTCCCTGGCTGTATTTCCCTCAGTAGATTTGCAGAAATATGTAGTGTATGATTTTGAAAAGTAATTTTTATATTCCATTTGTCAGCCTCAATTATAGTCCTGTAGTAGGTGTACCTACATTTCTGTTCACTTGAGATAAAGATATATATATATATATCTACATAAATAAAATGTGGGAAATTGTCAAAACGTACTGTACCTTTTTTATATAAACTGGTCATCAATAGAATTAGTGTTGTTGTTTTGAAGCCAGAGCGGGTGTTAGCACAATGTGGACTGCGCAGCAGCACAGGGTCCAGAAAGCAGCAGTGGCTCCCAAGATGCATCAGCTGTCCAGCTGGCATCCCACAATCCGCATTTTCTGAGACTGTTCAGCTTACTTCAAAATGTAGGCACTTTGAGCTCTTTTATTGGGTCAACAGGAAACTTTATGTTACACAAGGTTTCAGGACTGCAGTACACTATGCCTTTCTGCAGTTTCCTAGACAGTTTATTGTTAATTCTTTGTATGTCTTTTGTCCTTACTGAGTCAATTAAACTCAAAGAGGTCTGCAGAAGAATTGAGGGATGTGCATTTTTCTTGGGTTGTTCACTGTCGTTATCCACACACACACACACACACACACACACACACACACACAATCTTTCCCTTATCAACATTCCATGTCCCCCCAAAAAAATCCAGTCCACATGGCAAATAGATCCATGTGGCTCTTAGAGCATTGTTTTTACTTGTTAAAACATCAAGTTCATCCATCATCAATAACTTTAACTGGTGCATGCAGTAGCATACCGGGAGACTTTTAGGCCCTAAGCACTTTGAGTCTACTAAAGGGCTTCAGTAGCAGGCACATGCCCCATCCACAAAGCCACATGAAGGTCCTTGGTGCCTAATCAGCACCTCAAGCTACCAGCCCCAAGAACTCAGAGCCTCCACAGTGGGCTGGGGTTTTACTGGGACCAGCTAGTGACTTCGTAAATAGAACCACCCCAGCCCTTGCTTAATGTAGAAGCATACATATTTACTGAGGAACCCTTGGCATGCTGCCATTCTCACCACAGGACTCAAAAGAATCTTTTGAGTTCTGTCATGTTCACTTCCAATTACTGTGCCCATGGATATGAGCAGCAGCATGCTGGGATACGTTGTGAAGTGACGCACAGCATTATGGGTAAAACATATGATATTATAGGAAAAACTAAAAGAAACATAGGAGACCATATAGAGGTATAAAAACAGTTGCTTATAACAGCAGTTAAAAACCATACTTAAAATTCAGAATGGAAAATATTAGGTTGATTTACTGGAAATGGTCTTAGTGGCCATACTTAACACCTCCGACATTGACTGGTTTTACAAACAAAGGTCTGTATGACATTAGAACTTCTCTGTAACCTGAACTTGGAGCCACCTCAATGAGTCAGTGATTGGTTTGATACAGTTAGTTTTAAGAGTAAGGCCCTGTCCACACTTGCAAGCTCGGCATCATAATGTTTTCGGTAACAATTTTAGTCTTACTGTTACCACTTATCCGCACTCTCACCAAAGTGTTCTCTCCCGAGGTGTGCTGTCCCTCACCTCGCATCCACACTGCTGTCCTCCAGTGTTCATTCAGATTGCCACCATCATCTGATACCAGAGAAGTGACGCACACAATCCCATAAAGTTGTGCTGGGAGACTTCAGAAGCAGCCTAGCAGGGGAGGATTGCCAGAGAGGGGTAGAGGAACAGTGGAGAAAATTAAGTAAAGGCATAGGGAAGGCAAACAGTATCTGCATGAAGGAAGTGAGCAAAAGCAGAAGGAAACAAGCATTTGTCCGTGCTGAATGTGATCTTGCTGGCATTGGCATTGGTAGTGCAGGAGTTAGAGAGATACATAATAGGAATGGCAGAGAAGTATGGAAGAAACGCCAACCCCACACCACCCTGCAGAGACTGACAGGCATTGAGGTGTGTCTTTGGGCCATCTGCCATAACGCTCATGCCATTTCACCTCACCTTCCCCTGCAGACTCCAACAACAGCATTCCTCCTTTTGATTTTAACCCAAAACACCTTTTGGTAATGCAGCCACCAAACTACCTCACTATCTAACTGCTGCAAGTACTACCAAACCCACTGGTACCAGTTCAGAAAGATGCCCTTAATTTTGTCCCTGGGTACCTAAATGCCAAGCTGCAGGCCTGAGGTGCAGCTGGTTGGCTGGCACACCCACCTGAACCAAACAATCCCCCACATGTTCCCCTTGATTGCTTTAAATCTTGAATTGACTTTCAGAACCAGTGGACTTAAACACAGATAACTACATACAATATATATATTCCCCGGGTGCAGGGCAATTCCTGACCTCACTCACAGCTCTGCTGTATTAGTCCTAGGATGGCAAACACGACTGAAGTCCTGGGGTAGATGGATCAGCAGATGCAGAACCAGGTCTGATGCTTAACACTTGAAGGGGTAGAAGCTGCATCTTGGATCTTCAGTGCGACCCAAGGTCTTGCAACCTGGCCCCCCCAGCCCACTGCAGGGCATCACACAAGACCCACCAGCCACAAGGGATCCAGACACGGGAGCATCCCCACAGTCCAGCTCCCCCACAAGTCAGAGCACCACAGCACCTGGGCACAAACCCACAATCCCTTGCCACCAGCAGCCCCACTTGATGGGGGTCAGCGAGCTCCCCACCTGGCACATTTAGGATGGATTCTTCAGATCATTTCCATTCTTTCCTCAATTACCTGCTATGGTATGTAGTCAAGCAGTCTCAGCTACCATCTCGAATATCAGGCTCTTGGGGTGGGGGGGACTAGGAGAGTCTGAAATTCCAGGGATTTAACACAACAGTCTCCTGTCTTGCTGCTTCTCAGGAGTAGATTGCAGGCATCCACCCAAACAGCACCGGCTCATCCTCCTGCCCCCACAGCCTTTCAACTCTAACACAGTGGCCATTCTTGTGCTCTGGCTCACACACAAGTTCAGCAATTCTTTTTCAGAAATACAACAAGAAAGTCCCTTTTCTCACCATGAAGATGCTAGTCGAATCCAGACAGAAGAGGATCTCTTGTCAGCTTCTTAAAACCTAGGTTCAAATCCAGTTTTCATGTCCATTTCTACAATCCCATTTCCTCCACTAAAAAACAGTCCTTTAACCTTGTCTTTCCCTTTTTCTGCTGATGTCTTGTCATTGCCAGGGTCAGACAGAACCTTTTACACTTTTTCTTTTTTATCATTGAATGTTTTTTTCCACCTTGCTGCAGAGCGAGCGGTGGAGGTATCCAGCTGCCGGCTTGACCAACTCGGAGGGCAGCAGGCTATTCCCGACCTGCTGGGAGGCTCTCTATGCCTACTCAGCTGGGCTGAGACCACCCCCCAGTGTGATTCCATGACAGACCTCCAGGTGGGTCAAGCATGGCCATCATGCTGCACGTTCATGCTCAGCCTTTTTCCTCCATTGCCCACTGGAGTGAGGACATACAATGATGTGTCTGGGTACAACATGCCGATGTCCGCTACACCCCTCCCATGTACACCAGCACTGACAGTGCCCCCTAGTCATCACCAGAGGCCACTACAGCATGGTGAAGTCCCTTTACCCTCCCCAGGGATAGGAGAGCAGTCTTATGGACACTCAATCCTATCCCACCCCTGCCGACCCTCGACGACGCGGGCTTATTCCTGAACACTGGTCGCCGGCGTAGAGCAAGGTCTGGCATCCAGTGCCTCAACCCTCAGTACCACCGGGTCAGCTCTTTTACACTTTTTGTTACTTCTCTCATCAAAAACCTTTGATCATCTGTGTCTCACCAATGTGGCGCAGATGCAACTGAAGAGGCTTTCTCCCGTTTCTCTTGACACAAATCCATTTTCTTAACGCTTTTTCTCAGTCCATTTAACCTTTACTCTGAACAATTTCACAGCTATGGTTCAATTTCTGTGGCAGCAGCAGAATACTGCAGATCTCCCTCTCTGCAGAGTTGCCCATAAATCTTGTCTCTCTAGATGGGGAAAGGCACAACCAGCTATGGGGGACAGATGGCTAGCAGCCCCACTTACAGCCCCACAACCCCACCTTATCCCTAGGGTCTGGAAACCCTCTCCCTGTGGAGGGGCTTCCACCAAACTGAACTTAGAAACCAAAGTTCTTTCCCTTGGGAGCTTTTTGACAGCTCCCCATCGGCAGGAACAACTGTCAACCAAAATTAACATGTACAAGGTTCCTTCAACAACTCACTGGTTGCTGAAAAAGGCACCCAGATTGTCCCCTGTATCCCCCCCAAGGGTCTTCACTGAAGTTCTACCCTTTAGCAGCCTCTTCCCTTTGATGGCCCAACACAAGATTTAGCATTTTTAGTTATTTTCCAGCCAGTCGCTAACACTGAAATGTGTTTACCCCAGCACCAGACAGGCTGAGAAATATGTGTAGTATAACAGCAGCAGGAATGAAGAATAAATGTTCTAGCTCTACCTGGATTAGGTGAGTGGGGGACCACCAGACTACCAAGGAATTATTATTTTTATTGTGTCCAGGACTGACAATGTGTGTGTGTGTGTGTGGGGGTTGCTGAAAGCTGCATGTGTATAGTTAAAACAATTTCCAAAATCGTTAACTAGCTCTAACCAGGCTGTGTCATAGCACTTTCAGAAAGCATTTAATATACCTGTACACCTTATATGCATTAGAGTAATCCCCAGTTGTATGGACATCTGGTTGCAGTTAGTAATCCTGGGCAAAAAAAAAAAAATAGTGCCACACTAACAGGTTAGCACTGCACAGAAGAATGCTTTTTAAAACAGTACCAGCTATCTCAGTGTTAGCTATCTCTGCAAAGCAGTGTGCAAAAGATGGAGATTAGTGTCCAAAAGGTGGATAAGCAGAAAAGGGGCAAAATTCAGCAGAAGGGCAGACAGCAAGGAGAACCAGGGATAAATGACAACCAAGGAAGGGGCTGGAGTAGAACAGTGAAGCAGTCTAGGGAGGTCAAATCATGGAAAGCCATGTGTGCAAATGCCAGGAGCCTTAGCAACAAGATGGAAGATCTGGAGGCTGTCATGGTACAGTCAGACCTGGACATTGTGGCCATCACTGAAACCTGGTGTAATGATAACCATGACTGGGAGATGGCCATACCTGGCTACAACATATTCAGAAGAGACAGAGCAGGCAGGAAGGGAGGAGGTGGCACTGTATGTGAAAATGACATAAGGGCCACACAGATCCAGGAGGAACAAAATGGGGAGAGATACTGTGGGTTAAGCTGGAAAGGAAAATGGGGCCAGCCATCGCACAGGTGTGGTCTATAGACCACCAGCCCAGGAGGAAGAAACAGATAGGGAGCTGATGCTAGCCATCAAGGATGGCAGACAAGGGTGAGTAGTACTGGTTGGAGACTTCAATATACCAGGCGTGGACTGGAGCATCCCAGCAGCAGCATCAACTAGAGCAGATTTATCCTGGACTCCTTCAGGGTGCCTTCCTCAAGCAACTGGTCATGGAACCAACTCAGCAGAAGGCAATACTGGACCTTGTGCTCACAAACAGGGACAGTGTGATGGGGGTAACAGTGGGGGAGCACCTGGGTAACAGTGACCACCAGTCATTGTGGTTTGAAATCACAGAAAGAGCAGAACCAAACCACACAAAAACACGTATCCTGGATTTTAGGGGGGCAGACTTTGGGAAAATGGGGAGATGCTTGAAAGAGGCATTAAGGGGAATGGGACAGGAATCAGGGATTGAGGAACAGTGGGCAGTATTTAAAATGGGGATTATAAGAACAACAGAATTATGCATTAAGCAGGTTAGCAAGAGGAAAAGAAAGAGGAGACCATTATGGTTTTCCAAAGAGGTAGCAAAGAAAGTGAAAGCCAAAAAGATTGCATTCAGGCAATACAAAAGACACAGGCAGAAGGGGATAGGGAGAAGTACCAGGAGAAACAAGGAGGCAGGGAAGTCAGTAAGGGAAGCCAAGCTCAGACCGAAGAACACATTGCAAAATCAGTGGTTAAAGGGGACAAAACCTTTACAGGTACATAAGTGAAAAAAGAAGGACAAAGGAGGGATAGTGAGACTGAAGGGAGGATGGGAGCCGTGGAGGATGACAACAGTAAAGCTGACATATTGAACAGGTATTTCTGCTCAGTCTTTACTAAGGAAGAGGGGGTAATGGGTCTGAAGGAGTACAAGGGTGAGAATGGTGCAGAAATGGACACAAGTCCCTTTACACGAGAAAGGATCCTGAAGGAACTGGAAGTAATAAGAGCTGATAAAGCAATGGGGCCAGATGGGTGCACCCCAGGGTCCTTAAAGAACTAAGAGAGGTGGTGGCTGAACCTCTGGCTATCCTGTTCAGCCAATCACTGGAAACAGGGAGGTACCCAAAGACTGGAGGACAGCAGATGTAGTCCCCTATACAAAAGTGGGAACAAAGAGGAAGCAGGAACTACAGACCAGTCAGCCTCACCTCGGTAGTGGGAAAGATCATGGAAGCACTACTGAAGGAGAGATTGGTGGAACATCTGGTTGTCAATGGACTACAGGACCCAAGGCAGCATGGTTTCACCAGGGGGAGGTCATGTCAGACCAACCTCATTGAATTTTTTGACTGGGTGACTAGGAAGGTGGATCAGGGGAGGGCAGTGGACATGGCCTATCTGGACTTCAGCAAGGCCTTTGACACTGTGCCACATAGAAGACTATTACACAAACTGGGGAATATGGGTATGGGCAGGACAGTAGTGTGGTGGGTAGGTAACTGGCTGGGTGGCAGGACACAGAGGGTGGTGGTAAATGGCTGTCACTCCACAGAGGGAAGAGTGACCAGTGGGGTACCACAGGGATCAGTGCTGGGACCGGTCCTATTCAACATCTTCATCAGTGACATTGCACAGGATATAGAAGGCAGAATTTCACTGTCGCTGATGACAAAAGCTCTGTAACAGAGTAGACACACCAGAGGGTGTAGACAGAATGAGAAGGACCTGCAGAAACTTGAAGAATGGTCAAGGGTTTGGCAGTTGAAATTCAATGCAAAGAAGTGCAAGATAATGCATATGGGGCACAAAAACCCTGGCACAATATATCAGTTGGGGGTGAGGATATAGCATGCACCAAGCAGGAAAGGGATCTTGGGGTTGTCATCTCTGATGACCTCAAGGTAGGGAAACAGTGTGACAAGGCATCAGGTAAAGCAAATAGGATGCTGGGATGTATAGGCAGGGCATCACCAGCAGGAAAAGGAGATCATAATTCCGCTATACAAGACACTAGTGAGGCCCCACCTGGAGTACAGTGTACAGTTCTGGAGACCATACCTACGTAAGGACATAGACAGGGTAGAGAAGGTTCAGAGGAGGGCAACAAAGATGGTGCATGGGTTGCATCACAAGTCCATGAAGACAGGTTGAAGGAACTGAACATGTACTCCCTGGAGGAGGAGGAGAGAGGATATGATAGAGACATACAAGTATCTTACAGGAGGAACAGGTGCAGGAAAACACTATTTTAAGTGAAAAGATGTTTCAGGACTAGAGGGCATGGGATGAAGTTGGAGGAGGACGATTCAGAGGAAACATGAGAAAGAATTTCTTCACAGAACGGGTGGTGGACAAGTGGAACACCCTGCCAGAGGAAGTGGTGGGGGCTGAAACAATCACGGGATTTAAGAATGCATGGGATAGACATAAAGGAATTCTAGAGGTCAGGGGTAAGGGGAAATAGACTTCTAGGAAAACAAACTGAACTTACAAGCTCAAATGGGCAGACTAGGTGGGCCATAGGCCCTTATCTGCCGACACTGTCTATGTATCTATGTATGTATGTAGCTATGCTTATCACAGTGCAGTGCTAATCCTGTTACAGTGGTGCGTGGACCCCCATTTTCAGATTAGTGTTGTGCTCTCCTAAGTGCTGCACCTGAGACAATGCACAGTGACAGAAGTTGGTGGTAAATGGCACGCACTCACTCCAATGAGGCGAGAGTGACCAGTATGGTGCCGGAGGGTTCAGTTATGGGACAAGTCCTCTTCAGTGTCTTTATAAGTGACATAACAGAAGAACTGGAAGGGGAGAGATGTCTTTTTGCAGATGACACCTCAATCTGTAATAGTGTTGATAGGTGCAGATGGAGAGAATGAGTAGGGACCCTAGAAAACTTGAAGAGTGGTACGGGATATGGCAGCTCGGGTTCAAAGTCAAAAAGTGCAAAATCAAGCATCTAGGGACTAGAAGCCTAGAGGCTGAGTATAAAATGTAGGGTGAGGTACTTGTGGTCGCTAAGGAAACCTTTTATATAGTACTGTGCTCTGTATGCAGGAGAGGATTACTCATTTACATGGCCGTAGTAGTAGTATATATGCACATGTACATGATCAGGGTAGCATCAGCTGATGCTGAATATGACACGGATCCAACCATGCTGTTCCCACAGTGTAATGTAGCTCTACATGCTAACCTTCTGAAAATGGGGTCCTAATTGACTAAAAATCCTGGCTGGTGCCTCTTAAGATGCAGAAGGTAAACATAAAAGGGCTATCTTATCTCTTTATGTATTGTTTTATCTTATTTTGCTTGCAAAACCTTTATCTGATTTCAAAACATTGTGATGTGACTTAAAACTAGTTTGTTTTTTTTATCTAAATGCTGTCTTTATTTACTTATAAAAAAAAAAAAAAACACAGTCTGGTGGGATGGCCTAGCAGCTTGGTGCTGATTGCACTGCCTCCCCTGCCAGTGGCCCAGTTTTGGGAGTGGACCTGGGTTGCACAGGGGTTAGCTGGGGGGAGATATGATTGAGCATCTCGGGGAATGCTCTCCTCTCAGCGAGCAGAAGTCTGACCAACCTGCTCTTCAACATCCACATAGCTGAGGAGGGCTGGCAGGGCAGTGGTGTTGCATAAGGGGGAGGGCTCAGGCAGGCACAAAGCAAGCATGTGCCTTTATATGCAATTGCATCATTGCATGCTTGGCTGCCCAGGGGATGAAACCAAAGGTAGAAACCCCCCAATGGCAACCAGTCTGCATTACTCTCCAGGCTCTGCTCCTGTCTGAATATGTGTCTCATTGTCAATGGCTCTCCCCCTCCTGGCCCCAACACAAGGGATGTGTGTGGGGGAGAGAATCTCAGAGCAGGTAGGTCCTGGGGATGGTGGGTGGTTGAGCTGGAGATGTCAGTGGGCAAAGGGGTCGCAGGGTGACTAAGGAGATAAAAATCTCTATGGGGAAACAAAATAAAATATTGTTTGAGACGCTCAAACCCCAAAACAGACTGTGAATGCCTCCTGTGAGGCATCAGAGTAAAGTTATTTAGTATAGAAACAATGCAAATTATATACATATGCCAGCTAAACTCCCGATGAGAACTGGACACTGAAGGGTTGCAGCAAAAATATATATTTTTGTTTCTTAACCAAGAATCTTCTGTTAAACAAAACATTAAAATAAAAACAAAAACTAAATCAAATCATAGACCATAGAGTACAAACTAGCAAAGCTTTTGGCTTACACTATCACAGCTGAAGTGCTTCCCAAGCATTCAGCTCAGATAAGTTCGGCTGGACTAACACAGTAATTAATTACACATAAATCTGATCATAAATGTAACTTGGAAAAATGCATGCAGCCCCCTATGTATATGTTAGGAATATCCAGCAGTAGCTTCCTATATAAATGTGTCCAGCAGTAAATGAAGGCAGCACTTTATTTAAACGAATAAACTACCGCATTTTAAATTAGTTCTAAAGATTTCTTGTCTCATCACAATGTTCTGAAATTTGATTAAAGGTGTGCAAGCAAAACAAGATGTAAAACCCCATAAAGACGCAGAATAAGAGATGGCCCTGTTTAGTTTACCTTCTGGCTGCAGCAGACATCCTCTCATCAAGCCAGCAGCTCCCTGAATGCAACAGAAAATGAGTGCAGAGCCAGGCCATTCAAGGGGGGAGGGGTCATTTCAGAATGTAGTCCATTTCAGTATATAGTGTATTTGTTTCAGTATATAGAGTATGTGATTTTTTTCAGTCTACAGTGTATGTATTTCAATACATAGAGTATGTGTTTCACCATGTAGTGTATTTGTTTCAGTATATAATGTATGTGTTTTTTTAAATATACTGTGTATGTATTTCAGTATGTAATATATTTCTCTCAGTATATAGAGTATGCAAATTTTTTCAATATAGAGGGTAAGTGTTTTAAATATATAGCGTATTTGTTTCAGTATATAGTGTATGCAGATTTTTCAATGCATAGTGTATTTATTTCAATAGATAGTGCATGTATTTCAATATAAAGTGTAGATGTTTCAATATATAGTGTATTTGTTTCAGTATATAGTGTGTGTGCATTTCAATGGACAGTGTATGTATTTCAATATATAGTGTATTTCTTTCAGTATATAGTGTATGCAGATTTTTGCAATATATAGTGTATGTGTTAAAATGTATAGAGTATTTGCTTCAGTAGATCGTTTATGTGGATGTTTCAGTCTGTAGTGTATGTATCTTGATAGGTAGTGTATATGTTTCAGTACATAGTACATTTATTTCAGTATATAGTGTATGTGGATTTTCAGTACTCGGTATGTAGATTTCAGTAGCTAGTGTATGTATTTCACTATATAATGTAAGCATTTCACTATATAGTGTATGTGTTTCACTATATGATATATGTATTTCAGTATACAGTATATGTATTTCACTATATGATGTATATATTTCAGTAGATAGTGTATGTGGTTCACTATATTGTGTATGCATTTCACAATATGATGTATATATTTCACTATATGATACATGTATTTCACTGTGTAGTGTATGTGTTTTACTATACAGCCAGAGATTATGAATTATGTCCCTAACGGCTTGCCATACTTCACCTTCAGCATTTGCTTTCCATTTCAATACAGTATGTCATTTCACAAACGTACTCTATTTTGCTATTAATTTACTACAGAACAACTGTAAATTTCATTTGTTTTTTCCCAAGATTTGACTGAATGTTTGTATCATTCATTATGTTAGAGGGAAAAGAGGACTAAACAATTCTGTCTATTGTCAGCCTCATCCCAGGAGAGGGATGATTTGGATGGATGCCAGCTGAGGACTGATATACATTAAACCAGATTAAGGTGATGGTGGCATGTCTAGTATGTTTATACTGTAGACTTCCCAAATGAGTGCGCACTGGGAAGTGGTGCTGTAGAAAGTACTAGAAATGAATCCACAAATGTTTCCAGCACACACCAACCTAAAACTGGGACACCAAAAAATGCTATAGAAGAATAAACACTTCAATCCATATTTTTATTCATTTAACAAAGCTTCCAAGCTCCCAGACTGGAAGCTTTGTCAAAGGAATAAAAATATGGATTGAAGCCTTTATTCTTCTATAGCATTTTTTGGCGTCCCAGTTTTAGGTTGGTGTGTGCAGGAAACTTTTGTGGATTTATGTTTGCACTGTCTTCCCATCTGTTGTAGGTGGTGGGGTGTGGTTTTGGGCACTATTGTCTGCACAGTCTTGGGTATTTGCAGCTTTTTTATTTTTTTCCCCCCAACAGACCATGCTAACACTTGTGCTAGATTTGCTGATACAAGTAGGGCTTTTTTGCATCCATTTTGCAGAAGATTTTGTGCAGCTGGGTAGCAGTCATCCTCAGTTTCAAGCTCTGGTTCACACTCAGTGGTTCATGTTTTGGAGGGACCATTATCAGTATAAATGGGTATGTTTTATGTACCATTGTTTCTGGGACTGTTTGGTTGCTGCTGCATAGAGATCTCTTTTACTCCAGCTAGCCAGTAACCACAGTTTCGTAGGTTTCATAGATTATCCAGAGCAGAGAAGACATGAGTCCATAATGCTCGCCATTTAGTAGTACCCCCTTATGTTGTGGAAAATTAAGTAATTGTCCAGTCTATGTTAAAATTCTCCACAGGTTTTGCTAGCCACCACCTCCAAGGGAAGCCTATT
Source organism: Neoceratodus forsteri (assembly GCA_016271365.2). Classification (NCBI taxonomy): domain Eukaryota; kingdom Metazoa; phylum Chordata; order Ceratodontiformes; family Ceratodontidae; genus Neoceratodus; species Neoceratodus forsteri. Next base: position 216,984,614 of record CM028133.1, read on the forward strand.
CCATACCTTTTGTATTCTTAGGGAAAACCAATGTTTCCTTCTGTTGGATCGATATCTATTGCCTGTGATTTGTAAGGGATGTGCTCTCATGATGTAAATTTGATTTTTGGTATCAAAACCAAGCTGGACCCGCAGGGCAGGGTCTGAAAATGCTTTAAAAACTAGACACATGTCCCCTCTCAATCTGCAGTATTCCAGAGTGTACATTCCCTGCTTCTCCAACCTATCCTCATATTCCTGATCTTGTATTACACTAATAAATTTGGTTGCCCTTCTCTGTTCTCTCTCGAGTGCTCTAATTTCCATTTTACCACCCAAGGCCCATAACTGGGCACAATACTCCATATGGGGTCTAACCAGGGAAGTACAAAGGGGGACTATGACCTCCCTGTCTCTACTTCTGATATGCCTTCTAATGCAGTTTAGGATACTGCTCTCCTTTTTGACTACTTGATTACAGTGCATTTTGCAGCTTAGATTGTTAGATATTCTGGGCCAGATTTTCAAAGCCCTGATGCAAGCTGCGACAATGGCAGCTTGCACCAAGTGTGGGTGTGTCCACGGCCCCGTGCCCGATTTTCTAATCCACAGGGTCCCGGCGCCAAAGTCCAGCAGCTTATGGCAAAAGGTGGTGCTGCACCAAACGTATGGCACATCCATCCAGAATGCCACAACGGCAGCAGGGAGTCTGTGGTACGCACAGACAGGGGCTAGCAACTGGACACAGCCTCCACCCAACACCACCATGCCACTGGCACCCATGCCCCAACATGCACTGGCACCCTCATGGTCTAGTGCCCCCCCACATAGTGGCCATCTCTGCACTCCCACCCCATACCATAACTCGATCCGACGACCAGCACAGCCCTCCACACACCACCACAACCGGCCACCGAATGAGCTGTCAATGTATGTACTGTATACAGTATGCACACTGGCAGCTCATTCGGTGACCAGCATGTGGTGTGGGAATATACCCGTGCAGATCGGGTATGGAGGGAATGGGATCTGAGATGGGCACTCTGAGGGCACTAAACCACTCAGGAGATGTCAATATGCAATGCAGTGGGTGTCGAGGATCATGATGGGGAGTTGGGGGGGACCACTGGACCACCAGGGATTGCCCACTGGGGATGAATCGGGGCAGGCCACACAGTTGCACATATTGGATGACCCTCCCAGGAGCTGTCTAAGTATGGTTAGACCAGCCCTTCACTGGTCTAAGGGTACTTGGCACTTAGTTCCTGGGGGGGTCTTTGAAATTCTGGATCCGAGGGCTGCGGCAATCTGAGTCTGCTGCAAGGCCCCAAGCACCATGCCACAGCCACTTGCATGGCACAAGGAAGGTGCTAGCACACTTTGGTGCAGGCAGCCTGCTGGGTGATGCAGGCTGCCTTTGAAAATACCACTTAGCGCAGCCCTAGGCACAAGGTGCCTCTTGCATCAGACCTGATTAATGCAAGCACCTTGCACCAGTCTGAGGCCTTTGAAAATCTGGCCCTCTGACTCCAAGATCTCTTTCATCCATAACTTCCCTTGGGGTTATTCCATTTAAACTGTACCTATGCTTAAGATTTTTAGTACCCAAATGCATTACAGTACATTTGTCAGCATTAAATGTGAGTTTGTGTGTTTTTGCCCACTCTTCCAGTTCCCCCAAGGCTGACTGAAGTATGCCTGCATCCTTGCTATTGTTTACTTGTAGGCCCAGCCTGGTGTTGTCTGCAAATTTAGACACCCAGACCTCCTCTTTAGGTTTCATGGAGGATATATAGATATTAAATAAGCTGGGCCCCAGGACGGACCCCTGTGGGACTCCACTAGTAACCTCTGACCAATCTGAATATGCTCCTCTAATGCACACCCTTTGCTTCGTATCAGTCAACCAAGATGCAATCCATTTGCTGATGTTACCCGGGATGCCATGAACAATTAGGCTGTCAACTAGTTCCCCATTTAGAACTCTGTTGAACACCTTGGAGAGCTCCAGAAAGATAACATCCACTCACATTACTTCATCCAGTGCACTTCTGGCCCTGCCATAAAACTCCAGGAGGTTTGTCTGACAGGAGTGTCCTTTGGTGAAGCCATGCTGTGTGTGGTCAACATCCCTTCTTGACTGCATAAATTGTGCCATATGGTCCTTAATAATCCCTTCCAATACCTTCCCTAGAACAGCTGTCAGGCTTATAGGCCTGTAGTTTTCTGCTTTGTGTTTGGAACCCTTCTTGTGTATTGGTACCACCTCTGCTAGTCTCCATACATCTAGCACTTCTCCTAGTTCCAGGGATGTCTGGAATATGGCTGTGATAGGACCTACAATCTCGTTAGTGAGTTCTCTGATAATTCTGGGATGCAGCCCATCTGTCCTTGAGCTTTGTTTTGATCCAGTTTAAGTAACCTCTCCCTTACATTGTTATGGTCAATGGTTAGACAAGATTTACCCATTGCTGGTTGATGATTGTTGGTACTTCTGGAATTATCATTATAGACTGATGTAAAAATGTATTGAATTGTGTGACCATTTGACTGTTATCAGTGACAGATGAGCCATCATCATTTTTGAGTGGTCCAGTAATTGTTGCCCCTCCCCTGTTATTGTTTATGTAAGAATAGAAGGATTTATGGTTATCCTTAACTTTGCTGGCTAGCCGTAGCTCATGGGTTTTCTTTGCCTAGGCAATTGCTTTTTTTGCTTGCTTAAGGGTTTTGCGGTCTAGATCCCAGCAGATCATGTGTCTACTTTTCTTGGCCCTTACATATGCCTTATTCTTTCTATTAATGCATTTTTTAACCGTAGCTGTCATCCATGCTGGTGATGTTCTAGGTTTATCACATTTCCTTCTGCGAGGCACGTACTTCCCTACTGTTGTAGTGATTCTGTTTTCAAAGGTGGTCCACATCTGGTTTAATGTGAGATCCCTGAAATCTTCTTCCCATGCCCATGTTGCTAGGTTCTTCCACATACTACTGAAGTCAGCCTTATGATAGTTGTAGATGATGGTGTCCCCCATGATTCTACCTATATCACTTAATAAAGAAAAGCTAACCATGTTATGGTTGCTAGATCCAAGTGGGGTTAGGACTGTACAGTTTAGTATAGTTTCAGTCATATTACAGAGGACTAGATCCAGGATGTGAGTCCCTCTGGTATTTCCATCCACATAGTGCTGTAGCCCTGCCAAGTTAAAGGCTTCCATGTAGCAGAGCTCCATAGCTGAGTTGGTCTTATGGTTGGCCCAGTCAATGCCGGGCAGATTAATGTCCCCCAGGAGAATACAGTTTGTTCCTGTTGTAAGTATTTTTAGACTACCTAAGAGTGCTGTATCATCAGTAAGTGAGTATGAGGGAGGTCTGTATACCACTCCCATGTCTATTTTAGCTCCATGTGTAGGGGGGAGTTTAATCCAGATTAGCTCCAGAGGATCCCAATGGCTGGTATCGACTTGCTCAGATATAATTTTGTCCGATATAGATAAAGCTTCTCCTCCTTCTCCCCTAGTCTCTGCCCTATCACTGGAATATAATACATTGCCAGGGATCTGCTTGTCCCATGTGTCTTCCCTGTTCCACCATATTTCTGTTATGGTGCAGATATTAATTTTGCCCTCATCCAAGGTGTGTCCAGAGGCCAGTCTTCTTCAACATCTTCATTAGTGACCTTGTAGATGGACTAGAGGGTAAGGCATGTCTGTTTGCAGATGACACCAAGATCTGCAACAGAGTAGATGATCCAGATGGGGTGGGCAGAATGAGAAAAGATCTGGATAAACTAGCAAAATGGTCAGAAGAGTGGCAACTGGGATTTAATGCAAAGAAGTGCAAAATCATGCACATAGGGAAGAGAAACTCTGAAGCCACCTATAGGCTGGGAGAGGAGTTTCTAGCAGTCACAAAGGAAGAAAGAGACTTGGGCATCATCATCACTAATGACCTGAAATCATCCAAGTAGACCTCTAAAGCAGTAGGTAAGGCTAGGGAGGTGTTAGGGTGTATTAGTAGGCGTATCACAAGTCGTAAGAGGGAGGTAATAATCCCTCTCTACAAGACACTGGTTCAGCCCCATCTGGAGTACTGCATGCAGTATTGGAGGCCACACCTTCACAAGGACATTAACCAAATTGAGGCAGTCCAGAGAAGAGCAACCAAAATGGTGCAGGGACTGCATCAGAAGACATATGAGGACAGATTAACAGAGCTCAATATGTATACCCTTGAGCAAAGGAGGGAGAGAGGTGATATGATCGAGGCATTCAAACAGCTTAAGGGCATTAACAAGGTGAAAGAGTCTAACATATTTAAATATAAGAAAAATAGCAGGACAAGAGGACACAGCATGAGATTAGAGGGGGGCCGATTAAGGGGGAATGTGAGGAAATTATTTTTCACAGAAAGGGTGGTGGATGCATGGAATGGCTTACCACAAGAAGTGGTGGCTATGAATACAGTGCAGGGCTTCAAACAGGCATGGGATAGGCCTAAGGGAGCAATACAAATGACTATGAATAGATAGGCCACTGCCAGAGCAAAGGCCAATGGCACATTTATAAGGTAGAAAAAGAAATGGGCAAACTGGATGGGCCTTGCGGTCCTTATCTGCCGTCAACTTCTATGTTTCTATGTTTCTATGTGTCTAAGTTCATAAAATTTATTGACTAGGCTTCTGGCATTCAATAATAGGCAGTTCCAGTTTTGTTGATTTATAGATGTTACAAATTGGTCCCTGATATGGGTAGATGTCTGGACCTCGTCCCCCCTCAATATTGGTTTAAATGATTTTTTTTTTTATTTAAGTCTAGGATTACAAGTACCTTTGAGCCAAGGCTCTTTTACAAAGGTTCCACATCAGCTACAGTACGATACAGAAAATAAGAACATAAAATAACGTTTGTAAGAAAACAATGCAACAGTCAGATAACATGTAATTGAGTGTGATCACAGTAGAGAAAACCAAAACAGAGTCAAAATAGAAGAGGAAAGTAGAGAATGGGGACACGGGGGAACATAGGAAGGTAGGAGCAGCCAGTGGCATTGTCAACATCAAAGGGAGAAGTGCTGGCAGTGGGGGGGGAGGCAAGGGAGGGGGAGGGGTAGTGGGAGAAAAGGGAAGATATGATAATAAGTGCTATGTAGGAGGAGCATGGAATAGGCTAGGGTAATAGAAGTAGGGCTGATTAGGTGAAGCAGTCACAGGAGCTAGAGACAGTGAGATGAAGGCCGAGCCTGGATTTAAATGTGCTAAGCTTGGGAATGGAGGAGATGTCAGAGCTGAGACCATTCAGCCAGCTAGGTCCCCTACGGGCAAAAGATCTTTGACCCTGTGTGGTGCGACAGCGGGGAACCTGCAAGAGCTGAGATTTGGATCTCCTGGTGTTGTGAGGATTCGTGTTTGGGTGCAGAAGAGCTTGGACTCCAGAAGGGGCGAGGACCATGGTTATTTTCTTTGCCATAGTGCAGATCAGATACTTATTACAGTTGGAGAGTTAACGCCATCCAGATTGTGCATAAAGGTTACATGTATGTGTGAGATGGCGGGCTCCAGAGATGAACCAACAAGCCTTATTGAGGGATGTCGATATGCGTCTGAGAGCAGTAGCCGAAGCAGAGTCATAGATGATCAGGCCATACTCAATGATGGAGACCACAGAAATTTGGACAGCGACCTTCAAGGCTTCCCGGGTAAGATGTTGCCTGTGCCGGTAAAGTAGGCCTAGATGGGTATTAGCAGATTTCACGACACTATCAATGTGAGCATCATAAGATAGAGTAGGGTCAAGCGAGATCCCAAGGTATTTAACTGACTGCACCTGCTCGAGGGTATTTCCAAGGCTGGTTGTAATGGTAAGGGGTGTAGCCTATGCTTGTTGTGGGAGCTGCTGAAGTGTATTGACTTGCTTTTTTTTTTTATGGTTTAGGACCAGCTTATGCTTACTAAACCAGTTTTCCACAGAAGCGAATCCTAGCTGTAGATTGTGCTGTAGGGGTTCAAGGTCCTTGTGGGAGGTGAAGATTACAGCGTCATCAGCATAGAGGATGATTTGTTCAGAGCAAGATTGTGGGAGAGTGTTCAGGAAAAGGCTGAAAAGTAGTGGGCCCAGAATGGATCCCCGTGGGACACCAAAGCGGACAGGTCTAGCATCAGAGAGAACATCAGTGATTTTTACTCTTTGCGACCAATTTTCCAAGCAACTTTTGAACCAGGCTGTAGTGTCAGGAGAGAGCCCAGCATTCAGAAGCTGCTCTGTTAGCAGACAATGGTGGATAGTATTGAACGCCTTAGTCAAATCGACAAAGACTGACCCAGTTAGATGACCTTTGTCCAACGTGCTGTGTAGCGCTCCAGTGAATTCCAGTAGGACAGATGAGGTGCTATGACCTTTTCTGAACCCATGTTGTTGCGTACACAAAATATTGTATTTATCCAGGAAGTCAGTAAACTGGTCTGCCACTATATGTTTAAAGGCCTTGGAGAGGGGAGGTACTATGGAGATCGGTCGATAATTCATGTGAATGGCCTTATCACCGCTTTTATGGACTGGAGTAACATTAGCAGATTTCCCTATGTTAGGGAACTGACTGAGGCTGGGAGAGAGGCTGAACATTTTTGTTAATGGACCTAGAGTCTCAGCAAGAGTGAGAGACAGCTGTTTGAGGTCCAGTGAGTCACCACTAGTTCTGGACTTGGAGATTGCTTTGGTGATGTATTTGCGGGCTTTGTGCATCTTGACTGCTTTGAAGTAGAAAGGCGTGTATTTAGAAGGGGTCGGAGAGCTTAAGGGGGTAGGGGAGTCAATTTCCTCAAAAAGTTCATGGGGAGAACACTACTGAGGTCAATGAACACATCACTGAAGGTATTAGCAATGACCATTGGGTCAAGTGTGATAGTCCCATCAACATTTAGCATCACTGGGGATTTGGGCTGCTTCCCCGTGACTTCTTTGATGTTATTCTAGAATGCTCTCCCATTTCTCCAGGTGTCAGAGAGAGCTTCATTATAGTATGTGCTTTTCTTTAGTCGAACAGATTTTGTGCAGTTGTTTCAGGCACATTTGTAGTTCTGTATGTCAGATTGTGTGCCAGAGGACCTTGCCAGCACCCAAAGGTGGTCACTTGATTTTAGCAGTGCTAGAAGCTCAGCGGTGAGCCATGGGTTGCAGAGAGCCTTGACTTTTCCCTTTTTGGGAGGGGCATAGGAGTCACAGGCTGTATTAAAGGAGGTTACGAAGTAGTCAAAGGCAGAGTCAACATCAGTAGCTTTCTAAATGGGAGACCAATCATGCAGACTGAGGCAGGATTTAAGGTGTCAGTTTTCCATGGGGAAGGACTCTGCTGGTGATATTCAGTTGCTGCCCGTAGTTTGTGTGCCAGTATTCCTTTGCCCATTTTGTTTAAGTGCAGGCCATCAGGAGCAAATAAGTCTTTGCCCCGGAAGTCTTCCTTATGTTTGATGAAGGTGTATCTCCCCTGAAACACCACCTCTTCAACCATCCATTTAGCTGGCATATAACATTGTTCCTGCTCACGCTTGCCCTTGGGACTGGTAGAATTTCTGAAACTAGAATATCACATCCCTTTTCTTGAAGTGCAGCCCCCACATATTCAATGGCCCATTGTATCTCCACCAAATTTATTTTCCCTTTGTCATTAACTCCCACATGTGGTACAGTAATAGTTTTTATTGTATTTTCCAGTAGCCCTGGGAGGAGCTGCCTGACGTCCCCTATCCCAGCCCCCGGGGAGGACGCTTACCGTGGTGTGTTCATTACAGTGCTTGCACAAGGTCTGATCGGTAGCTCTCAGGATGGAGTCACCTACCACCAGGACATCACGTATGTCAGGGTGTAAGTCAGCCCCCCCAAAAAAATCCCATGTTATCCTGACTAGTTGTACTTGCTGAGGGGTTGCTAGATTCTGTGAGTGACTGTTACTTCGTAGGTTGATTTAATGTAGAATCCTTATCAGTGTCAGCTAGTGCTTGAAGGCTATCATATAAGAGCAGGTTCCCTGTGCCTCCAATGTTTCTTCTCCCCTTTTTTGGGGCCTTTTGTACTATACACCAGACTTCCAGTACATTCTCCTGGCTTGTACTATCAGTGTGGTTTTACTTTCCACAGTAGTCGTATCAGGTGCTGTTTTTTGTGTGTGCATGGGGGGTGTTCCTGACCTGACTCTTTCACTGCAGAGTCAATTAATTGCTCTAGCATGCTAATATCTTCTTTTAATTGCAGCCTCTGTTGTAAAACATTTATTTCATCCTTTTTTATACGTCAATTAACACAAGTTTATCACAAATAAAATGTTCTCCCCAACCCCCAGCAGCAAACATTTTGCATGCTTTACAACAACTCATCGCCTCCTTGTGCTCTGACATTTCCATGTTTAGTAATAGTGCAGTTTTTAGCTACCTTAATTCCTCACTTGCAAAGTGTACGGCCCAGGTCCCAGTCATCCACAGCGGACACAGCCGACACGTGCTGAACGAGGCGTGTCTCCGCACACACAGAGCCGTGCATGCCCTGCTTGGCTCATCCTGCTTGCAGCAGGGCACTCTTAAAAGGACTAGGTGACCCAGAAGTCCTAGTGAAGGGTCAAGCCCTAGAATCAGCCCCTCAGCCCAGTAATTTGTTTTAAAATGTTAAAATACCGGGCGAGGACCACTCATGCGTGGCTCTGGCCGGTTCCCAAATGTATAGTGCTGCTCAGTTTAAACAAAGAAAGAAAAGGATTGCAGAGAAATAAGATGTAGGTCTACTGCATTCAGTGGACTACAGCTTCTCTACCCACTTCCTGGTTTGTGAAGTAGGGCTCTAGTATGCTTGTTTACGTAGCGAGGTACAGAAAAATATGCCACGTTACAAACACTTGCTGCGCCCCCAATAACCACCTGCAGCCTAGCAGATTACACAAATGCTGCACAATCAGATGCCCGCTCACGGTAGGGCACTCTTAAAAGGACTAGGAGACCCAGAAGTCCTAGTGAAGGGTCAAGCCCTAGAATCAGCCCCTCAGCCCAGTAATTTGTTTTAAAATATTAAAATACCAGGCGAGGACCACTCATGCGTGGCTCTGGCCTGTTCCCAAATGTGTAGTGCTGCTCAGTTTAAACAAAGAAAGAAAAGGATTGCAGAGAAATAAGCTCTAGTTCTACTGCATTTTACTTGAGACAAGAGAGACAATGACAGACAATAAAATTAATTAAATTATGGTAGCCTATCTCATCTCCAAAATGGTCCATTCCCTTATCCGTTATTTTTATCTTAACAGCATGTGTAAATCCTGTGTGCAAAATGGTTACCAACGTGAGCATTTTATGGCTGAATTTTCTGGATAAGAGACGATTTTTGCTCCTTGCTACTGATCAAGAAATTGCTTTAGTTTTGACAATTTTTTAAATAAAATAAAAAAATTTTTTTTTTTGATAGGGATATTGGTTGTTTGTAACAAGTCAAAGAAGGTGTTAAAAGCAGCCAAATAGTGTCAAATGACCCTCAAATAGCGCCAAAATGAATCAAAAACCTGATAGCTTCTGGGGGCCTAGGAGGCCCCCAGACTCCCAGCCTGTTGATTTGGGATTTCCTATGAAAAGCAGGACTTTTAGCACTCTTTGCTCCCCCTGTTAAAAAAGCTAGCTACACCCCAGCTCTGAACTGCACCACGTGTGTCTCTCAGCATGTTGGAATTGGAATATTGGCTTTTCCATATTTCTGAGGATCACAGTGTGTGTTCCTCATGGTGAATCAAAATTGAGATGCTGAATTTATAATTCTGAGGACCACCGTATGTGTGTGTATCAGAGGTCTTATGTCTTCACTTTTGCTATATTTACGAGAACCGTGTGTGTGTGTATGTATGAGTGCGTGCATGCGTGCATGTGTGTGTGTGTGTGTCTGTTTTGTGAATTACAGCTTGCTCCTCAGTGACATCACTTTCTGTCTCAGGATTCCTTGAAATGGCTGCTCTCTTGATTTCATTTACAGATGATTGTGATATTTATATTGCTAGAATGTTGACACCAACTGGCAAATCCAATCCCTTGTTTTAAAGATCTTTTTTGTGGACTTTTACAATTTGAGTGACCCAGACCGTGTTTAGTTCCCCTTTAAAAGAGCAGATATCTGATCAAAATAGTCATTCTGTACGGCCATCTCTATAGCAGAAATGCAAATGATGTTTCTGCTCATTGGAAGCAATGGTTCCCTCTATCTGCAGGTATTATTACATTTTGTGTTTTGTCCTTTGAAAGTCAAAGTTTCAGGTCCCAGTTAAGGATTCTGGTAATTTCAGTTTTAGAACATACAGCAGCATTGGAATCATGCAGTCAAGTTCCAAATGCACTGACTTTACTAGTTAGCTAAAAGCACGATCTGCATTAGTCTGAAGCAGCTCTTCCATATGATATATACTGTAACTTTGCTCTGATTTACCTTTGTGCAAGGACGCATCTGGGGACAAGCTGTTCAGCACTCAGCAAGCCTTTCCTGTACAAATATTCTGAATAAACAAAATAAAGTCTGCTTTTACAAATTTCCATCAAGCAGGTAGTGAGGTCTAATGGTTAGAGGCTGTTCCAAGATAGTGCTTTAAGTCACAGCATGAGCTTAGGAACCAGGAGGTCACAGGTTCAAACCCCGTCTAATGCCAAATTCGTACTGTGTGACCTTGAGCAGGTCATGGAACATAGATGTAGAATCACAGAATTTGTCAGCAGAAAAGGATTGCTTAGCATACCCTATCTGCCCAGATGTTCCCTGCCTATTCTGTCTCTGCAGACCCTATCTGGTCTCTGCCGACCCCCAAAACTTATTTACCAATATTCCCCTATATCTATCCCATACATGCTTGAAACCCCCCACTGTTTTTACCCCCACTACCTCTGGTATTTCCTCAAGTCCCTCCTAAACTCCCCCACCAAGCTTTGTTGCATGCCCTAGTGTTCTTTTGCACTTCCCAGTGCTCCAGTCCACTAAGCTGTGGGAATGGGTAGCAGTAGGACCCCACCAGAAATAGGATGCTGCATCTCAGCTGGGCTATCCTGGGTAAATTTCAAAAATAAATGTATTATAACCTCTAGCACAGTGCACCAAATACATGACTCTTCTTATAATAAACTGCTGGCTTATTCGCACGTAACTAGAACACAGCTTAAGTCAAATTTGTTTCCTGGAGGGACAAATAAAAACAGCAAGCCCTGGATGTTATGTGGTAAGTAACAGTCTTGTAGCAATAGAAATTAATTTTCTCAGGTGCAGTAACATGACTGCATTCATGAATAGTTAATCTCTCTGAACAGGTTGCCTCTCAGCTCCATTTTCTTGTTTCAATAGCCTCAGACTGGAACAAGTGTGTTGAAAATTAATTGGGTGCCCACCTGTCTGCTTTTGCTTCCCCTGTTGCGTATTAATGAGGCCCTTTAAATAAATGTCACCTGGTAATGGATGCAGAGTCCCTGATTTTTTTGCTTTTTGTTGGAAAGACAGTGTGTTAAAGGGGAGCAGTCAGCAGTAAGGGCTCCACACCCAAGTGTGGGGTTGGTCCCAATTTGCACTTTGGCCCTGTACAGATTACACTGCTTAAAAGTCAGTATAATACAGTTTGCATCTGCACCACAAGCAGGTTTCAATGCGTTTTCGAAACCCTCATAAAACCTAGGCTTTGACATAATTTTTTTAAATGGTTTTGTACTTAAACCATATTACCCGATAGTGTGGAAGGTCCTGCATGTTCATCTCCTAGCATTCTGGGACACCTGACTCAGGAAAGCGCGTTTCACAGCACAGCATCATGCATGGTTGGCAGTCCTGGTTCAGACGCAGCAGTACCGTTTAATAACCATGCTTAAATACGCTGCACCGAGGAACAGACACTGCAACATGATAAGTTTAATTTGACTTTAAAACCATTTCATTTTACCATGTTGCAGTCTGTACAAGGCCTTTGTGCACAAAATCATTTTTTTACTTACTGTTTACTGCAATATAGTAGATTGTATTGGGCTGATTCTGCTGACTTCCAAGCTGACATTTTCTGTAACTACAAATCCCACACTCCCCTACAGCTGACATCAGAGCAGGGCTGCAGCAGTGGAGAATTCAATACCCTGCCATGTATGTTAGAGATTTTATAAGCTCCAATCAGATGTTTTCCAGTCCTGCTGTTCTCCTAGAGCTAAGTACATTCCTCTGTGAGCAGGAAAGTGGGACAAGCAAACAAAAGATCAGAGCTTATAAAAACTTCAGGCAATTGAATCTCAGACTGCGGCAGCCCTGTTCTGATGTCAGGTGCAGGGGGATACTGGGATTTGTAATTACAGAAAACATCAGCCTGACAGTAAGCAAAACTAGTCTGATACAATCTGCTATACTGCATGTAACCCCTAGGCAGCGTTATCTCTAGAATTACTACCCCTGCCTGTATTCCTGACCACAGGTTTAGGGGCCTGGATTCTGTATTAAGGTGCCTCCACCCAGAGTAACAATAGTGGGGATATCTGTCTAACCTGTTATAGCCCTCTGGGAAGCTATAACCACTGACAACCCTTCTAGTGTCTTTGTACCTTTGACAGAAGTTAACACACAGTCAGCCAGGGGACATTAATAATATACACACACCCTTTACACTTACCTCTAGGGTCTGGCCTTCAGCATGTCCCTGAAACCCCCTGTAAAAATAAGGTTAGCAAAGCAAATACACACTTTCAGTACTGCAACCCAACTAACAATATGTGCATGAGCCAGGTTTAACGTGAAATAACAATCAGATTTATTCAGGGGTCATGAACAAGGAAGGGGGATGAATTTAGTTAAATGATTACTATACTGATTGAATTCAGGTTCTTGGCATGAACTTTTTAGTCCCAATTAAATAGTTCTACAACAGTGGGTACCAAGGATGGAATACTGGCTAGCCAGAGGCATTACCAAGGGGTGGCCAGCATTGCAGCTGTTGTTGGGGCCCTTGATGGAAAGAAAAGGCAGCTAGCTTGCACAACAAAGATTTGATTATTTGTAATCCTGGCCAGCTGGCCCAGTCTCTTGTAACCCAGGTAATTACTAAGGCAATCAGATGGTACCATAGATAATTAAGTGACTTGTTTCAGGGAGCTACTGGGTTTACTCATGCTACCAGTTGGCTGTGATGTTGCTGGCGATATGGAGACCTCGTGTAGCTCACCGATGAGCATGAGGAAGCAGGGCCATCACAACACACCTTCTCTTCATGGCCTTTCCCTCCAGGTGGCTGCAACCTGCGAGTTGTTTCTGCGCAGTGGCCGGATCCCCAAAACCGGTCTCTCGCCGGGGACAGTCTCTGGTGCAATACAGTTGGTCTAGGCCAGGTTGGCAAAGGCCCAGGCATGATGGATGCTTTGGCAAAGTTCAGTTTGTTTTGCTGGTGAGGCCTCCAGCTGGCGTAACGATCTGGTCACGGATAGACAGGCCACGACCCATAATGAACATTCAGCACATTTAACAAGGACAGCATTAACTTCTTCTAATAGGTTGGATACAGTCTGGTTGCTATTGCAGTTGATTTACTGAGCAAGTCTCTCGATTCGGTATTAGTCTCCTCATAACCTCTGGGCCGATAACTTCACCAGAACCTAACTTGGGTCCAAATCTCAAGCAGTACTTTTAAACATCTCTGGGGCTTCTGCCACAGTTTCAGTCACACTTCGGGTTAGTCCAATCACTGCAATCCGGCAGTTCAATGCAGGAGAACAGCGGTAAGGAGGTAAGTCAGGCCCCTTCCCACCGATTCCCCTAAGCTCCGTATGGGAGCAGCTCCTCAAGAGCTCGAACTGCTCACTCTTAAACTCTAACTCCAACTGAACTACTGTCTGTGACAGTTCTGGAGATTTCCCTTGGTTTCCAGAGTGCTGGTTGGCTGGGGGAGCTGTCAGTCACAGTTTGGTTGCCCCTTTCAGTTCAGTTTAGGCGCCAACCTAAAAACTACAAAAACTATAGTCTTTCCTTCCCACGAGGCACTTTGGCTAAGGACCCTTAGAGGTCCCCTGAGTCCTATTGGTCCACTTACTGAAAGTTCTGGACCAAACATGGTGGCCTCCATTCACAAAGGCAAAGCTGCAAGGAAAGCAGGTTAAATAAACTGTCTAATTTAGTTATAACAGCCAGTTAGAAATAAATAATCACAGTACTAGATCGAGCTCCCTCTGCTCTATCTTCAACTGCAGAGTGAAGCAAATCAAAGTGGTGTCTGGCCAGTCGCAAGCCCTAAAGCACTCAAATCCAGCTCAGAGCATTAACTATACCCATATTGACTGAATTCTTAAAGGGACAGGTGCAGAGGCACAGCATGGCACTGCCAAATAAATCAACAGAAACAAACAGATAACCTTGGATCTAATACCTCTACTGGACATCAGCCTGGCAGTGGGCATGGAAGGAGTCCAGGAAGACATTAAGGTAAACCCCAAATTAGTAGGGTTACTTGCAGTAAATACTTAGTTAAAAAAAAAAAAGTTTTTGCACACAAAGTGCAAAGTGGGAGTAGCCCCACATTTGGATGCGGGACTCTTAGTACTGACTGTTCCCCTTTAAGAGTTGCTTATGCTGCAAAACCTTCACCTCTAAAGACCACGATCTGGATTTTCAAAGGTCTGGATGCAGCACTGGAGGCAGCTGTACTGTCCCAGCTGTGTCCACATAAATGAACCAGAATAACTGTGTGCAACTTTATACAGTCTGATATATTTATAACACTTTGCTCATTTTACAGCCGAAACATGACGCATGCGTCAAATACTTCATGCATGCATCAATTTTCAGTGAGCAGCCTGTGGCACATGCACTAACAAGATGGACAGCTTTTTCCTGTGGTCTTACAGTTTTGTCGCAAGCACTGCAAGTGCAGCTAAATCGTGCTGCAACTGGCTGGGAATCCAACCCCACATTTCGATGCTTGGTTTGGCTGTACTATCCTAGACACATGGACAAATAAGAAGATGTGGGTAAGGGGCCCAATTCTCAAAGCCCCTGGTGCAGCGCAAGGGGTTTGTGCCACAATGAATGGTGCAAGGTGCCCCTCTTGCCAAACAATGCACTGGGAGTGATTCTCAAAGGCAGCCTGCATCAGCAGTAGGCTGCCTGCACCAAACAAGGCTTGCGCCACCCGTGCACCACAAAATGGATTGCAGCATGGCACCAGGGGCTTGCAGCAGATGCAGGCTGCCAAATCCTATATTGAGAGTCTCAAAACTGTCCCAGAAGGCACATTTCTAAGTACCATTAGATCAGCCGGAGCTGGTCTAAGCGTACTTAGAAATTTGGCCTCTGGGTGAGTGGACCTATTTGCGTCAATGTGCCATGGCCCCCTCTTCCCAGCCCCAATCCCCATTACTAGAAATAAAGATCCCTGGTGACCTAGTGGCCCCCCCTCCCCAATCTCCAATGTCCCCAATAAAAGGTTATATGTTTATGTCCCTGATGGTCTAGTGGACACCCCTTCCAAATCCCTGATCCCCAATTATCATGAAAAATGATACCTGGTGATCTAGCAGCCCCTCCAAGCCCTGATCCCCCATTATGCAATAATGCCACAGCATTGGTGGTTTAGTGGACCCCACCCCAGGAGGCAGTGTCCCACCACTCTGCTACCCCCATCCCCAAACCGGGCCAGTGACTGGCACAGCTCGTGGCTCACCACCACCACAGCCAGCCGCCGACTGAGCTTTCAGTGGGTGCTGTACTGTATTCAGTACCTGCTCATTGACTGACGTATCGCAAACATAAAAAAAGTGCTAAAGCAGACTCAACGTGGGTTGGGGGGACAGTATGATATGAATCAGGAGGTAAGGAGCAATCTAAAATAGAATTTAAAAAAAGTCTAGATCTAAATATATACCACTAACATGCTCTGTTGCTTTTATCTGATTTTACACTGTCGGGGAAAGTGTTTTAAAACATAATAGTCATAATTCTGCTCCAGTGTAAATCCCTCCCTTTATTCTCTTCACTACTGATGACTTTTACAGGAAAACAGGGTCTTTGACACCCAGACTTCATGTCATCCTCCTGCCTTTAATATGTTTGTACTTCATGTTATTTATCATTATCCCCCATGTAAAGCACACACCCCAACCCTCCCTTACTCCCCCCGCCGATGCACCTGGAAATTAGTAGTTTATTGCTCTGTGTGCCTTTCTTAGTGAAAAAAATAAAATAAAATAGAAAAATAATTTGCCATCAGACGAAGTCATGATTCTCTGTGACATCAAAGTCTGTTGCTATGGGCAGGATTATGATGTCACACGCAGAGGATTATGATGTCATCAATGGAAATAGCAGGAGGCTGGGATGAAGTCTGAAACACAGAAACATAGACATGACAGTGGAAAAAGACCAGAGATCAATCCAGTCTGCCCAAGTTCCCTGGAACCTAGTGATTCCTCAGGGTACTATCCCTCCCCATCCTATCTCTATTCTCCTTCTCCTTGGTACTGTTGACCCCAGTAACTACTATTCCCTTCATTATGTTTGAATCCTCTGGTTTTCTCACCCACCACTTCAGCCGACGGACTGTTCCAAAGTTCCACCTCCCTTTCCGTTAAGCAGTAGTAGTAGCAGAAACACAAGGGCTTGTCTCAGTGCCCTCAGCAACAAATAATGAGGGATGATAAATCTGTAAGCAAATAACCCATGTTGATGCATGTGTGTGTGATGAATTAATGCAAACCCACACCCCAGGTGAATTGGAAGGTACGGGGCCAATGCCCGAGTGCGTTTCAACACATCTAGGAGGAGCATTGACTCTCTAAAAATGCATGCTCTGGAGTGGGTCACTACACTTATAAAACATTTAAAAAAAAGTTTTATTTTGATACGTTTAGTGAGTTACTAGGTAGAATATGTAAGTTTGGTAGCAAAGAATGAGTGCCTTAGAATGCACCCAAAAAGTGCATTCATTTAAGGGAATCTATGTATGCTTTATCAAGGGTTATTGGGTTTAAAAATAAAAAAAAATCTGAGGGCCCACCTGTTGGCACAGCGGCAGGGCTACCACTCGTGATACTGATGACTCAAGCACGATCCTGGATCATTAGGGGCCAGACAGAGAGGAGGACCGAGAGTCCCAGAGGATGCTGTCCTACTCCGGGGGGTGGGGAAGGGTCCCACAGAACTACTGCCACCTCTAGAAGTGTGGATGACAGAGCACTTGAGACATAGAGAGGGAGGGATGCAGCACTGTGTATTGTGCTCCTGTGTGGATACAGAAGCACTCAGAACAAAAGGAGGAAAACTAAACATGGGAACATAGACAATGATGGCAGAAAAAGACCAAAGGTCCACCTAGTCTGCCCAAAGTTCCCCTTCTGCCCCATGATCTAGTGTCAATAAGGGTTTTTATCCTTCCTGGTCCATGTCGCTGCTGCCCTCTTTATTGCTACTGACCTGGGCAACCAATAAACCCTTCACTTTGTCCCAGTTATGCTTGAAACCATGTATGGTCTTGGCACCCACTACCTCCACTACCAGACTGTTCCATGGCTCCACCACCCTTTCCATGAAATAGAACTTCCTCACATCCTTCTTAAAACTTCCCCCAACAGTTTCCAGTTGGGACTTCAGGTTCTTGACTCTTTACTACTGCTGTTTATTCCCTTCAGGAACTTAAAGGTCCATATCACATCCCCAGTTCCTCTGCTCTCTCACCTGGGCTTCAGTGAGTACATATTCAGTGCCTTGAGGCGACCTTCATCAGAGGGTAAATCCCCCTCCACCCATAGCTCCATGAAGACTGGCAAATCCAGTCGGAAGGCAGTACACCTAACATACCAAAATGCACAGAGCATAAAGTGTAGAATAAAAAAAAAGTAAAAAAATTGAAAAGGTCTTTATTTGGCTGCTGTTAGGTAGATTATGCTAGATTAGTTACCAAGTATGCATTTTCTGGAAATTAATGGTCAGGTGATGCGTTTAGACCACTAACATTGTTAAGGTTCTGAAGTTCATTTTATAAAGGCAATTAATTAAATAGAAGCTGAATTGTGTCTGGGAGGCAGTATGGCATAGTGGTTGAAAGCACTCAGCTGCAAGCCTAGGGAACTACATTTGAATGCCACAACCATCACTTGCATACTGTGTGACCACATGCAAGTCACTTGACCTCCCTGTGCTCCCAAGATGAACCTGGGAAACAAACCTTAGCTTGGCGTGCCTTTTCTGGCCAAAAAACATAAAATACATAAATATTGTATGGTAAAATGTTTTTCCTGGATACTGACACATTTCTTTTTTGATTTGTTCTGTTCTCATCAGTTAATGGTTCAGCAAGGTTTCCAGGTACTTGTTCTTTGGATGCCAGGAATTTAATCAGGCTCCAACAGATGCTCTTTTGTGATGTACGCTGTTGAAGAGGACAGACGTGATATAACAATGCAGCCAGTGCCCTTTTACAGTACCTACAAGGGATTATTGTGAAGCACTTTTAATTTCCTTTCTCTGTTGTTCAGTATGCTGGTGGCACTCACCTTAATAATCTCCCACAGCTGAGAGCTAACTCTTGCTAAGTAACACACTTATCAAATTGATAAGTTGCAGGATGTTGCATGCTGAATCTGACAGGGCAAGCTTTCAATCCCCTAGTAGGCTAGCACTATGATGCCAACTACCTTGACCAAAGAAAGGGCTGCAGTGGAATTTTTGCCTGCTGTGCAAAATAGGACACAGATTTGTGTTTTGCCTGGGCCTTGTCTGTGCATTTATTTGTTTGTTTGTATCTTGCTCGCTAGTGTGTTTTTTGTGAAATATCACCAAGGGAGAAAAATCTGGGGCCCAATATTTAAATGTTTTTGCAGGCACAAACGGGTGTTTGCCTGCGCAAACTGGGGTTTGCACTGGAGTGCAATATTCAAAAGGGGTGGTTGTGCAGGCAAAGAGGGTTAGCATCTACACAAAACATAATGTATGCAGGTGGGTAAAGGGAGGAGCAGGGACAGGAATATCTGTGTAACCCCATATTCAGTGCATTTGTGCTCTGCAAAAGGGCTTAGTGCAGTCCATTTGCACAACACAAATACTGCTGAACAAAACCCCAACTTACTCCAGGCAACCCCAGCAACTGTTGGAGGTACTGCAGCAAAGTACCCAGCTATCAGTGGGGGAGCACACCCACCCCCCCCCATGGTCCATGACAGCTCCCCAAATGCCGTCCCATGCACACAAGGCAGTTAGCCCTGATGCCTAGTGCCCCCCCGCCAATCCCTGGTTAGCGACACATATACAGCTCTCTAAGAGCCCAGTGTCCCAAACCTCCCTCTCCGATCCCTGGCCCATAATAAAACAAACCCTTCTTGGTGCCTAGTGTTCCTCTCTCCCTTCCTCCTGCCCACTGACCCATAACATAGAAAGAAAGCTCCCTGGTGCCTAGTGTCCCCCCCCCCAAATCACCAGCCTGTATTCAAAACAACAACCTCCCTGGTGCTAGTGGTCTCCCCTCCCATTGATCGCCAGCCCATGTATGACCTTAAACCTCCCTGGTGCCTTGTGGACCCCCCTGCTCTCCGATCACAGTCTATACAATAAAATAACCCCTCTGTACAGACAGTTGGTGAGACCCCATCTGGAGTACTGTGTGCAGTTCTGGAGACCCCATCTCCGCAAAGACATAGACAGAGTGGAGGCTGTCCAGAGGAGGGCAACCAAAATGGTGCAGGGTCTGCACCAGAAGACATACGAAGAAAGACTAAAGGAGCTTAATATGTATACCCTTGAGGAAAGGAGGGAGAGAGGGGACATGATAGAAACTTTCAGGTACCTCAAGGGAATTAACAAAGTTCAGGAGGGTAGCATCTTCCAGAAAAAGAGATGTGCAAGAACAAGGGGACACAATTTGAAGATAGAGGGGGGACGGCTCAGGGGTAATGTGAGGAAGCATTTTTTTCACTGAGAGGGTTGTGGATGCATGGAACAGCCTCCCTGAGGAGGTCGTGGAGTCAAGAACAGTGGGGGACTTCAAGAATGCATGGGACAGGCATAAGGCAGTCCTAGGGGTGGGTAAGAGGAAGTAAGCTGTTGGTTAACTAGGATCTGCAGATTATCTGTTAGGTAGGAAAATGGGCAGATTAGGTGGGCCAAGCAGTCCTTATCTGCCGTCAAATTCGATGTTTCTATGTAAACCCTCCCTGATGCCTAGTGTTCCTCCCTCCCTCCTGCCTGCCAGCCCATAACCTAGTAATAAAGCTCCCTAGTGCCTAGTGGACTCTCCCCAATTGCTGGTCAGTCACAAACACTGAGTTCCCCAGGTGCCCAGTATCCCAACCCCCCCCTCCAGTCCTGGCCCATTAAAGTTGCTAGATGTCCAGCTGGGCTGTCGACGCAGCCATAGCACTACCGCTCATGACCCCGGCAACCTGGGTTCTGGAACAGACTCAGGTCATTGGGCCCAGCAGGGGGGCAGGAGGATTGAGCATCCCAGGAGACGCTCTCCTTCTTTGGGGGAAGGGAATGCCATTGTCCTAGTTGCTATACCACCACCTGGGTGACCACGGGTAGAAGTGCAGCCTGTAGGTGCTGTAAGTGAGGGAAGGTGTTGGCTGGGCTCCGGAGAAGATTTCCGCGTGCCCATACTCCATTGAGCTCCATGTGGGCTGATGTCTGGGGGGTGGGTGGAAAATGGAAAATGGACCCACATCCAGGCCAGATGATGAGCCCCTGGCACCTTAGCAAGGACCCAACCCAGGATCCATGGACACCGACCCAACATGGCTTGCATTAGGAGGAACATGAGTAGGCTCCCTCCTTCACTCTCCAGGGGTAAACTGAGGCAATATGGAGGTGTGGGCCACGAGTACCTGGGATCAGGCAGAGCTGTAGGACACCTTAGGGGGGAATTCAAAAGGGAAGGCTGGCTGTGGTGATATAAGGGAGTTAAAAAAGAAAGGAGGCAAAATAACACAGTGGTTTAAGACTCTGAGCTGCAAATCTGGTGACATCCAGCAGACCAGACCTGGGTTTGAATTCCACAGCTTCCACTTACATACTGTGTGACCCTGAGCAAGTCACTTAACTTCCCTGTGTTCCCAGGTCGCACCTGTAAAAAAGTTTTCAGCTTAGTGTGCTACTCCTGGTTAAACAATTAAAAAAAAAGGTTACTAGATGTCCCAGGTGTTCAGTGGTCCCCCATCATCACTGATCCCAGCCCAGTACCAGACACACCATACATCCCTGTGAGGATGCCCCCTGTAAGCTGCACACTGCAGAAAAATAACAAACAGTAGTCCCTAGTGCATCCTGGTCCCACTCCCCGATTGTGGGTACTGCCCATGGCTACGAGTACTCCCTGGCTCTAGAGGCCCCCCACCATGGAACTGTATACCCCCAACCCCCATCAGCTTACCAGAGAAATTTGTGCTGCAGGAGTGCATTCCTTGTCAAGCTGCCATACATCCAGGAAGCAAGCATCTTATTTATAAGAGAAGGTGATGCATCCTGTAAATTAAAGATCAAGGGAGCATTCCTGACCAATGGGAGTGCTCTTTTCCTCATCCCATGAGACACTCTTGTTCTGTGAAGAGTGTCTCACATGCAGCTACTCTGAAAACGGGCATGTTTTGGTAAGGACATTTTAAAAATTAATGTAGTATTAGCCAGCCCAGTTGTGCTGAGGGCTGAGGCACTGGACGCCTTACCTCACACCACGCCGGCGACCCATGTTTGGGAATGAACATGGGTCCCCCAAGTGTTTGCAGGGTTGAGAAGGATCGAGCATCCAAGGGACTGTTCTCCTTCCGGGAGATGCCAGTAGTCAGTGCTTGGCTGGCCCCTAGTGGAGGCTAGGGGGCAGTGCACTGACACTGTAAACGAGGGGCAGATGCCTGGAGGAGCACATGCAGATGTGTTCGCGCTCCTTCCGCTGGCGTCACTGCATGTCCCTCTCCGCAGGGGAGAAAATAGTAAAACTAATGGAGTCCTCGCCACAGATGATGATTGTCCCCTCTGGCGCCACGGGGAGAGCACCTCTCCTGAACTGGATCTGGACTGGTGGGTTGAGGATCTCCCCATCCCCCGCCAAGAGGGGTAAGTCATGGGAGCTGAAGGGGAGGGGGTCTAATACCCGGTCGGCGCAGGGGGGGACATCAGAAGGCAAGGCAAGGACTCCGGCAAAAATAACACCAACTAAAAAAAAAAAATTAATGTAGTATTGATCGTGCTCGATTAATAATATATTAATACTACCGTCAAGACCACTCTTACAGTTGTAAGAGTGGCCTTATTTACATTCTCAGGGTATTAGAACTGCTCACCTTCGGTTTGTGGTTCTTGTACCCTAAGAACGCACAAGACCATTCTTAGAACTGTAAGAGTCGTCTCGGCAGCAGCAGCATCAATATACACATTCCATCTACTGAATGTAGGAAAGATAGAAGAGAAACAAGGTGGGTGTAGGGGTGGGTTTGGGAAAATAGAGGGCTTAAGGGCTAATTTGAAAAAATATATATATTTAGCTGTGAGTTATACTGGAAACTGAGATAACATGCCAGATGCTGGGATGGACTGGGACTACTTTGTTTGGGTTGATGAATGTTTAAAAAAAATCATTAAAATGCTTAACATTATTTTAGTTTTGTGTATTTTATCATTCTCCCCAAACATCTTACACCCATTTTATAGTCATAATAAGACATTCCAGGGTGTACTTTGCTTGGGTTAACAGCACTTCTCGGGTGGTTGAAGGCACTCGGTGATGTCTCATGTCTCACAATACACCCAAAGTGTGCCATTATCCCACCACAATGTACATCCTGTCATGCCTTATTGCTTATATGCAATTAGTTGTTGACCTGGAAAGGAGGGTTAGGCAATACTGTCTATTTAAAACATGCCTTTGTGAGGATGTCAAGCTCTTAATTACAGAAAAAACTATGCATTATATATGTGAATAAAAACACAAAATTACACATACCCTATAGTGCAAGGCATCATGGGTAATACATGCAAATCACCATAAAGGATTCAGTACTGTAAAGCGTAAGGCATCTACAGTACATGCAGTCTGTATATAGGGGACATGCAATGGTCTGACCCAGAATATGCCATTTATCTTAGGCCCTGTCCACACTATGCCTCTGTAATGTTACAGAGGGTGTAAATCGCTACTGTAACAGGCCGCGTTTACACCTGTAACGTTACATTAGGCCAGTTCGCAACCATTACAGAAACCTGTTGGGAGATGATTTCTACAACAGTTCCTGTAACGGCTGCAGAACAGTAACGTTACCGGAGTGCATGTAAACGCGCCACCGTGTAGCCGACGGTCATCCGGCAGACCTTCATGCAAAGCACAGCACAATGAAAGCTGGGAGGGCGGGGGCCAAGGAACTTGGAAGGAGACCGCATGTGTGGACTGAACACCCGCAGAGGACTGAGGTGGTATGGGGCATGAGGTGGATGCCTATCACAGATGGGTGTTGCACAGTGATAGGTAGTGTCACGGGTGAGCATGGTGGTGCATAGTGCACATGCCGTGGCCCGTGGTCAAGCAACAGGTTAGTGGTACCTGGGGTGTGGCAATGGCCATGGATGCAGGGGGAGACAGTGGTGTGGGGATGGGGGTTGGGCGTGGGGTTGGTGGGTAGGGCGACTGCATGTGTACGATAGTGATTGGTGTGTTCTGCCATTGCAGGGCAAGACCCAGGGGAAGGGACATCTGCGGACACCAACGCAGCACCAATGCATCCTCAGTGTCCTCGGGCATGCAGGACAAGATGCCAGGTACCTCCAGTGACACCTCCACCACAGGACGGGGTGGGGCTGCGAGGCAGCAAAGTGGCCAGGAACCCCTGGTGAACCTCCGGAAAAGGAAGTCCAAAGCAGCACGGATGGCAGATGTGCTTGGGGCAGTGCTGGAACCAACCCGAAAAATGCTGCAGGAGCACCATAGGAGATTTTGGAGCTGGAGAGGGAGCAGGCAAGGGAGGAGAGGGCTATGGAGGAGCGTATGTGGCAACAGGAGGCTGCACAGACACAGCAGTTCTTTCAACAGATGGCCCTGTTCCTGGCCATGCAATGCCACCAGCCATACCCTGCAGGTGCATCACATTGTATGGGTGCCACTGCCATGCCACCCACCACTGCCTCCCCATCTCCACCTGCCCCATTCCTCAGGGCGCAGCCCACTGGTGGGTGTCCCGTCATGCCCATGTCCACGGGGAACCCCACTGGTGTGCATGGCATGGCCATCCTGCACCAGTCCACCATCGATGACAGCCAGGCAGGCTGCAGGGCACCATCTGATGGCACTGGTGTGCTGCCACCAACCATGCCTGTGCCCCACAGACGTGCATCCCCTGTTCAGGGGTGTGTGTACACAGGTGGCGCCACTGCCCAGGACACCCTGGCCACCACATGCCAGGCACTGCCGTGTCATGTTGGCATGGCACAGCAGTGCCCCACAGGTGGCATGCCCACCACAGCTGGTCCGCACACTGCTACCCTACCCTTGATGCATGGTGCTGCTGACCAGCTCAGTGCTGCTCCCACGGCACCCACTGCGGGCATGCCAAGCTTCAGGCAGGACCTGCACCGTGACAAGTTCCAGTGGACCACACTATGATGGCATGGGCCACCTGCAGGGGACTGATGTCCAGTGGGTCCTGCGGGCCATCACCTGGGTCACCCATTGCGTTCTCCACACTGGTATGGTGATGGCACTGGGGGTGGACCGGTGTTGTCCGTGCCTGGTGTGGTCTGGCACAGGGCTTTGTGCTCACATTGGCACTCCTGTATATAGTGTGTTCCCACTGGGGTGTTCTGCAGTGATGTGTGGCATATCTGTCACATGGTCCACAGGGGTTCAGGCACAAGAGGTCCACATGGGGGGCTGGTTGTTTGCCCATCCTGTGTATGGTACCCCGGGGTGTTATATTGGGGCATGGGGACGTTGGGTTGGTTACTATCTGGTTGTACACTGTTAACCATATTGTTGTCCTGCATAGTGTATTACATGGATGGGTCACATGTCAGGGTCTGTATCCCATGGGTGTCCTGCATCCACCGGACAGTACCTATCACTGTAGGGGGCCTCGGAGGGTGGTGCTGTTTCAGTATTATGTTGTTTGTCCACTGGCAGGTTAGCATCGGTCACGGGGTCATTACAGTGTTCCTTATGCCATGGGTTCAGTCCTGCACGGGGTTTTGCTGTTGGACATTGTATGTTCTTTTTGTATCCATTGTGTGACTCAGCAATGCACAGGGCATGCTGCCTGTTCATGCTGTTGTCTAATGTTGCTTTCCATGTGTTACAGCCACCAGAGGCCATGGTGGCATTGCAATAAAGACCGACATGTGACACGATACTGTGTTGCTCGTTTGCTTGGGTGGGTTGCTTGCATGCCCACATTGCTATGTGGGGGCACTGTGGGGCCTCTGCCGACATGGGTCATGGGTGTGGTGGAACTATGTGTACTGCCTGGCAGCCTTGTGTGTGCTGGGCACATGCAGCATGCATCCGGAGGGTGGCTGTTGTGCATGGTATGCCTTGCCCAGGGTCATGGATCCCAGCTCCCGTGGGTGCACCACATCCCTCCTCCATGCCAGGCATCAGGGCCCTCCTCTGCTTTCATTTCCACCCCTTCAGCTGCATCACACCATCGGTCCACCACGGCCGCCACAAGGCACACATTGCTGTCAGCCCCAATTCCATGTTCTGCCACGCTCTGTGTAAACTGTCCACCGGATGGCCATGTGGGTGGGTGTCTATCTTCACAGCTGTCTTCCCCATGTGCACCCTGGGTTACGCTCTCCATTCCTGGGTTTGTCCCCACTCCCTGTTCACAGCTCAGTGTGGATGGGCTGTAACTGTTCTGGACCACTTTCACACCTGTTCCCTGGCAGTGTGGACGTGCTGTACCATTTCCAGTCTGCAATGGTTCAGAACCGTTTCAGCATTTTCAGGTGTAGTGTGGACAGGGCCTAACAGTGCGAGCATGCAGGGCCATAACACAGGAGTCAGGGAGCCATATGTGAAAGTCCTACCCTCCCATAAGTGACTGTTATTTTGAGTTAGGCCATTGTATAATATGTGGTTACTACGACGTCAAGTTTACTGCATTAGTAATAACTGTTTAGTCATCTGTTTATTTGAAGATTTTACTGTTTCTCTTTGATTTGAACTGCTGGCTTCAGTGCTGCACAGGGTTGTTGTGATGTCCCTGGCATTGTGAAAGCTGCTCTCTGATTGATCAGTAGTCCATTGTGAGGTACCCAACCTTCACAAGAGTGATTGTGACATATGCAACTTGGAGTATCAACAGAAAAGGCAGGCAGAAACATACATAGAAACATAGACTTTGACGGCAGATAAGGACCACTTGGCCCACCCAGTCTGCCCATTTCCCTACCTACTGGATAAGCTGCAGATTCTAGTTAACCAACAGCCTACTTCCTGCAACCCCCCACTGTAATTGCCTTATGTCTGTCCCATGCATGTTTGAATGCCCCCACTGTTTTAGACCCCACAACCTCTCTAGGAAGGCGGTTCCATGTGTCCACCACTCTCTCCGTGAAAAAGAATTTCCTCACATTACCCCTGAGCCGTCCCCCCTCTAACTTTAAATTATGCTCCCTTGTTCTTACACATCTTTTTTTCTGAAAGATGCTACCCTCCTGGACTTTGTTGATTCCCTTGAGGTACTTAAACGTTTCTATCATGTTCCCCCTGTCCCTCCTTTCATCAAGGGTATACATACTAAGCCCACTTAGTCTCTTTTTATATGGTTTCTGATGTAGACCCTGCACCATTTTAGTTGCCCTCCTCTGGACTGCTTCCATCCTGCCTATGTCCTTGCGTAGATGAGGTCTCCAAAACTGCACGCAGTACTCCAGATGGGGTCTCACCAACTGTCTGTATAGAGGGATAACCACTTACCTTTTTACGTTCGCTTGCGCACATGCGCAAGGAACGTTTTGGGAGAGTAGCACACTTTGGAGGTGTGCCTCTCCCTTGCAGTCCACTGCTCCGTTGAGCAGGCGTGGCGGTCCTGCACCAATGGGTGCGGGCGCTGTGTATGACAGCGGTGGTCTTCGCTTCAAAGAAAACCACCGCTGTCATACAGAGCACCGCTCACACCACCCCCCCGCGTCACGCCGCTCCCCCCCAAAATCTTTTCTGCCACGCTGGGAGCCCACCCCAGCATGGCAAATGTCCTCATCATCTGCCGACGGGGTGCTCAATCCTCCGCCGGCTCCACGCCCCCAGCCATCTTCTGCCAGCTGGGAGCCCACCCCAGCATGGCAAAGGTCCTGGGTTCTCTGCCGGGGTGCCCGATCCCCGTCAGCTCCATCGCCCCCAGCTATCTTCTGCCATGCTGGAGCCCCACCCAGCATGGCAAACGTCCAGCGTCATCAATAGTAAAAAAAAAAAACCTGCAAATAAAAACCGTCCCACAGTCTCCCCGCCTCCCACAACCCGCACCCACCCACTGCAAACCCAGCCTCCCACACACCTCACCCCATACTTACCTCCGGAGCTCGGCGCGACAATCTTCGGTGGACCGGGAACACATCTGCACTCTTCAAAGCCGACCGCGAACTGAGGAAATGCCGGTAGCTGTATAATGGGCTGATAGGGGTTTTCAACTTTATTGCATATCTCAGGTATTTTGGAACTTTTGCCAAATTTTCAACAAGGGTTTGGGACCCCTTCTCATGAATGATGTCACGTCATGATAGGTCTCGGAAGGGTATTTTGCAGTCACCGCGGAAATCACCCTTTGGGCCTGAATAATGCCATGACAGTGAATCATTCATGAGAAGGGGTCCCAAAACCCCATGTTGAAAATTTGGTGCAAAAATTCCAAAAAATGACTGTTTTACGAGCGTGCATTGCACAGTTCCTACGCAGACTCGTAAGTTCGTGAATTTTCAATATTTTCACTCCAGATTTTCAACATTGCCATTTTACCACACCTCCTTATGAGCAGTATAGCTGTCATTTTTCACAAATTGCCCAAAACGTGTTTCCGCCCATATAGCGCACAATGGCGCAGTCGGTGTGTGAAATCAATGTATGGGACACATTAAGAAAATCACAGTGATACTGTTCATGAGCAGAGGTCTTAAAATGGCTATGTTGAAAATTTGGTGAAAAAATTCCTAAAAATGACTGTTTTACGAGCGTGCGTTGCGAGGTTCTATGCACGCTCATACGTTTGTGAATTTTCAATATTTGCACTCCAGATTTTCAACATTGCCATTTTACCACACCTCCTCATGAGCAGTACAGCTGTCATTTTTCACATCCTGCCCAAAACGTGTTTCCGCTTCATGCGCAGCTATTGCCGTTTGCTGCAGGTCGTGCTAACCAATGTATGGGACACATTAAGAAAATCACAGTGACACTGATCATGAGCAGAGGTCTTAAAACGGCTGTGCTGAAAATTTGGTGAAAAAATTCCTAAAAATGACTGTTTTACGAGCGTGTGTTACGCAGTTCCTACGCACGCTCGTAGGTTTGTGAATTTGCAATATTTCCACTCCAGATTTTCAACATTGGCATTTTACCACACTTTCTTTTGAGCAGTACAGCTGTCATTTTTCACAAATTGCCCAAAACGTGTTTCCGCCCATGTAGTGCACAATGGCGCAGTCGGTGTGCGAACTCAATGTATGGGACACATTAAGAAAATCACAGTATCACTGTTCATGAGCAGAGATCTTAAAATGGCTATGTTGAAAATTTGGTGAACAAATTCCTAAAATTAACTGTTTTACGAGTGTGCATTGTGCAGTTCCTACGCACGCTCGTAAGTTTGCGAATTTTCAATATTTTCACTCCAGATTTTCAACATTGCCATTTTACCATACCTCCTTATGAGCAGTACAGCTGTCATTTTCACATCCTGCCAAAATGTGCTCCGCTTCATGTAGTGCACAATGGTGCAGTCGGTGTGCAAAATCAATGTATGGGACACAGTAAGAAAATCACAGTGACACTGTTCATTAGCAGAGGTTTTAAAATGCCAATGTTGACAATTTGGTGAAAAAATTCCTAACAATGACTGTTTTAGGAGCGTGCATTGCACAGTTCCCACGCACTCTCGTAGCTTTGCGAATTTTCAATATTTCCGCTCCAGATTTTCAACATTGCCATTTTACCACACTTCCTTATGAGCAGTACAGCTGTCATTTTTCACATCCTGCCCAAAACATGTTTCCGCCTATGTAGCGCACAATGGGGGTAACAAAAAGGTCATGCTGAAAATATATTGTGCAAATACCTGCAATCACACAGGGCATTAGGGTAAAGCACCATACGTGCCAAACACCACTGCAAATACCTGCAAGTGAACGTTCGGCATTGACAAATGCTTGTTCTACTTGTGATGCCCCTCCCTATGCATCCCAGTATCCCCCTGGCTCTACTTACTGACTTTTCACGTTGCTTAACCACCTTTAGGTCATCTGATATGACTACACCCAGATCCCTTTTCATTATTGTTGTCATTAGTACCTCCCCTGCTATTGTGTACTCTTCTCCTGGATTTTTATTTCCCAGGTGCATTACTTTGCACTTCTTTGCATTGAATCTAAGTTACCATATGTCTGACCATTCCTCCAACCTTGCCAAGTCCCTTCTCATCCTTCCTACTCCCCCTTGTGTATCAACTCTGTTACAGATCTTTGTGTCATCCGCAAAGAGGCATACCTTTCCTTCCAGACCCTCTGCAATGTCACCTATAAAGACGTTAAAGAGGACTGGACCCAGTACTGAGCCCTGAGGTACTCCACTAGTAACCCCCCTTTCTTCAGAATGTATTCCATTCACTATTACCTTCTGTGTCCTGTTGTGCAGCCAGTTTGCTACCCAGGCTACCACCCTGGGACCTTCTCCCAGGCTGGCTAACTTGATTATTAATCTTTTGTGCGGGACTGGGTCAAATGCCTTGCTAAAGTCTAGGTAGGCCTTATCCACAGCCCCTTCCTGGTCTATTACTTTGGTCACCCAGTCAAAGAAATTGATTAGATTCATCTAACATGACCTTCCTGCTGTGAATCCATGCTGCTTTGGGTCCTATGCCCTGCTGGCCTCTAGGTACTCAACAATTCTTTCTTTCAGAAGTGATTCTATCATTTTCCCCACCACTGAGGTTAAACTAACAGATCTGTAGTTTCCTGCTTCTGCCTTGCCCCCACTTTTGTGAAGGGGAATCACATCTGCCCTCCTCCAGTCCTCAGGTACCACCCCATCTTCCCATGATTTGTTAAAAGTGTGGTTAGTGGTGTCACTAGGTCCTCCTTAGCTCTTTAGGATTCTAGGTGAATCCTGTCAGGCCCCATTGCTTTGTCCACCTTGAGTTTTAGGAGTTCTTTCAGTACTCTTTCTTCTTTAAATGGGCTGGTATCAACCCCACTATCCAGAGTGCTTCTACTGTTTGGTTTAGGTAACTCCTCCTCTTCCTCTTTTGTGAATACTGAGCAAAAGTATTCATTCAGTATCTTTGCCTTTTCACTGTCTCCCTCTGCCCATCTCCCCTCTCCTTTATTAATCTTCACTATCCCTCCCTTAACCTTTCTATGCTCCCTAATGTACCTATAAAAGGTTCTATCCCCCTTCTAAACTGAGGTGGCTATATTTTCCTCAGTTTGGGCCTTTGCTTTTCTGACTGCCTTCCCCACTTCTTTCTGCTTTAATTGATACAGTTCCCTGTCGTGCTCCATCTGTGATTCCTTATACTTTTTGAATGCAGCCTTTTTCTCCTTAACCTTCCCTGACACCTCTTTTGAGAGCCATAGTGTTTTTTTCATTCCGCTTTGTTTTCTTTATTTGTTTCACACAAAGGCTTGTTGCCTCCATGATGGCAGTTTTGATTTTTCTCCATTGTTCTTCCACCCCTCCTTTCTGGCCATTTGCTATTGCATTCCTCAGGTATTCACCCATTATGCCAAAGTCAGCCTTTCTGAAGTCCAGTATCCTTGCCTTTGTATGGCTTGTCTCTATGGTTGTGTTTATTGTGAAGCACACTGTGCAGTAGTCGCTTGTTCCCAGATGTCTACTGACTTTTAAGTTTGTGATCCTCTCTCCATTTGAGAGTACCAGGTCTAATATTGCTCCCTCCCGAGTGGGTTCCACCACTAGCTGTCTAAGGTATGCTCCCTGTAGGGCATCAAGAATGACCTTGCTCTTGGATGTGGCTGCAGTCCATGTTGCCCAGTTAACATCTAGCATATTCAGGTCCCCCATCAACAGTATCTCCCCTTTTCAGCTATTTTGAGAATGCCCTCTATCATTTTCTTGCCCATTTCTTCCCCTTGAGATGGGGGTCTGTATACAACCCCTGTGCGGATTATGATGCCATTCCCTGTCTCCAAGGTGACCCAGAGTTCCTCTTGTCCTCCCCCTTTACTTTTTAGTTCTGTAGCTTTTATTCCTTCATGCATGTGAGAGCTACTCCACTCTCCTCTTTTACCCTCCCTGTCCCTTCTGTAGATTGTGTACCCTAGTATGTTGACATCCCAGTCATGGTTCTCCTTGTACCATGTTTCTGTGACTGCCACAATATCCAAGTGTTCCTCTTCCATCAGGGCTACTAGCTCTGGAAGCTTGTTTCCCAGACTACGGGCATTGGTACTCATTGCCCTCCATTTAATGTTGGCTTTATCCTTTTTTACCCCATCCCTGCTCTTATTGCCCTTGTCCATCTTTCCATTTACCCCTGTCCTGCCCTCTGTCAAGCTCTGTACCTCAGTGTTTACCCTACTACCTGCCATGTTTTGTGGGGGGAGGCTTGAACTTTCCTGTTTCCTATCAGCACCTCCCCACCTTGGCAGGACCTTGGTTTAACATCTAATCTGAAGGACAGCAAACCCTGGCACTACAGTATCCACCTAGTACTGCACTTGGATGTCAGCATTTATGGTTTATGGTATGAGACCAATCCTGGTATGTGATTAGAACTCATGACCTTCTGGATAGATTATTATAGGGGCACAGTGGGGAAAATAAGGGACAGCATAATTAAGGTAACCAGCCTCTGTGTGAAGGAAATGAGCAAAAGTAGAAGGAAAAAAGAGACTGTTATGGTTCTCTAGGGAAGTGGCCAAGGTGGTGAGGGGGAAAAAGAGTGGCATTCAGGAGGTATAAGGAAGCTCAGAGGGAGGAAGACAGGGCAGTATACCAAGTAAAACAGGAAAGGCGGCAGTGAGGGGAGCAAAGGTGCAGTAGAGCAAAGGGCAGACAAAGGGGAGGGGATATGACTTTTTTCAGGTACACAAGTGCGAAGAGGAAAGCAAGGGGAGGGATAGTGAAGAAAGGAGGGCAGTAGGAGGAAACTGCACAGATGAGGATCAAGAAGAAACAGACATCCTGAACAGGTATTTCTGCTCCGTCTTCACAATGGAGGGAGGGGGGACGGACCACCAGGGAGCAGCAGGAACAAAGGGGGGGTGGACACAAGTCCATCTTAAGAGGAAAGATTCCTGAAGGGACTTGCAGCTCTGAGAGTGGACAAGGCTATGGGACCAGATGGGATACACCTACAGGTACTAAAGGAACTCAGAGAGGTGCTACCTTCCCAATAATAGCCTTATTTAATAGCTCACTGGAAATAGGCATGGTTCCAGAGGAATGGAAGAGAGCAGACAAGGTCTCGCTGCACAAATGCAGCGGCAGGGAGGAGGTTAGCAACTATAGGCTGGTCAATCTTATATCAGTGGTGGGGAAATGAATGGAAACCCTGTTAAAGGAGAGGTTGGTAGAGTACCTTGAATTTAGTGGGCTACAAAACCAAAGGCAGCATGGATTCATTGGGGGGAGGTCACGCCAGATGAATCTGATGGATATCATTGCCTGAGTGACCAGGGAAATAGATCAGGGAAAGGCAGTGGACATGGCCTGTCTGGACATTAGCAAGGCCTTCAACACTGTGCCACACAGCAGACTAATAAAGAAATAGATCAGCTAGAAGTGGAATCCAACATGATGAATTTGGTAAGGGACTAGTTACTACACAGGTAACAGAGGGTGGTGGTTGATGGCACTCACTCCGCTGAGGGAAGAGTAACCAGTGCAGTGCCACAGGGCTCAGTACTGGGACCAGTCCTCTTCAATGTCTTCATAAGTCACCTTGCAGAAGAACTGGAAGAGAAGGTATGCCTTTTTGCAGATGACACTGACATCTGTAATAGAATGAACACTCAAGAAGGGGTAAAGGGAATGTGCAAGGGTCCTTGGGAAACTTGAAGAGTGGTCAAGAGCATGGCAGCTGGGGTTCAATGCCAACAAGTGCAAAATCATGTACCTAGGGCATAGGAATCCTGGAGCTGAGTATAGGATGGAGGGGGTACTGACAGTCACTAAACAGGTAAGGGACCTTGATGTTATCATGTCTGATGACTTTAAAGTGACAGGCCTGTGTGACAAAGCAGTGGATAGGGCAACTGGGATGCTGGGATGCATAAGGAGAAGTATTTCTAGCAGGAAGCGGGAGATGGTGTTACCACTGTATTGCTCGCTTGTGAGACCCCACCTGGAGTATTGCATCCAGTTCAGGAGGCCACACCTCAGTAAAAACACAGACAGGGTGGAGGCAGTCCAGAGGAGGGCAACTAAAATGGAGCAGGGGTTGCATCAAAAGCCCTATGAGGAGTAACTGAGGGATCTCAGCATGTACACCCTGGGACAGAGGAGAGCAAGAGGCGACATGACAAAGGCCTATAAGTACCTGATGGGGGAGAATAGAATGCAGGAGAGGAATCACTTTAAATGAGAAAGAGTAACAGGACCAGAGAACACGCAATGAAGCTGGATGGGGGAAGTTTAAGAGGGATGTGAGGAAGTGCTACTTCACTAAAAGACTGGTGCACACCTGGAACAGACTGCCAGTGGAAATGGTGTTGGCAAAAGCAGTAGGGGGATTCAAGCATGCATGAAATAGATATAGTGGAATATTAGTAAATAGGTAGGGAGGAGGGAAGGTTGCTGGAGACCAGTTAGGGTCTGCAGAAACGGATTAGGCAGGAATCATCTGGGCAGACTTGGTGGGACAAGTGGACCTTTTCTGGTGACAAGGTCTATGTTTCTATGTTTGCTTTCTATAGAATTTGCTGGTTTAGTGATTCTTTATATCATCAGGGTCCACAGCACAATGGTGCTTTATACATCTGTCATAAATAGCAGTCTCACATTGTTCATTGGGGCAATATCCTATTTAACTGCACTAGTTCTGTCTGTATTAGTTTTTGCTGTCTGCATTTCTATCCTGTGAACTTCCCCCAGGTCGCACCTGGAAATGAGACTCAGCTCAGTATGCCTCTCCCATTTACTAATTATGCATAATTATAAGTCTAATTATAAAAAGGGTCTGAGAAATGGAGCTTTCTGATTGGCTGCAAACATTCTAACACCCTTATGTTAATCTTTTACTAACATACATGTAGAGCTTAACCATATGCTGAACAAGGTTTAACACTGTTTAAAAACATTTTTTATTATAATAGCAATAAGGCACTCCAAGGATTATGTTAATGGTCAGTTAATCACCCTCTAGGGACATGCGACACTCAGCTACACCTCATGACACAGTACACCCCTAGAAGGTGATTAACAGACCATTAACATAACCCTTGGTCATGCCTTATTGCTTAATTAATTATTCATGAGCCTAATGGGGCTCCTGATTGGCTAGTGGAGCAGTCATTAACATCTTAGGAATGACCAATCCAGCTACCAACTGATGCTGTGTGGCACACACGGTTCACACCATTCTGCTTAGGTGCTGACTTCATGTATAAATAAATGGGAAGAAAGAAAATATTATGACAGACTTATAATCATAATAACAACCTTGAAGCCAGTCATTTCCTTGGATTAACAACCAGCTGGAGGGAGGTGGCCCTTGGCTGCGCCTTGGGACACCCCTCCCCCCAACCAGTCATTAATCCTTCAGAAATGACTGGCTTCTCGGTCGTTATTGCTTAAATAAGTCATTATTCTGATCAATTACATTTGCTGGAAAATCAAGGACTGATGTTACAAACCCTGGAGTCCAGGCTTATTTTCAAGGGTGTCCTTCACCAAAACTCTAGTTTTATTTTATTTATCGATTGATAACCGGGTAAGGTGGACTGAGACATGGGTCCCTTTACCAACCCTGTCCTAGGCGAGACAAGGATACTAGTACAGTACATCAATTTAAATCTTATTTAGGTACAATAGGTTACACAGTACTTATCACATACTTATAAAAGGTTACAAAATACCTATATTATATAACATAGTACTGTACAAGAAAATTAATTCAGTACAGTTCCACTTCTATGGCATCATATCGACATTATCAATAAATGGCATCCTGTATTCGCATTAAGCAGTTCTGTGTCAATGTTTATCAGGTGACATGACCTGAGCAAGAATCCCGTTTCACCATAAATTGGCTTAAGCACCATTTTTTTCACTGACGCTTGGTTGCTAAAGGACCAAGGTAGGGTTTCCACTGGGCCAGTATGGAGTTGTATGTATGTGGACCAACCATGGAAAGAGCATATTAGCCCTGTCAGCATTTGATTCTGTGAAGCTAAAAATCATGGCAGCTGGCATCCCTAAAACCAGATGGTACAGTGTGCCCCTGCAGAGGCTCAGTAATAAATGCTGGAACATTGGTGGTGATGCATTTCAACATGAAATTGGTCATATAGCCCTTATGCCAATTCTCCAAAGAGGTCCATCCCAGCCAATTCAGGAGATCACAGAGGTTAGTTTCCGTTGGGGTATTTAGGGAGTCTTGGTTTTAGGGAGGTTACTACAGCATCCTGACTCCCTGCTGGCTACAGTATTTGTGCAGGGTTTCATAGTGCCTTCTCTGACATGTAAGCACCCTGTCTTACAAACACAGAAGCAGAATTTGACAGCAGATAAGGACCACTTGGCCCCCCAAGTCCACCCATTTTTCCCTACCTACAGTATCACCGCAGACCCCAGTCAATCTCTGGTTCTTTCTCCCCCCTCCCTTCCTTTTCACTGAGTTACCCTTATGCCAGCCAGCCCGGTGACACTGAGTTGAGGTGCTGAACACCACACCTCGTGCCGTGCTGGCGACCCGTGTTCGGGAACGAGCATGGGCTGCCAGGGGTCGGCAGGGGAGGAGATGGAGTGAGCATCCAACTGACTGCTCTCCATCTCCAGGGTGGGGGGAAACCTGTGGCCAGTGCACACCTGACCCCTATCAGAGGCTGGGGCTCGGTGATGCTGTGCCACAACAGCTTGGGGCAGGAGCTTGGCAGACGCTTGACATGGGCATGCATGGGAGTGTGTGCGACCTCATCACAGGTGTCATTAAATGTGCACACCCACAAGGGGAGCACAGAAAAGCAGTAATAGTGCAGTGCGTCAGGATGAAGGAGGACACCTCGGAGACCCCACTCCCGGCTAGCCACAGCACTGACCATACTGGATCTGGTCTCTGGCAGGGGTTGGGGAACCCAATCAGCCCCACTGGGGGGGCAAGCCCTGGGGGTAAGTGCCAGCGCCAGCTGGTGGACACCAGGGGACAGGGTTGGGGTGCCCTCCAGATGGAGGACTGTACTGAGAAGCAAAAAAAGAAAAAGGGAGACCCTTATGCCTATCCCATGCATTCTTGAACCCCACCACTGTCTTCATCCCCAACACTTCAGCAAGAAGGCTGTTCCAGGGATCCTCTACTCCTTCTGTGAATAAATACTTTTTCACATCTCTCCTGAATCTACCCTCCTCCAGCTTCATAACATGTCCCCTTGTTCTTGAGTTCCTTTTTTCTGAAAAATGCTTCTCTCTTGTACCATGCTTACCCCCATGAGGTATTTAAAGGCCTCTATCATGTCCCACCTCTCACTCCTCTCTTCCAGGGTATACATATTGAGGTCCTTAAGTCTCTCCTTGTAGTGCTTTTGATGCAGACCCTGTACCTTTTTAGTTGCCCTCCTCCACTCTATGTCCTTCCTGAGATGTGGTCTCCAGAACTGGATACAGTACTCAAGGTAGGATCTTACCAGTGATCTATTCAGGGGCAGCACCTCCTCTGTCCTTTTGCTGCTGATACCCTTCCCTATGCACCCCAGCATCCCGCTAGCCCTCCCAACTGTCTTGTTGCACTGTCTGATCACCTTTAGGTCATCCAATATGAATATTCTCAGGTCTCTTTCTTGCTCGGTGATCATCAGTACCAGTCCACCCATTCTGTATTTCACCCCAGGTGTCTGTGCCTTAAGTATATTATTTTGCACTTTTTTGCATTGAAACCCAGCTGCCATACGCTTGACCACTCCTATAGTTTCCTCAGGTCTTTGCTCATACGCCCTATCCACTCCCCCAGGATTGTCCACCCTGTTGCAGATTTTGGTGTCATCTGCAAAGAGGCAGACCTTCCCTTCCAGCTCCTCTGCAATGTCACTTATAAAGACATTAAAGAGGACCTGTGCCAGCACTGATCCCTGAGGTGCCCCACTGGTCACCCTCCCTTCCTTGGAGTAAACTCTGTTTACCTCCAACTTCTGTCTCCTACCCATAATCAATTTGTTACCCAGTTTACCACTGTCAGACCCACTCCTAACCTACCCAGCTTGCTCACTAGTCTCCTATATGGAATAGTGTTGAAAGCCTTACTGAAATCTAGGTAGGCCACGTCCACCACTCCACCCTGATCTAACACATTGGTCTCCCAGTCAAATAAATGTATTGAATTCATTTGACATGCCCTCCCTCCATGAATCCACGCTGCCTTGGGTCTTGTAACCCATAATATTTAAGATATTCCACAATCCTTTCCTTCAGCAGTGATTCCACTCACTGCCCCACCACTGATGTCAGGCTGACTGGC
This sequence comes from Neoceratodus forsteri, assembly GCA_016271365.2. Lineage (NCBI taxonomy): Eukaryota > Metazoa > Chordata > Ceratodontiformes > Ceratodontidae > Neoceratodus > Neoceratodus forsteri. The sequence goes on from CM028133.1 coordinate 217,022,415, forward strand.
CTATAATTGTCAGCCTCCTCCCAGCTACCATTTGTGTGAAATGGGAGTACATCTGCCATCCTCCAGTCTTCTGGAACCACTCCTGTTTCCAATGAGCTGTCAAATAAGATGGTCAGAGGTGCAATCAAGTACCTCCCTTAGCTCCCTCAGTACCTTTGGATACCCCATCTGGCCCCATTGCTTTATCCACTTTCAGATTAGTGAGCCCCTTCAGGACTCTTTCCTCTGAAACAAATACTAGTGTCTACTCCCCCACCCCCAAAGCTCCTGTTACTTTTTTGTGGTCCCTCCGTTTCCCCTTCCTCTGACAGCACAGAGCAGAAACATTTGTTTAAGATGTATGCCTTTTCCTGGTCTCCCTCTGCACAGTTCACCTCTTCCTTTTTTAACCTTACAGTCCCTCCCTTGGTCTTCCTCTTTTCGCTTACATACCTAAAAAAATGTCTTGACCCCTTTTGTTACTGCTTGGCTATTCTCTCTTCAGTTTGCACCTTTATGCTCCTTACTGCTTTCCCTGTTTCCATGTTTCCCCTGATACACCTCCTTATCCCCTTCCCTCTGTATCTCCTTGTACCTTCTGAATGCAACCCTTCTAGACTTTACCTTTTCAGCCACCTCTTTCGAGAATCATAGCAGTCTCTTTTTCCTCTTGCTGTTGCTCACTTGCTTGATGCAGAGGTTCGTTGCCTGAACTATGCCCCCATTTAGCTTTGCCCACTGTTCCTCCACCCCCAGGTCATCCCTCACTAGGTCATCCATGTGGCATTCACCTGTCTTTATGAAATATGCCCTGCTGAAGTCTAGGACCCTGACCAGTGTGTGGTTTGATTCCACGGCCATCCTTTCATTGAAGAACACTAGTAATCTAGGATCCCCAGATGGCTTCCCACCTTGACGTTTGCAACACTGTCCCTGTTAGTGAGGTCAAGTATTGCCCCATTACGAGTGGATTCACTGACTAGTTGCGTGAGGGATGCCCCCTGCAGGTAGTCCAGGATGTTCCTGCTTCTAGCTGAAGCCATAAGTGGGAGGCTCTGATCTACATCCAGCAGATTGAAGTCTCCCACCAGCAACACCTCCCTCTTTTCTGCCCTTCTGCCAATAGCTTCCACCAGTACCTTATCTAAGTGTACCCCTTGTGCTGGAGATCTGTAGATAATGCCAGTGTGAACAGTTGCTCCATTCCTTGTCCCCAGGGTGACCCACAGTACCTCTGCCCTTCCCCCCATTTCCTGTATGTCCATTGCTTTTATTCATTCCCTCACATGAAGCACCACGCCATCTCCTTGCCTTCCCACCCTGTCTTTCCGGCCCAGAGCATAGCTTGGTATGGTCTTCTATCAATATGTTTCTGGAGCCTACTCAGATATGTACAGTAGACTCCTCATTGCCCACTACATTCATGAAGCTCACACAGACATGGACTCTTAGCTAGCTTACACAATTGAGTTGATAGAGTTTCCTCCTGCTCTGCAAACTCTTCATTTGGTCAGTTCTCTCTATAGGGGAAGACTAGGTAGACTTTTATTCCCCATAACTATTGCAGATTTCATTTTCGACTTTTATCCAGGATTTGAGAATCACCAGCCTTGTAAAGTAGTTGAACCCTCAATTCTCCACAGCAGAGAGAGCTACGAGACTCCACTTCATAAACTGACAAAATAAACTCAAGTTGATATACAACCAATCAAGTGCGAGGCTAATTCCATTTCCCAACAAAAGAATGGTTACATGCAGAGGGGAAAGAGCACTCAGATCAACCTGAAGATCATAGGGGCAGGTGACTACAATGGAGTGGCACATTCTCAATTCACAGAAGACCCCTATGATTAAGACCCTGCCTAGGACAAAGCAGATGCTTCCCAGGTTTATCACTGCCCCTCCAGTCATTGTGAAGAGCCAACAGACAATGGTGCACTGGTGGATGACACTGATCTCAAAATAGCATCCTAGAAACAAGAGGCTGCTGTGTCTGTCAGTTGGCCTGTCCCCCCCCCCACCCTGGTATAACAGGGCCCCCTCATCCCCACCATAACCTGTGGTAACATTTGAGAGCAGATGTAACTGATGTTTAAAAACACTGACGCACTCTTCGCACCGGCAGACCATGAATACTGATCTGACCTTCAGCTCTTTCGATGTTTTTGATTATGATGGTTGATTACCTAATTCCTTGTCATGAATAGGGATGCAGAGGTAGGCTATGGTGGAATTAATGCATTTATGAGTGTGAGGTCCCAGGGAGTAGCATGCCTGCATGTTGTGTGTATATATATAGATATATAGGCTGTGGACAGGTAGGAAGCACACAGGACTTCGCAGCAAAGTTGAGTGTCAAGAGCCAAGGAGGTGCAGCTATGCTCGCAGCAAAAGGCAGGAAACGAACTTCTCTTAAAGGTACATATCTTCCTTTTCTGCTTGGGGTGTGGAGTGGGGGGGGTTTAAAGCAGGATGTATGTTATAATGAAGATTTTAAACCTATACTTTTTTATTTTATTTTGGATTTCCCCTTACCCCTTGTCTTGTATGACACCCTTCTTTCTCCATTTTTGAGCCTGCAGCAGCACTTTTTAAAAAAATTTGAAGTAATTAAAGCAGTACTCCTTTTAATATGACTCAGACCAAGTGTTCATCAGTATGCAAAACAAAATAGCCATCACTTTACAGGGACATAAAGACGATAAGAAATTATATAAATATACCCCTTTGGTTCTTCCTGTCCATGGTACCCACTTTTTCAATATGCTGTGGCTGTTTTCTTCTCTGAAGAATTTTATCTTTGTTACTTGTCTGCAGCTATTTTCTGTCTAATATTTTCCCACTTTTTATTACTGATTTTTTCTAAGTTTCACTGGCATTCTTTGATTTTCTGTTGACTGAACACTAGGCAGTGGGACTGACATCACAGAAAATCCAGGAAACACAGAAAAAAACAAACAGCAGTGACCAGTGAAGAAAGGGAAAAAAAAAAGCAAGGAAAAGCAATGTGACTTAACAATAATCATCATTTTTTTAAAGTAATTTTCTAATTTCCAGTGAAATATTCACAGCTGGCATACAGTAACCATAAATAAGGTACACAAACTTCCTATCAAATTCAAATTGCTGGACATTGAATTTTGTATTACTGAAGACATTTACATAAAAGCAGGCTCTTCCCCCTATTGATGTTACCTGTCCCTGCTGTTTGTCCTGCCTTGAAGTCACAGTCCTCTGCTTGTGACATCAGAAGCATTTGCTTTGCAATAAGTTATGATATCACAGCAAAGCATTATGGGCAGGATTTTTGAAATGTTAAGAATGCTGCAAACCCCAGGTGTGCTGAATATACGGGGCTTGTGGCAGTCTCCTGACTGGCATCAGGATTTTCTATCCTGTGTGCCGATTGTCGCAAGCTAGACCAACTTTTTGTGGTCTAGCTTGCGGAAACCCCAAGGGCCAGTTTTACAGAGCTTGCACCCCATATTTGGCCCAAGCTGCCGTAAATGATGGAATCTGTCACAACTGCACCCGAGATTGCAAAATCAGGTGCAGGTGCAGGTGCAGTTGCAGCGAAGAGGTTTGGTGCACCGCTAGAGCCTAAGTCTGGTGGCACAGGGTTGGATGCAAGTCTTGCACCACCCTTCAAAAATTCTTTAGGGCGGGAACAGCAGCAGGAAAAGATGGGGCAGATTATTCAAGGATCCTGGACTGGGCCACTAAATGATTGCTCTAGGAGCTAATTAGAGCCTGGGGCCAACCACAGGTATATGGGAACATACTGCAGCACGATGCCAGTGCTAATGGCATGTTCATGTATACCAGCCAGGTACAATCCTGATCATGCCCGCAAACCCCAGCCCCATACTGGCCACAGGAGGTATGTGGTCAACAGGGTGCTATGGGGCTTGCAGAAGCATTCTGGCTGTTAGGGTCTGCCAACTGTGATTGCTCCTCTGAAGCAATCTGCCATATTTGTACCTTAATATGCAAAATAGCACTAGCAAGGTGCTATGAGGTCTTGCATCCTATTTGGGCCTTATTACAGGCTCAGAGCAAACTGAGTTTGTGACCCCGCCTAGTGCCTGTTAGGGCTGTTCTGTACCTCTTACTTGGTATTCTTCTGGTACACCGCTGTTTGCCCACTATTATTAATGTAATATCTTCCTGGTAGTCTACAGGTCCCCCGCCTGCCACCTCAAGCTTCTGCTGGTAGTAATGTACTCCCATTCATGGTGGTCCAGTTGTCCCCCACCTCTTGATTGCAAACCTGTAGTCATATAAGTAACCTCCTGATGGTCTGCTGGTCCCCCCATATTCCATATGACAGTAGACCCCCAACCCCATCCTGCCCACTCCGACCCTCCACCATCCCCTTGCCCCCACTCTCACCATAGCAGCCTCCTGCAGAGCCCAGCCCTGACAGCAACTGGGAAAACCCATCCACTCACCACAATGGATGGCTGCATCTGAATGCCAGGGAGCAATTGCATGCCTACTGTAGAAACAGCTGTTCAGCTCATGTTTGCTTTCCGGTTCTCTCAACTGAAGAATTTGAGAAGGCACTCATAACCATAAATCATGCCAGAACCACACATATCTATGTACAGTAAACTACAGTATTGAAATGGAGCGTAGGTACAGAGACATAAGTTTCCTCCATGTTCCAACACTGCTGGATCAAATAACAGTTTGGGATGTATACAATGTAACAAATTGTATATCCAGGCATACATTACCTGTACTCCCAAGGTAGATACGACAGAATCAACATATTCCGAGTCATTCATTGTACTTTTTGAGAGTGTGCAAAGGGAACAAATATGTCTCAACCTAACTGACTGTCGTTAAAGCTAAGAATTGCCAGTTAGGTCAAAGCAGAACTGTTTCCTTTGCTTGTGCAGTCTGTAAGTAAAACTGTTAGTAGTATTTTTAGTGAATGGGGGAAATTAGGCCATGATACCTGGGGAAATTTCCCTACTCTTTTCAAGAAGTGCCATGGGATCTTTAACGTCTACCCAAACAAACACCAGAACAGGCAGACGGGACTTGGGTTTAACATCTCATCTGAAAGATGGTGCCTGAGGAGTACATCGTCCCCCTCATGCTGCCCTACCATGTCAGTATTGGGATTTTATCCAAGTTCCTGGTGTGGGGTTAGAACCCACAACCTTCCAATCTGCTAGCCTCAGAGGCGAGTGTGCAATCTGCTGAGATACTGACACTGGTGTCAGTACTGACTGATTTTGATATGGTATCACATATAAAATTGATTACTAAACCAAAGTGTCTGGATAAATAGGAAACTAATGAACTGGATATATATAATTGGGTGAGAAACAGAATACAGTGAGAGAATATATGGTTCTGAATCAGAGATAGGTGATTTAACAAGTGGAGTTTCCCAGGTATCATGGCTGGGTCCGTTACTACTTAACATATATATCAAGGAGCTGGGAGAAGGAATAAAAAAAAAAAAACTTAACCACAAAATTTGCAGACAAGTTAAAGCTGGGCAGAATGGTAGGTAGCATGGAAGGAACACAATACAGTATAGAGGGACATACAAAAGATAGCGTAGCGGGCAGAAACAGGGGACATGAACTTGAATGAGGGGAAGTGCACTGTGTGACAAGCAGGGAAAAGAAACACAAAGGCAAGCTACTATCTAAATGTTAAGGAATTAAAGAAGATGGTGGAGGAGGGGCTGGCCCAGTGGCACTGAGGGTTTAGGCGCTGGACGCCACTCCGGTGACCCGAGTTCAGGAACGGACTCGGGTCATTAGGTCGACTGCCGGGGGAGGTAAGGCCTGAGTGTCTGGAGGACTGCTCTCCTTCTTTGAGGAGTGGGGATAGCGTTGTGTGCTGTCAACTGATATGTAGTGGTGTCTGAGTGTTAGCGCAGATGCAAGCTCAAGGAGTTAGCCCATGTCCAGGGTGATTGGCTGCCTCCATGGAGGTGGAGACAGCCACCCCACCCATTGCATGGGCATAGGGTGTGGGAGGAAAAGTGAAGGAAAAACTAGGACTTGGCAGGACCCGTGATGGCCTCAGTTGCTCTTGGGAGGCGGACCCCAGTTCTGGATTGCTGTTCCCGAGGGGGGGAGCAAGCCAGCATTCCTTGCCCTGGCCCTGCTGGGGGGGGAACCAAGGGGGAATTTGGGGGGGGTTGGCAGAGCATGAGCAATCAGAGGGGCCGGAGGATGTACCTCTCCGAGGGAGGAGTCATAGCCCCTGTCAGGTCCGCGAAGGCGGAGAAACAGGTCTAATAAAAAAAAAGATAGTGGAAGAAGAGAGAGGCTGAAGTGTCATGATTACTACAGACTTCAAACAGGGCCAACAATGTGATGCACTTTTAAATAAGCAGCACAAGCGTTAGGGTATATAAAGCAAAACTTTGTCCGCAGATCAAGAGAAATCATTGCAGCATTATATAGGCCATACATGAGACTCCCAGTTGGAGTATTGCTGCCAGTTTTGGAATCCATATCACAGCAAGGGATCATGGAGAGACTAGAGAGAATCCAGAAAAGGAGCAACAAAAATGGTGATGGGGGAACCAACATGAGACATGAGATGTAGAAGGGACTGAGTGGTGGGGAGAGGGGGAAGTTGAGGGACTCAAATGTTAAATGGGGAGGAGTGGCAGCTCCCATTGTAAATACATAGAGAGCTGCACAATTAAACAGACTAGACAGATCATAAGGCATTTATCTGCTGGCACGTTCACATATTCGTATGTTCATATGAGAGACTTGGAACAGTAAACATGTTTAGTTTGGAATGGTGGGGAATGAGGGGGGGCCTAACTATGATTTGTGGTTTCCTAAAAAAAGCCAGAACTGAGTAATGAAATGGAAAAGAGTCTGAAAGGGACAGAAAATACAACTCAGACCATATTAAACAACTGCAAAGGTAGATGTTTTTTGGAGTGTCTGAAGGAAATACTGTTTCTGACAGAGTAGTAGGTACTGGGGACTCACTTCTGAGTAAAACTCAGAAAGGCTGGAAACTTTTAAGCAAAAATTGGATGTACAGTCACAGGAGGCAAACTTAAATAGGTATTGCCAGTAATGTGTGTGTATGCGGGTGGGGGGGCGGTCTCAATGTGCAACAATCCTTCTTTCATCCGAATGTTTCATATGTTCTTATGTAGTACAAAGAGACTATAACTATATTGCTCCTTGGAAAATAGGAACCTCTGGATAGTTTGATACCTTTTACTGGACCAGTCCATATTTTGTACAAAGAGAAGGCCACACATGTCCTTTCATTGGGTGTAATAGCATTCTGAACTGAAGAAACAGAATTTAGACATAGATTTACACAGTTTCAAAAAGACTGATGACTGGATAGTTTCAGTACGGTGAGAAGTGTTAGTAGGGAGGGTGGGTAGATAACAGAGAGGAAACAGGTTTTCAGATTTGAGGGGATGTGTTCCGAGGAAGTGCTAAAATATCTGAATAAGACAGGCAGCATAGGTAACATCTAAGTGCAAAACAAGTCTCAACTCCTATAGACTCCTATAGTATGTAGTTGTTCTCGTGTTATATTACTTCTACCACGCTAGCCAATGTTTCATTTCAAATGCCACTTCATCCGGGAAAGATGGTCACTACCCTCCCTTCAAAAAATAATACAATATAAGAATTTCAAAATATTCCATTAAATGTACAGAGTAAGCAATAGTATGGTGCCTTTATTCCATATTTAGTGTCATTGTTTAAATTAATGTATACCTCTGGAAACCAAAAACAAGGTAGAGAGTTAGCAGACACCTTAAACATTTCAAACCACCCAAAAAGATTAACCACCACTTAAAAAAAAAAGAAAAATACTAATAAATTAAAAAAAATTCAATAATAATAAAAATGAAATATATGCTCTTCCAATAAAAACCTCTGTGTCGCCCTTTATGTGCTGAATCATTATCAAAATGAAATAATTGAGAACTACTGTGTCCAAACACCAGAAGTTACTTCTGTGCTATTCCCCATAATGAAAATGTACAAAAATGTGTCCATACTAATTGTGTGCATTGTACCTTTTACAAACATAGCTCATCGTGTGGTAATATATCCATGGGTTACATCTGAACAAAAAACTATCAAACAAAAAATCCATATAGCTATATGTATATATATATATATATATAAACATAGAAACACAGACTTTGATGGCAAATAAGGACCGCTTGGCCCACCTAGTCTGCCCATTTCCCTACCTGATGGATAAGCTGCAGATTCTAGTTAATCAACAGCTTACTTCCCCCTACCCCCCCACTAGAATTGCCTTATGCCTGTCCCATGCATTCTTGAATTCTCCCACTGTTCCTGACTCCACAACCTCCTCAGAAAGGCTGTTCAATGCATCCACAACCCTCTCTGTGAAAAAATACTTTCTAACATTACCTCTGAGTCGTCCCCCCTCTATCTTCAAATTGTGCCCCCTTGTTCTTGTACATCTCTTCTTCTGAAAGATACTACCCTCTTGTACTTAGTTAATTCCCTTGAGATACTTGAAAGTTTCTATTATGTCCCCCCTCTCCCTCCTTTCCTCAAGGGTATACATATTAAGCTGCTTTAGTCTCTCCTCGTATGTCTTCTGGTGCAGACCCTGCACCATTTTGGTTGCCTTCCTCTGAACAGCCTCTACTCTGTCTATGTCTTTGTAGAGATGGGGTCTCCAGAATTGCACGCAGTACTCCAGATGGGGTCTCACTAACTGTCTGTACAGAGGAATAACAACTTCTTGTTTTCTATTGTAGATGCCTCTCCCTATGCATTCCAGTATCTCCCCAGCCCTTCTTACTGCCTTCTCACATTGCCTGCCCACCTTTAGGTCATCTGATATAATTAGTCCTAGGTCTCTTTCAATTGTTGTTGTTGTTATATATATATATATATATATATATATATATATATATATATCTCAATAGTTGTAAACATACCTTACAATGGTGATCATCAGCTAGACCTGTCTCTCCTAGAACACACAATCTGCTTATTTACTTATTAACTGCCAGGGGTTTGCTATACTGAATATAAAATGTTTTTAAAATTTAAAAACAACCTATGAAGAGTCTTGCTAGTAACATATTTTTACTTAGATTACAGGATTTTGCATTTCCTGTTATGATTTGAGAGGCAAAATAGGTGCACTGAACTGTTAATGTGCAACATTTTGTGACAGGAACACGAGAAAGTGTGATGGCAGTAAAGTGAAATACATAGTCACAAAATGGCAAGATTTGCCTTTAGACACCCATATGGCATACACCATTGCACAATGCTCAAAACACTAAACTGTGACTCCCTCAGACTAAGACGAGAGTCCAGGGCACTCACAGTCTACAGAATGAATCAAGAGCATGATTATTGAATATAGAGACTAGCAAACAAAGTCCCAAATAACACATGCGGCACGCGAGATATCAAAAACACAGGCCTCCGTGTAACTATGGTCCGAACCAATTATGGGAAAATGACCTCGATTTCCTCATTGGCTGAATTTAAAACTACTATGCAGTCAGAACTCACAGAGGTCTGTGACTGTTACTAAACTGACGGTGTAGACTTCTGCCAGGGGTAAAACCCCTCCAGACTAATTGCGTCAGTACCTGCCCAATAGACTAAATGTAAATCCTGTTCATATTGCCACTGTAAAATTCTTTACTATACATTGTACAATCATACTGTTAATTTAACTGCTGTAACCAGTCGCATCTTACCTGTTTAGACTGAAACTATCACTGTTGTAACTAATGCACTATACCTCAACACAGGACAATTTCTAAAATAGGACCGTAGCAGCCCTTACAATTTTATGCTATAAAAAATAAAGAATGTTACTATCACTACTGCTGCATGAATACAGGGGAGGTGGAAAAGAAAGGGAAAAAATAAACTGGAAATGAGATGGGTGCATAAGCAATCAGTATAGAGATGTACGAGGTACAGTACCAGTTAGTAATATAGTTGTGAAGAGTTCCCCACAGTGTGTGCTATAAATCCAGTGTGCCGACTGTGCCCATTATATTTAGAGAGGTACATTGCTGGATGTTTTACTTCCCATGTCCTTCTCTCCCATGTGGTTTTGAAGTTGCCCCTTAAGGCACATTTACACATACCAAGCTTGCTTCGCTCTCGACTGCACCAATCGCTGTTGATCGACTGGAAATGCTGCCACCCAGCATTTACATGTGACAGCCTGCGGATCACTGCAGGGTCAGTTCCGGTGTCAGACTTAACATCCCGCCTTGCGATCGGTGTTTCCACCTGTGTTAGGGGGGACTCAGTACTGGATGATGATGGTAGGGGGTAGTCATGGAGCCACCCCTTTGCAGGAGGAGTAGCGTGTTTACACACTAACAAGATACTCCCGCAATGATAAAGCTCCCCACCAAAACACCATTCACTCCATGCTGCAAGGGAGTAACCTACAACCCTTCACAAGTTATTTACACTACCAGCTCTGCACTGGTGCAATTCATCTTCACTGTTCACAACGGTGCAAAAAAAAAAGTATCTGAGGATCAGTTGCAGGATTTTCAGGACAGTAAATTAATTAAGAGGTAACTAGGAGAGCTTCAGTAACAGACAAGTACTGGAATAGCAGTATAAGTGCAGTATAATGTGGGGACTGGTGCAATGCAGTGGATGCAGGGCAGCTGTATTCAGGGAGACCTTCTGCATGCTGAGGTGCTGCCCTATCTGCAGGCATCTCTCTGGACTGTGGGATGAGGTAGCCAGACTCAGAGCAAAAGTAAACTGTGTCAGGATTACCTTCGCCCCTATCCAGAGACCACCCAGTCCAATGCTGCTGCCTCAAAGGATGCCAAGAACAAGGAGCACTTGGATGATGGTGGGCTCAGGGAGGGTTAGTGCAGTCAGGAAGATGCACATCCCAAATCCTATTCCACTCCAGAACTCATATGCCACACTGGCAAATGGGGACAACCAAACAGAGTTACCCAGAGATGTGGAAGGGAAGGATGTGGAGGTCAACCAAGGAGGTGACCTCAGTGGGGAGAACGGTGGACCCCAGATGAGGAGGAAGCAAATCCTGGTAGGGGACTCCATCATAAGAGGGATCCAGCTAGGAACACAGGAGGGGGAGAATAGGGAGATGAGGTGCCTACCAGGTGCCATGGCATGGAGGAATGGGAGAAAGATCCTGGGGATAGCCAGGAAGGCAAGATGGGAGGGTGAGCTGTATGTCATTATCCACCTAGGTACTAATGACCTGGCAAACGGGGAGCCTAAGGAAGTTCAGGAAGAGCTTAGGAAATTGGGGAGGGGTCTCAAGCAAGTAGCTACTTTTGTCACCTTCTCAGAAGTACTACCTGTGAGAGGCATGGGAGAGCATAGGGGTGCACACACCAGGAACTTTAACTCATGGTTGAAGAACTGGTGCTGTGAGGAAGGGTTTGGATTCATTGGTGACTGGGGGCCCACCTGAAGGGATGGAGGCTTGTTCAAGCCTGACGGCCTGCACTTGGCCTGGAGGGGAATCCAAGCACTCAATGATAAGTTTAAATGCTACATGGACAAGCATTTAAACTAGCCAAGGGGGGTGGCAGGGCAGCAAGGAGGGTACCTAATTGCCTCCCCCCCACAGCTAGCATTGTAACCAGTGAACAGGAGGAGTTGCTATCTCTAAAAAGCAGAGTGCAAAAGATGGAGATAAGCACCCGAGAGGTGGGTAGGCAGAAAGGGGGAAAAATTCAACAGAAGGCTTGGCAGAAGACACCAGGAGAAAGGACTGCTGTGTGATTGGACTTCTCTGCTGGGACTAAAGAAGAAGGACTTTTGTACTTGACCTTTAATTTAGGGTAAAAAAAACTAACAAACAAAACAAAAAAAAAAGTGTGTGTTTGTCTTAGTTAACTGAACTGAATGGTTATCTGAACAGTTATCTAGGTGTAAATCTCAGGTGATTGAAAGGACTTAATAGCTGTGAGGTTTAAATTACTTGTAGAAAGATCTAGTAAGTAGGGAGAGTGGCTTAGCTAGAAGGAAGCTACATTTAAAGACTGCCTTAGAAAGATTCTGCTAATAGTTTGGCAGAAGACACCAGGAGAAAGGACTGCTGTGTGACTGGACTTCTCTGCTGGGACTATATTGCCCTCATTCCTTCCCCTCCAGCCCCCAACTCAAAGCTAGTTCTATAGGCACAGGATTTGACTGACAACAGGAACTTCCTGTTTGGGAGCAGGAAGTGAGTGATCACAGAGCCACCAAAGAACCACCATCCTAGAAGGGCAAGAGTAGCTCTCTGGCCTCCTCTAGCTGCTGGAGGTATGCCTCTGAGCAAGTAAGGGGTCTACTGAGAAATATAGGATATTCTTGTCTCAGAACAGGACAATCAGGAGCTTAAAGGGCACACAGGCAGAAAGTAAAGAGAGAGAGAGAGAGAGAAAAAAAACAGAGGAAAGAGTAAGGACTGCAAACAGTTAAGGGGCCAGAAATAAGACATGATTGGAGTGGTGCAGTGCAGTGGCTGTGGAGCAGCAGTCTTCCAGGAGACGTTCTGGAGGATGCGGTGTTGTCCCATCTGCAGGCACCTCTCTGGGCTGAGGGAGGAGGTTGCTCATCTCCAGGCTGAGTTGTCCAGGATTTGTGGGACCTCCTCTTCCATCCAGGGACCACCAGTGCCACTGCCATTGCCTCAGAGGTTGCCAAGAAAGAGGACGACTGGACCACAGTGGGCTCAGGGAGGGTGAGGGTGGTGGAACAGAGGCGCATCTCTCCAGTTGTACCTCTCCACAATTCCTATGCCATTCTGGCAAAGTGTGGTTCCTCTATGGAGGCACCCACAGTGGAGACCAAGGAGGATGCTGGGAACCTCCACAAAGGAGACCCTCAGGAGGGTGGCAGGGGACCCTGCAGGGGAAGGAAACAACTCCTGGTGGGGGACTCCATTGTTAGAAAGGTAGAACTGGGGAGGAAGGGAGAGGGAGATAGGTGCCTGCTTGGCGATGGCTTGAGGACAGGGAGCAAATCTCAGGATTGCCAGAGCAGCTGCATGGGGGAGGAGCTGGATGTCATTGTCCACCTAAGGACAAATGACCTGGCTAGAAAGGGATTAAAGAAGGCGGGAGTTTGTGGAATTGGGAGGGGCCTTTAGTCAAGTAGCACGACGTGTAACCTTCGGAGGTGCTGCCCATCTATGGCATACAGAAGAGGTTAAGGTGTTCCGCACCATGGGATTCTAACAGTGGTTGAAAACTGGTGTGGAGCCCAGGGATTTGGCTTCATTGGGGACTGGGGTCCACCTGGAGTGATGCAAGCCTATACTGGCATGATGGGCTGCATCTGTTTGGGAGGGAACCAGGATCCTAGGGATAGGTTTAAATGCTTCATTGGCAAGCATTTAAACTAGCAAAGGGGGGAGGCACTGGAAAGGAGCAGGGATATCCTAGCCCCCCCAAAAAAATCACGGTAGTAAGTGCGGCAAACACCAACATAGAGGTGTTGATAGGGAGAAGGGCGGGGTAAATGGAGAAAGTGACAAAGGCAAGAAGGACAGGGATGGGCAAAGGGAGTAAGGCCATCAGGAAATGGAGGGTAATGAGTACCAATGCCCATAGTCTGGGCAACAAGCTCCTGAGCTGGTGGCCTTGATGGAAGAGGGATGCCTGGATATCGTGAGCAGTCACAGAAACATGGTACACAGAGAACCATGACTGGGATGTTAACACACCAGGCACATAACCTACAGGAGAGACAGGCAGGGGAGAAGAGGGGGAGGAGTAGCTCTCTATGTAAAGGAAGGGATAAAAGCAACTGAACAAAAGAGTAAACAGGGAGGAGAGGAGGCACTGTGGGTCACCTTGGAGACTGGAAAGGGCACCACAATCCGCACAGGGGTTGTGTACAGACACCCATGTCAGGGGAGGAATGGACAAGGATATGATAGAAGGCATTCTTAGAATGGCAGAGAAAGGGGAGATACTGTTGATGGGAGACCTGAATATGCCAGATGTTAACTGGAGCACATTTGCTGCAGCCACATCCAAGAGCAGGGCCATTCTTGATGCCCTACAGGTGGCAGGCCTCAGACAGCTAGTTTCGGAACCCACTCGTGAGGGAGCAATCTTAGACCTTGTACTCTCAAACGGGGCAGTGAGAGGATCTCAGATCTAGAAGTGGGTTGCCATCTGGGGACAAGTGACCATCAAACAGTGTGGTTCACGTTAAACTCAGCTACAGAGTCAAGCCATACAAAAGTGAGGGTACTGGACTTTAGGAGGGCTGACTTTGGCAAGATGGGAGAGTGCCTCAGAAAAGCACTAGCAAACAGGCTAGAAGGAGGTGTGGAGCAACAATGGGGAATCATCAAAACTGCCATCACAGAGGCAATAAGCCTTTGTGTGAAGCAAATAAACAAATCAAAATGAAAGAAAAAGCCACTATGGTTCTCAAAAGAGGTGGCTGTGAAAGTCAGGAAAAAAAGATAGCATTCCAGAAGTATAAGGAAACACAGAAGGAGCAGGACAGAGAGCTGTACCAGTTAAGGCAGAAGGAAGCAGGGAGGAAGTCAGAATAGCAAAGGCCCAAACTGAGGAAAAGATAGCCAACTCAGTTAAGAAGGGGGATAAAACCTTTTATAGGTACATCAGCGAGCGTAGAAAGACAAAGGGAGGGATAGTGAGGCTGAATAGAATGAACGGCGGGTGGGCAGAGGGGGACAGTGAAAAAGCAGGGATACTGAATGAATATTTCTGCTCAGTATTCACAAAAGAGGAGGGGGAAGTGCCTAATCCAATTAACAGAAGCACTCTTGATAGGGAGGTCGATCCCAGTCCTTTCACAGAAGAAAGGGTTCTGCAAGAACTCCTAAAACTGAAGGTAGACAAAGCAATGGGTCCTGATGGAATTCACCCCAGAATTCTAAAAGAATTAAGGGAGGAACTAGTGAAACTACTGGCTACTCTTTTTAATAAATCATGGGAGGATGGTGTGGTACCGAGGACTGGAGGAAGGCGGATGTGATTCCCCTTCACAAAAGTGGGACCAAGACAGAGGCAGGAAACTACAGACCTGTCAGTCTGACCTCTGTGGTAGGGAAAGTGATGGAGTCACTCTGAAGGAAAGAATAGTTGAGTACCTAGAGGCCAGTGGGGCACAGGACCCAAGGCAGCATGGGTTCACAGTGGAAGGTCATGTCAGACGTAATCTAATAGATTTCTTTGACTGGGTGACCAAAGTAGTAGACCAGGAGGGGCTATGGACATGGCCTACCTAGACTTTAGCAAGGCATTTGACACAGTCCCACACAAAAGATTAATAGTCAAATTAACCAGCCTGGAGTGGGTCCCAGGGTGGTAGCCTGGGTAAAACATTGGCTGCACAACAGGACACAGAAGGTAACTGTAAATGGAGTCCACTCTGAAGAAAGAGGGGTTACTAGTGGGGTACTGCAGGGTTCAGTATTGGGTCCAGTCCTTTTAATGTCTCTATCAGTGACATTGCAGAGGGACTGAAGGAAAGTTGCCTTTTGCAGATGACACAAAGATCTGCAACAGGGTTGATACACAAGGAGGCGGAAAGGATGAAAAGGACTTAGTAAGGTTGGAGGAATGGTCAGAAGTATGGCAGCTAGGATTCAATGCAAAGAAGTGCAAAATAATGTACCTGGAAAACAAGAACCCAGGGAAGATTACACAATGGGTGGGGAGGTAGTAACAACAACAAAAAGGAAAGGGACCTGGGGTAATCATATCAGATGACCTTAGGTTAGTAGCAATGTGAGAAGACAGTAGGGAGGGCTGGGGTATACTGGGATGTATAGGAGAGGCATCAGCAGCAGAAAACAGGAAGTTGTTATCCTCTGTACAGACAGTTGGTGAGACCCCATCTGAGTACTGCATCCAGTTCTGGAGACCCCATCTCTGCAAGGACATAGACAGGATAGAGGCAGTCCAGAGGAGGGCACTAAAATGGTGCAGGGTCTGCAAGAGAAGCCGTATGAGGAGAGACTAAAGGAGCTTAATATGTATACCCTTGAGAAAGAAGGGAGAGGGGACATGATAGAAACTTTTAAGTACCTCAGTGGAATCAACAAAGTCCAAGAGGATAGCATCTTTCAGAAAAAGAGACGGCAAGAACAAGGGGACACAATTTAAAAGATAGAAGGGGCGGTCAGGGGCAATGTGAGGAAGTATTATTTCACAGAGAGGTAGTGGATGGCTGGAACAGCCTTCCTGAGGAGGTTGTGGGGTTTAAAACTGTGGGAGAATTCAAGAATGCATGGGACAGACATAAGGCAATTCTTGTGGGGGAGGGTAGGAAGAAATAGGCTGTTGGTTAGCTAGGATCTGCGGCCTATCCTGTAGGTAGGGAAATGGGCAGACTAGATGGGCCAAGCGGTCCTTATCTGCCGTCAAAGTCTATGTTTCTATGTTTCTAAGGGCAGACAGCAGGGAGAACCAGGAATAAAGGACAACCAGGGAGGGAGCTGGAGTAGAACAGCTAAACAGTTCAGAGAGTTCAAATCATGGAAAGTCATGTATGCCAGTGCCAGGAGCCTTAGCAACAAGATGGAGGATCTGGAGGCTGTCAGACCTGGACATTGTGGCCATCACAGAGACCTGGTGTAATGATAACCATGACTGGGAGATGGCTATACCTGGCTACAACATATTCAGAAGAGACAGGGCAGGCAGGAATGGAGGAGGAGGAGTGGCACTTTATGTGAAAGATAGCATAAAGGCCACAGAGATCCAAGAGGAACAAAATGGGGGAGAGATATTGTGGGTTAAGCTGGAAAGGAAAATGGGGTCTGCCATCTGCACAGGGGTGGTCTACAGACCACCAGCCCAGGAGGAAGAAACAGATATGGAGCTGATGCTAGCCATCCAAAGGATGGCAGACAAGGGTGAGGTGGTGCTGGTTGGATACATCAGTATTCCAGACGTGGACTGGAGCCTCCCAGCAGCAGCATCAACCAGGAGCAGATTTATTCTGGACTCCCTTCAAGGTGCCGTCCTCAAGCAACTGGTCATGAAATCAACTCGTCAGAAGGCAATACTGGACCTCATGCTCACAAACGAGGACAGTGTGATGGGAGTAACAGTGGATGAGCACCTGGGGAACAGTGACCACCAGTCAGTGTGGTTTGAAATCACAGAAGGAGCAGAACCAAACTGCACAAAAACAAAACACGTATCCTGGACTTTAGGGGGGCAGACTTTGGGAAAATGGGAAGATGCTTGAAAGAGGCATCAATGGGAATGGGGCAGGAATCAGGGGTTGAGGAACAGTGGGCGATATTTAAAATGGGGATTACAACAGCAACAGAATTATGCATTAAGCAAGTTAGCAAGGGGAAAAGGAAAAGGAGGCCATTATGGTTTTCCAAGGAGGTGGCAGAGAAAGTGAAAGCCAAAAAGATTGCATTCCGGCAATACAAAAAGACACAGGCAGAAGGGGATAGGGAGAAGTACCATTAGAAGCAAAGGGAGGCAGGGAGGTCAGTAAGGGAAGCCAAAGCTCAGACAGAAGAGCGCATCACAAAATCAGTGGGTAGAGGAGACAAAACCTTTTACATGTACATAAGGGAAAAATGAAAGGCAAAGGGAGGGACAGTGAGACTGAAGGGGAAGGATGGGGGCCGTGTGGAAAATGACAGCAGTAAAGCTGACATACTGAACAGGTATTTCTGCTCAGTCTTTACTGAGGAGGAGGAGGGTAATGGGCCTGAAGGGAGTACAATGGGTGGGAACAGTGCAGAAATGGACACAAGTCCCTTTACATGGGAAAGGGTCCAGAAGGAACTGGAAGGAATAAGAGTTGATAAGGCAATGGGGCCAGATGGGGTGCACCCCATGGTCCTAAAGGAACTAAGAGAGGTGGTGGCTGAACCTCTGGCAATCCTGTTTAGCCAATCACTGGAAACAGGTGAGGTACTCAAAGACTGGAGGACAGCAGATGCAGTCCCCTTATACAAAAGCGGGAACAAAGAAGAGGCAGAGAACCACAGACCAGTCAGCTTGATCTCAGTAGTGGGGAAGATCATAGAAGCACTACTGAAGGAGAGATTGGTGGAACATCTGGTTGTCAATGGACTACAAGACCCAAAGCAGCATGGTTTCACTGGGGGGAAATCATGTCAGACCAGCCTCATTGAATTTTTCGATTGGGTGACAAGGGAGGTGGATCAGGGGGGAGCAGTGGACATGGCCTATCTGGACTTCAACAAGGCCTTTGACACTGTGCCACACAAAAGGCTATTAAACAAACTGGAGAATATGGGAGTGAGCAGGACAGTAGTGTGGTGGGTAGGTAATTGGCTGGGCGGCAGGACACAGAGAGTGGTGGTAAATGTCTGTCACTCCACAGAGGGAAGAGTGACCAGCGGGTTACCACAGGGATCAGTGCTGGGACCAGTCCTATTCAATGTCTTCATCAATGACATTGCACAGGACCTAGAAAGCAGAATTTCCCTGTTCACTGATGACATAAAGCTCTGTAACAGAATGGACATGCCAGAGGGTGTAGACAGAATGAGGAGGGACCTGCAGAAGCTTGAAGAATGGTCAAGGGTTTGGCAGTTGAAATTCAATGCAAAGAAGTGCAAGATAATGCATATGGGGCACAAAAACCCTGGAACAACATATCAGTTGTGGGGGTGAGGATCTAGTATGTACCAAGCAGTAAAGGGACCTTGGGGTTATCATTTCTGATGACCTCAAGGTAGGGAAACAGTGCGACAAGGTAGCAGGTAAAGCAATAGGATGCTGGGATGGATAGGCAGGGGTATCACCAGCAGGAAAAGGGAGGTCATAATTCCACTATACAAGACACTAGTGAGGCCCCACCTGGAGTACAGTGTATAGTTCTGGAGACCTTACCGACGTAAGGACATAGACAGGGTAGAGAAGGTTCAGAGGAGGGCAACAAAGATGGTACAGGGATTGCGTCACAAGTCCTGTGAGAATGGGTTGAAGGGCTTGAATATGTACTCCCTGGAGGAGAGGAGGGAGAGAGAGAGGATATGACAGAGACATACAAGTACCTTACAGGTAGGAACAGGGTGCAGATGTTCCAGGACTAGAGGGCATGGGATGAAGTTGGAGGGAGAGCGATTCAGAGGAAACATGAGGAAGAATTTCTTCACAGAACAGGTGGTGGATAAGTGGCACACCCTGCCAGAGGAAGTTGTGGGGGCTGAAACAATCATGGGATTTAAGAATGCATGGAATAGACATCAGGGAATTCTGGAGGTCAGGGGTAAGGGGCAACAGACTTCTAGGAAAACATAAAGCTCAAATGGGCAGACTGGGTGGGCCATATGCCTTTATATGCCGACAATGTCTATGTACCTATTTATCTTCATATGCATTAGGATAGATAGGTCTGAGAGAGAGTGCTCTGGTTGGCAAAAGTGCTGTCCTACTGGTGTGCTGACAATAACCTGGTTTAATACTGTGTGTCAGTGATGGTTCACCCTGTTTGCAGTGGTTGCCTTGTTTTCCCTATACAGCATCCATTAGCGTACGTTTTGCACTGATTTAGGTAAACCACTTTGTTTGAAGTGTAGGATCCATTTATTTTTATTGTGCTATTTCTGTCTGTTTTGATGGTGGTCTTTATGCATATGTGTGTACAGGTCTTGTATCTTGTATTGCTGCACGGTTTTGTTACTCTCATTTTACAGTTGTTTTGATCTGCTAGGAGTTTTACTTAAGCAATAAAAAATGAAAGTGGGTGCATTATGATGATAATGACCTTACCTCAGGTAGGTGGAAGAACAAGGTGAAGCGGAGTGCTTCCACTACCCAAGAAGGGACGTTAGCCCACCATAACGCACCCCATGGAGTGCCTTATTATGATTACAAAATGGGCCCTTTTCAGTAAATTGGATGTATTTTTTAAACATATTTTTGTTGTGCTACCTTCAGCCAGCTGTTGTGCTGGGATAACAGTTCGACTGGAAGTATCTCTTGGCCAATCAGGAGCCAGCATTCTTTCTACTTATTTCATAATACAGATTATTATATTAGAAAGGTTAGGGTGCTGTTTGTAAGCAATGCCAGGTGGCTCAGCAAAAATGTCTCCAAGTTGTTTGTGATCATTCAGCATGGGTTGTAGTTCTGTAATCATTTGCTGAAGGGGATGTCAGCATTGTAGCATGGTGTTGTACGTGTCAAATAGAGGTGAGCATTCAGTTTGAAGTTCTTTGCCTATAGTCTAGTAGATTTTCTTGTGATAGTTGTCTAATGCATTCCTTATCTGTCTGCTTGTCTTGGGGACAGTGGTAGGCAGTGTGATTTAGTGACTACAATATGGAACTGTGAACTAAGTGATCACAGACTGTATTCACACCACAGTCACTAACTCACTGCATGACCCTGAGCATCTTACTGTATGTGACCTCTCTGTGTTTCCATCCACCCAGCTGTAAAATCGATTATAAGCTAAACCACACTAAAAAAATTAGATATAACATCTCAGTTATCCTAGGTAAATAATTTGTCAAATAAACAAAATGAGTACAAGACAGTACATGGTATAAGTTCCTTTCAAGTGCTTTTAAAAATAAGAAAACCTCTACCACCAAGCATATGGAAAAATGTACAGTATCTTTAAAAGTGTGGGGGACGCAGTAAAAAAGGGCATCTTTCTATTACAAACATATGTATCCAGTTAAAACAAAGTCCCCAATGATATTGTTTTCTTAATTTGGTTTTATAAAACCAACAAAGTTGGCATCCAGCAGATGCAGAACTTATTCTGACATAGCAGTCAGCAAAGTCAAGAGAAAAATGAAATAGTTATACCATTGAAAAGAAAAAGTAATGCTCTTTATTCCTTCTCTCTCACTTTTTCTCTCTACCCCTCTCTCTCCCTTTCTTTCTCTCTCTCGCTTTCTTCCTCTCTCTCTCTCTCTCTCTATATATATATATATATTTACATATTTTTTTTATTTCTTTCTTTCCGAACAGTAAAGCAAAAGTTCTACTCCAATAAATTCTGCTTCTTTATTGAGTATTGTCTTTCACGTATATTGTTTCTTGGCTCTACCACCTCTTCTTCAGGCATGGTGGGACTTTTACTTATGTATAAAATTTACCACAGTGCCTGAAGACATGGCAAGGGAAGCACACAATATTGCAGTATAGGTGGACAACATTTCCTAATAAAAAAAGCATAATTTATTTGCTTTATTATTGGTATTACATACTGCTATTGAAGAACTCTTCCAGTATTTACAATGTGTTTGGCCTATCAGGGCACGGGGCATGCTAAGACCTACTTGTTGTATTTCTTTCTTTCTGCACAGGTCTGCTGCTGGTGACTCTTCTAGTCCTTTCCAGTTTAATCAGGAAAAAAGGTGTTGCCTCATTACCTATCTGTGCCAACGGGAATACCAACTGCCAGCAGATCCCCTTGGATGACCTGTTTGAGCGGGTGGTGAAACTTGCACATCGTGTACACTCCCTTACCTCTGACATGTTCAATGAATTTGTAAGTAGCTGGTGTTAAAAGGTAACCATGGTGTCTGTCATAGTCCAGCCAGAGTCAGATATGCTAACCTTGAGCTAGAGTCAGATATGCTAAGGGTGGAACTAGCAGAGCCATTATCAGAGCTGTTTAGTGAGTCTCTGAGCACAGGATAGGTGCCAGAAGACTGGAGAAGGGTTCATGTGATCCCGCTCCACAAGAGTGGTAGCAGGGAGGAGGCAGGGAACTACAGACCAGTCAGTCTTACTTCACTAGTGGGCAAGATTATGGAGGCACTCCTCAAGGAAAGGATATTGCAACACCTGGAATCCATAGGAGCACAGGATCCAAGACAGCATGGGTTTACAACAGGAAGGTCCTGTCAAACTAATCTCATAGACTTCTTTGACTGGGTAACCAGAGTGGTGGACCAAGGGGGAGCAGTTGATATCACCTACTTTGACTTCGGCAAAGCTTTCAATACTGTTTTACATAGAAGACTGATTAATAAGCAGGGTAGGCTCGGGGTGGGTCAGAAGTTGGTCAACTGGGTGGCAAACTGGTTGACGGGCAGAAAACAGAGAGTGGTGATAAATGGTATACAGTTAGAAGAGATGTAAGCCACAAATGGGGTACCTCAGGGATCAGTCCTGGGGCCAGTCCTCTTCAATATCTTCATCAGTGACATTGCAGATGGACTGGAGGGTAAGATTTGTCTGTTTGCAGATGACACCAAGATCTACAATAGAGTAGATGGTCCAGGTGGGGTGGGCAGAATGAGAAGAGATATGGATAAACTGGCAAAATGGTCAGAAGAGTGGCAACTGGGGTTTAACGCAAAGAAGTGCAAGATCATGCACATATTGAAGAGAAACCCTGAAGCCACCTATAGGCTGGGAGGGGAGCTGCTGGCAGTCACAAGGGAAGAAAGAGATTTGGGCATCATCATCACAGATGACCTGAAATCATCCAAGCAGACCACTAAAGCAGTAGGTAAAGCTAGGGGGATGTTGGGGTGTATTAGTAGGGGTATCACAAGTAGGAAGAGGGAGGTAATAATCCCTCTTTACAAGGCACTGGTTAGGCCCCATCTGGAGTACTACATGCAGTACTGGAGGCCACATCTTCACAAGGACATTAACCAAACTGAGGCAGTCCAGAGAAGGGCAACCAAAATGGTGCAGGTACTGCATCAGAAAACATATGAGGACAGATTAACGGAGCTCAGTATGTATACCCTAGAGCAAAGGAGAGAGAGAGGTGATATGATCGAAACATTCAAACACCTTACGGGCATTAACAAGGTGAAAGAGTCTAACATATTTCAATATAAGAAAAATAGCAGGACAAGAGGACACAACATTAGACTAGAGGGAGGTCGATTAAGGGGTAATGCGAGGAAGTTCCTTTTCACAGAAAGGGTTGTGGATGCATGGAACGGCCTACCTCAGGAAGTGGTGGATATGAATACAGTGCAGGGCTTCAAACAGGCATGGAATAGGCATAAGGGAGCAATACAGATGAGTATGAATAGATAGGCCATTGACAGAGCAAAGGCCAATGGCACATTCATATGGTAGAAAAAGAAATGGGCAGACTGGATGGGCCTTGTGGTCCTTATCTGCCATCAACTTCTATGTTTCTATATTTCTAACCTTGAGCTATAGCAAGATATGCTAATCTTGAGATACAGAGGCACTGCGTGATGTATGGAACAACACCCATGAGGTGTTCTTGGTGGCCTCTGATATATATAGGGATGCCACAAGTGCATTGTGAGGCAAGAGACATATGCTGAGTGCCTTCAGCCTGCCCCCCAAAGTCCATATATCAGCATTCTCAGACACCTTAAAGGGTACTATTCCACTTATAAAATAAATCCTAAACTGAAGAGTGAAGTGTAAAGAGTCATTTAGTTCTAATTTGTCTGGCCATGCCTTCTCAGTTAATTGATTAATTTGCTTTTCTGATTTATTGTTATCTGATTTTAATTGAATTGATGTTTGTATGATTTTGATTTGATTTTATATTGTTAGGCGCCTTGGCTTTGGATAAGGCGCCATATAAATAAAATTTATTATTATTATTATTATAACTGGGCAGTCAGGTTATCAGATTTTTAGAATTTTAGCACCTGTTTTATAAGCTGTACATACTTTACAATGTTTATATTCT
Source organism: Neoceratodus forsteri (assembly GCA_016271365.2). Taxonomy (NCBI): domain Eukaryota; kingdom Metazoa; phylum Chordata; order Ceratodontiformes; family Ceratodontidae; genus Neoceratodus; species Neoceratodus forsteri. The sequence continues at coordinate 217,046,018 of CM028133.1, forward strand.
ACAGCTCATAAGTACTGAAGTTCTAGAGCTCTTAAGCACTGAAGTTCTGGAGCGTATGTGCATTGTAGTTCTAGATCTCATGTGTACTAAGATTCTAGAGCTCATGGGTTACAACAGTTCTAGAGTTCAGGAGCAATGAAGCTCTAGAACTAAGAATTAATGTTTAGTGTGCATGTGCCCTGATATTGTAGATTCCATGAGTACTAAGGTTCTAGAGCTAATGAGTACTGAAGTCCTAGACCTTGTAAAAGGCACCTAAATTACATCATTAGGAACAGAACTTTCTTTTATACACATGATAGCTACAGCATGGGCAGCTGCATGGCAAACCCTTTCATGGAGGGAGCACACATAGGCAAAAGGTGATTTTAGACTCTCTGCCCTTTCAGTCCTAGGCATCCCATGTGAGACTGCCTACAAGGGTGTCAACTGGTGCAGCTGCTGAAGGATTTCATGATGTGGGCACTTGCTGAATCCAAACCACCCCAACCCATTTCAGATCATCCACTGAACAGCCCTCAAACGAGAATTGCTTTCCAATGCCACAAACCTGAAAGCAGGAAGGGTTGTGAATCACTGATAAAGAAGCTCTGTAACCAATTGACAATCCACTGAGAAAGCCAGTGGACATACAGTAGCAGCCAAAGATTAGATGCACTATATAGGGATATGAAAAGTTCCAGATAGGCAGAGCGCACTCAAGGGATAAATCCCCAAAGCAGATATAGTTGCAAAAAGATTTTTACTTTCTCACTCAGCTTCTGTATTACAGCACACAGGCAGGTATTTCCAACAGACTTCCTGGTTAAGGCAAATCCCCAAGCGCCTCGACTCAAACGAGTCTTCAAGGGGGTGAGGCTTAGACAAGAGATCAGGTATTTCATACAGGTGCTCATTACATTACATTACACAGTGTTGCCATAACAATTGACTTGTTGCGTTTATAGTTACTGTGGAGCAAACCTTCTGCTGTTGCTTAAAGAGACAGTTCTATTTACATCAGAGACAATTACTTATATAACAAAATTATTTTAAAAAAAGTAATTTTTAAACTTATACCAAAAAGCAATATGTTTACATATAATAAAGCACAGAAAAGTGAAAGAGCAGTGCCCTGGAATGATTGCTCACATGTCTTGATGCAGCCTTCATTCCTCATTTAAATAATCCCGGGTAGGTGGGGGTTCCCAGGCACTGCATAAGGTTAGTGGTGAAACATTCCTAGAGAGGAAAGAGAAAAAGAACAGCGACAAGATTAAGATATGAAAATCAAGTATAACCCAATATACAAATATACAAAGTACTTTATTGTACTTATTTATTTCAATCTAGGATTACAATACCTTTGAGCCGAGGCTCTTTTACAAAGGTTCCACGTCAGTGTGTGCAACAGTCATCATTTTTAGTTACAAACATATAGTCACTGACTTACAGGCATGTAATAACCAGTACAAAGACTTGAGCTATGAGCAAGACAAGGGAAGGGGGGGGGGGGAAGTGAGGGTAGGAGATCGAGGGGGAAGGAGGTGTAGAGGGTAGGGGAGTCACGAGGTGGTTGAGGGTGGGGCAGGAGTGGAGATACGGGGGAGGCGGGCAGGGCAGGAGACAGTGCAGCCAGGGGGCCTTGTCGAGGGAATATGACAGGTAAGGTGCTAGGGTTGCAAAGACTGATTGTAAGTGCTGGGTGCTGGGACATGTGCAGCTGGAATGGTGGAAATGTTAAGATGGGCAATCGCAGGATACAAGCAGTGAGAGGTGCAGTTTGGACTTGAAGAGGCCGAGTGATGGAGCGCTCGCTATGTCGTTGCCAAGAGAGTTTAGGCAGTTGGATGCCCGATAGGCAAATGATCTTTGTCCTTGGGGCGTGTGACATCATGGGATATGTAGTAGATGGGAATTGGATCTTCTTGTAGTGATGTTCCTATGTCTAGGCTTAGGGAGGGCTCAGACACCAGGTGGGGCAAGCCCCATTATAATTTTCTTGGCCGTGATGCAGGTTTGGTATTTTATGCATTTGTCCAGTTGAAGCCATCCAGATTGGGTCACATGTGTGGGTACGGTGATGTGAGCCAGTGATGAGATAACAGGCCTTATTCCGGGAGGTCGCGATACGTTTGAGAGCAGTGGTAGTTGCAGACCCATATATGATAAGACCATAGTCTATGATACCGATGATGGAGCTTTGGACGGCCACTAACAGTGCTTCTGGGGTTAGGTGTTTCCTGTGATGGAATAATATGCCTAACCTCGCATTGGCAGACTTTGCAACATTGCTGATATGGACAGCATATGAGAGGTGGGGATCAAGGGTGATGCCGAGGTACTTGAACGATTGTGTTTGCTCTAGGATGGCTCCTTGTTCGATTGAAATGGAGAGGTGGAGTTGTTTGTTTTTGTTGTGGGGGCTGCAGAAGACCATAGACTTGTTTTTTTTTCTGATTGAGAAGCAGTTTATGATTTAGGAACCAGGATTCGATGGAGGAGAAGGCCCGCTGAAGTTTATTTTGTAATTGGATTGGATCAGGGTCCGAGGTGAGGATCACAGCATCGTCGGCGTAGAGAATTATTTGTTATGGGCAGCTGTCTGTTAGGGAGTTTAAGAATAGGCTGAAGAGGAGTGGTCCCATAATGGAGCCCTGGGGGACTCCTGAGCGGACCGGTCTAGGGTCTGAGAGTGTATTAGCGATTCTTACTGTTTGGGACCGTTCTTCAAGGTAGCTCTTAAACCAGCCAATGCGGTTGGTTGACAGCTCAGTGTTCTGAAGCTGGACAAGCAGGAGGCGGTGATTGATGGTGTCAAAGGCTTTAGTTAAGTCAATGTAGATTGAGCCTTGTAGTTCACCGGAGTCAAATGCGTTGTGAATTGCGCCGGTGAATTCAAGTAGGGCTGTGGAGGTGCTGTGACCTTTGCAGAACCCATGTTGTTGCTTGCACAGGATGTTGTACGTATCCAGGTATTCTGTGAGCTGGTCCAAGACGATGCTGCCGAAGTGCCTTGGAGAGTGGGGTAGTAGGGAGATAGGGTCTGTAGTTATCGTGGGCAGTTTTGTCACCACTTTTATGGATTGGGGTGACAGTGGCAGATTTCCATCTGTCTGGGAACTGGCTAAGGCTGAGGGAGAGGTTGAAAATTCTGGTCAGAGGACTAAGCACTTCATCAAGTGTGAGAGCAGGATTTTGAGATCGAGGAGTCATTACTGAATCTTGATTTACCAAGGGCTTTGGTAACGATTGCGCATTTGGTGAGCCTTGACTGCTTTGAAGTAGAAGTGGGGAGCTGGTGGAGTAGTGTTCATTGGGACAGAGGGGCTTCACCATCTTTGAAGTAGTCCTGGGTAGACAGTGCTGAGGTCAGTAAAGGATTTGTTAAAGGTATCCGCAATGGTTTTTGGGTTGAGGGTTGTGGTTCCGTTGATGTTGAGTATTGATGGGGGGGGGTTTGGGTGGATTCCCGGTGAGTTCCTCTATGTTCTTCCAGAATTCCTGACCATTGCCCCAGGAGTTTGTGAGGGCATGCTTATAGTAGGCGGACTTCATTTGCCGGATGGTTTTGGTGCAGTCATTGCAGGCACGTTTGTAGTTTTGGATGTCATTTTGCCTTCCAGAGTTTCTGGCCAGCTCTCATAGGTGGTCTCTTGTTTTTAGCATCCTGAGGAGGTCACCTGTGAGCCAAGGGTTACTGAGTGATTTGACTTTATGTTTCTTAATAGGAGCATACGTGTCACAGGTCACAGTGAAGATGTTTATGAAGTGGTCAAGGGCAGTGTTTACATTGGTTGCATTGAAGATAGGGGACCAGTCTTGATGGAGGAGGTGGGATTTGAGCCGAGGAAGGTGACCACTGGGTAGAACCCTGCTGGTGATAGTTTTTGGCGGTTGTTTGATGAATTTATTTGACCAGGTGCAGCTAACAGGGGAGTGGTCGCTGAGAGAGTCAGGGAGGACATTAGTGTCAGATATCCACGATGGGTGACTGGTAAGGATCCAATCCAAAAGTGTGCTGGTGCCAGTCCTGTAATTTTTCCTGGTTGGTGAGTCAACCATTTGTGTGAGGTTCGCCGCAGCAATGGTATCTCTGTGTGCACCAGCATCGGCCGCAGGCCAGTTGATGTTGAAGACGCCTAGGAGGATGGATTTGGTGTCCGGTGGGAGTGATTTTACAAAGTCAAGAACAGCTGTTAGACCAGTTCCCTGTTCTTTGGGAGGGATGTAGATGGTGGCAACAGTGAGGGTTTTGTTTTGGGCTCCGAGGAGGATTCTCACTGGCAGTATCTGAGCAGTTATGGGTTGGAGCGAGGTAATGATGTGGTGCCCCTGTATGGAGTCTTTTAGGTAGAGAGCACAGCCCCCACCTCTTTTGGAGAGGCAATCCAGCCTAAAGACATTGTAGCCAGGAAGGCTGATTGCATGATCTGGTACTGATGGCATGAGCCAGGTTTTGACAACTGCCAGGATGTCAGGGCAGTGTTGGCTGGTGAAGGCCTGTAGGGCATCCATTTTAGGAAGGAGGCTGCAGATGTTGATTGATTGATAGGAATGAGAGGGCACCCAAAGGCTTGCTCAGATTAGTGGCTTTAGAGCAGAATGGGCAAGGGTTTGGGTGCACGTTGCCTGACAGCATTAGGAGGAGGAGGACTAGCCTCAAGGAGTTGCGGCGTATTTCTTTCAGGGAATGCTTTCACCTGCTAGCATCTCGGGAAATTGCCAAGCATCGACGATAGTGGGTGAGGGTAAGCGTAGGCAGGGGGGACCAGAGTGGAGGGCTAGGACCAGTGTGGGTGTAGGACAGTTTCATGGCAGTAGGATGGACCCTGGACAAGGGGCAGTGACCAGTGTGCAGTGTGCCTATGTGGAGGAAGGATGTAGGAATGTGGAAGCTGTGGGGGAGGGAGGGAGGGAAAGCAGACTTTTGGGGCATGCAGTAGGGGAGGAAGACAGGAAAGAAGAAATAGAATAGGGGTAGAGAACGGTGGAGGCGCATGATTAAGGTAGGATTTGGGGTAGGCGGAGGGAGGGGTTAAGACAGGCTGGCAGGGCTAGGAAAAGGGGACGGAAGAGCAGTAGCTGGATCAGTGGGAAGTGAGGATACAGCCAGGAAGGCCAGGCAGCCAGGGAGTGGGAGGTGGCAACTAAAAGATGGGGGGTTCCAAACAGGTACCCAATGGAGCACGAGATGGGGGAGCTACCAGGGGTGTGGAGGAAGGTCTATAAAGTTAAGGTCGGGGGGGGGGTGGCTGTAAAATTTTGTCCGTTTGCCATAGAAATGAAGGGGTGCAGCAGCCCCGAGCAGAGCAAAGTTTTAGCTGTCCCAAGAGCCAATCTCCGAGTGGGAGGCAAGAGAGCGTCCAGTCAGGGTGCGGTACAGATACCATGGGGCCAATGACATGGCTGTCAACAGTCCCGTGGTTCAGGGAAGTCTTACCCAGTTTGAGAGGATCTCGAGGGCAGGAAGGAAGGTATATAGCAAGTAAAGCAACTGTGTCTTTCAGAGGGTACACTTTTTTTACAAACTCATAGTGTTTCTATGTCATGTTTCCTATTTTTATCTTTTCTACAAAAAGGGTTTAATGTCCCACTTTTCATTCAAATGTTTTGGTTTTACACTATCAAACTTGAAAATCCACATACTTTCTTTCTCAAGCAGCAGATTAGGTCTATCCCCCCATATACTGGGAGGTGGGACCCATTCAAGTCCCATAAACTTCAGGTGATCTGGTATGGAATTATGATAATGTGCAAAGTGAGCACCTACCGGGATGTCCTATCTGTTATTGACAACAGACCTTACATGCTCCTGTATCCTCTGCTTTAAAGGTCTCACTGTTTTCCCAACATATAACAGTTTGCAGGTACACCAGAGCACGTACACCACATAAAATGTGTCACAGGTTGTCAACTCTCTAACTTGGACATTACATTCCTGATTTTTGGGGTGCTGGAAGATAGTACTGGCAGATACATATTTGCAAATATTGCATCTCTGGCATTTATAAAAGCCACTAGGCCTTTTTGGTAGCCAGGTCTGCCTGTCAGTAGCCGCTACTCTCTTTAAACGGCTATGAACCAATTTATCTTTAAGGTTGTTAGCCCTACTAAAAGAAAGTCTTGGGCTGGGGCCAACAGCTCTGCCCACTGCCTCATCTTCCATCAAAAGTGGCCAGTTCTTATAAATATTTCCCACTTGGCCAGCCAAATCATTGTATTCAGTGATAAAAGTACAAGGGGAATCTTTACTTGATGGTACCATTTGTTTCCCAAGTAGGTTACTCCTATTCAAATTTTCCACCTTCCTTCTTGATGATTCCAGCAGCTCTGAATCATACCCCCTTACTTTAAACTTTTCAATAAGTTCATTAGCCTGTACTTCAAAGTCTTACTCTGTGTTACAATTTCTTTTCACACTCAATAACTGACTGTACGGAATTGACTTCTTCAAACTGGAAGAGTGGGCACTGTTATAGTAAAGCACAGAGTTAGTGGCAGTTGGCTTCCTGTTTTAGTATTTATCTCGTAAGTATCTGTCCCTGTTTTGCTTACATTTAAACTTAAATCCAAACCATTAAGGGTAATGGGATCACTAGTATATGTGAATCTCAGATTCGGGCACTGATGTCGAGTCACTGCATGAATTCATGTATTTTATCTTGATCACCATGCCAAATACACACAGTGTCATCAATAAAGCTGTACCAGTTTTTTGTATGGTTGTAATAAGGATTTACTTCTTTATTGAAGACAATCGTGTATTCCCAGTGTCCTAAAAACAAATTGGCATAGTATGGTGCCATCACTGCACCCATCGCTGTGCCTTTCTGCTGCATGAAAAAAGTCCCTTCAAACTCAAAATAATTATGTTTAAGAATAAAATCTAAAGATTGCAAAATTAAATTAACTGGCACTGTTACTTTATCTTGGTGCTGATCCAGAAAAACTTTTTAGTAGCATTAATGCATTTTTCATGTTCTATGGAAGTGTAAAGTGACTCTACACCAATGCCTAATCAACAATAATCCTGTTCCCATTTAATATCTTCCAATTTACCCAACAAATCTGTCATATCGCTAATGTGGGACTTCAAACCACTAACTCTTGGCTATAAAAAGAAGTCCACAAACTTCCCCAAATTCTGTGTAAGTGCACCAAACCCAGAGACTATTGGTCATCCCTGTGGCCTTTCCCTGTTTTTGTGGATCTTAGGGAGTATATAGAAGCCTGGTACTATGGGATACTCCTTCCACAAAAAGCCAGGCTAATTTTTCTGAAATCAATCCCTTTTCCACAGCCTGTTTTAGTAAAGCATACAGTTCTTTCTTGTAATGTGAAGTGGGGTCAGATAACAACTTATCACAACTTCTTTGTCTTCTAGTAACTGCATCGCTATGTCCCTGTATAAATCGTTATCAAGAAAAACAATGTTGCCCCCTTATCTGCTGGCTTGATGACCACTGCGTCATCCTTTGCAAGTTTATCTAATGCCATTCTTGCACATTTAGTTAAATTATACCTGCGTGGGGCAACATTGTTTTCTAACAAATCTTTAACTTGCCTAGAGACAACTTTTTCATATGCAGTGATTACACTATTGTATGTTTTAGGGCAAAACTCTGCACTGGGTCTGAACAACTGCTTTCTTATTTTTTTTAATGTCCCAGTTAGCTATCAACAGACCTGTTCCACGTCCTACCTGGGAGGTCAAAAGGTCCTGCTCAAGTTCATTCTCAAGGAATAATTCCTCAAGGGCTTGTAAATCCATGTTCACATCCGTTATTTCAGTTTCTGTGTTACCAGCTGTTATATAAGTACCTTCATCTTCTGACACCGAAGTATTCAAACTTCCTGTATTAACATCAGCTGTTAAGTTTGCTCCCATTAATGCAGTCTCCTACAATATTAAATCCAAGTCCTCCATGTAACACATCTCATTTACTGCTGAAAAAAACATTTCAGTATAACCAAAGTCAAATAATTTCACTCCTTTTTCTTTCTGGAAATGCAGCTTCAAATGTAATTTCCTGAAGAATTTTTTAAGATCCATAAACACCTTAAAGTCATTAATAGTGGGGGTGGGGATGAAGTTCATACCCTTAGCAAGCACTGACTCCTGATGCTTGTCCAAATTCAATTTTGATAAATTCAGTATCTGTAGGTAATGTCCTTCTTTTGTTCCCTCGGAGTCCTTTCTGAACTTATGTTTGGCTCTTCCTCCCCGTTTGCCCCTCCGTGTCTTTTTCTTTTGGTGCTGGTCGCTTTTGAAAATGTTGTTCTCTGCTAGATGTCTGGGCCGATTTTCTAGCAGATTCTTCAGTACTGCTATTATTTTTCTGAAACTGTCTCCCTTTTTCAGCTTTTTCAGCTTGTGCAACTCTAACCCTCGACCTGGATCTACCCCTGCTTTGGGATCGCGGTTTATGCCAAATCCAAATATCACCTTTTTCATAATCGCCTTTCTCCTTGTTAAGCTTTGTAATTTTCCTCCGAATCACTTCTGCTTCATATTTTCTTATTTTATTATTCAGTTGCTCATTATAATCTGAATACTCAACACAGTCTTTGTAACTAGTTACTGCTATTTTAGCTTGTTGAATCTCATGGGACAGTTCAGTATGTTTGCTTAAATCATCTCATTAATAATTCAAGAAAGATTTTTGAACATTCTGTTGCTGCTTTTATCCATTCTTCCTTAAACTGAAACTGGTCTAAACCACATGACTACACAATGGAAATTCTGAGCCCTCTTGGACCCTGATCACAATCCAGGAACTCTTCTAGAGTGCAAATGTTATAGGTGATTTCTATTTCTTTAGTTAGTAACTTCTCAAACTTTATAAATGCACACTTCACATTATCATTAGAGTTGCCAGTACCTTCTGTGTGGTTAAGCTTGTTCCTGGCTTTTCTTCTCCTCTCACCGAATGTATCAGTTTCCGTCTCCTCCCATCCGAGTTCAGAGTTTGCAGCATTCTCTGTGCCTGCAGATTTCATTCGCCTTTGGCTCATTATTTTTTCAAAAACTGCTTCCTGCTGTTCCCAGATCACCAGTGAATTAGTTATATACCCCTGGCTGAAATTGCTGTCTCACAGTGTATTCTCTGGATCCTTTTGTTTGAATGCTATTTTCACTGCTGAACGAGGCTGTCCCCGGGGGTGCCAGCATTTGGCTTTGGAACACTACAACAGCTTCACTGGTCATCTGGGAACAGCAGGAAACAGTTTTTGAAAAAATAAGGAGCCTCAGTAGTCAGAGCATCTGCTGGTGGGCAATGGATGAGAGGTACATGTACTGTGAAAAATACAAAAAAGAAAAGCTTTGCAGTGGTGAAGGGGGATCATTTTGACACTGTTTGCAGGCAAACAAAAAGTAGATTGTTTGGCACAGACAAGAGAGGTGAGGTGGGCAGGCTGGGCAGAGGAGGGAATGAGCACTGTGCAGTCTCTGTCAGGACAGCAGAATCTAAGAAAGAAAATGAAAGTACAGTTGCGAAGTAGTGCCAGCTGATCGGGGGGGGGGTGAGGACGTGTCTGCTATGTAGATAAATGGTTGATGACATGTCTACTATGTGTATAAATGTGAGATTTCACATTTATTCATATAGCAGACATGTCATCAGCTGTTTATCACATGATAAAAGCATTTATCAGTGGAGATTTATCTCCACCTCTATTGCATAAATGTAAATAATTTGTATCCTGGAGTCAGCCTGCTTGTGTCATGTCTGTATCATGGGTTCATGCCCGTGTCCAACCTGTTGTAACAGAACATGGGAGGAGGAGGTTCAGGAGTGTTATTGTTATCTAACAATACAGGTGGTACAAGGCAGTGATGGGGGGGGGGGCACTAGGATGGGATACATTGATTCAGTTATTTCTCCCTGTACCACCTTAGGAAGGATTGGCCCTTGGACTGGGCCCAGTGAATTTAGTGGGAGCAGGATCACTCCTCCCACTCAGTTCTGGCCAAGGGACATGCTGTGTTGGTTTATCTCCCTCCACTTTCTCTGTGTAACAAAAAGACCCATACTGATGAAACAACATCATTGGAACTAGTCATGTGTGGAATGTTCAGATTCCCACGGACTGCAATTCTGCAGGATTTCAGAAAATGCTGTGTAATTCAGTGGGTATCAGAATTCAGACATTTTGCAAGCAAAATTTTGTTTTTGCAGATTAATAATCTGCAATTTGCGTAACCTGCAGATTCTTTTTCCTCAAAATGCAAACAATTATGCCACAGTTTACATGCTCATTGGAAAATTTTTCCCCTGTTTACGGGAACCACAGAAAATTATTCCATGGTTTACACAAAAATGTTTTATTTTTTTTGGGGGGGGGCAAGAAATCTTGAAAAGCAGTCGGAAGTGGAATTTCCATTTTGCATGAATTCCATGAGAAGAATCCCACGTTCTGCACAGAACTTCTTTTAGAATCAGAATTTAAAAAACAGAAACAAAAAAAAAGCAGTTTGTACTGAGGAAATGACTTGCAGGTTCATTGCACTTCTCCTTCAATACATCAAACTGAATTAAATAAAGCCATTCCATGAAGAACAGTACAAAAACATAGCTAAAAAAGGAAACTGTCAATAACCGACCACAAACCTCCGACGTGAGCTACATGAGATAAAACAAACTAAAGAAATCTACTAGAGTGTAAGGTAGAACGCAGTTCTGCATGGAAATCTATGCTTAGATCAGTGTTGTTTCGCTGCACTAGCAACGTCATGATGTTGTGCTGCACTGACTACATCACTAGTGCAGCAGAAATGGAAATTACATACCTACTGTAATTCTTGATCTTCTTGGACGAAGTCTCCACCACTCATTCACACTGATGGGATTTACGCCAGAGGTGCTAGGACCCAGCGGGAGCAAACTTTTTGCAAGAGGGTCGGCACCAGAGATGGAGCCGCAAGGAGTGGCATCATGAGCCTTGGCTCGTGTGGCAATGACTATCTCGGCGTCGACCCTCCAACTGCCTCAGTTCCTTTTTTCCCTGCCGTCGAGTGCGCTTCATTGATGACATCGCTTGCCTTCCGGAAGTCAAACTTCAAACTAGCAGCATCGTTTTCAGTTTATTATTTTGTAATTTATCTCGAAATAAGTACTGCTTACTTGAGCAGGTCAGGTGATGGTAGGGAGACTTTGTATGAAAGCTGTTCAGTCAGCCGGGCTGGGTCCGGTCAGCCGCCCTCTCCAGAGGGAGGGAGGGTCTGACAAGGGAGGGAGGGAGGGTCTGACAATGGACGGTCCAATGCCCGGGGGGGGGATGGGCAGACCCCTGGAAGCATAAAAGAAAATGGTTGCACTCTTGGCACCATTCAGCCTCGAGCTCTTCTTCTGCCCACAGGTCAAAAAAGAGAAGGCATCACTCGAGGTCGCCTTCTGGTATGTCTGCACATCGAAGGTCGATCGTTGGGATCAGATGCCAGTCTCCTCCTCCGGAGTCACCGGTTTCTGCCTCTGGTGAACAACCTCTTCAACATCGGAGCCCTTCCCCACCTCTTGGAAGGGCTTCCGATGAGCAGTTTCATCAGTGGGCTGCTCTTATGGAGCAATGGGCTCAGAGGTTGGTCCAGTTGCCGGGCTCTCCAAGGCCCTCAGGCTTTTTGAGGGAGTGGGTAGGGCAGTTGGACCTTCCTAGTCATGCGGCACCCTCTTCGGTGCCGTTGACTCCACGCTCAGGTGTTTTCCCCCCTCACATGGCTGCGGTGCAGGGGGCCACACCGATGCCTTTATCTCCTGGTATTCTTCCTATTTTTCTTCAACTTGAAGTCTTCCAGGCTGGAAACTTTATGTCCAGGAAGATCAACATCGAACATCATCGTGCATGTGTAATGATGTGGCTGCGGCGGTGAGGAAATGAGCAGCACCAGAATGAACTGCTGCAGCTGTGCCGAAGTAAGACATTTTTCTGTACTGGGGGACCCGTTGTGGGACCAAGGAGTGCACTTTTGGTTGCCCATACACTTGAGCGTATTTTTAGTTTCCTCAGATGTTTTTAAAACAGTTTTTATAGCTTATTTTCTAATTAATGACTCACGTCATTAGACATGTCTGAAACTTACAATTTTTAAAAATCTCTTCCGCTGATGTTACCTGTAAATGTTCATGCTAGATTTGTGCTGTGGATGTATTGGGATGGTGCTACCACATGTTTCTGATGGTAAACTTCACTGCACTATACCAAGATATTTCACTTTTTCATGGCAGCATGGCATGGGAGTGGGAACTTTTAAAAACTTCAGAATCCCATATTATGATACAGGCCCAGTGGTATACCATTAAAAGGGCATGGATACAGGAGCACCATAATGTGGACGCATCTCAAATGGGCGTGCAGGACTTGTGGGCGTTGGTGCGGTGAGGGCGGCACTCTGCCTCCTGCACCCCGATGTGCCCCAACATGGTATCCCATGATACGGGTGAAGCAAACTGGGTGACTCACATTTAAGTGACTCAATCTGTATGCCTGAAGTAGTGACCCTGTAAGGATAGCAATGGGAGGGAATAGCAAGTCAGGTTGGCTAAAACAATGAAGGCAAATGACGGGGTTGTGTCTAGAGGGTGAATGACGGGGGTGGGGATGAATGATGGTGTTGGATGAATGGAGCAGTGCAGCCTGCTGCTGCTGAGCTGGCCACCTGGAGTAGTGGATATGGTCCCTGGTTTGGGACTGCCTGTAGGTAATTGTTTTGAAGAGTGTTTTGGGTGTTGCTTTTTTTCTTGTGTGTTCTCTGGTACCCCCGACTGTGTTGCCCCCAACTGTGGTGTCCCCCTACATACTGTTGCAACCCTCTCATGTATTCCCCTTGTCCCCCAGTGTCCACCCCCCTGGAGTTGACTATTTCAATATGGGGTGCAGGGGGCATAGCCCCCAGCATTAAATGTTAACTTTTATGGTACCGTATTGCAATGTGTAGTGCCATCACTGTTGTTACTGGTGCTGTGGTTGTTGTGTTGCCAAATATGTTTTCAGCAAAAAGTACTCACTGTTATGTGAGTAGCCGCAAAATTTTCACTATTATGACATGGAGCCCCCTGGCGTCAGTCTACCTCCCACTTCACCCCAGCATCACTCTGACTCCCACTCCCCAATGTGACCAGGTGCAGAGGTGATTATATTATTGTCAGGGGGGTGCAGGGGTCTGAGCCCCCCTTAATCAGCCAACACTACATTCTGTTGCACCCTCTGTGTGTGCGGCATGGTTGCCAGGCACTGTCATTACTTGCAGTCTTTTCACTGCACCCAACTTTCCTGCACCACATTTGCTTGCACCTATATGTGTAGGAACCCAGCCCAGTGGCATGGAGAGCTGAGGCATTCTGCCTCACTTGCCACCACCCTGATGATCAAGGGGTGGAAGTGGGCTCGGATTGCTGGGGTTGACCAGGGAGAGGAGGACTGAGCATCTGATGGACTGCTCTCCTCCTTTGGGGAGGGAGGACGTGGGTCCCGACATTTGTCTGGCACCTAGCAGTGGCTACAGGTTCAGACGGTCAGGGACCTCTACTTGGGGATGGGAGGATCAGCAGCCAACAATGCCCTATGCATGGGAGCATGCATAGGTACATCTGGACAGCATTGCAGGTCCGTTCCTCCAGGGACAAAAAAGCAAAATGTAATGTCCGGTGGCAGGGCAGGATGATACTGATCTCGCAGGCTCCACACCCAGGCTATAGGGCCCTCTCCCAGAAACTGGATCTGTTTGTTGGCAGGCAGGAGCCACCGACCCCTGCCATGGGGGAGAGCACACCACGGGGGAAGCACGAGTATTGAGGTAAGTCCTGGAAAGACAGGGTGACAGGGATGGGGGGGTTGGGGGAAGGAATAGCTTACACTAGCCAAGGAGAAATAGAAAAGAATAAAATAAAAAATCCTATATCTTGGTTCAAGAATGAAAAAAACAAACAAAAGAAAAATGGATACCTTTTGATATTTTTTTGCCAGCACAAAATATTGCTGTTTTAAGTGATGAAAACCTTCACAATGAAAGCTGCCAAGCCATTGCCAACTATAAGTCAATGTTAAACCAACTCCTTGGCATAACAATTTAATGTGAATTGTACTGTATATTATTTTTGTATATCAGCAGTGCTGAGTAACTTAGCAAGGAAAAGTAAGCTCTTGTAGAACAAAATCTCTTCCAGGAGAGCTGTAAGAACAACGCCACCAGCTCAGCTAGACATAAACTCCATTGTATTTAAACTTTTTCGCTGCAGTGCATGAAGCTCTGTTTTCAGGTGCTCACACATCACTTTCTTTGGGGGATAACTGTTGAGCCAAAGGTTTGAAAATGGTGTGACGAAAGGTGAAGGATGGTTGCTTACAAGTTGCTTTTTTTCTTGTTTGTGATAGGATGAGCGCTATGCCCAGGGTCGAGGCTTCATTCCTCGTGCAATAAACAATTGTCATACCTCTTCACTGATGACTCCAGAAGATAAGGAACAGGCTCAAAAATTTCATGTGAGTGTTACATCAGGATTTTCTTTTTCAATATAGTCTGAAGAGAGTCTGGTTGACAGTTTCCTGCATCAGAAATGAGCTAGGCTTGGGAAAGGAATCAAGTGACACCTACCTGAGTACCTGATGCCATGCGATATATCGTTAGTCATGGATCCCTCTCCCAACTTATTTCAGCCTTGTCTTTTACTTTGGATCATATGCATGTTTTCTTTTCAATACATTTTGTGACATCTTTAGTTTTTTTTTAAGGAGAGGTAGCAACGTTAGTCCTTGTGGCCCCTCTACCCATCCCTGTCTGTTCAGGTGCTTCTGATTTACAGGTCCATAACTCAGGCAGAAATTTCAGAACATCAAGATGTCACATCAGAAGGCACTGCCCAGCACAGCCCAGTGATGCTCTTAACTAATTTATTTATTTTTTGTTGACCAGGAAAGGAGGACTAAGCAATTCTGCCTATTTTCAGCCTTGTCCCGGGGGGGGGGGGTGGAGATACACATGCAAACTGACATACAGAACCAGATTAGGTTGTTGGTGGTATTTTTTGTGAATGAGGGGAAATTTGGCCAGGAAACTGGGGAAATTCCCCCTACACTTTTTGAGAAGGGCCACGGGATCTTTAATGTCCATCTGAACAACCACCAGAACAGGCAGAAGGGACCTCTGCTTAACATCTCATCTGAAAAACTGCACCTCAGAAGTGCAGCACCCCCCTCATGATGCACCACAGTGTCTGTATTGGCATTTATTTCAAGTTCCCAGTGTGGAAATTCACATGTTTTGTTCTTCCCATGATGGCACAGCAGGCGTACCATCATCTGGCTGGATATACTGGCCTCCATAGAGCTATGGGGCGGTGGGAGATTTACCTTATTTTGTTTCCCCATTCATTGTGTAATCCTTGCACCTCTATGAAAGCCAACGAGTGGGACCAAGGTCCACAAAGTGAGTGTGCTGGTGCATGCTCCGTCGATATGTATCACCGCATCTCTCCCACCGTGTCCTGAGCTGCTCTGCCACCCATACATCTACAGCTGGCAGTGGCATTGTGGGACATGGCTCCCCCCTCCCAGAGGAGGAGAACATCATCTAAGATGCTCTAACTTCCTCCCCACCCAGGCTGGCCGCCGCTGACCCAAGCTCATTCCTGAACCCGGGTCTACCGCTGTGCCCGCAGCACCGGCCTTAAATGCACTTTTAACAAGACAATTAGAAAACTTAATAAGGTACACTGGCTTGGGCTGGGGGCCCACCATGAGCAGGGAGCCCCCAGCAACCACATGATCTGCCAGTGCCTAAAATTGCCTACATACTTGGGGACTGGAGAAGTTGAACTCATCAAGGATGCCATGCTGAGCCTCCACTGGGGAAGGGGCTGTATCACTCTACAGCACCCTTAGTACCAGTCAGTCCAACGCATGCCAGCATACCATTCAGCAAACTCCTGATTTTTGAAATGCTTTAAAAAGGAAGAGTCTGGCCAGCTCCATGGTGCCAAGTGGTGAGGTGTCTGCTTAACATGCTAGCAACCCGAGTCCGCACCCCACACCCAGGACGACTGGAGCAGAGACCAGTGGGGAGGATGAGGAGCATCTGCGCAGATGTTCTCCTCCCCGGGAGGGAGGGTATAACCTGCACTGCACCTTGAGTGGTTCCTGGTAGTCAGCTGACAGAGGTGCATTTGGCGGTATGGGGGTGACTATATATGTGAGGTGCCCGTTTCTTCCTGGGTGCCCCTTGGGAGAGGCATTACTACCAGTTATACAGGGAACTGGGATGGATGAGCCTGGGAGATCGAAGGCAATTACATCTGGCACATTTTGTGTATAACTGTTACTTACAAAAGGAACCCAACTACATATAAGGCTTCCTCAAAATCAGAACACCAGGAAGGGGACCGAGATCAGTCACTAGTAGAGGATTTCAAATCCCTGTTTGTAAAACTTCTAAGGGTTGTTCATTCTTATCATATATAGGACCCATAATATGAAATAGTTTATCCAGATCATTGAGAACAGCAGTGAAGTATTTATTATGTTGATATTTAAAAGACAAAGAACCTCTGTGCTCAAGCACTGAGGCAATGGTTACCCCAAAGGGCATTTGGCTGGGAAGCCAAGTTTCAAAGAAATACAAAGTCACACATGCCCCCACAATACAAAGCATCATGGGCTGCATATGCAAATCACCACAGAACATTATGCTGGTTCAACTTTAAGCAGAAATGCATGGTGCCGAAAGGCCTCTCACACAGTTTGCAAAGGGTGCCAACAGAAGACATAGACACGTGTTTCGTCCTACCAGGACTCATCAGTATGTCTCATCTGTTTGACACCCCAGTGGAATGAACCAGTTACCCTAAGATGGTCTATCTAGGTTATGTTGTGGTGAACCCAATAAAAACAAAAAACGAACTGCCTGATGTGTGATGGCTGTCATTTATGTATTTGGAGCAACACTGATTGTAAAACACCTGTCTGTTACATTCTTTGTAACCAGTTGCTTTAAGGACCCCAGTGAAAATGAGCTCCAGCTCCTCTGAGTAATCGTTTTTCATATATAATTATGAATTTATGAATAAAAACACACTACTGCTAGTAATGTTGTGTGTATCTGGGGGACCTGTGAAACGATGGTTCCATGTATGTGCTATGATGCCTACTCCTTATTGTAAAACTTTTGCAAAGGGATAGAGCAAATGGCTAGATCACGTTACATCACAATGCTGTGTTTTAATCATCATCTACACATCACAAGGCTGTTTGCAAATTTCACATACTTTTCTTTATTGCATTCATTTGATGTATGTACTGATGCAGTGGAATGATTATCATTTAATATATTTTATAAAATGGCAAGAAAAATTACAGCTATTTCTTGACCAAGAGACATTACCTGACAACGTATGAAATTTCTAGCACTGCACGGTCAGGTGCCAGGTCCCATTACTGTGGTAAAAAAGCTTAATTACCTGCAAAATCAGGGACTTGTCATGTACTGTATATATTTCATTTAAAATGAATTTCAAGCAAATGATTTATGTGTAAAAGATCATATAAAAATGTTTTAATTTACATTTAATATAAAAGTGCAGCAAATCATTTTATAAGCACAATAAGCCACTGCTGGGTGTGTATTCAAGGATTTGAATTTACATCCCAGGGTTCATAAGGACACTCGGCCTTCGACCTCCTTCCTCACTCTGTTGGGAGGGGGGTGCTAAATACAAAATAATGGATGGGGTGTTGTACATTATGAGTTTGTTTTACACACCCAAAGTGTGTAATACCACACAAACCACAAGTGGTTTGTGATGGTATTGCACACTGAGGGTGTGTAAAAAAGAAAACGACTACTGTTAACACTGCATACTTTATTTGTATAATTGCTTGGTGATTTAGTGTTGTGTGGTAGAAAAACAAAGCCATTGTCCTTTATGAAACATTTCATTTCTGTGAGCACGAGATGGCGGCGGCATTCAATTTGACTGGCTGAAACCCAAGCTGTAATGGGACAGTTATTGTGGACTGGAATCTGGTTATTACAGCATCTGAAACTGGTGTCAGTTCAGTCAATAAATGGGCCCCCTGATGAAGCTCAACAGAGCAAAGCATCAGGGTACCAGAAACATAGCCTAGTACGCTTACCAATTGCACCACTTTGTATTTTTACAATATGCAATAATAAAGCATCTTCTCTGTAACCTATTTCTGTCATCAAACTGTGGTGGCTTCTCAACAGAGTGTGGCTGAGTCTTGTTCTAGCAGTTGTGATTTGGGTTGGCCGACCTGCAGCTGCATCTGAACCCTGCACCACCTGAGTGCATAGCATACCTTGCCCCAGAATAAATGGGCTCACCAGTAATTATAATCCTTTTTTTTTTGTGCATTCCCCAGCACCCCTCAACATCCTGCTCCTGCAGGCTGCTCAGCATCCCGGTCTGTCCGCCACTCTCACGCTTCCCTGCTTTTTCCTGCCACCTGGCTCCCCAGGGTGTCCCCACATTCCTGGAGGGTCTCACTTATCCCTGCTAGGGGACCCCCCTCCCTGGGGAAGAGGAGGGGAATCACATTCTTGGGGGGGGTCCTCCAAAGTACACATGGCTGGGGGGACAGCAGCAGTGTGCTTGGGGGACTGTGGCATGGGAGGACTAGGCAGCTGTCATCTGCCAGGCCAAGACAGGTGCTAGTTTCCATTTTCTGGGCCTCTCCCATCTCCCCAATTGCATGCACTGTGATGACGCCCTGGAGGCGGAGCCAATGTGTGGTCACCCATGCAGCCAAGGCTCCGCACACCACTAGGTGTCACTGTACGAGCAGTGCTCCGCAGCATCCTCCCCCAGGAGGAAAGCATATGTGCAGATGCTCTATTTCCCTCTGTACCAGCATTAACTCCTGACATCCTGGGCTCGGGGCTCAAACCTGGGTCACCAGCATGATAAGTGGATGCCCCACCACTCAATGCCATGGAGCCAGTTGATTATAATCCTTTAATGCACACCCTGTAGTGAATTATTGCTTACGTAACTGTGAGTGTGAATTACATTTAGGATCCTGTTGAAAATGAGCATCGACTCAAGTTGGTCATTCCTTTTTTTTTCTCCATACTCTATTTATACTCCTTCTTCCTGGCTATCCCCTTCAGACAACCCCCCCCCACACCTGGCTCCTCTGGGACTTACCTTCCCCTGGTGTCCTCTGCCACAGGACTATGGCATGTGCCCAGCCACTGGTGCGGGGCCTACGAGGGGTTGGTCATCATCCTCTCTCCAGTGTTTTTTTCTCTGATTTTCTACCAATTACTTCCTGAGGCTTCGGCACATGCATGTAGAGGTGCGCATGCACGCCAGAACTGACAACGGCCCTACTCCACTGACCTGACCTAGCGCCAGCTCCCCATTGGCCTGATGCTACCTTTGAGCCTCTACTCGGTGGCAGCCAACAGCCAGGAAGGCCCATCTCCCCAATCCAGGAGAGGAGAGCTGCCTGACGGCCGCTCTATCCACTCCCAGCCATCACCCCCCTGCATCCCATGCTTGTTCCCGAACATGGGTCCAGGCATGGTGAGAGGTAAGGTGTCTTGTGCTTCAGCCCTCTGTACCACTGGGCCAGCATTAGCCATTCCTTTTCTGGATTTTTTGAATAAACGTATTTACTATGACTACTACTACTGATCTATGTTTGGGGTAGAAATAACTTCTCCTACTGGTGATGTCTTTGGAATTTGGGTTGGAATGCTTGCTGTGCAGTATGGTAGGCAGATGGGCAGACCAAACCAGACATGCTGTTCTTCCTATTGCAGCACGAGGACCTCCTGAGCCTGGTAATGAAGGTGCTGCGTTCGTGGAATGACCCTCTGCTTCAGCTAGTCTCAGAGGTGCAGGGGATCGGAGAGACACCTGGCACCATCCTATGGAAGGCGATGGAGGTGGAGGAGCAGACCAAGCAGCTCATTGAGGGAATGGAGAAGATACTTTCCAGGGTGGGTAGTTTTTTTTTTTGCGCCTCCCCATGGCCCATGTTATGTGACATATTGCTCAACATCAGCTACATTGCTATTGGAAAGGGGCAGGGGGGCACTAACACAAAGCCTCCATACCTGAGGGTATGGAAACCCACATGGTTTCTGTGAACAGAAGCCACCATTTTTCACTAATTGTTACTGTAACCCTTTAAGGATATCAATAATAGTCCTGGTAACTGAACTGAAGAAAACTGGATGGTCACAGAGAATGCCCTCACTGAGTTCATTTCAGGCATGGTCTTCATGTTGCCCCTGCTCAGTGGGTAATGTGCTGTGTGTCTAGAGCCGTAGTCTCGTTTTCCCAGTATTCCACGAACCCATCTTCCCACACTTACCACTTTTCCATCTTCTCACCTTACCCACTAAGACCCACCTCCGTGACTATAGGTAAGTGTAAAGTCCTTCACTTAAGTCCAAAGAATTCTGGACAGAGGTGCTATTTAATATTAATATTTACAAGAAGAAGAAGAATCAGCATGTATATAGCACTTTTCATACACATAGTATCCCAAAGCACTTAACAGGCAATGAGAGCCTGGTAGACAAGCGACTGAATGTGTAGTGACAGCCGTTTCACACATATCAACACCCACACACAGCCTTGGATAACTACATGAACTGGTTTTATGGGAAAGGGAATGTTTGACAGAACACTGGAGAAAATTCCCACCTCTTGAACAAACTGCCTTGGGTTCTTTTACTTCAACCTGGACACCCACCAGTCAGCACCAGAGATGAGCAGAAAGGTTCTCTGTTTAGCATTTCATCCAAAGAACAGTGCATCCTTACAGTACAGCATCCCCCCTCTAGTACTGCACTCAGGTGCCAGTGTTTATGGTATGAATCCAGTCCTTCCAGTGTAGGGATAGAATCCCTGACCTTTTGACCCAGAGGCAGATCCATCTGAGCCACACTGACACTTGGAATCTGGAAACATTTTGCAGGAATAGACCATGAAATAGAACTAGGGATCAACATTGATGGAAAGCAGAAGCCTTCACAATGATGTGAAGTGGCAATGAGTAAGACAAATACAATGCAGGGCTATATTAAAAACGGTAAAAACGGTATGCCACAGGGGTGATGTGATTTCAGCCCCTTTAGGGGATGCACAAAAGACCACACTTTTAATTACTTTTTTCAATCATAATTTTATCCTCCTGAGCTGCCCCAACTGCCCCAATGAGTCCAGTCCCCTCAGCCCCAAGTGGAAGCACCCTGATGCCGGTGCTGGGCCTGTCAAGGATCGGGCTATCATCCTGTGATCAGGGTGTTTTTCCTCTTTTTCTCCCCTGGGCCCTCAGCGTGTAAAATGGCGCAGTGTGAATACTCTGCCTCAGCAGAAATGCCTCCCCGGCACTTGCAAGTGGGGTCCTTTCCATGTGTGGTCTTACTGCACTGCCACCTAGCTTCCTCCTGATGGAAGACAAGGAGCTATGTTTACTCCCTTCCCCTGAGGGAGAAGAACTGTCCTGGGGATACTCAATCCTCCCTTCTCCAGCCAGCACCCAAGCAGCCCTGACCCGTTCCCAAACCAGGGATGCTGGCGTCATGGCAGGAGGTGAGGCAGCCTTTTAATAATATTATGGAGTAAACCAGTAACTTTCTTCTGTTGCATAACTGGACTGTGTCAAATTGCTCTTCCATCTACAATGTTTTGTCCCCTTGAGTGACTTGTTTAACCTGTGCCCCAACCCCCCGCTGAGCTCTCGTACAAGAATGCCAACAAGGGTGCCAGTTATTGCCAGTCATGATGCCCTTGTCTGCTAGGAACTGGACTGAAACTACAAAAAATAATTTCACGCCCTGACCTCTGAGCAGTCATTAGATGAAAATCACAGGTTAAGTGTTTTGAGAACCACAAAACTGGGTTGTGATTCTTCGTTATACACCAGCTTGTACTGCACAGCAACAAACAGCTGCAGGCTATCACCCAAAAAAAGTTCATTTTCTCTTGTACTTTGATCTGGTTGTATAGACCAGGTGGCTGAGCAATGTAGTAAACTTAACTTTTAAAACCAGCAATTACAAAAATTAAACACAGGGAGTATAGGAACTCATTTTTCCCCACACCCTTAGTGTTTGATACCTGGGCAACCCACTTAAGCTTCACCCTAGTACTTTAAGTGGCATCACACATCTTGGTGCAAACTCATTACACACTACTCTCCATGTATTATTCTCTATGAAGCACCTTTGGAGACTTCTATCTTGGGCTTGATTCGAACCAATGCCCAAGAAGGGCTAGGCTGTCTAGTCCAGTCTTCTGGTCCCACATCCAGTAGCTTTTATGACATCATAAGGTATTGCTAGAGTTGAGGAATGCTTTCTGGACTGATGCTTTTTTCCAAGAAATAGTTTTCTTTTTTACCACTGTTCTTTATTTTCATGTTCCACTCGATGTTTCCATTTCCAGCATGTCCATTTCAGACAAACAAACATTAGGGAATGGAGAACCCCAAAAGGTTCTGATAAGCCACAAAAAGTTCTGATAGTTATCCTGTATGTTAATACTGCTGATGAGACCGCTGTTAAGGCTGTAAGACTGGCCTCATGTGCACTCTTAGGGTATAAGAACCGGAAATCGAAGGTGAGAGGATGTGATACCCTGAAGATGTAAGTGAGAAGTACGGCCCAGTGGCTCAGAAGGCTGAGGTGCTTCAGGCACCTTACCTCTCCCATGCTGGTGCCCTAAGTTTGGGAACAAGCTTGGGCTGATGAGGATAGGCGGGGGCTCTGGGAGAGGACTGAGTGGCCATTTGGCAGCTTTGCTCTCTTGGATTGGGGAGGTGAGTCTTCCTGGTTCTTGGTTGTCGCCAAGTGGAGGCTCAGTGGTAGTATCAAGCAAGGGGGGGGCTGGCACTAGGCAAGGTGGTCAGAGCGGGGCTGCCGATTCTGTAGTGCATGCATGCCTCCACACACATGTACAACTGCATCATCGAGGCCCATGGGAGTAAAGGGGAGAAAACCAGGGAAAAACATCATGTCTCCCCATCACCATATATGATGGCCCTTGGGACTCTCAGGTCCCACATCATATGGATCCCTGCCACTATGATGGCAGGGGGAGTAGCAGACAGGACTGGGAGTCCGTGAGTCCAGGCCCGAAAGGTGAAAGGTGGTGACGAAGGGCAAAAAGTTTGATAAAAAAAGAACGAAGTGAGACCATTCTTACCACCATAAGAGTCGTCTCAGCAGCAGTATTAATATATCATTGATCAAGATTGATCAATAATATATTGAAAAGTTTAAAAAACATGTCCATTTCCAGGGTAGTTTGCATGAGACAGTCTTCACAGAATAGGAGTGTATCACATGGAGATGAAAGAAGCACTCCACTTGGTCAGGGGCACTTCCTTGATCTATAAAACCCTTATCAGAACAGTTTTTTTTTTTGTTTAAAATATACAGTAAAAACTGTTTCAACCTTAATTTCTAGCCATAAACCACTTTCGTTGAAGGAAAATGATAGTAGAAACCATTTTAAGTTGTACTCAATACATTGTGTCAGTTGATTAGTACCTCATGTGTAACATCACTAAGAGCATGACAATTTAATATGGACCTGGCTGGGTCTTTCTCTTCCGCCTGCCTTCTTCTTGGATCTTTTCACCACTCACAGCTTTCTTTCTAGATAAAGATCTGCTGGGGAGTATATTAAGCTCCCAAATCAATGTTTTAAAAATTATTAGAACCTGGAAAACTTGGACCAAATTGAAAGCTTTTTTGGTGCTTACCCACTGAGCAACCATTTTGGGTGGGGGTTACAAGCAGTAATGTGGAAGTGTTGGAATTGCTGACAGAGAGGAGACTAAGCACAGTGTGTGTGTGTATATATATATATATATATATATATCTCCATATATTTGATATTCTCTCCATACTTACATTAGCAGCACAAGTGGGTAGGTGAAGGAAAAACATTTTTAGTCAGCGTTTGAGGTACTTTAAAACTTGTCTTTAAATTTGTAACAGGTAGTGTGTGGAACCTAAATCAGGAAATTACACTTGGGGTGAGTGGATTAAGAAAGCCCTGTAAATCAGGTGTGTTATGAGGGGGTGGAGTTGCCAGAGACTTAGAGCCTTCTAACAAGAGCACTATAAAACACTCCCTTGCCCAGTGTGTCCCATCATGCCTGCATCCCAGTGCATGAGTGGAACAGCGCAGGAGTGGGACATCTGCAAGCATCCACAGACAGTCTGCAGGAGAAATTGCAGGAGGAATACCAGGCCAAGGTAGGAGATAACACACTACTGTGTTTTGGTATACTGAAACAGTCAGCTTCAGGGTAGGTAGATACAGGTAGTACATAGATACTGTTGGCAGTTATGGGACACCAGGGCCATCCAGTCTGCCTGTTTATGCTACCTGACAAAGCGGCCAGTGATCCTATCTGGTCACTGGCTTTAGATTTTTCTTCCTGTCTCTAATATTCCTTTATTCCTATCCCATGCACATACGAAGCCTGCAACAGTACAGGTGGCCACCACTTCCTGGGGCAGGTTATTCCATGCATCTACTGCTCTCTCCGTAAAAAGAACTTCCCAACATTGCCCCTTATGTGACAACTCATCGGTCTCATATCATGCCTCTTGTTCTGGCACTACTTTTAAACTGGAATATTTTGTTCCCTTCCACCTTGTTCATGCCCTTGAGGTATTTGAACGTTTCTATCATGTCACCTCTCTCCCTCCTTTGCTCCAGCGTGTACAAATTGAGGTCTCTCTTTCCTCATCAGGCTTGTGATGTAGACTTTCACCATTTTGACTGCCCTTCTCTCCACCATCTCTATTTTGTCAATGTCCTTATGAAGGTGTGGCCTCCAGAACTGGACACAGTACTCAAGGTGAGGCCTCATCAGGGTCCTGGACAGTGGCTCTATCACCTCCCTCCTTTGGCTTGTGATTCCCCTTCAATATACTCCAGTATCCCAGTGGCCTTCCCCACCACCTTGGCCATCTGCCTTGTGGCCCTCAGGTCATCTGTGATTATGACCACCCCCCAAGGATATGAGATAGCCTGACCGTTGAGGGTTTTAAGTCTAGCCTTAAAACACATCTTTTTCATCAAGCTTTTAATGGGTCTTGATTTCCTACTATTTATTGATTGTTGATATTGTTATAATGTTTTTATGAATACTGTGCGGGCACCCTGAGCTTTGGAAGGGTGCCTTGTTATAAATAAAATGATGATGATGAAGTCCTTCTCTTCCTTAGTAACTGCCAGCAGCTCTCCCCCAACCTGTAGCTTGTTCCAGGGTTCCTGCTCCCCATGTGCATAATTTTGAATTTCTTTGTGTTAAACCTTAGTTGCCACGCATCTGACCATCTCTCCATCCATTCCAGGTCCTTTCTCATCATTTCCACCCCCTCTGGGGTATCCACCCTGTTGCAGATCTTGGGGTCATCTGAAACAGGCAAACCTTTCCCTCCAGCCCATCTGCAATGTCACTGATGAAGACGTTGAAGAGGACTGGCCCCAGAACTGACTCCTGAGGTACCCCACTGGTCACCTCCCTTTCCTCTGATTGGGTTCTGCTTAATACTACCCTCTGTTTTCAATTCTTTAACCAATTTTCAATCCAGTTTACCACCTTCTGTCCCATACCCAGGCTTCCTAGCTTGTTGACCAGTCTCCTATGTGGGACAGTATCAAAGGCTTTGCTGAAATCTTGATAGGCAATGTCTACAGCCCCCTCTTGGTCTACTGCCTTTGTCACCCAGTCAAAGAAATCTATTAGATTAGTTTGACAGGACTGTCCTGCGGTGAACCCATGTTGCCTGGGATCCAACATCCCCATGACTTCTAGGTGCTCCACTATTCCTTCCTTGAGGAGTGTCTCCATTATCTTTCCTACTACAGAGGTTAGACTAACTGGTCTCTAATACCCTGCATCCTCTTTACTACCGCTCTTGTGAAGAGGGACATTTGCCCTTCTCCAGTCCTCTGGGACCACTCCAGTGTCTAGGGACTTACCGAACAGGGTTGCCAGAGGGGCTGCCAGTTCAATTCTCAGTTCTCTTAATAGGTAGTATGTTACCATTTAGTGGGTAAGGAGTAGGCACCAGGATAAGGTAGATATGGGTAGGAGGGTTGAAAACAGAAATTAGGAGACACCCTATCTAGGGTGGGGTAATGAATAAGATTCAGGCAAGGGGTTACAAAGTAGTAGATACCCATACCAAGTTAGGCACAGGTAAGTGGGATAAAAAGGGAAAACAAGGAACACCTATCTAGAGTACAGTATTAAAAACATTTCAAA
Organism: Neoceratodus forsteri; assembly: GCA_016271365.2. Taxonomy (NCBI): domain Eukaryota; kingdom Metazoa; phylum Chordata; order Ceratodontiformes; family Ceratodontidae; genus Neoceratodus; species Neoceratodus forsteri. The sequence goes on from CM028133.1 coordinate 217,072,262, forward strand.
CAAGCAAAGGGAGAAGTAGGAATTCAATGGACATAGAAAGGAGGTACAAGGACATTTCAACAGGCACTATGGTAAAAGAAGAAAATGCATGGGAGCTGTGCAGTAAAATGGGTGTTAAGCTGCAGTCTTTTGGGAGACTTTCTGGAAACTGAGGTGCTGCCCCATTTTTTACTATATGTGAGGGAGGGAATCAAGGCCAAAGAAGTGCAGGGGCACCTGGAGAAAAAGAAAGGGATTGAGGTGCAGTAGGTCATCCTGGAGACAGGTGCTGGGGCCCTTATCCACACAGGAATGGTATGCAGACCTCCAACACAAGGAAAGGAGTTGAAAAAGACACTTGGGGAAGCCATCATCAGGATGGCATGTAAGGAGAAGGTGCTGCTAGCTGGTGACTTCAATCTTCAAGATGTGGATTGGAGCCTTCCAACTGCAACTGTGGCAAGGAGCAGGGCCGTCCTTGACTCTCTACAAGGGCTTTTCTCAGGCAGCTAGTCAATTAACCCACTAGGGATGGGGCAGTGCTGGACTTGGTTCTTACAAACAGGGGCAGCGTGCAGACATCACAGCGGGTAGTCCCCTAGGTACCAGTGATCACCATACAGTGTGGTTTAACATTAAGATGTGAAGACGTGCAAACCACATAAGAACAAGGGTCCTGGACTTTCTGAAAGAAGATTTTAAAGAAATGGAAGACTGCCTCAGAAAGGATTGCCAGGAAGGGAAGAGGTAAAGTGGGGAAAAAATAATGGAGGGCATAATTAAGGCAAACAAACCTTTACACGAAGGAAGTGAGTAAAAGCAGAATGAAAGAGAGACTGTTATGGTTTCCAAGGGAAGTGGCCATGGTGGTGAAGGGTAATAAAGGGTGGCATTCAGGAGGTATAAGGAAACGCAGAGGGAGGAAGATGGAAGTGTACCAAGTAAAGCAAAGGGACGCAAAAAAGGCAGTGAGAGTAGCAAAGAAAAAGAGAAAAGGCTAACCAAGGGGGTAACTAAAGGGGATAAGACTTTCTTCAGCTATATAAGTAAAAAGAAGGCAAGGGGAGTGATAGTGAGGATAAGGAGGCCAGTGTGTGTCTGTGTGGGGGGGGGGGGCACAGAAGAGAACCAAGAAGAATCAGACATCCTGAACAGGTACTTCTACTCAGTCTTTGCAGTGGAGAGGGTGGGGCAGACAACCAGGGAGCTGCAGGAACAAAGGTGAGGGTGGTGGATACAAGTCCATTTTCAGAGGAAAGAGTCTTGAAGGGACTTGCAGCTCTGAAAGCGGACAAGGCTATGTAACCATATGGGATAACCCCAAGGGTGTTAAAGGAATTCAGGCAGGTGCCAGCTGCCCCACTGATGGCCTTATTTAACAGCTCTCTGGAAACAGGTGTAGTTCCAGAAGACTGGAGGAGAGCAGATGTGGTCCCTCTACAAAAGAGTGGCAGCAGGAAAGAGGCTAGCACCTATAGGCTTGCTCAGTCTCACCTCAGTGGTGGGAAAATTAAGGGAAATCCTGTTAAAGTTGGTAGATTTTCTTGAATCTGATGAGCTGCAAGATCACAGGCAGCATGGATTCATGAGTGGAAGGTCATGCCAGATTACTCTGAGTTCTTTGACTGGGTGACCAGAGAAGTAGATCAGGCAGGGCAGTGGCTGTGGCCCATTTGGGTTTCAGCAAGGTCTTCGACACTGTGCTGCACAGGAGATTGATTAAGAAATTGAACAGCCTCGGGGTGGGATCCAAAGAGGTGAGCTGGGTTAGAAACTGGTTAACAAACAGGGGACAGAGGGTGGTGGTTAACGGCACTTGCTGTAATGATGGAAGAATGACAAGCAGAGGTGCCACTGGGTTCAGTACTGGGACCGGTCCTTTTCTATGTCTTTCATAAGTGACACTGCAGAAGAACTGGAAGGGAAGATATGTCTTTTTGCAGATCATACCATAATCTATAACAAGGTGGACAATAAGGAAGGGGCAGAAAGAATGCTTAAGGATCTTGGGAAACTCAAGGATTGGTCAAGAGCATGGCAATTGGGGATCAATTATAAATAGTCAAAATCATGCACCTAGGGCATAGGAACCCAAAAACTGAGAATAGGAAGGGGGTTACTGTTAGTCATTAAGTCGGAAAGTGGCCTTGGGGTTATCATATCTGATGACCTCAAAGTGGTGGTGCAGTGTGACAAAGCAGTGGATAGGGCCAGTGGGATGCTGGGATGCATAGGGAAAGTTATCTCCAGCAGGAGAAGGGAGGTGGTGTTGCCACTATATCACTCACTGGTGACACCCCACCTGAAGTATTGTGTCCAGTTCTGGAGGCTGCACCACAGAAAGGACAGACAAAGTGGAGGCAGTCCAGAGGAGGGCAACTAAAGTGCTGCAGGGGTTGCACCAGAAGCCCTATGAGGAGAGACTGAGGGATCTCAACATGTGCACCCTGGAAGACAGAAGAGTGAGAGGGGACATGATAAAGACCTACAAAAGCCTCACGGTGGTGAACAGGATTCAGAAGGGAAGTTTCTTTCAAATGAGAAAAAGCACCAGAACCAGATGGCATATGATGAAGCTGGAGGGGGGAAGTTTAGAAGGTATGTGAGGAAGTACTATGAAAGAGTAGTGGATGCCTAGAATCAACTGCCAGCAGAAGTGGTGGAGACAAAAACTGTAGGGGGGCTTCAAGCACGTGTGGGACAGACTTAGGGGAAAAGGGCAGGGAAGATGGAGGGTCACTGGAGATCAGTTAGGGTCTGCAAAGAAAGGCTAGACAGGGACCATCTAGGCAGACTGGGTGGGCCAAGCAGTTATTTTATGCTTACAAATTCTATGTTTCTATGCAGGAAATGGACCTTGGGGTTATCATATCTGATGACATCAAAGTGGCAAGACAGTGTGATGAAGCAGAGGGTAGGGACAATAAGATGCTGGGATACATAGAGAGAGGTATTGCCAGCAGGAAGAGGGAGGTGGTGTTACCACTGTATCAATTGCTGGTGAGACCCCACCTGGAGTATTGTGTCCAGCTCTGGAGGTAGCACCTCAGAAAGGACATAGACTGAGTGGAGGCACTGCAGAGGAGGGCAACTAAAATGGTGCAGGGGTTGCACTAAAAGCAGCTCAGAGAAGGCAACTAAAATGGTGCAGGGGTTGCACTAAAAGCAGTTCAGAGGAGGCAACTAAAATGGTGCAGGGGTTGAACCAAACAACCTGGAGAAAGGAGAGCAAGAGGGGACATGATAGAGTCCTACAAATACCTCACAGGGGTAAACAGGGTGCAGGAGGGAAGTCTTTTTCAAATGAGAAACTGCACCAGGACCAGACAGCATGCGATGAAGCTGGAGCGGTGAGTTTAAGAGGGATGCGAGGAAGTACTACTTCACTTGATGAGTGATGGACACTTAGAATAGACTACCAGCGGAAGTGTTACAGGCAAAATCAGTAGGGGGCTTCAAGCATGCATGGGATACACAAAAGATTAATAAACAAATTAGTCAGCCTGGGAGTGGGTCCCAGGGTGGAAGCCTGGGTAAAACACTGGCTGGACAACAGGATACAGAGGGTAATAGTAAAAGGAGTCCACTCCGAAGAAAGGGGGGTTACTAGTGGGGTACCACAGGGTTCAGTACTGGGTCCAGTCCTTTTTAATGTCTTTATAAGTGACATTGCAGAGGAACTGGAAGGAAAAGTATGCCTCTTTGCAGATGACACAAAGATCTGCAACAGGGTTGATACACAAGGGAGGGTGGAAAGGATGAGAAGAGACTTGGCAAGGTTGGAGTAATTGTCAGAAGTATGGCAGCTTAGATTTAATGCAAAGAAGTGCAAAGTAATGCACCTGGGAAACAAAAACTCGGGGGAAGAGTACATAATGGGGGGTGGGATATTAACAACAACAAAAGTGGAAAGGGACCTCGGGGTAGTCACATCAGATGACCTAAAGGTAAGCAAGCAATGTGAGAAGGCAGCAAGGAAGGCTGGAGGGATACTGAGATGTATAGGGAAAGGCATCACCAGTAGAAAACAGGAAGTTGTTATCCCTCTGTACAGACAGTTGGTAAGACCCCATCTGGAGTACTGTGTGCAGTTCCGGAGATCCCATCTCTGCAAGGACACAGACAGGATGGAGGCAGTCTAGAGGAGGGCAACTAAAATGGTGCAGGGCCAGCAACAGAAGTCAGACGAAGAGAGACCAAACTTTGTTTCACTCATAAACCCACACAGTGTGGGAGACAATTTAATGGGCTATTAGCTTACTTTGTCTATTTCATTCCAAGTAATACCAAGTAAAGGAGCTTAATATGTATACCCTTGAGGAAAGGAGGGAGAGGGGGGACATGATAGAAACGTTCAAGTGCCTCAAGGGAATCAACAAAGTCCAAGAGTGTAGCATCTTTCAGAAAAAGAGATGTGCAAGAACAAGGGGACACAATTTGAAGATAGAGGGAGGACAGCTCAGGGGCAACGTGAGGAAGTATTTCTTCACAGAGAGGGTGGTGGATGCATGGAATGGCCTTCCTGAGAAGGTTGTGGGTCAAAAACAGTGGGGGAATTCAAGAATGCATGGGACAGACATAAGGAAATTCTGGTGGGGGGTAGAAAAAAGTAGGCTGTTGGTTAACTAAGATCTACAGCTTATCCAACAGGTAGGGAAATGGGCAGACTAGGTGGGCCAAGCGGTCCTTATCTTCCATCAAAGTCTATGTTTCTATAGCTGTAGAATATTAGTAAATAGGCGGGGAGGGGGGTCACCAGAGATCAGTTAGGGTCTGTGGAGACAGACTAGGTAGGGACCATCTGGGCAGACTGAGTGGGCCAAGTGGGTTTTTTTCTGATGATGAATTCTATGTTACTAAAAGGTTGTGGGGGTCTGAAAGCTATTGCTCAAGTTTGGGGTAAAGCAGTTTTAATTTGACCAAGTTATGAACAAAGTAAAACTGTGAGGGTAAGAAGTTCGAAGCAGACTGTTTTTTTTTTTTCTCCAACCACAGCTCCTGTATCGATGTACAGTAATGTATACTGATGTAGGACTTGGGTTGGTTGACAGTAGCCAGTCAAGAGAAGTGAGTAGACAGTAAGTACTGGCTGCTGTCTTGGGGCTGTGGAGGAGTAGCATATGGGGGATAGGAGGCTACCGGAAGGGGGAGAACCACTGGAAATGAGGTACCTAATTCTTATGGAGATTAGGTGTGGGTGGGGTGGGGGTACCACTTGACAACCTGGAATTTGTCAAATATGTCAATGTGGACCAGGGGATGGAGGAGAAATACCACGGGACACCAGGGAATTTGTTAACTATGCTAATAGTGGTGGAAAGAGTGGTGCCACGGGACACCTGGGAATTTGTTAAATATAGCATCAGGGATTTGGGTGGGAGGAACTATCTTGCTTTTCATTTGCTTAAAACAGCACCGCTGCCGACTATGGGTTGCAGTGGAAAGCCCACAGTCAGCATGCAATCAAAAGAGCAAAAGGTTGCTTCTCACTTTGTAATGAGGCTATAATGAGATGCAAATGACCTTTCAGCACCCTTTGTGGGGGATTGAGGTTATTAGCATGTGACCCTTTGAATACGGTTAGTGCAACAGCACTGCCAAGTTTGGGATGCCCTAATCCAGTTCACTACCTGGAAGCCCTATGGAACATACAACTCTGTGTCCAGCAGTGGCCAGTAGTTGGTTGTGCTTTGTGCCAACCTACCCATTAGTGCCTTTGTTTGGGCATCGCTTTCAGATCTATATTTGAACATGTTTATAGCACTCACAGTTTGCTCTATGTATGTTTGACTATAGCAATTTTAGGGCACTGCACGAATTTGCACTCAGGATAGGGTCTCTGCATATTGGACTGGTTTTAGACTAAATATGCCCTAAGCAGAAATACTCATGGTGCACCCTTCACCACTTGCATTGCCACCTCTTCTCCCTTCTGCCCCACCCAACATCCAAAAATAAAAAATTACTCACCATATTAATGTTGTTTCTTCTAATGGAGTCTCGCTGTATTCTGACTATATGCAGGCAGTTAGCCCCAGCACTTGAAGTGCTCCGTAGAGTAAAGGGTTAACTCTATGCAAAGGCACAGAACGTTGAGCTTGAGCTCGGTTTTCAAACCTGTCTGTGGTACTCTGAAGTGTAACCGTCAGATTCTTACGAGCACTAAACTAACTAACTCAAAGGAGAAATTGTTTCAAAAATGTTGTGCTAAATGGCAAGACAAAGTTTTAGGGTCAAAAGACTCAAGTCGAAAAAAAACAAAAAGACCCCAACAGGTAGTGATTTACCAAAAATGCTTAATAAACAAACCAAAAGAAACCCCCTAAGAGATGGAGGCATGTCCAGTACACCTCTGGGGTGCAGCACTGTGCTTGCCCCACCACATCCCAAAACTACTAGGTTCCAGGAGGGGAGGCAGGGAGGGAGGGAGGTCAGAATACAGCAAGACTCCATTAGAAGAAACATTACTATGGTGAGTAATTTTTTCTTCAAACAACATGAAGTCTTGCTGTATTCTGACTATATGCAGACTACCAAGCAGTACCCCCTTGGAGGAGGGAGTTACAGAACCTATTTTGGGAACAAGGTCTGCAGCAGAGCCGTGCCAAACCTAGCATAACTTCATGACTGGATGTCCAAAGAGTAATGCCTGGTAAAAGTGTGAACAGATTTCCAGGTAGCTGCTTTACATATGTCCAATAAAGGTATATCTCTAGCTGCTGCGACCGAAGCAGCTGTACCTCTGGTAGAATGAGCCCTCAGGCCTAAGGGAGGTTCCTTCCCAAGTTTAGAATAGCAGAATTGAATACAAGAGACATTCCACCTGGCAATAGAACTCTTGGAAGCAGGTTTGCCCTTTCCCACTTCACCATAAGTGAGAAACAACTGACAGCAGTCCTTCCTATGGGCCTTAGTACGCTCAATATAGTAACTAAGAGCCCTTTTTACATCAAGGCTGTGTAACCTCTTCTCCCCAGAGGAGGAATGATCAGTGAAAAACACAGGCAATGACACAGATTGGTTCAAATGAAAGTCTGACACCACCTTGGGAAGAAACTTTCTATTGATGCGGAGAACCACCTTATCCCTATGAAAGGAAACGAAATTAGGTTCCACTGACAAGGCCTGTAATTCACTGATTCTCCTGGCAGAGGTAATGGCCACACAGTTTTCCAAGTGAAGTATTTCAGCTCAGCTGAAGATAAAGGTTCAAAAAGGGGCTGCATAAGCTGTGCAATACAGATGTTCAGATCCCAAGAAGGGGTAGGCTCCCTAAAGGGAGGACTGACATGAACCAAACCTTTGAAGAATTTCTTGAAAACTGGATGGGAAGCTAGGGAGAAGACCTTACCAGCAGAAAGGAAGGCAGACACAGCTGCTACATGTACCTTGAGAGAAGCAGGCCGAAGGCCTAAACTGTTAAGATGCACTAAATAGTCCAGCACAGTGGCAATATTAGCCATTTCTGGCTTAATAGCCTCCTGGAACACCAAATCCCAAACCTTTTCCATTTGGAGTTGTAAGTCTTCCAAGTAGCAGGTTTCTTGCTAACTTTCAAAATTTCCAGGACTGATTGGGAGAGATGCAAACTTGCATATTCTAACTCTTCAAGAGCCAGGCCTTGAGCCTGAGAGTCTGAAGGTTGGGATACAGAATCCTCCCCTGAGAGGAGGTTAGGAGATTGTGTTGCCTGGGAAGACATAAGGGCAGTGTTACTGACAGTGACAACAGTAGAGGATACCAAGGCTGTCTGGCCCAATCTGGAGCCACCAGGATCACCTTGCAAAGCTGAGACCTGGTTTTTATCAGGACCCAGAATATCAGAGGAAAACGAGGAAATGCATACAGAAACCTACTAGTCCAATTCAGCAGAAGAGCATCCTGAGGGACAGGACCCAGAAGTGGTGGTCTGCAACAATAAAGAGGAAGTTGGATTGTCCGGGGCTGCAAAGAGATCTATCTCTGGAGTGCCCCATCTCTTGAAAATTACTTGAAGAACTAGAGGGTTCAGGGTACATTAGGGATGACCCTGAGAAATCCTGCTGAGAGCATCTGCAAGAATGTTGTCCTTCCCTGGGAGATGCACAGCCATCAGGGAAGCCTGAAGGGAATAGGCTAGAGACCATACTTTCATGGCTTCTGTGCACAAGGCCGAGGACCGCGTGCCTCTCTGCTTGTTGATGTACATGGTTGTGGTATTGTCTGTCCTGATCTGCACCATTTTCCCCATAACCACAGTTGAGAATGTCTGAAGTGCAAGAAAGACAGCTCTCAATTCAAGAAGATTTATGTGTAGAAGGGACTCCTGGTGTGACCAGGTTCGCTGAGCTGTAAGATGATCTAGGTGGACTCCCCAGCCCAGCAGGGAGGCATCTGTGGTGAGAGTCACAGAAGGGACTTGACTGATAAAGGGAACTCCTTGTTGAAGATTGTCTTCCTCCAGCCACCACTGGAGGGCCTGGACTAAGGTTTGAGAGACTGGAACCGATTTGGAGAGAGCGTCCTTTTTCTGAGACCAGTAAAATCTGAGATGAAAGCGAATATCTCTCATCTGAAATCTTGCTCCCTGAACTACTGCTGTGGAAGCTGCCATGTGGCCCAGCAGTTGTAGAAAGTGTCTGGCTGGACGAGACACTAGAGGACTAAAAGAGGAGGCCGGAGTGACCAATGACTGAACCCTTGAGAGAGGGAGAAAGGCCCTTGCCTGAATAGTATCTATTTCCACCCCTACGAAGATGAGAAGTTGGGCTGGCTCCAGAACAGACTTCTCTAGATTTAGAATGAAGCCCAAGGATTCTAGAAGTTTTTGGGTGACCTTTAAGGGTGACTTGACTTGGTCTGAGGACTGGTCCTCTAAGAGCCAGTCATCCAGGTATGGAAACAGAAGGATGCCCTGCCTCCTGAGGAATGTCACCACTACTGCAAGACACTTGGTGAACACCCTTGGAGCAGATGCTAGGCCAAAGGGCATGGCCCTGAACTGATAATGGCCTGAGGGCAACTCGAACCTGAGGTACTTTCTGTGGGAATGTCTGATAGGTATGTGGAAGTAGGCATCTTTGAGGTCCAGGGAGGCTAGCCAGTCTCCTGGTCTCAGATAGGGAAGAATTACTCCCAGAGTCACCATTTTGAACTTTGGTTTTGTCAAATGTTTGTTCAGGTACCTTAAATCTAAGATGGGTCACCACTCCCGTCTTTTTTGGGGTTAGGGAGTATCTGGAATACAGTCCTTTTCCCCTATGACAAAGAGGTACCTTCTCTATTGCTTGCAAAAGCAGAAGAGAAGAGACTTCTGCCTCTATGGCCTTTGTCTCTAAGGGAGAGGGAGGACTGAAGGACCTTGCTCTCATTCTTGGGAACCTTTTGAAACTGAGAGCAAGTCCCTGGCTCACTACTTCCAGGACCCATTTGTCTGAAGTAATAGACTCCTAGGCCTGGGAGTAGTGAGCCAGCCTGCCCCCTACTGGGATTGGGGAGGCGACACTGACTGACACCTCAGGGTGTCTGCTTGGCTATGGGCTTAGACTGTGTAGCTGATGGGGTTCTAGTTACCTCACGTCTACCTCTTCCCCTAAAGAACCCGCTCTGCTGGAAAGAAGAGGAGGAGGCCTGAGCTTGGTAAAAAGGCCTGTGAAAAGGCCTGCCCCTGCCTCTAAACTGCTGCCTCTGAGGAGTAGTCTGCTTTTCTTTAGCTGCAGCACTCCTATAGGTGGTCCTGTATTCGTCCATTTTTTTTCATATAATTCTCTGTTTAATCCCCGAAGAGAGACTTACCAGTTACAGGAAAATACATGGCCTTAGCCTCAGTATACTCTGAGAGGTTGGTACACCTAAGCCAAGCAAATCTCCTCATGGAGATAGATGTAGCCATGACCCTGGAATGGACATCATTAGAGTCAACAGCAGTGTGGAATTGCACTTTAGATGCCTCTATACCATTTGCAGCCACCTGCTCCAGCTCCTTGGCTAGCTGGGGAGGCATTCTTAGCTAGCTCAGAACCGTGTCCCACATAGATTTCTGGTACCTAGCTGTATATGCCATGTAGTTAGATTGTCTGGGTCCCAAAGAGGATGCCAAGTACTGCTTTTTTTGCCATGGCATCCACTTTCCTGGAATCCTTGTCTGGGGGGTGAGATGCCAGGGGAATATTAGCCTTGACACAGACTGCAGCTTGTACTACCCCAACATGGCTGCAATGATTGGTAAGGAATTCCTTCCCAGGACCTGACAAAGTATACCTCCTGTCCATTCTCTTTTCCACAGGGGGTATGGATGTAGGAAATTGTAACATTTTTTGTGTCTGCTTCCCCAAGGATTTGTGTAAGGGGATAGACACCCTCTTTGACTCTGGTACATTCATCATTTCTAAATAGACAGGTTCTTCCTGATCCTGTTTAGCCTCTTCCAGAGGAAACTGAAGAGTCTCAGCCACTTTCTTGTAAAACAAGAAACGGGAAGGGGACTCAGAAAGCCTAGGAGGAGAAACCTGCGAGGGCCTGTCTAGGGAGATGTCAGGCTCTACCGGTCCATCTAGGCCATCATCTTCTTCATCATAATTTTCCTCCTCCTCCCAATCGCCCTCATAGTAAGCTTCAGGATCTATGTCTGAAGCAGACATTTCCGACCGAACCGGTCTGCTTTGAACCGAAACCCATTCGGTCACAACCGGGCAAAGTGACTGAACTACTGAAATCACTTTCGCTATCTCCTCAGCGGTCGGACCATGAGAAGTCAGATCTGAACCGGCTGATTTTTCTTTTCCTTTTACTCGGAACCGATTCCACAGAATCAGCTTTCCGTTTGCCTGAAGAGGTATCGCCCAGGTCAGTGGGCACCACTTCAGGTTCAGTCGCAACCGAACCGGGCTGGCCATCCGAATCAGCGGACTTCTTGGCCTCCCTCTCCCTTAGCCTACTCAAATGTTTTTCCAGATGGCTTTGGGAAAGTTTTTGCATATTTGGCAGTCTTCTTTGAGGTGGTCAAACCCCAGAGAGTACACACATACGAGGTGAGGGTCGACCTTGGCAAAGGCCTCCTTACACTCGGTACAGTGCTGAAACCCAGTGGGTCCGGTTTCCTTTTTGGGTTTCTCAGACATGCCTTAAACTTAAAGTCACCCAAAACAGTGGTTAAGGCAGGCGACTACCAACTTATCGGTTCCAACCGTGTCATGGGTCGGTTAAAAAAATCCTAAAAGTCGGATTTATTTGGGAACCGATAAGTACGGGAAAAAAACACACAAATAACAAAGTATACAGAAACAGAATAGGTTTCGGTTCCACACCGGACCAACTGGTAAGAAACCAAACTTAAAACAATTTCTCGAGAAAAACACCACTACCTACAACTACCACTTACTGGTACCGAGACAGAGGAAAGAATTTCGAAATTCTTGAAGAAGCGGCTTGAAAAAACGTCCGATTCGTACTGTAACTGAACCAAAGCGCAGGAGGGATCTCTGGGACGACTTCACAGTTAGGCGGAGTAAAGAATCTGACGGTTACACTTCAAAGTACCACAGACAGAGGTTTGAAAACAAAGCTCGAGCTCAACGTTCTATTCCTCTGCATAGAGTTAACCCTTTACTCTCCGGAGCAGTTCAAGTGCTGGGGCTAACTGCTTGCATATAGTCAGAATACAGCAAGACTTCATGCTGTTTGAAGTGAAAAAATTCTATGAATACAAGTGTGACAAGAACAATTTTGTTTTTTATATTAATACTTTTTGCATTTCAAGCCAACTAAAGTTTATAGTTTCTTCTTAAGTGTGCCCCTTCTCTGTTGGCACCCAATGCATCCACATGGCTCACTTGCACCTAAAACAATCTCATTGGTCAAAACATGTCACATGATTTATTTTCTGACAAGTGCGCAACTCACCTGAACTACATATTTTTCTTTAATAAATATGGGACCATTTTATGAGTGGGATAACACACTCCAGCGTGTGCAATCATAAGGGGATAATGCACTTCTTGCGTAGGTGTGGCACTCAGCTGAGCCTCGTGCCTTACAGCCATCTAAGGCAATGCATTATTCCTTTATAACTGCACACCCTGTCATGCATTACCCCTTACTTACTGCAGAGATTACTATACATACATACATAGATGCCAGCAGAGTAGGCCTAAAGGTCTATCAAGTCCGCTCAAAAATCAGCACCTGGTCAGGCACCGTAGCTGCCCTCCCTGTCTCCCCCATTAAATCCCCCACCCTTCCCCCCTTATAGTTACCCCTCTGGATCCAGCCTCTTTCAGCTTTACCTTGCCCTTATACCTGTCCCAGCCCCTCTTGAACCCTTTCACTGTACCAACAGACACCAGCTCCGCAGGTAGTGCATTCCAGAGGTCCACCACCCTCTCAGAAAAGTATAATCTCCTAGTCTCCACCCACAAGCCTCAGGGAAAGTCCCCTGGTGGCCCTTCCTCCCTCAGCTGGAACACCCTGTTTGAGCTGACCCTGTTCAATCCCTTTAGATACTTGAAGACCTCTATCATGTCCCCTCTGTCCCTCCTCTCCTCCAGGGAGTACAAGTTCAGCTCCTCAAGCCTCTACTCATAGGATCTTTCCCCCAGGCCCTGTATCATCCTGGTTGCACTGTTTTAATAAAAAAATGTTATGGCTATACTAGACCTAGAATTGAAGGTTATGCAATAATTTGTCAATAAGGCATGGTAGGGTGTGCTTTGTGCTGGGATAACAGCATGCTTTGGGCAGGTTGAAGCACAAGGCCAAAGGCTGAGTGCTTCTACTGCCTGAAAATGCCATTATCTCATCACAAAGCACACTCTGGAGAGCCTTATTGCGATTATGAAATGGGTCCATTAGGGCCAGTAAAGAAATCATTTTTTTTCATTCTTATATTTTTGAATTTTTAACTTTAAATGTTATTAATAGGGAAAAACCTTTAAGCACACATGCCTATTTTCAAAGGTGGTCCAGTCAAGTTACAATAATGCATTGCAAATAATAGAATAACAGCTATGCGGTGTATGAATACCTTGTCATGATATATAAAACCACATCACAATGACATAATAATTATCTAAAACAGCTGCAGATCTTATGATCATTTAAGTACATTCTCAATCCATTTTTAAAATTACTCTAAGCATTAACTGTGCAATATATTCATCAGAAGAGTGTTCCACATTTTTGCAAATTTATATTTAAAAGATCTTTGTTTCAAGGAGGTTTTGCAGTTTGGTACTTCTAATTGTAGATGTTTTGTAGTTCTACTCTTATACAAATTAAAGCACTTAGGTAGCAACTCATGCAAATTACTTGTACTCTGGCCATTAATGATTTTCCAACTGTGAATACTGTTAAATAAACAAAAATGAGAAAAAAGGTGAAAAAAAAAAAAAAAGTAGTCCTACTGAGCTATTGTAATGTTGCTGTTTGGCCTATAGATGGCAGATGCTGCATTTATTTTTAAAAGCAAGTGAGTGAATAGAGGCGTACTGATACAGCAGTGCCTACTTAATGTAAATAGGCCGGTGAGGTCATGGATCTTTTTCCAGTGCTGTAGTGCTGGGATATCAGCACTGGAGTCCAAGCTCCTCAGCCAATCAGGTTTCTGGATTTTTCATGCCCATTTCGAAATAGGAAATAACATATTGTATGGTTCTTATAATGAGATTCTGCAAAACAATGTCAGTATTGATTTGTTAAATGCCAAATATAATGAAAGTGTGTTTTTTATTTGGGATTAGATACACCCAAGTGGTCTGGAGAACGAGGTACTATCACTCTGGCAGAGCCCCTTAGCAATGGCGATGGAAGAGGAAGGTGAAGATTCCCGTCTGTTTGCCTTCTACAACCTGTTGCACTGCTTCCGGAGGGACTCACACAAGGTTGACAGCTACCTGAAGCTCCTGAGGTGCCGCCTTTTTCATGAAGGCGGGTGCTAACCTGCAGACTGCCATGTTCCGGGCTGGATGTTAAAGAAAAAAAAATAAAAAAACCAATCCTGCAATCAAAAAAAGCTTTAAAATATAATTTTACTATAGAAAATGAGATTCTGATTAATAGATATGAAAAATATCATTTTATAGTGAACCTTTTGCGATCTGAGCTTCTCATAGGCTTGAAAAGAGAAGTGTACAGATGCATTTTGTTAAAAAAAAAAAATGATGAATAAAAGTATATTTCAAATTTGTATGTGAACATTTTTGTAGTAGCAGCATATGTACCAATTCCATTTTCAGTCTCATTATTTCAGTATATTTTGGGACTACTGCTAACACTGAGGTCAACCCGAGGAGGCCTAGTGGTGAAAACGTGGTACATTTCAACTCTGTCCACACTGTAATTGTTAGAGTAGGGTGTACGTATATGAACACACTATGCAAGTAAACGTGACACAGTTGCACACGGTATTTAGGGAACAGCATGTGAACACACATTACAGAGGTGCTGTTTTCACTATTTAAACCCATACAGCAGACATTAATGATATTGTACTGTGTGTGTACCTTCTAGCGTTATTCTTGCACCTTATGATTTTAGGTTGGGCCGATCTACCTGCCTGAATATTGTGACTGCTTAACTGTTATGCATTTTATTTTTATCACTCTTGCACCTTAACGTATTTTATTTTTTTGTCTCTTGAAATTTTTGTATTCTATACTCCTTCACACATTCATTGCAAGTACTGTGTATGTTACATTATAGAAGTTCGACATGTCATTCAAGCACTCATGACAGATGTACACATGTACCCCTTAAAATAATGATTAACTTAATCGGTTAGGCACTCTTCTTATTGCTAGAGCAACAACTGCAAAAAAAAGTTCTGGAAAGCGGATGTTATCCCGAAGAAGCTGCACTTTATTTCCTGGTTCCAGCATTGTGCCTAGACTGAAAATCTTCTTTAATGTTATACAGTTCTACTGCAGAAAGAATTGGATAGACTCTGCTCCTCTGAGCCATGAATTGGGAGGGCCAAGTTCCAAGTGGCATGAGCTATCCTGCCTCATTAGCAAGTTTTATCATTGTCCCAATCTGTAACATTTTATTTATAGTGTATAGTAGAACATTGTTCTGTACAGAATTCCATCCCTTTCAAAATGCTGTTGTACCACAGTTCAAAGGTCATGGAATATGACTGTACCCTTCTGTGGTACAACAGCATTCTGGAACCTCTAGAGAATGCACAAGTCAGTTTCATTCTGAAAGCCAAAGAACTGATGTACACACATAATACTATACAACATAAAAAATACAGGATGAGCAACTTTATGCACAACCAGTGTGTTCTGCCACCACGGGGTTCTGATTCCCATGGACCACTCAAGCTTCGCTCTACAGGTCCGAATCAGAACCCGTCTGTGGTAGAACACAGTGGTTGTGCATAGTTGCCCATCCAGTATTCTCTATTTTGTTGTTTTACCAGGTAAGCACATACACGACAAGACTCATTTCCAGCTGCAACCTGGAGGGAGGAGAGGAGAGGAATGGGACAGTGAGGAAGAAAAAAATTACTCACCATAGTAATGCTGTTTCTTCTAATGGAGTCTTGCTGTATTCTGACAATATGCAGTATGATCGACCACTTCAGCTACCCCGGAGAACCAAGAGTTAAACACTATGCAAATGCATAGAACGTTGAGCTCGAGCTCGGTTTTCAAACCACTATCCTTGGTACATTCCATGTAACTGACCAGATTCTTATGAAGCTACTAATAAAAAACTAAATAAGTGATTAATAAGCACAACTAACACCCAAAAGGGAAATACACACCAGCAAAAAAGGCATACTGAAGACTCTAATCACTGATGCCCAAAAAGAAACACCACCCACTGGTGGTTAGGAGAATAACAAATGGAATGCAGAGACCCTGCTCCCTAGGTTCCAGAGGGGAGGCAGGGTGGGAGGTCAGAATACAGCAAGACTCCATTAGAAGAAACATTATTATAGTGAGTAATTTTTTCTTCAAACAACATGAAGTCTTACTGTATTCTGACAATATGCAGACTACCAAGCAGTGCTCCATGGAGGTGGGCTCAGAACCTACTTAGGGAATAGGCTCTGCAGTACTGCTGTGCCAAACCTGGCATCATTCCTAGCCTATGTATCTAGGCAGTAGTGCCTAGTGAATGTGTGAACAGTTTTCCAGGTAGCTGCTTTACATATGTCAAGCAAGGGGATATCTCTGGCAGCTGGTATTGAGGCAGCTGTCCCCCTAGTAGAATGGGCCCTCGTGCCCTCTGGTGGCTCCTTACCCAGTTTGCTGTAGCAGAACTGAATACAAGCCACAATCCATCTGGCAATGGTCCTCTTGGTAGCTGGCCTGCCTTTGCCCACTTCCCCACAGGTAAGGAACAACTGAGTACAGTCCTTCCTATGTTCTTTTGTTCTGTCCATGTAATAACTGATGGACCTTTTTACATCGAGGCTATGCAGCCTGCGTTCACCTGAACTGGAATGATCAGCGAAGAACCAAGGCAGAGTTATAGACTGGTTCAGATGAAAGTCTGAGACTACTTTGGGGAGGAACTTTCTATTAGTCTGTAGAAAGTACAGTTATGTAGGAACTTACCGTAACAGTAGATCTTTGAGAGAGGTTCATTTAGTAGGTCATCACATATAGGACTGGAGCCACTTGGCATCGGGCCACACGGCAGACTTTTCTAGCTATAACTGATGGAGGACCGCCCACCCGACGTCACGTGACAGACGTCAGCATGACTGTATATAGTGGGCGGTCCCCACGCCCGCACTCAAGCTCTCCTGCCAGAAAGAGGTCTGACAGCAGGAGCAAACAGGATTTGGAGTCCCTGTAAAAACAGAAAATGAAGGGGAAGGAGGGAGGGAAAAATATGACCTACTGAAGGAACCTCTCTCGAAGATCTACTTTTACGGTAAGTTCCTACGTAACTGTACTATCTTACTTCGAGAGGGTTCCTTCAGTAGGTCATCACATATAGGACAGAGTCCCAAGTAGTCCCTCCAAGGAGAGACCGAGAGAAACTAAGGAGGAGGAAAACTAACTCCAACGGAAAAAAATGGAATTCAGAATGGACCCAGTCTAGGACAGAGGGCCCTGCAGGACGGCTAGGCCAAAGCCAGCCCTCCGCCTAGAAGCAATGTCCAGACTGTAATGCTTGGTAAAGGTATGAACAGAACTCCAAGTAGCGACAGCACAAATGTCGGCCACAGAAATGTTCTGTAGGAAGACCACGGAGGCAGCCATGCCCCTAGTAGAATGACCTCTGATAGAACCCGGCAGAGGCTTTTCATACTTCTGGTAACAGAATCTAATGCAGTTGCCTAACCACTTGGACAGGCCCTGCTTAGAAACTGGTTTGCCCTTCGAACTCGGGGCTAAGAAAACAAACAACTGGTCGCAAGAGCGGAACTCTTTGGTCCGGTGGGTGTAACACCAGTGAATCCAATGGACGTCCATTGTATGAAGGACTGCCTCACCTCTGTTAGAGGGGGACGGATAATACACTGGAAGCTATACTGATTGATTCAGCGTGACTTCTGATACCACCTTGGGAAGAAACTTCGAATGTGTTCTGAGGTCCGCCCGGTCCCTATGGAAAATCAGATAGGGCTTCTTGCAGACTAGTGTGTAAAGCTCCAAAATCCTTCTGGCTGACGTGATAGCCACAAGAAAAAGCACCTTCCAAGACAGGAAGCGCAAATCACAGCTCATAGCCAGCTCGAAAGGAGGAAGGGTGAGCTTTTCCAGGACGAAGTTCAAGTCCCAAGGTGGAGTTGGGCTGCGGATGGGGGGGTTTCAGGTGGAGAATCCCTCTCAGAAAGGTTTTTGAGACCTCCAACTGAGCCACAGGTTTACTAACCACTAGCTCATGGTACACTGAGATAGCTGAGATATGGACCTTCAAAGAAGAGTAGGACAGACCGGAGTCCGATAAGTGAAGGAGGTACTCCGTGACTTGTGGGGCCAAGCAAGAGAAGGGGTTCCAACCCTTAGTGGTCGCCCAAATGGAAAACTGCTTTCACTTCATGGCATAAGTGAAACAGGTAGAGGGCTTTCTAGCCTCAATGAGGACTTCAGCAACCCTGGAGGAAACCCCGAAACGGGAGATCGCTATGCCTGCAGGAGCCACGAATGGAGATGCAGGGTCCTGAGCCCCAGGTGCAACAGTTGATCTTGATCCTGGGTCAGGAGGTCGTGAGTCACTGGAAGTGGAACTGGTGGTTCCTTGGAAAGCTGCTGCAGCAGCGGGACCCAGATCTGTCTTGGCCAGAGAGGAGCGATGAGGATCATCCTTGCCTTCTCCACCTGAAGCTTGAGAAGAACCCTCTGCAGAATGGAAAATGGGGGGAATGCATACAAAAATGTCCCTGTCCAAGATAGAGACAATGCGTCACTCCAGAAAGCACAGTGCCCTGGAACGAACGAGCAAAAGCTGGGAAGCTTTGCATTGGATTCGGAGGTGAAGAGGTCGATTTCCGGACACCTCAAACATTGGAAGATGGACTCCGCCACTTCCTGATGCAGTTCCCACTCATGAGCTAGGGTCCAAGATCTGCTGAGACTGTCTGCCAGGACTTTTAAAATGCCCGGAACATGCACGGTCATGAGGACAAGATGGTGCTGGACTGTCCAGTTCCACACCCGTGTCGCCTCCCTGCACAGGGGGTACGACCGGGTTCCTCTTTGTTTGTTGATATACCAAACTACTGACATGTTTGGATTAGCAGTGATCCCTTTGGAAGTAGGGTCTGAAAGGCCTGTAAGGTGTACAGAACCGTCCTCAACTCCAGAACATTGATGTGCAAAGGAGTCTCCAAGCTGGACCATAATCCCTGGGCTTGGTGCTCCCCGAGATGCGCTCCCCACCCCATATTCAAGGCATCTGTGGTCAGGGTAGCTAGTGGTGCAGGGCTCCAAAAGGGAAGTCCCACAGAAAGATTGTGAGAATCCATCCACCACTGCAATTCTTTCTAAATTGCAGAGGAGACCAGAACCGGATGGTCCAGGTCGTCCAGGAGCTGATCCCACTGCACCCGCAATGACCACTGAGTGACCCTCATGTGAAGTCTTGCTAGGGGAACGGTTGGGATGGAGGCCACCATCAGGCCCAGAAGGTGTAAGACCTCCCGAGCTGGGATGGTTCTGTGGGAGGCCACTTGGGAGGCTTGACAGATAAGGGTCTCCACCCTGTCTGGAGGCAGGAAGGCTCTGCACCGGACCATATCCAGGACTGCCCCAATGAACTGAAGTCTCTGGGCAGGGATAAGGGATGACTTGGGAACACTGACCGTGATCCCTAGTCTGCTGAAAAGGTCCAGGGTAAAGGTAACAGCCTCCAACAAAGAATCCCTGGACAGGGCTGAAATCAACCAATCGGCCAGGTAAGGGAAAACTGCAATACCCCTGTGGGGTAGGAATGCAGCAACCACCTCCAGGCACTTAGCAAAAACCCGCAGTGCCAAAGACAGACCAAAAGGGAGCACTTGGAACTAAAAGTGTTCCCCTTGGAAATGAAAGCGCATGAATCGGCAGTGGCTGGGGAAGACAGGGATGTGCAGGTAGATATCCTGCATATCCAGGGCGCAGAGCCAGTGGTTCTCCATGAGGAGAGGGAGGAGGCTCTGGAGTGTAAGCATTCAAAATTTTTTGTACTCGACAAACTGATTTAGTTGACTTAGGTCGAGTATGGGTCTGAAGTCCCCAGTCTTTTTTGGAACCAGGAAAAAGTGTGAGTAAAATCCCTTTCCCTTTTGCCTGAAGGGGACCCACTCGATTGCTACTTTGAGCAAGAGTGAGTTTACCTCCTCGCGAACTAGGAGGGTCTGGTCCCGAGAATAGGAGGACTTCTGTGGTACAGTTTCCGGAGGGATTTCCAGAAATTCTATGGTGTGTCCGACGGACACTAGTTACAGGACCCATTCGTTGAAGGTGATTGCCCTCCACTCCTGCGCGTTGTGGGTGAACCTCCCCCCACCTGATCCCAGTTGCGAGACTGAGGAGGTAGTGGGGCCGGGGAGTCAAGAAGTGGTGGGACATTCAGGGGGAGGACCTGCTGAATGTCTCTGATTTTTGGAGGCAGGAGGGGTGGCTGTACCTGTGGACTTACGCTTCCCTTGGTGGCATGCCTGAGCATTCTTTCTCTGCCTCCGGTCCTTTTCTGAAAGGGCTGCTGCTGCTGTTGGGAGCCCGATCGGTACATTGACCTCACAGACCTAAGTCAAGGCCTTTGTCCTGTAGGTCTGTGATAATGTCTTTGGTGTCCCCACCAAAAAGTACCGCGCCCCTGAAAGGGGTGCCCTGAATCGCCAACTGGACTTTGTTGGCGAGTCCAGAAAGGCGAAGCCAGGAATGCCATCTAAGGGCAACGGTAGTTGCCGAGGTACGAGCCACCAAGTCAACGGAGTCGTAAGTGGTGCATAAGGCATGCCTACATGAAACTTTGGAGAGGAAGAGATCCTTGGCAAATTCCTCCTTCAAAGGCGAAGGGTCCATGGACTGGACTCGCACTTCCAGCCTGGCCAAGGTAGCCTTTTGATGGGACACCATGTGGGCCACATAATTGAGGGACCGAAGGGCACACGTGTCCAACGAGTATATCTTTTTTATGAACTGGTCCATCTGCCTTGACTCTTTGTCAGGAGGAGGAGAGGTGCTTATGTGCTTTGGTGTTGAGGAGCGATCATGAGCCGTTGAGATGACCACAGAGTCAGCCTTGGGATGAACCTTCAAGAACGGGGCATCCTTCGGCGCCCGGTAAAGCCTGTCCGTCCATTTGGGGACAGCCGGGAGGGTATGAGGCATCTGCCAGATGGTAGTGGTGAGGTCTTGGTGAGGTGCCATCCAGGGAGGAATGGGGACTGGAGACAGAGATTCTAGGTCGAGATGCTCCGCAAGCCTCTGTCTCATAGGGTCCTGTTCCTCTGACTCCCAGTCGAAGTAATCCTTCATGAACCTCAACAGATCCAAAAAGGCAGGGTCCTCTAGTGGAGACTTCAGGGAATCCTTGCTTTTCATGTCTTCGGGGTCCTCCGGAAACTCCTCTGAAGAATCGTCCACCCCCTCTGAACTATCGTCGTCCGCCTCCTCGACAGGACGATGTCTGGTATCCGGAAGGAAAACGCCCTGCTGAGTCTTCCCCGAGACATGGACAGTGGTGATGGAAGAACTGCTCCGGGAAGGAGACCTGGGAGACCGTAGTTGTGGGAGCCTAATCTTCAGGTCCGAGACCAACTCTGACCGTGGCCCCCTGCCACCAAGACTGAATTAAAGCTTTAAAATCCGGGGTAACTGGAGGAAGGGGGTGGAGTAGGCAGAGGCTGAGGGGGAGGAGGAGGAGGAGCAGCAACTGTTGGAGGGAAATAACCCTGGAATCCCTGAAAGTTCAAGTAGGTATTGGATCCAGGGTAGAACTGCCTAAAATTACTCCAGTCCTGAGTGGGGGCCCCCCCCGGGTAGTAGCCCCCAGGAAACCCTTGCAAGTAATGCGGGACAGTCCAGTGTCTGGTATAAATCCCCGTTGTCAGATCTGGCATTGGGGGTACCCACGTCGGACCTGCCGTTGTATAAATTGGTAGAGGGTCCGGCATCGGGACAGCCCACCTCAGAGGAACCAACGTCGGAACCGGCACCACCCGATCTGGAGCCAGAAGGGGGTCCGGCATCGGAGGGGCCAGCGTTGGAGCTGGACAAAGGGGCCCTGACAGCGGGACCTGATCCGGTGTCGGGGCCACAGGCAGAGGCTGGACAACCGGTCCCGGCTGCGGGACTGTTGGGACGATCTGTGTCGGAGGTGCCGGGAGCCCGCCGGAAGGCGGAGGAGGGGCCTCTACAGTAAGGCCTGATGGCAGAAGAGGAGCCTCCTTCTCCTTGACCTTGAGAGGGGAAAGCGGAGCAGACCCCAAGGCATCAACAGAGTCGAGGGGCTCTCCGTTGTCATTGCTGGAGGTACCGGCGGGGGATGGAGGGTACGGGCAAGTAAGGAGGAGGGAGAGGAGGTGGGGTTTTCACTCTGAAACCTGGCCGGGATTTGAGGCGCTGTCAGGGCTCCTCGATAGGGGAACTGCACCCATGTGGTCATCCGGGACAGCTGACTTAGTGGGTGGAGTAGGGCGGGTGGGGGAGGAGCCCCCAGCTGGCTTATCGACCGGTGCCGGGCGAGTACCCACAGCCTGGGTAGTCACCTTACTGGCCGCCGTGCGGTTGCCGACTTATCAGCCGAGGTGGTGTGGTCGTCGTCAGAGCCAACGGCCGACTGACCCACCGTAGATTTGCCAGACTTACTGTCCTTGCCGGGCCTTGCTAGTTGAGGGCATAGCATCGATTGCAGAGCGCTCCCGCTCCCTAGATTTCTCCTTATGTTTTTTAGAAGGAGAAGTCTTTTCAGATGAAAAATGTCTAAGCCGATCCATCTTCTTCTCGAGGGAAGCTAGGCGGACTTTTAGCAGATGGGCCTCCAAAGCCTGCTGTCTCCTCTTTTTTGTGGCCTGGTTAAAGGTCTGGCACTCAGGGCAGGAGGAGACCGGATGGTCCTGGCCTAAGCAGAGAACACACTTGAGGTGACCATCTTTGTGCGGGATCTGCGTGCCACAGGACAAGCACTTCTTCTTGGGAGAAGACGTCAATAATTAACACAAAAAGTTGGAAAAAATTAGCGAAGGATATTCCGACGCAAGACACTTTCACGACGATCGCTATATGGAAGTCTGCAATGCGACTGACACGAGGCGACGGCGGGAAAGAACTGGAGGGCTGGCATGGGGACCGCCCACTATATACAGTCACGCCGGTGTCTGTCACGTGACGTTGGGTGGGCGGTCCCCCATCAGGTATTGCTAGAAAAGTCTGCCGTGCGGCCTGATGCCAAGTGGCACCAGTCCTATATGTGATGACCTACTGAAGGAACCCTCTCGAAGTAAGATCTATCTTGTCCCCATGAGGGACAATGTGGTTAGGTTCTATTGACAAGGTCTGAAGCTCACTAATCCTCCTAGCTGAGACGATGGCCACCAAAAACAGAGTATTCCATGTCAGGAATTTGAGCTCTGTTGAGGACATAGGCTCAAAAGGGGGCTGCATAGCTGAGCTACGCAGACATTAAGGTCCCAAGAAGGGGTAGGGTCCCTGTGAGAAGGGTAAAAATGGAGCAACCCCTTGAAAAATGTCTTAAAGACAGGATGAGCAGCTAGGGAAGGGCCCTTCCCAGCTGACAGATAGGCAGAAACAGCTGCCAGGTGCACCTTCAGGGTGGAGGACTGTAGACCCAGGGACTTGAAGGTGAACTAAATAGTCCAACAGAACTGCCAGATTAGCCTCCTGTGGGACCATTTTCTTCTGGGAACACCAGATGGAGAATCTCTTCCATTTGGAAGAGTAAGTTTTTCTGGTGGAAGGTTTCCTGGAGACCCTAAGGATGTCCAGGACCCCTACTGAGAGATGCAAGCCTACATACTTTAAGAGACAAGCCTTGAGCTGGAGGGACTCAAGGTTGGGGTATAAGATCCTCCCCTGGGATGACATCAGGAGGTTGTGTCTCCTGGGGAGGCAAATTGGACTGCCACTGACATGGACAACAGCATTGAGCACCATGGCTGTCTGGCCCAATCTGGAGCTATCAGAATCATGGAGGCTGATTGTGCCCTGAGTTTGACCAGGACTCTGGGTATCAGAGGAAATGGAGGGAAGGCATACAGGAATCTGCTCGACCAATCCACGAGCAGAGCATCCAGTGGAACTGAGCCCAGTGCCGGGGGTCTGCAGCAGAAGTGAGGCAATTGATGGCTGTCTGGGGCTGCAAAGAGATCTATCTCTGGAGTTCCCCACCTCCTGAAGACTACCATCAGAATTTGCCTGTTTAAGGACCATCCACGATGGCCCTGGTTGATCCTGCTGAGAGCATCTGCCAGGATATTGTCCTTCCCTGGCAGGTGAACTGCTGACAGGGAAATGTTTAAGGAGTAGGCCAGGCTCCAAACCTCCATGGCCTCTGTGCAGAGCACCAAGGACCTTGTCCCTCCTTGTTTGTTGATATAATGCATGGTGGTGGTGTTTTCTGTTCTGACTTGCACCACCTTCCCCTGTAGCATCTTGGCAAATGACTGAAGTGCCAAGAACACTGCTCTAAGTTCCAGCAGGTTTATGGGCAGCAGGGACTCCTGCTGGAGCCAAATTCCATGAGCAGTATGCTCCCCAACCCAGTAGTGAGGCATCTGTGGTCAGCACTACTGAAGGAGCTTGCTGAAGGAAGGGCACTCCTGTCCTGAGGTTGTTCCTATCCTGCCACCAATGGAGAACTTGTAGTAAGGTGGTCAACACTGGAATCAGTTTGGACAGGGAATCTTTCTTCTGGGACCAAAAGGACCTTACGTGAAGTGGAACTGGATATCCCTCATCTGAAATCTGGCACCTGGAACCACAGCTGTGGCAGCAGCCATGTGGCCCAGAAGCTGAAGGAAACACCTTGCTGGGCGAGGAACATACAGGTGAAAGGACTCTGCCAATTGAATTGTGTTCAGCTCTGTCCCTATGAAGTCCAGAATTTGGGTAGATTTCAGGACTGGCTTCTTTTGATTCACCAGAAAGCCCAAGGATTGGACAGTATCCTGAGTGAGGACTAGGGCTTCCTGTACCTGTTGTGGGGAATGACTCACTACCAACCAGTCGTCCAGGTATGGATAAACTGAGACTCCCTGCCTTCTTAGGTGTGCCACAACCACTGCTAGGCACTTTGTGAAGGCCCTTGGGGCAGATGTCAGTCCAAAAGGCATGGCCTTGAACTGATAATGGATTGAAGGCAGTCTGACTCTGAGGTACTTTCTGTGGGACTGCCTGATGGGGATGTGAAAGTAAGCATCCTTTAGATCTAGGGATGCCAACCAATCCCCTTGCCTGAGTGTAGGAAGAATGATAGCCAGAGTGACCATTTTGAACTTTGGCTTTGTGAGGTGCTTGTTTAGGTATCTCAGGTCCAGAATGGGCCGCCACTCCCCATTTTTCTTCAAGGTTAGGAAGCACCTTGAGTACAATTCTTTTCCTTTGTGCTGAAGTGGAACATGTTCCACTGCTCTGGCTTGAAGCAGAGTGGAAACCTCTGCCTCCAGCAGGGCTGTTTCTGAGGGGGTAGAAGGTTTGAATGACCTTGCTCCTGTTTTTGGGAACAGTCTGAAACTGAGAGCAAGGACCTGGCCTACTACCACCAGGACCCACCTGTCTGAGGTGATGGATTGCCGAGCCTGAAGGAAGTAGGCCAGCCTGCCCTCTACTGGTGGAGGGGATGCGGTCCAAACAGACTTCTCAGGGTATCTGCTTTGAGGGTGTAGTGGACTGAGAGGTGGAACTAGCACGGCCAGTGCCTCTTCTACCTCTACCTCTGAAGTAATCCCTAGGCTAGGAGGGGAAAGCTTCAGCCTCATGGAAAGGCCTAGGGCAAGGTCTACCTCTGCCTCCTCTAGCTTGTTGCCTTTGAGGGGTGGCAGCTTTCTCTTTGGCAGCCACATTCTTATAGGCTGCCCTATACTCATTCATCTTTTTCATGTATGCCTGTTTGTTCCCCAAACAAGGAATTTTGTGTAAGGGGAAAATCAATGACATTATTCTGCATATCCTGGGAAAGGTTAGTACACCTCAGCTAAGAGAACCTCCCGAGAGAGATGGCAGAAGCCATAGAATGAGAGGCTGTCATTGGCATACACTGCCATGTGGATGTGGCATTTGGATAATTGGACCCCTTTACCGACTAGCTCCTGAAAGTCTGCTGCTAGCTCAGGGGGAGCCTTCTTAGCTAGCTATTCCACTGACTCCCAGAGAGACTTTTGGTACCTAGATGCATAGGCCATATGGGATGCCTGCTTGATGCCCAGGGAGGCAGCTAGGTACCCCTTTTTTGCTAAGGAATCAATTTTTCTTGCTTCCTTATCAGGAGGATGAGAGGCGAGAGGGGTGCCAGCTTTTTCACATGCTGCAGCTTGAACAACTTCCACATGACTGCAGTGGCTACTCAGAAATTTAGTGCCATTGCCAGCCAAAACATACTTTCTGTCCATTTTCTTATCCACTGGGGGACAGAACTTGGGGTCTGGAGGATCCTAAAGGTCTGTTTCTTGAGGAACTTGTGGATAGGATTCATAAGTCCCTTAGAGACAGGGAGATCCATCATTTCCCTGTAGTCATCCTCTTCCTCCTCCTCCTCCTGTCTAGTCTCCTGGACAGACAACTGCAAAGTTTCTGCTACCTGTCTCATAAAAGAGAAATGAGAGGTAGATTCTCTTAAAGGATGAGGAGGGGACTTGTACTGAGGATGTTCAGGAGAAACCTCAGGCTCAACAGGTTCTCCTTCATCCTCCTCTTCATCATAATCCTCATATTCAGGTTCACCCCAACCGGGCTGAAGTGACTGAATGATGCGTATCGCTTCCGTGATTTCTTCGGCAGTTGGAACTGTAACCACTTGCTTCCGCGGTTCTGAACTGCTTTTTGTCGTCTTCTTAGTGGGGCCCATTTCAGGGACCGATTCAGCTTGTCTTTTACCAGATGAGGACTCTCCTTGATCAGAGCGCTCGGCTGCCGGTTCAGCGGGTTCTTATGAACTGGGCCGGACCTCGTCAGAGGGTTTCTCCATTCTATCCCTGAGTTTACCCAAACATCTATCAAGGGTAGATTGAGGGAAGGTTTTACAAATTTCGCAGTCTGATTGCAAATGGTCAAAGCCCAGGCAATACAGACATACCAAGTGTGGCTCAGCCTTAGCAAATTGCTCCCCGCACTCAGTGCAGCATTGAAACCCAGTGGGACTGTTTTTTCTTTTGGGTTTCAGTGATATAACCTTTACCCAGTTTAGAGCTTAACACAGAGGCTTTAGTTAGGCCGGTTAAGTGAATCCAATTCAAATTATTTTATCCGAAGATGGCTTAGTCAGGCCCAGTTAAAGAAAATTGATGTATTTACCCTTGATGGCATAAGTTAGGCCAGATAAAAGAGAGAGAACAAAGTTTCAGGCAGCAAGTGGTTGAGCGCCTACGTTAAAAACCAAGAAAAAGTCTCGGGTTTTTAGTCTGAAACTTTAAACCGGATCCCAAAAACACAAAAGGATATGTTTTAAATATACAATTTACCACAAAAGAAAAAGAAAGAAAAATCTTCAGTTCCCTCCTGGTCGTTGAGAACTGCTCGAAAACCGAAAACTTACCAAAATGAAGTTAAACCTACAGTAGGCTAGTCTAACCTGCAACTGCAGGGCAGAGGTTTGAAAAACAAAAGAAAGAAACGGTGGTTTAAATGACCGTCAACATTTTAATTTCACTCGAAGAAGCTGAAGAGCAGTCTCCGAGGCGTTTTCACAGGCGAGCAGAGTAAAGAATCTGGTCAGTTACATAGAATGTACCGAGGACAATGGTTTGAAAACTGAGCTCGAGCTCAACGTTCTATGTATTTACATAGTGTTTAACTCTTGGTTCTCCAGTGTAGCTGAACAGGTCAGTCAAACTGCATATTGTCAGAATACAGCAAGACTTCATGTTGTTCGAATCTTACAGCGATCATACATTACATACAGTATATTACACATTCCAAAAACAAATGAAACAAGTACATGGTAAGCAGCATGTCCCGGTGTAGTAAATTACACCAACATTACATGGTATCCCAGGGAAAGAAAATAAAAGGTAGAACCACAGCTGTCCTGCAGAAGACCACAGCAGTTAGCACAATGTACGTGACTGGGTTAATATGATATGCACTGGCTAGATGAGCTAGATAGGCTCGAAGGGGGTCTCGGCACTGGGGACACAATGCCCCTGTACAGTTATTACATCACTAGCCTAGAGTTTATTGCACTTTATACTGTCTGCATATCTTTTCTTTCAGTTCTTCATTACCAAGTGAATTTACATGGAAGTGGAACCCTTGTCCTCCCCTAGACTTCATCTGCTTTGGGCTTCCGCTGCTGAATGCCTTGCTAAAGTCCTACTCCTCTTTTTGTGACATCAGTGTGTTTTTTTTTTTTTTTTTGTGTCTTTCTTACTTACTCTCACATATGGGCACACTGTCTCCTTGGTAGCTGTGCATAGCAAGGTTCTCCCGTCATGTGCTTGGCTAATCGACAGTGCAGCCAATCAGGAAGGGAGCCCCCTGAGCAACTGTCACCAACACTCACCAGACTCCACCCTCACTGTAAGCCCAGGGTAGTGTTGAAAGAAGGGGCAGGAGCAGGCAATGAATCCCTTCATGGCCGTTCCCTACTGCTCAGCAGTTATATCCACGTATCTGTAATTTTTCATTTTATATATTTTCTGAGGAGAAAGCTCCATTGAGCAGTATTCATTTACAAGGAGGTCCTGGATAGGACAAACAATACAGAAATAAACTGAATACAGATTTAGACCAGAACAATGCTCACTTACAAGGAGGTCCTGGATAAACTTCATCAGGTCCTGCAGAGGCCCTGTCTGCATGCTAGACTCACCCCCTCACTGCCACTGGAGCTGCCATCCAGACCTTCCCCACGTCACCCTGTGGCCGGCTTGTCCCTGCCGGGGGCCTCCTCTAGCCTAGTGAAGGAATGCTGCCTGCTCCTCTTGCCTAGTAGCAGGAACTGCTTGCACACATGGTGAAGTGGGCTGGAAGGGTCCTCAGGTGGTGCACTCTTTTGGGTCTGTTGGGGGGGGGGCGAAGCAGGCCATCCCTGGGAATACTGATGCACCATTTCTGTTTTTCTCTCTCAGCCCCCTCCCCAGTCTACTGCACACTTGCAGCTCATGACTTCAAGCAAGGGAGAGCATGGGGGTGAGCCCCATTGAAATTAATGGGACTGTTTTTTCCTTACTTCGTAATACATTATGATGGCGACTTCGAGATTAATAAGGGCCACCAATCAATTAACAAGCCCCTTCACACCCCAAACTAGAGTAGACGTCCAGTTTGTTTAGTAGGCTCAGATTTGAAGATGATCCACCTTAAAGTTTGAGAGCACTAACCATCAGTAAAGTTGCAGACAGCAATCCCATGGAGGAAACTATGAGGGCCATGCCTTAAATGCTATGGGATATTACGCCTCCTTAGTTGGCTCTACCACTGTGACACATTTAAATATCATACATGATTTTCATATCTTACCTGGATGAATCTTCACCATTCATCACTGGTGGGTGAGTACCAAACACTACAAAGTGGCACTGGCACCTCCCTGAGGGAGAAATCTCCCTCAGCCTCATGTAGGGG
This sequence comes from Neoceratodus forsteri, assembly GCA_016271365.2. Classification (NCBI taxonomy): domain Eukaryota; kingdom Metazoa; phylum Chordata; order Ceratodontiformes; family Ceratodontidae; genus Neoceratodus; species Neoceratodus forsteri. The sequence goes on from CM028133.1 coordinate 217,101,406, forward strand.
ACATACAAGAGGAGGGGACCCTCATGGGCCTGGCTAGGCCTGTGACTGGTCAGGGTCAGATCAAGGCTCCTTATGCGCAGGAGGAGGATGCCCCGACAGCTCTCACCTGGCAATATGGGAGAAGAATCGGGCCCCCCCTCAATAAGGGCAAGGCAATCACCCTATGCTGGACCAAGGGTGACAACCGGGATAAGTGAAGCCAAGATGCCCGCCTAATGCAGACTGCTGTTCCTACTAGCCTGGAAACTACTGTGTTGGCATCATAAGATGCCCTTGCGTGGTGCCTCACAAGCTCCAAGTCGCGGGTAAAATTGGCGATGGCCTGCCTGGTTGCCTCGTGATTAGGTATAGCTGCCAGGATCTGACCCAGCGAAGCCCAGAGGTGTCTTGCATAGGCTACCTAGTGTGTCTGGTGTGCAGAGATAGACAGCAAGAGATTCGAGGAAAACAAAACTTTTGTGCCCCAGTGATCAAACTCCGTGGAGTCAGCCTCTGGGGGTGTGGTCTCTTGAAGGGTGCAGACGCCCAAAGGGGGTATCCAGCCACTCCAGTCCAGATGTAGGATGGAGCATAGCTCCTGGAAACCCAGGGGGAGCGCAATACCTGCATTGACAGTCCCGAGAGGCTGGAACAGAGGAAGTGGGAAACTGCGAGACACTGTGTGACTCCTCCATGAAGGGACAGGGCTATGGAGGGATCAGGATGGATTACAGACTATACTCCCCAAGGAACGATGGTATCCTATGCACAAGACTGTGGTCTAGGGATGGGGAAGATGGAGTTCCTCCAACATTGTTGTGAGGAACCACTGATAATTGGTGAAATCAGCATCAGAGGAGATGTGTATGGATGTGTTCTCTTCCTCTGAGGAGGAATCAGACAATGTGGATGGACTCAGTACAGGGGGCAGCGGTGCAAGGGTAGGAGGTGGAAACACCATCTCATCTATGGCCCTGAAGTAGACAGGGAATGCACTCGCTGTCACACTGTACTGTCCACACGTAAGGGGACCAGAGAGTCCTGGAAGGGGGGGAAGGAGGAGGCAGAGAGGAAGGAGGAGGTGAAAAGTGATCTAGAGAGACTGTAGGCCCTCTGCCAGGATAGTGGGCACAAGCACAGGACACCTCCTGAAGGAGGGGGCTGCACTGCCCAGCCACTGACTGTTGCTCAATGTGCTCTGAGCGAACAGGGTGGTACCCTTGGCGGGGAGACCCCTGGTGAAGAGACAGGGCCATACAGGTCCAGAAGGGTGGCCCCTGTCCCCATCAACAGCAGAGCTCTGACATCCAGCTGGAGAAGGACAGCCCCCATCAGTACTCCGATTCCACTCCAGGCAGGCCGAGGCCACCAGGACAGACTGGGCCTCCTGATGGGGCCCTACCAGACCCGAGCCAGAGGCCTGAGATCTACCCCTCAAAAGAGGTTCTACCTTAGCTGTAGCTCTCAGCGAGGTAGCAAGAGTGATGCCGACACCAAAGTCAGCCTCAAATTCCTCCTCGGCTTCCGCATCAGCACTGACAATGGAAGCGGTACTGAAGCCAGCACTGGCAACAAGTGGCGCCAGCGGCCACACTGCCACAAATAGCAGCACTTACCTTGGTGCTGTCACCAGCCATGGCACCGACTGCAGCGCAGTCTACAGAGATAGAACTGACTGGGGGAGTCACATTATGCAGGAAGCGGAGTAGCAGGGTCCCCTCGAGCTCCGATCGCCGTCCTCTTATTTTATTATTTTTTAGCGATTATCAGAGGCAGCGTGAGTCACCGACAGTATAAAAAGGTGAAAGAAGACCCGGAGAGGCGTGTGGATGGATGCAGAGATGTGCAAGCCCCCCCCCCCCAGGCATATGCCACCAACGACTCCAGAAAAGGCTGCAAAAAACGAAGGCCTCGGAGCTGCAGCAGTACAAGGCAGTGCAGATCCAAATGCAGAAGCCCCATTAACGCTAGCGCGGTTTCTAGAGGAGATTGGCCCTCTGAAGGAAATGATACTGGGCATGGCTGGAGAGATCAAGGAGCTTAAAGGAGTGATGACAGAAATTAAACGTAAAGCCCTGGATAATGAAGTGCGTATTAAATCCCTGGAGGGTGCAAGAGAAAGGACTGAGACAGATATAACCAAATTTGCTCAAATAATACAGAAATTAGAGGTTAAGATAGAAGACCTCGAGGGTAGGAGCCGTCACAACAACGTGGTGTTTATTGGCCTACCTGAAAAAGCTGAAGGTCAGGAGCCCATAAAATTTGCGCAGAAAATGACAGAAAAAATTGTGGGGCCATCTCCTTTAGGATCTAAGTTTATGGTGGAGAAAGCACACCGTTCCCTACGTCCTGTACCGCCACCAGATCGTCCGCCCAGGCCTTTCATTGTGAGATTCCTTAACTATCAAGAAAGGCAACTCCTTATCGACAAGGTAAAAGAAGAGAAGGAGGTTTACTGGGAGGGAGTCCGAATTAGGGTGGCACAGGATCTGCCCCTATCTGTTCGCCAGAAAAGAGCCATCTTCCATCCCCTGGTGAAGCGCCTGATTGCAGCAGAGTTAAAATTTAGGATGGGGTATCCGCACGCTTGCAGGTTCTTATAAATAAGGAATGGAAAACCTTTGAATCCTTGGACCTGGCTTGCAGCCCTGAAAGAGGCATTTCCAGCACTCTTAAAGAATCATGATCTGAAACAAGGGATCCACCAAGGCCTTGTCATGTTGTGGATTTTATTTAGACTACTGATACTATATATCGCTTTATTTTGCTCCATTCTCTATATTGACATTACTTTATAGTGACTGGTAATGAATCAAAGCGAACTGCAGTTTTGTTTGTCTCAGTTTCATGGAGCAGATATCAGATTGGCTACCTGGGAAAAGAAAACCCTGGCTAGATAAATATTTCATCTTGTATCTTGGACTTGTACCGGATAAAGGGGGTTACTCCTTTTTCATAACAGTGTGGGTGTTTGTTTGGGGTTTCCTGTCTCAATAGCCCCTCTTGGTTGAGCGAAAGTTTTATTTTTCCGGGGATGGTAGCTTCTCAGGGGTTTAAGATACAGTTTATTACATGGATGTTATCTTGCTTGACTATATCTCTGAAGGTGTCAAGGCAAGTGTTGTGGTGTTGTAATATAAGTTGCCTTGCACTCAATCAAGAGGGGTGAGAGGGTACAGAGGAATGTAGGCATCCTGGTGTCATGGGCCATATGGCGACTGCGTGGGGGGTGGGGGGAGGGAAAGGATGGGGTAGTAAGGGAATGGGAGGAGAACGTGATCATAGGGGGTTTGGAAATTTTTGTGGGGGTTTGGAATGGGGGAGGGCGAAGGGGGTGGGCCACAAGGCAGTCTCTGGGTTTTTGACCATAAGGACATGGTACAGATATATGCAGGCTATACTTTCATTAGGCCGATGGGATGGATATTGATATTAAATTTGGCACTTGGAATGTTAAAGGCACGTCATAAGTTAAAACAATATAAGATTCTGAAGCATATTGAGGCTATGCAGATAAAGGTGGCTTTCCTTCAGGAAACCCATTTATTGCAGGACGAGGCGATGAGTATGAGAAGAATGCAGATAAGGGAAATATTTTCTTCTCAGGGTACAACTAATAGTAGGGGGTAATGATTTTAGTCCAGACAAGTGCTTTTACTTATCAAAGTGGTGCACGTATAGCTAAGGCAGATTCGCTCTAGTCAAGGGTAAACTCTATAGCCTGGAGATTCTATTAGGCTCGGTGTATGGCCCAAATTCCAACAGCCAGAATTTTTTAGCGGTACTGCAAAATGCACTATTACCATTTGCACATCTTCCTATTATAATAGGAGGCGACTTTAATCTGGTGTTGGACCCCACGTTAGATAGATCCAAGGGCAACCATATAGCTTTTACCCCGGATGTTCTGGCTTTTAATGATTTGCTAACTCGCCTAGGCCTGGCAGATGTTTGGAGGGTGCTTCACCCTAAAGCAAGGAATATACTTTTTTCCCAGGTTCATGGTTCAGGATCCCATATAGACTATATGTTGATTTCTCGGGTTGCTTAAGGGGTTGGCAGGAGCCGAAATTGGGATAGCACCTCTTTCTGACCATTCTATGGTGGAAATGGTTGTGGCCCTTCCTTCTGCTACCCGAAGGGGTGGCAGGTGGAAGGTAAACAACCAATTGTTGAGGTACCCAGAGCTGGTTAAGGACTTGATCTCGAAAATAGACGAATTCACGGAGACTAACTCAAGCGAGGAGGTGAGCCCTGATATTTTCTGGGCGGCCTTTAAGACATATATTAGGGGGTTGCTGATCTGTCAGGCGTCTAGGAGAAAGAAAGAGACCAATACCAAGATCATGGCCCTACTGAATCAAATGAAGGTCTTGCAGGATACTCTGGTTGTTAACCCCCGAGAAGAGACTGAAACTAAATTAACTCAGGTCAGGAACGCTTATCTCAAACTGTTGGGCGATCAGGCTGAGTTGGCAATTATTAAAACAAAAGCCAACTATATCGACCAGGGCGATAAGCCCGGTAGGTTTTTGGCTAGAAGGCTAGCTCAAATGGAAGCTTCTCGTCTGGTTGAGGGATTATGGTCGGAACAGGACAGGTCCGTCAAGACAAACCCGGATGATATAATCCAGATTTTAGAATTTATTATGAGGATCTTTATGGCCCTATGAGTCTCCCCCCGAGTCAGGAAAAAATCTCGGCCTACCTAAGGGAAATTTCCCTGCCGGAGTTAGGGAGAGCAGAGCAGGAGATATTGATTGCTCCCATTACTTACGGGGAAATAGAGAAGGTAATTAAAAACTTGCCAAACGATAAGACACCTGGCCCAGATGGGTTCTCACCAAACTTTTACAAGGCTTTCTCTTCTTCCTTAGTTCCCATGTTGGCCAGGCTATTTCACCATATTCTTTCTGGAGCGGTGGTTGACAAGTATATCTTTGAGGCTCTAATAGTGGTGTTGCTTAAGCCAAATAGGCCCCCAGAGAGGCCAGATAGCTATAGGCCCATTTCTCTTTTAAATTACGACATAAAGATCTTAGCCAAGATACTTGCAGACAGGATGAGGAGAGTAGTCTCTGGGTTGGTAGGGGCAGAGCAAGTTGGCTTTATGCAAGGCAGGTCATCGACAGACCACTTCAGGACTCTTGCTCATGTCTTCTCGGTGTCCAAGGGGTCAACATTACCTCAGGTGTTGGTTTCCTTGGACGCAGGAAGGCATTTGATAGGGTGCATTGGGGGGTTTTGTTTCAGATATTGAGTGCGTTTGGCTTCCCTGAAGTTTTTATTGCCTGGATTAGAGCATTTTATACTGACCCGACGGCCAGAATTGTATGCAATGGGGTTACTTCCTCTCCCTTCCGATTACAGGTGGGCACAAGACAGGGATGCCCCTTATCCCCTCTTCTTTTTAATCTTTATCTTGAACCACTGATTAGGCAAATAATTGCCTCGAAAGAGATTAGGGGTGTCCAAATAAGGGAACATACCATTAAGGTGACAGCGTTTGCTGATGACCTGTTAATCCATGTTTCTAAACCAGCGTCTTCGATCCCTGTATTATTAGAAACTATCGGAGAGTTTAGTAGGTTAGCAAACTACAAATTAAATCAAGGTAAGACTCTGGTGTATCCCCTAAATAATAGGGTCCTTAAATCGGATGTGACCAAATTTGGTTTGGAGTGGAGCCTCAAATCTCTGAAATATTTAGGCCTCACCTAACAACTAATTCAGAAAGATTTCAGACTCTCAATCTAGATAATCTGGTGCGGGTTGTAGAGTCAGATTTGAAAAGGTGGGCACATCTACCTCTCTCTCTGTGGGGGAGAATTAATGTGATAAAAATGAATGTATTCCCTAGGTTATTTTACCCCCTGTGTAATCTTAACATTGGATTCCGCTAGCATGGTTTAGGAAGTTGCATGGGCTCTTGGCTGACTTTATTTGGAACCACAAGAGGGCAAGAATGGCCTACACCAAACTGGTGGTCCCAAGGACCCAGGGTGGTTTGAGGTTACCTCAGTTTGCGCTGTACTTCTGGGCAGCCCATATGAATAGATATGGTAGATGGATGCTTGCATCACCCCATGGTTCTGTAGGCGATTATCTCCCTCTCTGGGTAAGTCTGGAGGTTAGTTTAATTAAGGCTTTGGGATATAATCCGGAGGCTCTAGTATATAGTAGTCTAAAATCCTTACCCCAACTTAAAAATACGCCCATTGGGGTATCTCTTAGGGTACGCGACCAAATGTGTAGTTTCCTAGGTTACAAGTACACCCTAGATAGTTCCCAACCAACTGTAGGAAACCCCCAGTGGCGCATTGCTAATCGGATGATTACTTCTAGTTGGTTACCTGAACTGGGTGAGTGTAGATGGGCAGACCTTCTCAATGAAGAGGGTAATCCACACACGGTAGCTAAAATAATGCATGAGTTGAAGTTGTCGGGCAAGGTAGTATTCAAAGTATATCAACTAAGACACCTCCTGGTGCAAAAAATGAAGATAGAGGGTCTGGTGGTTTCTCGTGGGGACTTCTGGTCGGAACTTAAACCAATCATAGGTTCCCCTCATGCAATCTCAAAAATTTATAAAGTGTTGTTTCATTACGGTGTTAAGGATAATATAGCTCCCACCTCCTATTGGGCTAAGGCCTTTCCCGATGTTACATTTGAATGGGCAAAGATTTGGGGAATTGTTACAAATTTTTACGACAGGACTGTCTTAGATTAACCTAATTTAAGATTCTGCACAATATCTATTATACGCCCAGAAGTTAGCGGATCTGAAGATACTGCAGGAACCCAAATGTCACAGATGTGGCTCAGGGAGGCTGACCTGTTGCATATTTTTGGAACTGCTCAAGTGTCGCACGCTGTGGAGAGAGATAAAAATAGAGTAGACCTTTGTTGGGAATTGAGGAGCTGTTTATACCGGAGGTTTGTATACTGGGGGACCTGTCCTGTTCCTCGGTTAAACTGAGGAAGCATTACATAACCAAGATATCTATCACTGTAAAGAGATTAGTTCTCAGACATTGGAAGAATTCAAACAGTATTGGGTATATGGAATGGTTAAAAGAGTTGTTAATGAACCTCAGGATCGAAAGAACAATAGCAATACTCCTGAATAGATTGCCTCTTTACGACCAGATTTGGTCTAGATTCGAGGTGGCCTATGCTTAATCCCATCCAGTTTTTCTATTTGTGTTCCGGACTGCCTTGTGGAGGGGGAGGGTGGAATAGTTTCCTTATCTCGCTTTCTTTTCCTGCTGTGGATTTCTCATTTGGGGCTAGGGCACAATTGTGAAACCTGAATGTTCAAAGGTTTATAATTGTAATTGTTTAAGCTGTAACTTGAAAGCTGGCTAGTTTAAACCCCTGTGCCTTGTTCTGGATTGTCTGATGTAAGATTATTCCTTACTTTGTTATTTATGGGGGGGGAGTGGAGGGCTTGCTGGTCTTCTTTTTTGGGTCTGGTCAAATGTTGGTTGATGTGTGGTAATGGCCTGTAAGCCTCTGTACCCCCATTATGGATAAAAGTCAATAAAAATTTAATGGCAAAAAAAAAGAGATAGCACTGACTGCAGTCCCGTCTCTGAGGTGGTATTGACCACTGCACACCGTGGATGGTACCAGCTCGAGAAGAGAGGAAAGGACCCCGGACTGGGTCCAGAAAGCGCCCGAAGTTCTGGAGAATTGGGTTGCCAATCGGGATCATCCTGGTCACCCTCCAATTCTGAGGAGGAAACCACAGAGATCCCCAGAGAGAGGCGACCCCGGACACTCTAACCATCCTGGCACCGAGATGGTGTCGGGAGAGGACCCAGCGGTCATGGTGGCGCCACTTCGCTCACTGACACCGGGGTGTGGTGTCGGTATCCGAAGCCATACTGGCTGCGGCCACCAAGGGAGCTGCTGATGTAGGCCCCGTGCATAGCTGAGGCTGCAACACCTGGAAAAGCCACTTCCCCGAAGGGGAGCTAGGGTGTGAGGGGTGCTCAACCGGCCCCCAGGGGAGGCCAACTGTCCACCCAACTCCTCGCTCAAACATCCGTAGCAGCAGGTGGAGGCTCAGGGGTAGGGGCCCAGAGACCTTACCTGGGTGGCCCACATACAATGTCGACCACCGAAAGTTGGGGGTCTCTCCCCAGCCTCGCCGTGAGGTTAAACTAGGGTGTAGAAATCCATAGAAAAACAGGTGTTGCACGAATCCAAATCATGGCGCAGCCCCAAGTAAGTAAAACACTGGTCATGTGGGTCCGTTATGGACATGAGACCACCACAGGGGCACCGATGCACAGGGGTGGTCCCCACCTTGGAGGAACATTTTTTTTTCCCTGAACGGGACATAATCAGCTGCACAAAATAATAAAAACTAAGTAAAAGACTCGATGCCGCAACTTTTGAAAATAAAAAAGAAATAACAGTCCCACAAACAGCGACGGGTAAATGGCGTCAAGTAACTGGATCTGACAAACAGAACTTCCAAAGTGTAGGCCTTGCTGAGTTGTTCCCACGCAGTCGTCCTGCTGAAGTGATGGCGGGAAAAACAGAAATGAGATGGTGGTGGGGCCGTCGTCCATTACTGGCCAACCCACGAGCACCACATAGTACGTTGGCCTCGATGGTGGCGCCATCCCCTCCAGAAAGAAAGCTTTAGCTATAAGCTTCCTGTGGGGTCCTAGTGCCTCCAGCTTGTACCCCACCAGTGATGAATGGTGAAGATTCATCCAGGTAAGATCTGAATTTTGTAGGTAAGATCTGAATTTTGTGTGAACCTGTTTTCAGGTTCTAGAAAGGGAAGGAGAGCCAGAGTTTGTAAGGCTCTTTAATTTTTTACTTTGAGCAACAGGAATTCATCAATGATGCCTTAGTAAAAGTGAAGCCTCACTAGTAGTACCTTGGGAGGATGGATCTAGAGCCTATTTAGGAAAAAGGTTTTGCAAGTGAGCAGTTCCAAAACTGGCATCCCTCCTACACTGTACATCTAGGCAGTAATGCTTTGTGAAGGTGTGCATGGTTTTCTAGGTAACTCCTTACAAACTGCCTGAAGGGGAATGCCCCTTGTAGCTGCCACAGAAGCAGAAGTTCCCCTTGTGGAGTATGCGCAAAGATCTCTGGGAACCAATTTACCATCTTTTTAATTAGCAGAACTGTATGCAGGAAAATATCCCATGAGAGATAGTCTTCTTAGCTGCTGGCTCACCTTTGCCAACCTCTCCATAGGTAACAAGGAGTTGTGTGCTATGAGACCTGACATCCCATGTCAAGTCCACGTAGTAGCCCAATGTTCTTTATACACCCAGTGTAGTTTTTCCTCACCTGTACTGGAATGGTCAGGAGAGAGGAAAGGAAGGCTAACTGACTGATTTATATGGAATTCTGAATCCATTTTAGGAATTTCCTATTGGTGCTAAGGACCACCTTATCTCTGGAATTTTATGTAATTTGGATCTATACAAAGGGCTTGCAGTTCACTTACCCTCCTAGCAGATGTCATGTCTATTAGGAAAACTTTTCCATGTAACATATTTTAAATCTGCTGTAGCCATAGGCTCAAAAGGAGATTCCATCAGCTGGTAAGACAAATGTTCAGATACCATGGAGGGACTGGTTCCCTTACAGGAGGGTGTAGATAAATAAGGCCTTTGAAAAAAAAACTTTCAAAAACAAGGTGTGTGGCCAAAGACCTGCCCTTGCCTGCTGATGCATAGGTTGATATAGCCAACAGGTGTACGTTCAGGGTTGAAGGTTTTAGACTTAAGCGCTGTAGGTGTACTGGGTAGTCCAGAGCTGTACAAAGCCTTGCCTGCATTGGGATTATCTTTCTGGGGGCAGACCAGTATGAGAATCTCTTCCACTTAGAGGAATGCTTTTCTTGTGGCTGGTTTCCTGGAAACCTTCAAAACTCTCAGCCCTTCCTCTGACAGATTCAAACCAGAAGATTCTAGCTCTTCAAGAATAATCCCCTCAGGCACAGTGTTAGGACATCTTGGAAGGTTATCCTGTCCTGGGACAGAGACAGCAGATTGTACCTCTGTGGCAAGTTGACTGGAATTGTGTTGGACAGGGTCAGTATCTCTGAGTACCATGTCTGCCTGGTCCAGTCTGGAACTATCAGGATCACTGTTGCTGGCTCTCTCCTGAGATTCATAAACACTCTCTGTATGGTGGGAATGAGGGGGGAGGCATACAGGAACCTCTCTGTCCAATCCAGGGCTAGTATGTCCTCTGGGACCATGCCCCCGGTGGCCTGCAAGAAAACACTGTGACCTGACTGTTCTCCCAAAAGGCAAACAGATACATTTCTGGGGTACCCCCATCTTCTGAAGACTGAAGCCAGCACTTGCTGGTTCAAGGCCCACTCGTGGTTCCCCTGGCTGATTCTGCTAAGGGAGTCTGCCAGCACATTGTCTTTTCCTGACAGATGCTATTCTTTATGCAGAGATCTTTATGTCCAGGGAGTAGGCCAGATCCCAGATCCTCATAGCTTCTGTTCACAGTTTTGAGGATCTTGTTCCTCCTCATTTGCTTATGTAGTACATTGTTGTGGTGCTGTCTGTCCGTATTTAGGCTATATGACCCTGCAGCTGGTAGGAGAATGACTGCAGTCATCAGTACTGCCCTGAGCTTGAGGAGCTTTATATGGTCCTGCATCTCCTGAGGGCTCCAGATGCCACTTACTGTGAGGTCCTCTAGGTGAACACCCCATCCTAGGAGTGAAACATCTATTGTGAGGACCTTTGTGGGAGATTGTTGTAGGAAGGGAATGCCCTCTCCGAGGTTGCTTTCCTTCTTCCACACCTGTGCTTGTAAAAAATCTTTTGCGACTGGCATTAACTGAGATGGGAGTTCATCTTTGGGAACTGTAGCCCCTTAGGTGGTATGTTCCTCATCTGGAATGTGGCCCATGGCACCACAGCCATGGACGAAGCCATAGTGCCTGTCAGCTGCAGAAAATCCCTTGCAAGTCTCAGTCGGCCCAGGATGAATGATTCTGCACTTGTAATCAGATCTTTATACCCTGTCCTGTAGGAGAAAAGTCTTTCCGTGCACAGTATCCAGCTCTGCTCCAAAGAAGACCAAGATTTGTGCTAGTTCTGTCTGGGACTTCTGTAGGCTTTTATTAGTAACCCCAGGTTTTACAAGGTGCTTCTAAACAGTTGTATGGAGCACACTGTTTCCTGTTTCATCTTTCCTGAGATTAACCGGTGATCCAGGTAAGAAAAAATTACTACATAAAAAAGAGGGGTGCCATTACCAGTATCACATACTCTAAAAGAAAAACTAGATATCATTGTATTTCAAAGTCCAAGGTTTTATTTCCTTACACTTAGCATTTAAAATTGCCGGTGCTCAGGCGTGCACTCATGGTCTCGATGCCCGAGCACCGGGAATTTTAAATGCTAAGTGTGTGGAAATAAAGGACTGGACTTTGAAATAAAGAGATATCGTTCAATTTTCCCTTTAGAGTATGTGATGCTGTTGAGTGGCTGCCTCCTTTTTTATGTTGGCACGCTAGCGCAGCCAACATCTTGGGGTAGTGCAGATTTGGAGGCATGGTCGCTGTTGGGCGAATGCAGGGCATGCACCAGTAGGCACATCCCTCATTCCCCAATCAGCCTACATGCCGGCGCCACATCAGCCGGGTGAGCACATCTAAGAAAAGGTCCGCTGCAATGTGAACAAAGCTCGTCACACACAGCGGACCCTTCCTACGTGCTCGCCAGTGGGAAACATGGCAGCACAATGGCCGCTAAACTGCCGACTTCGGGGGTGCCCAATCCCCCGGTCAGCTTCCCCTACCTAAGTATGTGCCAATGGGGGAGCCCACTCCTCGTCGGCAGAATGTGTCTCCTCCCCCGCTTTCATTGTTTGCCAACAGGAGTGCCCAATCCCCGTTGGCATCTGTCCCCCCTTTCCCAGTTTCATGTGCCGACGGAGGAGCCCACTCCCCGTCAGCATGATGTCCCCTGTCTTCTGTGCCGACGGGTGCCCAAACTCCATCAGCTGCTGTACCCCAAAAAGAAACTACCTGTAACAAAGAAAACCATCCGTGATGTGTTTTTCAGTACCTGTAAGCAGAAACGGTCCCTCGTAGTCTCCGTACTCCACCAACCGCACCCACTGTGCACCCTGCCTCCCACACCCCCCACCCCATACTTTCTTCGGAGCTCAGTGCGATGATCTTTGGTGGACTGGGGAACATGTCTTCACTCTTCAAAGCCGACCGCGAACTGATGAAATGCCGGTAAGCTGTATAATGGAATAAATAGGGTTTTTCAACTTTGATGCATATCTCAGGCATTTTTGGAAATTTTGCACCAAATTTTCAACATGGGGTTTTAGGGACCCCTCTTCATGAATTCTGTCACAGTTATGACGTTAATCAGTCCCGAAAGGTGATTTCGCAGTCACTGCGCGGAATCACCTTTCGGGACCGATTAACGCAAGGACAGTGGCAGAGTTCATGAGGTGGGCTCTCAAAAAGTCTATGTTGCAAATTAGGTGGAAAAATTAAAAAAATGGCTGTTTTACAAGCGTGCGTTGCGCAGTTTGCATGCACGCTTGTAACGTTATGCATTTGTAATATTTTCACTCTGGATTTTCACCATTGGCATTTTTCCACACCTCTTGATAAACAGTGCAGCTGTCATTTTACAGATCCTGCCCGAAATGTGTTTTTGCACGTCCGGCGCAGAATAGCACAGTCGCTGTGCGAAATCCCTTTTTGGGACAGTTTGAGGAAATGACAGTGACACTGTACATGAGCAGAGGTGCTAAAATGCCTATGTTGAAAATTTGGTGCTGGAACTCCATAAAATGACTGTGTTACAGGTGTGTGTTGCGCATTTCCCACGCACCCTTGTAACTTCGCACATTTGCAATACTTACATGCCACATTTTCATCACTGCCATTTTTTTACACCTCCTTATGAACAGTACAGCTGCCATTTTTCACATCCTGCCACAAATGTGTTTCCACTCTGCACCACCAAAGCCAATGCCAGCGCGACAACATTCGGCATTGACAAATGTTTGTTTGTTTTTATACTGAATAGCACTTTATTGAGCTAGCACCACCGGTACTCTGTGCAGCTTTTTCAGTTAGAAAACTACTACATATTGTCTTCTTAGGTGAGTTGCCACCACAGCTAAGCACCTTGTGAACACCTTTGGTGCTGAGGTAAGACCAAAAGGTAGGGCTGCAACTGGTACTGGCAGTTTCCTGTCCTGAACCTTAGATATTTTCTGTGACTGCATCTGACTGGAATGTGGAAGTAGGCATCCTTCCGATCCAATGACCCCAACCAATCTCCTGACAGCAGAGATGGTATTACTGTGCCTAGTGTGACCATCCTGAATTTTTCTTTTTTGATACTGTATGCCTGCTCAGGTATTTTAAACCTAAAATGGGTTGCCATTAACCATTTTTCTTGTAGGTTAGGAAGTATATTGAAAAGAAGCCTTTGTCCTCTGTGATGAAGTGACCTTTTCTATTACTTTTGCATGCAGTAACTTCACTTCCAATTTCTGTAAACTCTTTTTGTCGGTGAGTGAGCTGCGCGTGTTCTGGTCTCTGCAGCTTGGGAAACCTTTGGAATTGTACAGACAACCCTGACTGACTACTTCTAGGACCCACTTCTCTGTTATGATTTTTTTTCCCCGTTCTGGAAGTAGTGGGTCAGCCTTCCTCACACTGGCAAAGGCTGACTGGTGACTTGGGCTGTGGTTTAGGGGCTGGAGCTGCAGCGTGCTTTGAACCCCTGCCACCCTACCTTTACAGTACCCTCTCTAAGGCTGGTTCTCATAGCCAGTGTAGGGTCTGGGACAGTATCCTCTGCCCCTGCCTCCCCTTCCATAAGGCCTATAGGAAGTGGATGCCTTTCCTTTCTCAGTAGACTTCTCAAATGTGGCTCTGTACTCATCCACGTTTTTCATGTATGCGCCTGTTTTGTCACCAAATAAGGGTTTTTCTTCAAAGGGGAAATCAATGGCTTTGGTTTCAGTGGCCTGGGTGAGGATGGTGGCCCTTAGTCAGGCAAACCTCCTCAGTGCCACTGCACGAGCCAAGAATCTTGAAGCAGTCACTGGTATCTACAGACATATGTAAGTAGTATTTTGTGGCATCTTGGACTAACTTTGCTGTTGCCAAGTCCTGTGCCACCTCATCATCTACTTTCTCACTCAGAGCTAGTACTGACTTCCACAGTACTTTCTGGTACTGAGCTGTATAGGTCAAATACGCTGTCTGTCTCAGGAGCAAGGAAGCTGCTTTCTACACTTTCTAGCCATAGTATCCAGTTTTCCAGACTCCTTTTCAGGGGGCTGTGCAGACAGGGGCCACAGGGACCTTGGCCTTCTCACAGGCAGACGACAGTACCAATCCTTCATGATCAGGGTGAGCATACAGGTATTATACCCCGTTTCTTCATCTGATAATTTTTTTTCAGTTTTCTTAACAATGGCAGCTGCTGAATTAGGTGCTGACATGATTTTAGATGTGGCTTTGGTTGGGGATTTGTGGATGGAGACCATTAGCCTTGTTGTGGGAGTTAGCGCTGTCATGTCCATGGATTCCACCTCTTCATCATCCTCGTCCGTTTCATGAGAGGGGATGTTGAGGGTATCCACCATTTGTTTGATGAAAGAGGAGTAAAAGGTATAGTCCTCCATAGCCCTGGGAGGGGAACCAAACTCTTGATCAGGAAAACCATCAGTTTCTATAAGTTCCTCCTTCCTCTTCCTCCTCCTCCTTGTCATAATACAGGTCCCCCTCTTACAAAGGCTGTTGGTCTGGAACCAGAGCCTGGGTTGGGGGAAGACACATTAAATAACTTTCCCATAGCCTGGAAGGCCTGGAGAAACTGCCATAGCTTTGCTGTGTCCTATGCCAAGGGCATTTGGGTCTGTTCCACTGCCTTCTCCTTTTCCTTTACAGCAGGAGTGGTAGGGATATGCTTTTCTTTTTTTCTTGGCAGACACCATTCCCAGCACTCTGTTACTTGTATTTTTGCCACCACTGGAATCAGGGTTTTCCCTTACGGTCACCCTGCTAACTTACATTGATTGACTGCTTGACTGATTATTGATGTATGTATGTATTTAGTTTGTTAGTTACTGAGTTAGTTATTAATTATGGTAACTAGGTAGGCCCACTGAGAATCAAGAGCCTCTTTTTCAAGGGCAGCCCGAAGTTAATTACAGAGACAAAGCTAAAATTAGAGTCAAAATATAAAGAAAAAAAATCACAGTTATGCAAGGAGTTCAAGGACAATACAATTGTTAACAGCAGTCATCATATACACAGGGGAATCAAGGTTCAGCAAGAGCAGTGTATTGACAACTGGTTTAACACACAAAGTAGTCTTTTACATTTTACTGACTGTAATTTCAGAAGCCAAACTGTAAGCTGGCACAAGTCAAGGATGAGCAGCATCTAGAGTAAACCAAGGAAAGACACAAACCAGGTAATAAGGGTCACCAATGGCAACTGCAGAGGCTACGCTCCAGCAGGACCACTTTCAGCCCTTGCTCGAAACCTCCTAGTAAGGAACAGTCTTGCAGAGTTGTTGGCAGGGAGTTCCATAGGGAGGATGCTGAGGTGGTAAAGGAGCTCTTGCCTGCTTTGGACCGAACCCCAAGTACCTCTAAAAGGGCACTACTACAGGATCTCAGAGCTCTCCTCGAGGATTTAATTACCAGATGTCACAGAGGCTCGGGGAAGGGGTGGAACGTGATCTGGCTCCCAGCACTTTAAACAAAGCTTGTGGCAGTCTGCCTTTGACAGGAGCTGAAAACGAGAGGTAAATTTTCTAAAACCTCTGGACTCTGTTTTCCTTTAAGGTCTATCAGTTATGCCAAACACAGACAGGACCTGTAAAAATAAATGTTCAGTTCCCAAAAACAAAAGTGGCAAAAAGAGGTAATTTCCAAATAAAAATAAAATACGGTAGATTGTGTGCTAATTCTTTTTTTTTTTTTAAATGACCTTTTGCTGTACAACAGTCTCCAACAGTGTGGTGTGAGCAGCACTATGAGATACCTGTTAGTTCATTACAGCACGTGAGATACATGGAAGTAAACAGTCTCATGAAAGAAGTGCTGTGACTGGACAGGGGCTGGGTGTGCCATTTGACACTCCGACGATCTATAATGTTAGATCTATGGTGTGTACTACATGGAGAATGATGTATTATTTAGTGGCAACAACTTCTGTCATGTCTTCGAAGGATGCCCCTGTAAGGTAGTCTTAATCCATTTATATTGCCAAGCCATTTGACCCCTTGACCCTTTTAGCTTTCCAAAGATACTGGCAGTACAGCGACAGGAAGTGGGTGCAATAATTAAGCAGTAAAGCATGATGGGGGGGGGTGTTATGGTGAGATAACGGCCAACTTCGGGTGGGTTGAAGAACGAGGTGAAGCCGAGCGTTTCCACCATCTGAGAAGGGCCATTAGCCCACCACAATGCACCTCCTGGGGTTCCTTATTATGATTATGAAACGGGTATTTTTTAATAAACTGGATGTAGTTTTTAAACATATGTTGCTTCTCTACTTTCAGCCAGGCTCTCGACGGATAGGCAAGAAACAAATAAATACAAAGGCAAATATATAAAGAGCCGAAAATATACAATAGTTACACACAATGGACAAAATGATATATGCCAAGAGATGGAGGAGGGTCTATTTAGAGGACCCCAAAAGGACAGAAGGGTAAAGATGAGAATGGTATACCATTATGTCAGAGGTAGTAGTTCCCACAGACATTTCACCAGTAATAGCAGGCAAGTGATTCTGCCACTGTACAGGTCAGTGGTTAAGCTGGATCTGGAATCCATTTAAGGATGGGACCTGGATAAACTGAAGACAGTCCAGAGAAGAGTGGCAAGAAAATGATTCAAGGAATGCAGGGTAGAGACCATGAAGCGAGATTAAATTATCTCAATATGTACTGTACTCAGTAGGTGTCAGGAGGGAGAGGGGTGGCTGGACAGAGATGTATAGATACAGTATACTAAAGCGGCAGCGCAAAGAAAAATGTTTTTCTAAAAAGCTAGTTTCAGCTACAGTTAAGAAAAATATTAGCATACCTGTCAGATCTAAATTCTCATGCTGAGCACCATGATTTTTTTTGTGTTATTTTCATGACCCCAAACCATTCCAGGTCAGGTCTACAATGGTATTTCTAAGCCAAATGTGGCCACTATCTTTTTTTTCTTGGCAAAAAAACAAAACAAAAAAACCCCATAAAAACATTGATAAAATACTGACATTTCAGTGAAGAGAAAAATGTTTTAGCAACAAATTAAACTGTAAGATGTCTGGAATCTTTGACAGTGGGGAATAAAAAAGTATGGTCACATTTGTTGCCTAATTTTGCACTGCTCCTATAAGGGTTTCAGTAGGGTCAATTACAAGGAACTGTTCAAAACAAACAACAGTTCAACCACCAGGGGGCACAATCGTAGGCTTACAAGAGGGGATTTTATAAATGACACCAGGAAACATTTGTTCACATAATGGGTAGTAAACAGGTGGAACAGTTTGCCTAGTATTGTCATCAATTCAGAGACTATAAATGGTTTCACGGCACAGTGAGATAATTTCAAGGGGATCATTTGCAAAGGGTGGGAAATACTTTAAAGATGGTAAATGGGTGTGGAGTAAACATGGCTAACAAACAGCAATGTGAATGAGGGCCTCAGGGCAGACTCCATGGACTTGCAGCTTTGTCCTTACTTTTTATGTTTCTATAGCTGTATGCAGTAGATCTGCAGCAGCACATAAAACAGCAGTGCAACGAAACTGGGTAAAATCTGACCTATCTTTTTTTCTCACCGATAAGAAAACTGTAGGCCACTTCACGTTTTATTTGGTGGTAAATGTTTCTAGTTCCAACAGAATTTGAGTGTTTTATGTATGTTTGAATTTAGTTTTGTTCCACTCAAGCAAAAAAGATGACTGCCACACCTGGCCTACAAATAGCACTGTAGACCTGACAAGGGTTAGGACTGAGAAAATTAAAACTCACGGTGTGTAGCATGGGAGGTATCTAGAAAAGTGGAAATGACAGGCATGTTAATATTTTATTAACTGTAGCTAAAACTAGCCTTTTGGCCCCCAAAAAGTTTTGTTGCACTGCTGCTTTAAGCACTTTATTACCACACAGAGTCATTAACAAATGTCCAAACCATAGCTGATCCAAAATAGTTCTCAAAATATAACTGAAAAAGTTATAAGGCAACCAGGAGCCAGATATGTTATCACAGTCAAGATTAAGATATTCTCAAGCAATGGTACTAATGAATGCATATATTATCTACTCAAAGTGATGTCAGGCTGTGATACAAAGTACTAAATTGACAAGAAGAAGACAGTGAAAGTTTTTTTTTTAATTCACATTAATAAGAAATGCTCCAACATATTACTAGAAGTACAAAGCTTTGTAATCACTCAAACATCCATTTTTAAAGACTTTCTCACACCATGGGGAAAACAGTTAAAAGAATCCAGCTAAGATTTTATACATTCATTACGTCCCTTTGGTTCACTGTTTATTACTATGGGCTCATGATTCAAACATGTGATCACTCATTCACTTGAGCTTTACCTGCTGCTGCACATTTTCTGCAGGTGAAATCATAACCGTCTGCTGGTGACAGCACAACAGGTTGTGATGTCATAAACAAGAAATTCTGATTTCTCGTGCACCCAAGTAGAAGGAGCCAATTACGTTTAAAGAGACAAAGACCTTGCTTGCATACAAAACACCTTAAAGGGGAACATTCATGAAACCTGTCCATCATAGTTTAGTTTCAAAGCCCACCTAAAGCTCTTTTAAAGGAGGTATTGGGCTTACCTGTAGTTTGCAGCACTCTAGAGCTATCAATGACTGTGTGTGTGTCCCATATTAATACTACATGGTCACCATTTTTAAAACTTTGTGATGTCACTGACGATCAAGCTGCAGCCAAACACATTTCAGGTAAGTGCTTGCCTGAAATGTGGTTGGCCACAAGCTGATCGTCAGTGACATCACAAGTTCTAAAAATGGTGGCCACGTAGTATTAATATGAGGCACACTTAATCCTCGATATCTCTGGACTGCTGCCAGTTACAAAGGCACTGAATACCTCATTTATAAGATCTTTTTATGGACTGTTAAGTTATGATGGGCATTTTTCATAGATGTTCCCCTTTAATTATAACAAACCGGAGAAATACTGAAAGCATATGAAACCTAAGCTGAACTGTGTCAAAGTATTACAAACTGTAACTTCCAAAGATTTTGCAGCAGTGTCCAGGGCTCTTCAGTCCAGCCTAGTTTATTCCACTCTGTTATGCTGCAGCAAACATCCAAGGCTGCACCTAGAATCTGCTTGTACTGTAGGATCCAGCTCAGTGCCACTAGTAAAGCCCAGCAGAGATGCGACCTTCAGAGTCCAGGGAAGATGTCGGACTCAGGCTGTCTCCTCCATCAAATTCTAGTTTCGGTCCTAGTGAAAGAACAGAGATTCGTAGACCCCCTTCCTCTACACAATATATTCTGCAACAGGGAGATGCTCCATCTTCTACTCTGGCTTCACAGGCATCATCACTGTGAGAACCTGGAATGAGAGCAGTATGTGGCAGGTTTAATTAGTTGAACACTGACTGGTCTGTCATAGTCTTGGATGGCATTATGTGTATTTGGTCCCTAACTAACAGTTAAAACAGCATTACAAAAAGGGCCACAAAAATCCAGTCATCTGATCAGTCAGCAAGCATCCAGACTGTGTGGTAAGTAAGCAATAACTGCACAGGTCTGGAAAGTGCCTTCCAAATCTTGGAACTGTCCAGGCTGACCTAACTGCATAGAACTCTCACTACACTACTGCAGAAGTCTCAGTAACTGTGACAGTAGAGAAAACAAGAAAATATTTAACTAACAACATGAGTGTCTTACCTGCCAGTCAATTTGACCTCTTTGATGGGGTAAACGCAGCTGTTTGGTGTGAAAACCGATTTACTGATGATGATTTATTTGTTCTTAAAGATTTATTTAGTCATTTTTATTATTTTGGTGCCATTTTATGAACACAACAACACACTTCAGGGCTTGCGGTTGTTGGGCAATTACTGCACTCCTTCTACCCTGTGGCTGAAGGGCACTCTAGTAACAACTTCTTCCTCTGACTCATGGAGTTGGGGGGAGGGACGTGCACTAATTACCCAAAAACTGCAAGCCCTGTTGTGTGTTACTGCTTACTTATTTGTTAGTCACCATGTGCTTTTCTCAGCAATGTTTGCACTGCAATACAAAAAGGAAAAAAAAAATCAATATACCTGTGTTTTTTACTGTCTTTCATTCCTGAACTGAGATATGGGACTTTGAAGTTTTTGTTTGCAAAATCCCCACTCCCTTGCCACATCCTCCATGGAAAAATTACATATCCTGCTATGGTTCTAAGCTGTTTACCATCAGAAACACGTGATAGCACCATCCTAATTCATCCACAGTGTGAATCTGGTATGTATATTCAAAATGGAATCGCAGCAGAAGAAGAGATTTTTACACACTGCGAGTGGTGGGCATCTTTGAAAGGACACTCATACTGGGTGTTTAGAACAGTAGAAGACTAGATGTCCACATAAACTGTTCCCCACATTAGTGGGCAACATAAGTCTTTTTTCCATTATATACTCATCAATTTTTCTTTTATACTGTGTCAATGTTTGACTTTTCACTATATCAACTGGCAATGTATTCCATAATCTACCTGTTCTATTAATAAAAGAATAGCATGCATCATTTTTTTAACCATTCTTAACTTAATCTGATTCATACATCTTAATCCATCTGGCTTATCTTGTAACTCTAAATTCAATTCACTTTTTAATTCTTTGTCATTTATAATCTTGAATAACATCATTAAACCGTCCCTCTCTCTCCTTCTCTCCATACTCCACAGACCCGTTCACCTCAGCCTCTCCTCATATCTCCCCAAATTTCCAATCATCTTTGTATATCTTCTTTGTACTCCCTCTATTCTTTTTATCTCCATCTTCTTATATGGGTTCCACAATTGTGACCCATAATCCAGGTATGGCCTAACATAAGACCTGTAAACTGGTACCATACACTGTCTACCCTTTTTCCATCATATTTCTAGTTGAAAATCCACATTTTAAGATTGCTTACCTTCTCTAAAATCCATCAGGGATCATACTGACATCATCGGCATTCAACACTTAGTCAAAAAAAATAAAACCCTACTCTATGGGAAAGTACAGTTACGTAAGAACTTACCGTAACAGTAGACCTTAGAGAACAGCTCTTGCAGCAGGTTACACCATTAGAACTGAAGCCGGCAGGTGCCAGGACCTCACGGAAATTTTCTAGCTAGCAGTATCCAACGGGGACCGCCCCCGACGTCAGGCATCATATAAAAGGGGGCGGTCCCCCAGAATCCCCAGTTCTCCCGCCGGAGACTCCCGGCTGCTAGACGACATCAGAAGTGGAGACTGAGGATCCACCATCAAAAGGTATTCAGAGCGTTGTTAGAAACACCAAATCCTAGAAAAGAGATATCGGAACAACTCTACCTCCAGAGGGGATGGTGGGAGGGAAACTAGCTGCTGCAAGAGCTGTTCTCGAAGATCTACTGTTACGGTAAGTTCTTACGTAACTGTACTATCTTACTTCGAGAAACAGCTCTTGCAGCAGGTTACACCATTAGGACTGATTCCCAAGCAATACTGGAAATCCCTCGCAGGTGGGAGGAGGCTAGGTAGAGATCGCGAGTTGGACCGAAGCCTAGGATAGGAGTCCCTGAAGGACTGCTAGACCAAAACCAGCTCTTCGCCGTGATGCAACATCCAGGCTATGATGCCTGATAAAGGTGTGCACGGTGCTCCAAGTAGCTGCTGTGCAAATGGCTGAAGTGGACACGTTCTTCATGGCTGCAAAGGAGGCAGCCACCCCCCTTGTGGAATGACCCTTAACCGCGCCCGGTAAAGGTTTGTTATGTTTCTGGCAACAGAACGTGATACAATGGATGAGCCACGTGGACAGCAATTGTTTAGAAACCGGAGCTCCTATCATCCTATGGGCGAAGGAGATGAAAAGCTGATCAGATTTACGGTGGTGCCTGGTTCTGGTCAGGTAGTATCTCAGACACCTATGCACATCTAAAGTGTGCAACAGGGCCTTTCCTCTATTAGAGTATTTAGGAAAATACACTGGTAAGTTGATGTCCTGATTGAGGGTGACAGCTGAGACCACCTTAGGTAGAAACTTTGGATTTGTTCTTAGAGACACCCTGTCCTGGTGAAAAACCAAATAAGGTTCTTTGCACATCAGTGCGTGAAGTTCAGAAATCCTTCTGGCCGAAGTAACAGCAACTAAAAATAACGTCTTCCATGTTAGGAGACGTAGCTCTCAATCCACGGTTGGTTCAAAAGGTGGCAGCGTGAGTTGCTCCAGGAAAAAGGGTAAATTCCATGGAGAAATAGGATCCTTAATCATGGTCTAAGGTGGAGAACACCTCTCAGGAACGCTCGTGCTGTGTCCAACTGGGTTATGGGACATCGGCCTATAAGTGTATGATAGGCTGAGATGGCACAAAGGTGTACTTTAATAGAGGAGTAGGCCAAGCCTGCCTGGAAGAGAGACAGGAGGTAGCCCAGGACCGACCTTTCCGGACAATCCATCAGGGAAAGTCCTTGTGCTTGAGCTCAGAAGCAAAATCTGTGCCATTTCATGGCATATGTGGCATGAGTGGCCAGTTTTCTAGCAGCCGCTAGAACATCTGCTACCGCTTGCGAGACCCCGTACCGCATGATAGCTATGTCTCTAGCAGCCAGGCATGCAGGTTCAGAGAGTGAAGGTCTGGATGGACCAAAGAACCTGCCTCCTGGGACAATAAGTGAGAGCTGATTAGCAGAGGCACCGGAGGTTCCTGGGACAGCTGGTGTAGCAGAGGGAACCAAATCTGTCTGGGCCAAAAAGGTGCGATAAATATTAGCGTCGCCTGCTCTCTGTGGAGTTTCAAAAGGACCCTCTGGATCAGCAGGAAGGGAGGGAATGCGTAGAGGAATCTGCCCGTCCAGGAGAGGGACAATGCGTCTCGCCAGAAAACACCAGGCCCTGGATCTAGCGAGCAGAAATTGGGCAGTTTTGCGTTGGATGGGGACACGAAAAGGTCGAACTCTGGTGTGCCCCATCTGTGAAACAGATCCTCTACTACCTCCTAGAGTAGTTCCCACTCGTGGACTCTGGCCTGAGAGCGGCTCAGGCTGTCTGCGATGACGTTGTCCACTCCTGGGACATGAACAGCAATAAGGTTTGCACCATGTTGTAGGACCCAATCCCACACTCTCATGGCCTCCCTGCAAAGTGGGTAGGAATGGGTGCCTCCTTGTTTGTTGAGGTAATACATCACTACGGTATTGTCTGTTTGTAACAGGAGAGTACCCGGTGGGATCTCCGACTGGAAGGCCTGCAGGGCATAAAGAACTGCTCTCATTTCCAAAATGTTTATGTGGAGATGAGCTTCCTGGGGTGTCCATGAGCCCTGAGACCTGACCCTGTTGAGGTGTGCTCCCCAACTGAACCCTGAGGCGTCCGTGGAGAGCGTCACAATCAGAGATGGCGCAATGAAGGGGACCCCCGCCGACAGGTTCTTTGAAACTAGCCACCATTGCCAATCCCGGATTACGGCATTTGTGATCCGAATTGGAAGCTGCAATTGGTCTTGCTTCTGATTGCACTGAACCCGTAACATCCACTGGGTCACCCGCATGTGGAGACGGGCTAGCGGGACTGTTGCAATGGCTGCAGCCATGTGTCCGAGCAGGCAAAGGACCAGTCTGGCTGGGACAGTCTTCTTTGCCAAGATGTCCCTGATGAGGGATCTGATGTGTTCCGCTCAGTCCTGGGGCAGAAAAGCTCTCCCCTGGATGGTGTCCAGAACTGCACCTATGAACTGCAGATTCTGTGATGGAACCTGGTGTGACTTCTCCTGATTGATAATGATGCCCAACGTCCTGAACAGGGACTGAGTACAGTGAATTGTGGACATCAGAGCCTCCCGAGAGGGTGCCATGAGGAGCCAGTCATCCAGGTAGGGGAACACGTAGTGGACTTGTCTCATTAGAGCTGCCGCTATGACTGCCATGCACTTCGTAAACACCCGAGGTGCCGATGACAGCCTGAAAGGGAGGGCTCGGAACTGATAATGGCGACCTAGAAATTGGAAGCGCAAGAACTTCCTATGCGCTCGAGCAATGGGTATGTGCAGGTAGGCATCCTGCATGTCCAAGGACGCTAGGAAGGTGCCCTGCTTGAGCATGGGTATCAAACCGGGAAGGGTCACCATGCGGAAGCGTTTGTAAAGGACCGAAGCATTGAGATCGCTGAGATCCAGTATTGGATTGAGGTCCCCTGTCTTTTTTGGGAACCAGAAGGAAGTGGGAATAGTAACCTGTACCTCTCTGGTTCCTCGGTACGTGCTCTATAGCTTCCTTTCCCAGAAGCACGAGCACCTCCTGCTGTATGAGCAGTGCGTCCTGACCCGAATAACAGGAAAGCAGAGGAGGTCTTGACGGTGGGTGGTCGAGGAATTCTATAAAGTGACCTCTCTTGACCAGTTGAAGGACCCACTGGTTGGCAGTAATCGACTGCCACCCTGAAAAGTGGCAAGCGATGCGACCCCCAACCTTTTCTGCCCGTTGATCCAGAGGAGGGGTGAGGGCCGGGAAGGAGTCATGCTGTGGCGGCATTACCCCCTGCAGGCTGGGCCGGTTTGGTATACCGCTGACCTCGGCCTGGGGAAGACTTAGGTTAGGCCTTACGGTGGAAGGTGCCTCTTTGCTGCTGTCCAGAACGTGGCTGCTGTCGTTGTTGTCAGCCGCGAAAACGGTTCTGGTTCCTAAGAAAGGAACCAGATTTGGGTCTGTACATGGCCTGTACAGTCCTTACTGCCTTCCTGGCATCCTGAAGCTTGGTGATGACCTTTTCAGAGGGTTTACCAAACAGGACCTCTCCGTTATAAGGGACGTCCAGGATACTCTTCTGTACGGCCGGTGTAAATTCGGAGACATGGAGCCAGGAGCGTCTCCGGAGACAGATGGCTGAAGCTGTGCCCCTGGCAGACGAGTCCGCAGAATCATATGCCGCTCTTAACACTTGGGTTCCCACGTCTGACCCTGTGTGGAGGAAGTTCAAGAGCTCCGCCTTCTGCTCGCCATCTGGTAGTTTGTCAACCAGGTCCTGACCTTGTTCCCACAGGGCATTATGAAACTGAACCATATGAGTCAGATAGTTCAGTGACCTGATGGAGCATGTAGCCCGCATACATGCACCTCCCCAGGGCATCCAACTGCTTGGATTCTTGGTCCGGTGGCTGTGTACTCAGATGCTGTGGTCATTGAGACCTATCATGGGAGGCCGTAATGACCAGGGAATCAGCCAGGGGTTGTTGTGCCATGTACGGGGTCCTCTGCAGGGGCCCTATACAGGCGGTCAGCTTTCTTCGGCACCACGGGGGTGGAGTGCGGACACTTCCACGCAGCCTTGGTGACGTCCATGAAGGTGTCTACCAAGGGTGGCACCACCACAGGCTTAGGGTCCTTCTGCTGAAGGTAACGAGCTAGGCGCTGTCTCTCGGGGTCGAGATCTTCCGAATCCCATCCCATGTTCTCTTGGATGTACCTCATGATTTTGGAAAAAGAGGGATCATCCAGAGGTGACCTGGGCAGGTCTCGTGGGTCAGGTAATGGGATGTTGATTGGAGAAGGAGACCTGGAGGTATCTCAGGTGTCAGGTCTAGAATCA
Organism: Neoceratodus forsteri; assembly: GCA_016271365.2. NCBI lineage: Eukaryota > Metazoa > Chordata > Ceratodontiformes > Ceratodontidae > Neoceratodus > Neoceratodus forsteri. The sequence continues at coordinate 217,127,208 of CM028133.1, forward strand.
TCACCCTGTGGAGTGGACCGTCGACGTCTGGGTCACTTAGGACTGGGAGACCCTGAGGGAGATCTTGAAGGGGGCCTTCTCCATTCTTTGGATCTTCCTCTAGGAGGTGGAGTAGGTTCCTTGGGGGTTGGTGGTCTTCCTGCTGGCCCCTGCGGTGGAAGAGGGGGGAGTAGGAGGTGAAGGAGTAGGAGGAGGAGGAGGTTTTACTGGGATCACGTCCTTCTTTATTGTGTCTCACCAAAAGATGAAGAGATCTTTGACCTCCAGGATATTCATACCAGACGACGGACCTGGTGTCGGTGGTCTGTTGCCGGTATCAGGCATCGGGTCCAAGGGCATCGCCGGGTTTGGCGAAGGCTCCTGTGGAAGCCCGGCGTCCTCATTGTCGCCTGCCTGGTCATCGGGCAATGTCAGGTCCTCCTCTGTAGAGTCCCGGCGACCGGTGTTTACTGGTGATGGGGAGGCAGTCTTCGGCTCCAGTGAATGTCTCACTGATGTCGGATGCTTAGCCGACATCTGGTCCGACGGGCGTTTAACCGATGAAGGGTCGGTAGCCCGCTTCGGGTCCGTCGTCCGTTTTAGGGACGTCAGGTCCTTAGTCTTCCTGGGAGGGGGGATCCGGACCCCTAGAAGGCTGGGAGGCCGATTTGGTGTCGGAGTTCCGGCGTCTCTCTGAGGAAGCTTGAGGTAGTTTTGAAGAGGACTTGGACCGGTGACGGTCTGAAGACTTCGAGGAGGCCCGGGAGGGTGTTGAGGAAGCTGAAGGCCTGGAAGTCTTGATGGGATGCAGAGATGCCGGAGTGCTGCCTGAAGACTTGACCTTTACTGGAGGGGGCTGAGAGCGAGCCCTGGAGGGAGAGCAGTTTAAGCGCGTGGAGCCTGAGCTGGTGCGCGAGTCCGAGGCCCGGTTGGGGATCTGGACCTGGCCTTCTCCCGATGCTTGTCCCGGTGCTTACGGGACTTAGAGGTAGACTCACCTCTGGAGGCAGGGTCTTTGTCCACGTTTTTCAACTTTTCCTCCAAGAGGAACCCCTGAAGTGCCTTCTGGTGGCTGATCCGGGTGTGACTATTGAACCGCTGGCAAAAATAACAGGCCTTGGTGTCGTGTTCCGGGCCTAAGCACTGCAGACAGGATGAATGTAGATCCTTGAAAGGGATCTGTTTGCCGCAGGCACACTTGGAGGGACGTCCCTCTAAGGAAGGAGCTGGAGATGCCGACATTTAGAGGTAAAACTTTGAAAGTTCTAGGCATCATTCGCTAGAGTGGGACCGTGAGGCTGATGCTGGCGAGTCGACGGCGGGAAAAGAACTGGTGATTCTGGGGGATTACCCCCTTTTATATGATTCCTGATGCTGGGGGTGGGGCTGACGTTGGGGGTGGTCCCCGCTGGATACTGCTAGCTAGAAAAGTTCCGTGGGGTCCTGGCACCTGCCGGCCTCAGTCCTAATGGTGTAACCTGCTGCAAGAGCTATTTCTCGAAGTAAGATCTTGCGGGTCTTTTTGCCAACCAGCCATCTGCTAGGGCATTTGAATGATGTGTTCAATTTATATTCCTGCCCAGATTGTAAATTGTCTTTCTGCTACCCTACAGTCTGTACAGCTCAGTGTGCCTTCATGGGCAAATCGTTTAAAGCAGCAGTGCAACAAAACATTCCCACCCCCCAAAAAAAAAGCTAGTTTCAGCCACAATAATTAAAAATGTTAGCATATCTGTCAAATCTACGTGTCTAGGTACCTCCTATGCTGTGCACCATGAGTCTTTTTTTCATTTTCTCAATCCTAACCCTTAACAGGTCTGAAATGCCATTTCTAAGCCAAATGTGGTACCCATCTATTTTCTTGAGAAAAACCTAAATTAAAGCATTTCTGATGTACTGAAATTTTGATGGAACTAGAAAATGTTACCGCCAAATAAAACTGGGAGATACCTGGAGTCTTTTATAGTAAAAAAAAAAGGTAAGGTCAATTTCTTTCTTTTTTTTTTTTTAAATCACAAGGGTGCTGTGTGCTCATTTATAGAACCCAAACAAACAGAAGAAAGAAATGAGTGCCTCAGCTGGGATTTGAACCCAGGCTGTCCGGAATACTGTTTCAATTGCGCTACCAGCTGAACAGCTGGTAGTGCAACCAGAATGGTATTCCAGGTGGCCAGGGTTCAAGTTGCAGCTGAGGTACTTACTTCTTTCTCTCTTCTGTTTGTTAGAGTTATTTTTTTTAGCCCAGTTTCATTGCACTGCTGCTTTAAATGAACTTTGCTAACCCTCTTGTTCCCTTTCTGTGTACATTTATTTTTGTTCCGTTTCACTCATCTTTAAATCCTGCTCTGTGTGTAGCCCTGCTACTGTGCCAGTAATCATGCTCCAACAGCAACTACATCGACTGCAACTAGTTTGTGGCTCTGACACTGCTATGTGGGACTCCAGCTATTAATGGCATGTTATAATGTAAAGTACAGGCCAACCCGCCAGTGCAGCGGTATAACTACTGCTTGAAATGCCGAAGAGCCGGGTTTGAGAATAAGTCAGGGAGTTGGAGGGCTGGCCAGTGGGGTGAGGAGGATTGAGCATCCAAAGGACAACACTCCTCTTTTGGGAGGGAAGATGGGTCAGCTACCAGCGTTCAACAGACCCCTAACGTCATTGCATGTCAGGCCTCCTAGGGACATAATAAGGAAAATGCTGGACTGCGCAGAATGCTGCCTACCTCACCCTGCTGGTCCTGCACTGTCACCCCGTAGTGCTCCTCGGACACTGAGCTATAGGTCCAATGGGGGGAAGTCCCCCCCCCCACCCACATGCCCTGCCCTGTGGGGGAAGCCAGGGAGGAACACTGGGGAGGCAAGTCCTGGGGGGACATATAAAAGGGCTGGGGGCAGACAGAGCAAGGCAGGTCTGGGGAGGATAAAGCACACTAAATTAACAAAAAAATGTTAAGTGTAGGTATCTGACCTGTGAGGGGGTCACCTTGCCATGCGTGGTTAAGCTACTGATGATTTGGCTGAAGGATGAGACCAAGAATCCCTTTATGATTTGCTAGCTTTTGAGTGTCTTGTTTTTTTTTTTGGTGGGGGGGCAGGAGGTGGGGAGCACTGGTGCTATAATGGTTTGATACTGACATCACTAAATCTGTAAGTTTACTACATTAATGAAAATGCACCAATTCCTCAACGTGCTTTACTTTCATTAGAGTAGTGACTTGTGCAATTAGCAGTACCAGCACTGCAATACAGAAATAGCCAGAAAAATTAAAACGAGAAAAAAAGGAAAACGAGAGTGAGAGAGAGAGAGAGAGAGACAGACTGAGTGAGAGAGAGAGAGTGTGTGTGTGTGTGTGTGTGTGTGTGTGTGAGAGAGAGACAGTTAGCTAGGGAGAAGGATACAAAAAAGTACAGACTAGAGAGGGAAGAAAAGTAGCAAAACAGATCTGAGGTTAGAAAACGTAAGAAGAGATGGAAAAATAAAAAGATTGTGTATGCAAATGAAACATAAAGGAGGAACGGACAGGTGCTCCAGTTCCAGCCTCTCCCAGCAAGAGTAACTCTAAGTAATAGTATACGGTAGGAACAGTTTATATATGTAAGCAATAAGCCACCATCGGGTGTGCGGTTCCTGGTATATAATGCATGCCCGGGAGAGTTGTGAGGCATGAGGCCACAGGCAGAGTGTTCTGCAATGCACCCGAAGCATGCATTATTTACCAGGAACTGCACACTTTGTGGTGGACTATTGCGCTTACAAAATGGGAGGAGTTACTGTTGAAAAAACAGAGAAGAGACAGGCTATTATGCTTTTTTATGCTTGCATTGTAATGAAAATAAATCCGCCATTTAAAGTAGTTCTTTCTACTTCAGCTATCATGGCTTGATACAATGTGCAGAAACAATTACATAGGATTGTTGGTACATACGCTTGGTACTACACATAGAGTCCGCATATTTTTTTTTTTTTTATTTAGTTGTTTAACCAGGTATAGCACACTAAGCTGAAAGCTTTTTTACAGGAGCGACCTGGGAGCACAAGGAGGTTAAGTGACTTACTCAGGGTCACACAGTTTGCAAGTGGAAGCTGTGGGATTCAAACCCAGGTCTGGTCTGCTGGATGTCACCAAATTTGCAGCTCAGAGCCTTAGACCACTGCGCTATACTGCCTCACATATACGTATATACACATATACGCATATACGGTTTATAAGTGTCCTTTTGTACACTGGTGGAGTTGTGTCCAGATATGACAGTTACAATCTATGGGCAGTTGCTTCTGCCTCACCTTGTACAAGAGGTAGACTATTTGGTGTAGTGCAGATGTGTTGTGGCTATTCCAGCACTGTCCATAGATGTACTGTGCATGTTCAGCTATTTGGACCCCCTGGATGCAATGCGTGTTGGGGTGCAGTCTGGAGTGCAAGCTCTCTCTATAGATGTCTGTTTTGGAATTTTTTTCCAAGTCGGGTTGAGAGTGGGATCTGATGTAGTTCATGGCACGGAGCATGGCAATATGACAGGTGCTGTGAAACAAGGCTGCAAAGTGGGTTTGTTTGCAGTTTAAAGTTGAAATCTGTTGCAAGCATATGGTGTAGTCATTCTTTTTTTTTTTTGTAAAAGGCTGTCTCTAGACAGATTAGGGCAGAGTAATTATGAACAGTGCAGTTCCTAGGTAAACAATCAATGGCCATGTGATGTGTTTTAACCAATGACATTGTTCAATTTGGTCACCTTTTTAAACCTCATTTTATAATAGTATTTGAACATTGGCTAAGCAAACTGGGCCACCCAGCACTTTTCCAGGTGTGACCTGACTGAATGACGTACATGTCATTTGCAAGTATAAAGACATTTTATTAACCAGTCCTGTTACATATGCTTAACAGGCACTCAGGTGTGTACTCCTGTGAGCCACAAGGACAAAGAAGGTACTGGAGTTCTGTCCCTTACCTTAGTATTCTTATTGAACTGTGCGCCGCTCTCCTCCTGAATAATGTTATACGGAATATATATGTCAAGATGATAGAGGTCAGGCCGGGCCCACAGCACAATCCGATCTTCTCCCAAATCCAGCAGCAGAGACCTCACTGATATCTGGGGTTCAACAAGACAACCAAGGATTAATGCACTGGCAGCCCAGATTACCAACAGCTACTAACATGAGGTGTGGTGCGAAATGAAAAGGTGTGGAGGACATGGGGCCCTGGTCCCAGTCTTCTTTTCACTGGCCAGAAAGGTCTCATGTCTCAGGCCATAACCAAGTGAGGTGGGGTGGGGTGGGACTCGTGGGGGGTGAGGTGGGGTGGAGGAATATAGCTGGAAACAATAATGGTTGCTCAGGTGAATGATGCTGCTATAGGGCGGGGAACTAGGACCCTCAGAAACAGAGGACATGGGATGCACAGGGCGCAAGGACGAAGGAACAGCAGCACAAAACATTGGCTACAGCGGGAAACCCACAGGACATGTGTCATATACTGTCATGGGGCACTCCTGGGACATGGGTGTTGGCCTGAACACTCGGGTAATGGGGGCTTGGGCCAGCATTCTGGGTGCTGGGGTGGGTTGCCATGGGTTCAGGGTTTTCTTCCTGTGCTGTTCCCTCGTGTCGTTCTGTTCCACTGGCTGTTTCCCGAGCCCTGACCACCTTCACACTGGCACCATAGCGAGGTCCGGTGGGCTGCTGGGGGCATGCTGTGTTACTGTTGCCCATCCCCTGGGACCATGGCCAGGATGATCGCCACTGTCATTTCCATTCCAGGTCTTCCCATTCCACCACTCCTGTGGTGCCCTGTGGCCACCTTATGGCTTTCCATACAAGCAGTGCTTCCCATGTGGATGGGCTAACCTATTGCCTAGCCTGACTTTGGACTGTCTCACCCACTCACCCCAGCGATGGGGGCCCCCCATGTAGCGTGTTCGGATACTGGTGTCTTCTGCTGGGATGTGTGGGTCAAAGGGATTTTTGTAGCTGGCGGTGTTTGCTGCCTGTGTGGTGCCTGTCTTGTTTTTTTCTGTCCAGCGGCATTTTTGTCCACCAACATTGTGGGCGGCGATGTTATGGCCACTTTGCAATGTCCGGTGAAGTTTTTTACCACAATGTTCATGGCCGGATCCCTGAGGACCTGTGGTGGTCACTCTTACATGTGTGGGAGAGCTGGTCAACTGGGTAGGTAGAAAAAAATGAAAGTAAAAAAACAGTATATCCTTTTTGCATTAACAGAAAGCAGCAGTATTTGTCAGTCACTACGTGGCTCTTCCACAATATTGTTTTTCTGTCAAAAACATCACTATATCATTTTTAAAAAATTTTCTTTCATTCTTGAAAAAAGATAAGTGATTGTAAAGTTTTTTAAAATTCCCACTCCCACGTCCTCCCTGAAAAAAAATTAAACTATCTTGCTACAGTGCTGTGCTGTGCTGTTTACCATCAGAAACATGTAGTAACACCATCCTAATACATTCACATTGTGAATCTATCATGAACATTCAGCAGGCAACCTCAGCGGAAGAGATTTTTAAAAACTGAGTGGTGGCCATCTTTTACCACTTGAGTCATTAATTACAAAATTTGCCATAAATGCTGTTTTAAAAATATCTGTGAAAACTAAAAATACATCGAGGATGAAGCTAGGGATGTCAGAAATACATTCTTTAAAAAAAAAAAAAAAACCTCTATGATGAAATTTTGTTCCTAATAAATACTGCTGCTAAGTAGCAGTATTTGTTAGTGGAAAAACAATTAACCATATAGTTTTTTTGTAACAATATATTTCTGGCAAAAATATCACTATATCCATCTTTTTCTTTTCACAGAATTTCTCTCCTGAACCACGCTATAGGGGTTTGAAGCTTTTAAAAGTCCCTGCTCTCTGGCCACGCCCACTATGAATAAATTAAATATTTTGGTGAGGCGTGGTGCTGCTTACCATCGGAAATGTGTGCTGGCACCCTCCTAATACATCCACAGTATGAATCCAGCAGGTAAAGTCAAACGGTAACCTTGAGGGAAGGGATTTTTAAAAATTGCTAGTGGTGATCATCTTTATTGACTTGAGTCATTAATTATAAAATCAGTAATAAAAGCCGCATTAAAAACACCTGAGGGAAATGAAAATGCACTGATGATAAATAGAATAATCTCAAAAACATAACTATGACATTTTTTGCTAAAAAACACGACTTCTTTAAGAAGACACTGACCTTTGACCTTGAAGCATCCAGCCTGATTGTGCATATTTCTAACAACTTATCTACCCAGGCGCCAGTCTTTCTGAGAGGGGGCTATAAACAGCTGTTCCCGTCCCCAACCCCCGTTACGGCACAAAACCACACTCACAGACTAACAGCAGGTGCAACAGAGGATACAAGCACGAAAAAGAGACAGACAGTGCATTTGGGAAACAAACAATGTGACGTCCAGCAAAAATGTAAAGTACTTTATTAGACTAACTAAAAGAACAGTGCAAACCCCAGCGCTTCAGGTCACAAACATGACATGTTGCTGCACAGGAGAATAAATATATCTTGAACGTCCCCTATTCAGTCGCTCCTTGTTGCTGTGGTTACCAAAAAGAAGAAAAAAAATATTCCTCAATGGCAGCGCTTAAGAAACACTGAATAGGTACGAACTTCTTTAACAGGAGCAGAATACTGAATTTAGTCACAGAAATCAGCATTAATATTTGAAGATTATTACTTGCTTTTTGAGAGATGAACATCCAACCATACGGGGGTGTGGACAAATCATCAGTTACCTCTTTGCTCAACAGCGAGTCGCAACTCAGGTATACGATAGGCATTTACAAACATGATTAACCATTTCTCTTGTGACATATCTGCTTGGATTGGTGGTAGTTCAGGTGGATGTTAAAGATCCCATGGCACTTATCGAAAAGAGCAGGGGAATGTTATTGAAGTTTGGACTTCCTTACAGTAGAAACAATATCCTATACACATAATCAAAAAGAAAGGCAACAAAAAAATGGCAATAAACAAACAGAATAGTCTACAATCCTTATACAGAAAAAGGGAATCAATCAATACACCAGAGGTCGCTGTGTTTCCACAACCGTTTAACTTTAAACTGTGGTCTAGAATAAACACTAAAATCGTGCAATTTAACTGAATGTACAGCAGTTTTGATATTATCAACAATTTCCTGTAATGAAATCAATTTCTGATGCAATACCAACATACATCTGGCTTGCCATAAATAATAACAAATCAACGTCAAGACAATATACAGAGTTTCAGTGTCATATTTCTGACATAAAGAAACTCGTGCAAAACATAATATTGTCATAAGATAAATGCAGCAATAAAGGTTCAGACCACAGACTAGCTAATAAAGTCCAAAAAGAAAACGCAAAGGGACATTCCAAAAATAAGTGTTGTTGTATTTCTAGAATACCCTGACAGAGATCCCTGGGGCAATATCTAGAATCCAGTGCCTTATGCTTATGATTGCCCTTGACACTCAGTCTCCCATAATTACCCAACCACACCATATCCCAGACATATGGGGGTAAACGTGGGATTACGAAGTTGCTTGAGGATCCAAGCAAAACGAGCAGGTGGACAGAAGGGGAAAGCAACCTCCTCCTGAGCCTCTCGCCTCCAAACCCTGTCATAGAGCATTTGTCAAGACTGAATACAAAAATCCTGGAGGCTAAAGCCCCAGGACAAGGCCAATTTGAGTGCTTCCTTCCCATATGTGGGAACTTCCAGAATTCTGGACACACAACCCTTTTTTCCCAAATTCCAATGAGGAAGACAGGGCAACAACCACTGCAGAAGAAAAGGTTTCCAAACCACCTCCCCAGGCTTCAAAGCCTTCCCAAAATTATAACAAAAAAACAAACTCTGAAAAAAAAGCAACCGGGTGAACCATACCAACCCCACCTTCACTCAGTGGTCTATAGGTCACACAACGTTTTACTGGGTTTAAACTGGACCCCCAAAACCCTTGAAAGAAAACACCATATGGTCTAGTAAATAAAGCCATCGGTGGTGGGAAAACAACAAAAATACAAAAAAAGGGGAATTACTAATGTTTTAAGCAAAAAGACTCGCTTTTTCTTGCCAATTTGGTACTGCTTCCACCCAGAAATTAGACCTTCTGCTCTCCCAAGTGCAGCCTGCCAATTGTGAGATTGCACATCCCCAGTCCCAAACAAAATGCCTAAACTCTTAAAAGGAGCAACAGAAATCTTAATGCCCGCAAAGGTACCATCAGTCGGAAGATTGAGGTGACCAATGGGAACCCCAACACTTTTTTCCAAATTAATGTGAGACCCTGATACTGAGGAATAGGTCTGCAGTACTGCTCCAAAGCCTGTTGCTCAGTACGGATGTCCACAGTCAAAACTAGATCATCGGCATAAGCCAATATCTTTATGGGAACAGAAGAAGGGGCCCCATGCAGCCCCACTATCTGAGGACAAAGGAAAATCGCCCTAATCAGAACATCTATACAAAAATTGTATAAAATGGGACTTAAGGGGCACCCTTGTCGAACCCCATGTGCAATCGTCACATGCCTCCCCAACCATCCATTCACATTAGGAATGATAGTAGCCTCCGAATATAAAGCCCTAAGCCAATGAATAAACTGAACAGGAATCCCAAAGGCCTTCAAAACAGAAAATAAAACCCCCTGGGAGACCCTATCAAAGGCCTTCTCCTGGTCCAAACCCAGTACCCAGACCGAAACAGCACCCCTATCGCCGAGACCAAATAATTCCCTTAACAAAACCAGATTATCGTGTTGGCATCTACCAGGTATGCCACAAGTCTGAGCCGGACTCACTATGTCGGCAATCTTGAGTAATCTGGCCAACAAAATTTTGTAATCCATGTTCAATAAACTCAGAGGTCTCCAATTATTCAAATCAGCCGCATCACCCTTTTTGAAAATCAAGACTAAAATAGCTTCTTTCATAGTTTTCGTAAAAGAGGCCTTAGACAACATGTCATTAAATAAAGTTAAAGCCAGAACCATATCTTCCTTAAAGGTTTTGTAAAAACGGGCAGTAAGGCCATCCGACCCCGGTGCCGAGTTCAAATTTAAACTCCCTATGGCCTGAGTCACTTCAGAGGCCGCAATATCGGCCGATAACATACCACGCTCTACTGGAGAAAGCGTAGGAAGATGCAAGGAGTCCAAAAAGGAATCTGCCGACTCACAAGCTGGGGCAGTTCCCAACACTGCAAAAACATGCTGTTCCACCACATCCACCAAATGCTCTGGAGCCTTAACAAGCTCACCTGAGGGGGACCATAAAGCCTGAATAAATCTTGACTCTACATGTCCCTTACAGGCCTTAAAAGGATCCAACCCTCTTTTAGACACATGGGTCCCAAATCTAGCCTCTTGCCCCAGAGAACTAGCACGATCATATTGTAAGACTTTTATTTGAGTACAAACTACTGCAATTTACCCACTATAATCATGAGTCGAAGTACCAGACAAGGAAATCAAATGCTGTAACTGCTGCCGTAATGCCAAATACTGTAAGTACTGGGCACTACGATCAGCAGCAGCCTTCCCCTGAAAAAACTGCCTCCATCTCATTTTCGAATCCTCCCACCACTCAAACGCGTCCTCATAGAGGTCAGCTACAGAGAGGCTGGCCGCCCATTCCTTCCTCCACAGTTTCTGAATTTAGATCTACCAAGAGGAGTCATTAAGCCTCCACCTGTTTTCCTACACCTCGGAGCATTTTCCCAGGTAAAAGAAACCCAGAGTGCAGCATGATCCGAAAATTCCACGCCAACAGTCTGACAAGAAAGAACATGTAAGACTTTGGACAAAAACACAAAATCAATACGAGTGCGCAGGTTCCCCTTAAAAAAAGTAAACCCACCAGACTCATGACATGATCTATAAGCATCCACCAGTTGAGCTGTAGTGACCACATCCTTTAGAGCAATAGAATCACAAAATAATTTAGGGGTTTGCAGCCCTCTATCCCTTTGATGTAATCCACAGTTAAAATCCCCCACCCACAAAATCAACCTGGAAGTATGTAAGAAGGGACACACTAAATGGAAGAGGGACACCCTCTGTGCTTTAGTCTGGGGAGCATAAACAACAATTAACCGAAATCTCTCCAAGGAGTAAGTAAAATCCAACAACAATGCTCTACAGGGCAGAATATCTACCAACCTTGAAACATGCAAATCAGGGTTTGAAAATAAAATCCCAATATCATCACACATGTCAGTCCCAGAAGACCAAAAGGAAGGACCAAGGAGCCACGCATTGGGAGCCTGTTGTAATTCTTGATGAGATTTCAATCTAGTATCCACAAGACAATATCACACCTGAAATCCTGCATAGTTAACATCACACCCCCAAGCTTTTTGTGGCCTTTAATACTGTTAACATTTAAAGAACAAACCGATAAGGAAACCATTTAAGTACCTCAAGGTGATTTACTTCCACGACACTGACGAGTCCTTTTAGCAATGGGATCCGTCTCCCCACCACCCTCTATGTCAGAATTAGATCTTATAGAGGAGGTGTCAGTTTCCTCCCCCACAGAGTCCCTATCCGACAGTTCCATAGCCAATAAGGTGAATTTATTGCCAGACTGCCAAGTGGGGACTCCTGCATCTTTGCCTCGACCAGAGACAGCCAAACCTTTCCTAGTCCATTTATGAGGCACTTGAACAAAGCCTGAAGTCTCAAGGCCTAAAGGAGACTGTATTGGGGAGGGGGGTGCATAACACTGTCAGCCACAACAGTCTCCTCTTCTATGACTGGGACTTTAGGAATAGTGGAAGTATCTGGAACTAAAGGCTACTCCTGTGGGACAGGAGCGGTGCAGGCTTGATCTCCCTCAGGTGCAACCACCCCCGGCAAAACTGCTAGCCCCTTGGACTCGGAGGAAGCCAACCTAGCTTTCAGATCCCTAGCAGCAACAAGTTTTGCCTGTGATTGCTGCGCCATTGTAATCAGTCCTTTGTGAGAGGGACAATCATCCCTATTATGAGATGCCCAGGGACAGCAGCCATAGGAATGTCCTGTATGTTCACATAGGTTACACTTAAAGAGAGTCAAACAAGCACTAGAATTATGTCCGAATTCAAAACAATGACTACAGTTGATGGTATCGCAGGCCGAACTAAAGTGAGCACGGGATCCACATTTGAAACAGAATTTAGGCTGTTCAGCATAAAAAATGAGACCTTTATCCTTACCCAGGTAAAAAAACTCAGTTAATGACTGGGCCCAGCATTAGTAGAATATAACTTCATCTGAACCCGCCACTCTCCATCCAAGATTTGCTCACTATCCAATGTGGGGATAGGTTTGTTGAGCACCTCACACCTTTGTCACAACCAAAATAAAATATTCTCCACATTAACCCCTTCGTTCTTAAACATAATAGCAAAATTCCTCACAGCTGGTTTAGTTAAAGGAATAGCCTGGAAGGGGGACCAAGTGGGAGAGGATTGACAAGCCGCATACTGTTCCCAAAATCTATCCAAGCTGGAGACCTGTTTAAAACTAATGTCATAATTACCATTTCCCAGACTAACAAGGGCAAAAATCTCCAAGGGAAAAAACCTCATGGAGCCCTTAAACAAAGTTTTGGCCATATAAATCCTATTAGGGGGTTCCACCAGGCCTCCTTTATACAACAACCGCACAGCACTGCGCCTAGGGGCAGGTTCTCCCTTAGTGTGAAATAAATCAGCCAGCCTTAGAAAGATTCTTCTAGTAGCTTGGCAGAAGACACCAGGAGAAAGCACTTCTCTGTGACTGGACTTCTCTACTGGGACTATATTGCCCTCCTTCTCAAAGCTAGTTCTACTTTTATAGGCACAGGATTTGACTGACAACAGGAACTTCCTCTGTGGGAGCAGGAAGTGAGTGATCACAGAGCCACCAAAGACCCACCATCCTAGAAGGGCAAGAGTAGCTCTCTGGCCCCCTCTAGCTGCTGGAGGTCTGCCTCTGAAAAAGTAAGGGGTCTACTGAGAAATGTAGGATATTCCTGTCTCAGAACAGGACAATCAGGAGATTAAAGGGCACACAGGCAGAAAGTAAGGAGAGAAAGAAAAAAAAAAACAGAGGAAAGAGTAAGGAATGCAAACAGTTAAGGGGCCAGAAATAAGACATGATGGGAGTGGTGCAGTGCAGTGGCTGTGGAGCAGCAGTCTTCCGGGAGAAGTTCTGGAGGATGCGGTGTTGTCCCATCTGCAGGCACCTCTCTGGGCTGAGGGAGGAGGTTGCTCATCTCCAGGCTGAGTTGTCCAGGATTTGTGGGACCTCCTCTTCCATCCAGGGACTACCAGTGCCACTGCCGCTGCCTCAGAGGTTGCCAAGAAAGAGGAGCGGTTGGACCACAGTGGGCTTAGGGAGGGTGAGGGTGGTGGAACAGAGATGCATCCCTCCAGTTGTACCTCTCCACAATTCCTCTGCCATTTTGGCAAAGTGTGGTTCCTCTATGGAGGCACCCGCAGTGGAGACCAAGGAGGATGCTGGGAACCTCCACAAAGGAGACCCACAGGAGGGTGGCAGGGGACCCTGCAGGGGAAGGAAACAACTCCTGGTGGGGGACTCCATTGTTAGGAAGGTAGAACTGGGGGAGGAAGGGGAGAGGGAGGTAAGTTGCCTGCCTGGCGCCATGGCTTGGAAGGACAGGGAGCGAATCCTCAGGACTGCCGGAGCAGCTGCACAGGGGAGGGAGCTGGATGTCATTGTCCACCTAGGGACAAATGACCTGGCTAAGAAAGGGATTAGAGAAGTGCAGGAAGAGTTTGTGGAATTGAGGAGGGGCCTTAGACAAGTAGCACACACGGTAACCTTCTTGGAGGTGCTTCCCATCTATGGCGTAGGAGGCTAGGGTGTTCCGCACCATGGGATTCAATCAGTGGTTGAAAAACTGATGTGGAGCTCAGGGATTTGGCTTCATTGGGGACAAGGGGTCCACCTGGAGTGATGCAAGCCTATACTGGCATGATGGGCTGCATCTGTCAGGAGGGAACCAGGATCCTAGGTGATAGGTTTAAATGCTTCATTGGCAAGCATTTAAACTAGACAAGAAGGAGGCACTGGAAAGGAGCAGGGAAATCCTAGCCCCCAAAAAATCACAGGAGTAAGTCAGGCAAACACCAACATAGAGGTGTCAATAGGGAGAAGGGCAGGGTAAATGGAGAAAGTGACAAAGGCAAGAAGGACAGGGATGGGGCAAAAGGAGTAAGGCCATCAGGAAATGGAGGGTAATGAGTACCAATGCCGCAGTCTGGGCAACAAGCTCCCTGAGCTGGTGGCCTTGATGGAAGAGGGATGCCTGGATATCGTAGCAGTCACAGAAACATGGTACACAGAGAACCATGACTGGGATGTTAACATACCAGGGTACATAACCTACAGGAGAGACAGGCAGGGGAGAAGGGGGAGGAGTAGCTCTCTATGTAAAGGAAGGGATAAAAGCAACTGAACAAAAGAGTAAACAGGGAGGAGAGGAGGCACTGTGGGTCACCTTGGAGACTGGAAAGGGCACCACAATCCACACAGGGGTTGTGTACAGACCCCCATGTCGGGGAGGGAATGGACAAGGATATGATAGAAGGCATTCTTAGAATGGCAGAGAAATACAGGTTACTCACCTGTAACAGGAGTTCTAGGAATGGTATATGTTGTTCATCCACACTCATTGGCAGTATCCTTGCCGCTTTAAATCTTGCCGGAAGGTCTTCAAGCTTGCTCCTCCCACCCACCCGGGTGGTATAACTCTCGGCTCCGCCCCATGACGCCAGATCTGGCCCGCTGGAAGCTCAGGTTGTGCGTCGAAGCCGGGGAGGTCGGGGGTCGTGTGGATGAACAACATATACCATTCCTAGAACTCCTGTTACAGGTGAGTAACCTGTATTTCTAGGGACATGGATATGTTGTTCATCCACACTCATTGGCAGACTCTAGCAGTTCTCCGGGAGGAGGGAGGCAGAGCACACCCCAATACTTACTTGGGAAAGAGAGACTGGAGAACCGAGGCCCCAAAACCAGCATCCCGGCGTGACTCAAGGTCGATGTGGTAATGGGTAATGAAGGTGTTTGCTGACTTCCAGGTAGCAGCCTGCAGATTTCCTGGATAGGGGCGTCCCTGGAAGCAGCCACCGTTGCAGCAGTATGGCGGGTAGAATGAGCTCTTATCCTCTGGGAGCTCCATGCCGCCAACTTATAGCAGAGATCTATGCAGGAGGTTACCCACCTGCTTATCGTCCGCTTGGCTGCAGGTCTGCCAGATGCGGCTTCAGCGTGAGGTGACAAACAGCTGGCGAACCTCTCCCAATTTCAGCCGTCGCTCCTTATAATAAGCGGCGCCTTCTAGGGTCAGAGTATGGAGCCTATATTGACCTCGAGGTGTGATTGGGGTAGAACACCGGCAGAGTCAACACCTGGTTAAGGTGAAACTCCGACACCACCTTCGGAAGGAATTTGGTGGGGGCGCAGGACAACCTTGTCCCTGTGGAAGACCAGGTAAGGAGACTCGATGGGCGCCTGGAGCTCTCCATCCTTCTGGCTGGCGTGATAGCCACCAAGAAGGCGGTCTTCCACGACAGGTGAGAGAGCACACCTGTGCATAGGTTCGAATGGCTTGCCCATGAGCTTTGCCAGTACCAGCAGTAGATCCCACGGAGGTGGGGGTTCCCGCACTGGAGGAAATGTGATCAAGGCCTTGAAAAGCGCCAGACCACCTTCTCCTGCGCCACTCGACTGCTTCCCGGCCCGCGCCTGCAAGCAGAGATGGCTGCCAGGTGCACCCTTAGGGTCGCTCGACCCTAAGCCCTTGACTAGAAAGGGACCATAAATAGTCCAAGATGCTTGCCAAGGAACAGGAGGAAGGGTCCAAGCCCTTGCCCTGACACCAAATGGAAAACCTTTTCCATTTGAAGGCATAGCATTTTCTGGTCGACTCCTTACGGGACGCCTCAACTACATTGAGGACCTCGTCGGAAAGACCCAAAGCCTGGAACTCTAGCCGCTCAGGAACCAGGCCGTCAGGTGCAGGGATTGAAGGTCCGGATGGAACACCTTCCCTGATTGACTGAGAGCAGGTCCGGGCGAGCTGGAAGCTGCTGGAGTCCTGGAGCTGAGACTGAGGAGATCTGGGTACCAGAACTGGCGAGGCCAGTCTGGGGCTATCAGAATCACCTCGCGCCTTGTCCTCCCTCGCCTTGAGAAGCACCTTGTGGATCAAGGGAAATGGGGAAAGGCGTAAAGAGGCCGGGGTCCATTGCCTCGAAGGCATCCCCTGCAGCGAGCCCTGCTGAGGCGGGCCATGGAACAGACTCAACCCGCGTTCTCCGTGGAGGCAAACAGGTCCACCTGAGGTGTGCCCCAAAGGAAGAACAGATGCTGTACCACCTCCGGCAGGAGAGACCACTCGTGGGATGCAGCCCCTATCCGGCTCAGGGCATCGGCCAGGGTGTTGGAGGCTCCTGCCACGTGAATGGCTAGGAGATCCGCCTCCAGGCTGCTACGAGTGACCAAATGCGGAGGCTTCCTTGCATAGAAGCATGGAGGCGTCCCGCCCTGGCGGTTTAGATAGTACATGGTGGTGGTATTGTCCGTCTGGACTCGGACCACTTGACCCCGGAGGAACGAGCAAAGGCGGTGAGAGCTAGGCGGACCGCTCGGAGCTCCAGCAGGTTGATGTGGCATCGGGACTCCCTGAGGGACCAGAGGCCATGAGCCAGTGTTCCCCAGATGGGCACCCCAACCCATCAGAGAGGCATCGGTCGACAGAGAGACCGTCGGCTCGGGCGGACGAGCAGGATGCCCTCCTGCAATGATCTGGAACGGTCCACCACTGGAGAGCATTCCACATCCCTGTGTCACCGACACAAGCTGGTCCAAGGGATCGCAGCGCCAGGACCACTGGCTGGCCAGTCCCCACTGAAGGGGACGCATGTTCCAGCGGCCCAACGGACCACGCTGGTACAGGCCGCCATGAGACCCAGGAGGCGCAGGAAGTCCCGGGCAGGCGCAGTGCCCAACCAGAAATGATCGGGCAAAGGAGGAAAGAACTCGGCCCTGTCCGCGGGAGCAGCGCTCTGGCTCGAAGAGAGTCGAGCTGCGCCCGATGAATAAAATCACCTGCTTGGCTCGAGTTCCGACTTGGCCTCGTTGATAAGGAGGCCCAGTTGAGAGCAGACCTGGAGGGCCAGATCTCTGGACCACTCCGCCTCCTTCCTGGAGGGAGCTGCTATCAGCCAGTCGTCCAGGTAAGGGTACACCGGACCCCTCGGGCCGCAGGAATGCTGTCACCACTGCCATGCATTTGGTGAAGACCCTGGGAGCTGGAGACAAGCCGAAGGGCATGGCTTGGAACTCGAGAGAGGATCCTTCCGCTCGAAGCGAAGGAATCTCTGGTGAGACGGACGGATAGGGACGTGAAAAAGCGCGTCCTGCAAGTCCAGAGAGCAGAACCACACGCGCTCCAAGGATGGTATTATCTGAGCCAGAGTGACCATCCTGAAGGTTCGAGACCTTAGGAACTTGTTTGTAGGTCGTAGATGTCGAGAATGGGCGCCAGCCCCGTCCGTTCGGAACCAGGAAGTACCTGGACACAAACCCTGGGTCTGAAGGAGGGTCCACCACCTCTCTTACCACCTCCTTCTGGAGGAGGAGAGCGATGTCGGCTCGACGAGCCGCCAGTGAGGCTGGGGATCCCGAAGCCCCCCGAGGGGCGACGGCTCTGAAGGGTGGTGCCTGCTCGAATTCCAGAGGCAGGCCTCTTCCCACCACCTCCAAGACCCACCTGTCCGTGGTAACAGCGGACCAGGCGGAACGGAAGTGCCGGAGCCGTCCCCCCACGGGGGGACCCAGGGGTAAGGTGACGGGGATGGGGGCGACACCCCTCAGCCCGTCACTGGGCAGGCTTGGAGGAGGGACCGGCCGAGGGACCTCCTGGGCCCTTTCCTCCCTGCCTCCTGTTAGAGGAAGCCGGCGGCTTGGGTTTGGGATGCCAAGGCCGAGCCTGCTGGCCCTGACGTTGCTGGGCCGGGCGCGCCGGGGGCACAGAAGGACGAAAGGGCTTAGGCTGTGGTTTGCGGCCTTTGTCCTTCTGAGCGGAAGAGACCGAGTCCAAGGTGGCATTGGACTTCTCGATCCTCTGCAGGTGACCTTCCACCCCAGGGCCGAAGAGGTCAGTCCCCAAAAAGGGAACATCCGCCAACTTGTGCTGGGTATCCGAAGTAAAGGTGGATATCCTCAGCCAAGCCCGCCGACGCATAGCCACTGCGGCCGCCACCGATCTGGCACATGAGTCCCCTACATCCAAAGCAGTCTGGAGCTGCTGTTTGGCCACTGCCCTGCCCTGGTCCCGCACCTGCTTAACCGTAGTCTGCAGATCGGCGGGAAGATGAGGGATGACCTCATCCAGGGAGCCCAACAGGGCATGAGAAAAATGTGCCATGAGGGCGCCGAACTGGCCTGGCGAAGCCGAGAGGAGCATGGCGTAGACTTTTCGCCCGACATAGTCCAATTTCTTGGACTCCTTGTCAGGAGGTTTGTCCACATCCCTGGCGTTGCCCGTGGCGAAAGCGCTGTCGGTAACCAACCCCTCAGCAGAGGGTGTTCAAAACGGACAAGGAACGGTGGGACCGCATACTTCCTGGCCATCCTGGCAGGCGCAGGGCAGGAAGCAGAGGCGCTGCAAAGTTCCAGTGCTGGACCCACTATGGCCTCGGCCACCGGAAAGGCCTCCGTCGGAGAATCCCCTCGGTCCAGAATCTCCGTGAGGGGATACCTGGCCCGTTTGGAAACGGGTTCGAGCTCCATCCCGGTAGACTCCGAGATGAGCCGAAGCAGTCCTAGGAAGGACGACGGGCTATCGTCCATTGGCTGACCTCCTGAAGACTCCAAGTCCAGTCGCTTGGAGAAGAAGGAGGAATCATCTTCGGACTCGGAAGAGTCCTCGAAAAGCTGCCTCTGGCCTGAGCCACCCTTCACCTGCCGAGGTCGGTCGGGAGTGAGGGTAACTGACAACCGATGGGGTAAGACCCTTAGCCGACCGAGAATCCTTGGTGGAGCCCAATTGGTGGCTGTGGAGGCGGAGGTTCCACCGATCGGTGGAGCAGCTGGTTTGGCGAACAACCGGCCTGGGTATGAAGCTCCTCGGGCAAGTCGGGGGTTGTGTCGGCCGTTCGGTGACAGCCATAATGGCGGGAAGGCGCGGTCGGCTTATTCCGGCCAGGAGGAGCTGTTGCAACATAAGGTCCTCGTACCGTCGGCGTAATTCGCGAAGCCTCCCCTCATCCGAGGAGGAGGGCGCGAGACGGCGGCTTGCCTGCTGTGATGCGAGACGAGACCGCCCATGACGGTGGGAACGGCTGGACCGCGAAGAGGTCCGAGACCGAGACCGAGAGTCCCGGAATTTCCGGGGTCGGTGCAGGGAGGTGTCGGCCGGAACCGACACTCCCTTCGGCTCGGAAGGTCCATCCGAGGGCTCCGGAACCGGAGGCACAGGCGAGCCCACGGGATCCTCAACTCCTCCCGGGGGAACCGGGGAGAGGGGAATCTCGGCTGCTAAAGGCGACAGCCCGTCCAATGGGTCGAGAAAAATCTCGACTTCATCGAGTGGGAGTCTCGGTCAACTGACCTGGCCGGGGACACCGTGAGGCCAGTGGCGAAGCCAGCCAGTCGACCAAGCCGGCGGTCGACCCGAGAGAGGACCTTCCAGCTCCCAAGAGCGTCGACGGAGGGACTTACCCTTGTCCCTCTTTTTGGACCGAGAAAAAGGTCCAGCAGACGCAGGCCCTTCTCCTTTAGTGGAGAGGGACAGACAAAGCTCCTTAAAGAGAAGCCGTGTAGGAAGAACCCAGAGAGAGCGGGATAAATGCCGCGGCCGAGGAAAATACGGCCCGCGCCGCCTCCTCTTCGAGGGCGACCATCCGCTCGAGCTGATCCGCCGAGCCCGCCGCCGCGGACACCGCCAACCGGGCCTCCTTGGACTTCACCGGAGGGAAACGCTTCTCGGGGCGGCCCAGTTGCAATCGGGCAGCCACGGTCTTCGAGGGGCGTGGGCGAGAAAGATGAGCACAGGTCGCAAGCCTGCGGGTCGTGCTCAAGGCCTAAGCAGTGAACACGCGTGAGTGTGGATCCGTCCGAGACATCTTCTGCCCGCATGGGCATCTCCGAAATCCGGTCGATTTATCCATCGCGGCGCGAGGATCGAAGACTGAAGTCTTTTGCAAAATATTATTTTTAAATCCATAAGCGGAGAAATAGGAACCAGTCCAAGCGCGGAGGCGTTAAGGAGGAACCTGAGCTTCCAAGCGGTAAGGAAGATCTGGCGTCATGGGGCGGAGCCGAGTTATACCACCGGGTGGGTGGGAGGAGCAAGCTTGAAGACCTTCCGGCAAGATTTAAAGCGGCAAGGATACTGCCAATGAGTGTGGATGAACAACATATCCATGTCCCTAGAAAGGGGCGATACTGTTGATGGGAGACCTGATTATGCCAGATGTTAACTGGAGCACATTTGCTGCAGCTACATCCAAGAGCATGGCCGTTCTTGATGCCCTTCAGGTGGCAGGCCTCAGACAGCTAGTTTCGGAACCCACTCGTGAGGGAGCAATCTTAGACCTCGTACTCTCAAACGGGGGCAGTGAGAGGATCTCAGATCTAGAGGTGGGTTGCCATCTGGGAACAAGTGACCATCAAACAGTGTGGTTCACGTTAAACTCAGCTACAGAGTCAAGCCATACAAAAGTGAGGGTACTGGACTTCAGGAGGGCTGACTTTGGCAAGATAGGAGAGTGCCTCAGAAAAGCACTAGCAAACAGGCTAGAAGGAGGTGTGGAGCAACAATGGGGAATCATCAAAACTGCCATCACAGAGGCAACAAGCCTTTGTGTGAAGCAAATAAACAAATCAAAATGAAAGAAAAAGCCACTATGGTTCTCAAAAGAGTGGCTGTGAAAGTCAGGAAGAAAAAGATAGCATTCCGGAAGTATAAGGAAACACAGAAGGAGCAGGACAGAGAGCTGTACCAGTTAAGGCAGAAGGAAGCAGGGATGGAAGTCAGAATAGCAAAGGCCCAAACTGAGGAAAAGATAACCAACTCGGTTAAGAAGGGGGATAAAACCTTTAACAGGTACATCAGCAAGCGTAGAAAGACAAAGGGAGGGATAGTGAGGCTGAATAGAATGAACAGTGGGTGGGCAGAGGGGGGACAGTGAAAAAGCAGGGATACTGAACGAATATTTCTGCTCAGTATTTTCAAAAGAGGAGGGGGAAGTGCCTAATCCAATTAACAGAAGCACTCTTGATAGGGGGGTCAATCCCAGTCCTTTCACAGAAGAAAGGGTTCTGCAAGAACTCCTAAAACTGAAGGTGGACAAAGCAATGGGGCCTGATGGAATTCACCCAGAATTCTAAAAGAATTAAGGGGAACTAGTGAAACCACTGGCTACTCTTTTTAATAAATCATGGGAGGATGGTGTGGTACCCGAGGACTGGAGGAAGGCGGATGTGATTCCCCTTCACAAAAGTGGGACCAAGACAGAGGCAGGAAACTACAGACCTGTCAGTCTGACCTCTGTGGTAGGGAAAGTGATGGAGTCACTTCTGAAGGAAAGAATAGTTGAGTACCTAGAGGCCAGTGGGGCACAGGACCCAAGGCAGCATGGGTTCACAGCTGGGAAGGTCATGTCAGACAAATCTAATAGATTTCTTTGACTGGGTGACCAAAGTAGTAGACCAGGGAGGGGCTGTGGACATGGCCTACCTAGACTTTAGCAAGGCATTTGACACAGTCCCACACAAAAGATTAATAGTCAAATTAACCAGCCTGGGAGTGGGTCCCAGGGTGGTAGCCTGGGTAAAACATTGGCTGGACAACAGGACACAGAAGGTAATTGTAAATGGAGTCCACTCTGAAGAAAGAGGGGTTACTAGTGGGGTACTGCAGGGTCCAGTACTGGGTCCAGTGCTTTTTAATGTCTTCATAAGTGACATTGCAGAGGGACTGGAAGGAAAAGTATGCCTCTTTGCAGATGACACAAAGATCTGCAACAGGGTTGATACATAAGGAGGCATGGAAAGGAACTTGGCAAGTTTGGAGGAATGGTCAGACATATGGCAGCAAGAATTCAATGCAAAGAAGTGCAAAATAATGCACCTGGGAAACAAGAACCCAGGGGAAGAATACACATTGGGGGGGAGGTAGTAACAACAATAAAAAAGGAAAGGAACCTGGGGGTAATCATATCAGATGACCTTAAGGTTAGCAAGCAATGTGAAAAGGCAGTAGGGAGGGCTGGGGGTATACTGGGATGCATAGGGAGAGGCATCAGCAGCAGAAAACAGGAAGTTGTTATCCCTCTGTACAGACAGTTGGTGAGACCCCATCTGGAGTACTGTGTCCAGTTCTGGAGACCCCATCTCCGCAAGGACATAGACAGGATAGAGGCAGTCCAGAGGAGGGCAACTAAAATGGTGCAGGGTCTGCAAGAGAAGCCGTATGAGGAGAGACTAAAGGAGCTTAATATGTATACCCTTGAGGAAAAAAGGGAGAGGGGAGACATGACAGAAACTTTTAAGTACCTCAAAAATCAACAAAGTCCAAGAGGGTAGCATCTTTCAGAAAAGAGATGTGCAAGAACAAGAGGACACAACTTAAAGATGGGGGCGGTTCAGGGGCAATGTGAGGAAGTATTATTTCACAGAGAGGTAGTGGATGCATGGACAGCCTTCCTGAGGAGGTTGTGGGTCTAAAACTGTGGGAGAATTCAAGAATGCATGGGACAGACATAAGGCAACTCTTGTGGGGGGTAGGAAAAAATAGGCTGTTGGTTAATTAGGATCTGCGGCCTATATCCTGTAGGTAGGGAAATGGGCAGACTAGATGGGCCAAGCGGTCCTTATCTGCCATCAAAGTCTATGTTTCTATGTTAAAACCTACTGGCCTAACAGGGTCATCCTCTGAAGATTCTAACAACAAAGGAGCAGGCCCTATCCTGAGAGGAACTTCAGAATCAGGGAGTAGACTGGCAGTACTATCAGATAGAAGGGCTACTTTATGCAGTGAGGATGACTGAGCAACAACAGTAGGAACAGTAACAATAGAAACACCCCCTAAGTCACCAGTAGTCTGTGTTAATGCAGGTTGTACATCAGAAATAATACCCTCTGTAGGGCAAAAAACAGAAGAATTACCCCGGGGATCGTTGAAGATCAGTGGAGAGTCGGTGGCCACAGGTGCTGCAGCCTTTTGCAGCATTGTCAAATAAGTAGGATCCTGTGAATCAGGCGCCCAAGCAGCCCCGTCTCCAAATTCCCAACCAGCGTTCTTCAGGGACTTCTCCGGGGACCACGGTGCCTTCTGACTAACATCCACAATAGACACAGACTGGTCCAGAGGTACCCCCTCAGTCGAGTGCCCAGCAGGAGCCGAGTTCCCCAGGCGTTTACTCCATCCCGGCGTCTTAGAGGAAGGAAAAACAAAGACGCCAGCCGACTAATCCAGAGGGCCTGACACCACAGGCCGAGCTCTATGTAGCGCACCTCGCAGCTTCCCTTTCCCAA
Organism: Neoceratodus forsteri; assembly: GCA_016271365.2. Lineage (NCBI taxonomy): Eukaryota > Metazoa > Chordata > Ceratodontiformes > Ceratodontidae > Neoceratodus > Neoceratodus forsteri. The sequence continues at coordinate 217,150,740 of CM028133.1, forward strand.
GACGTTGCTTCCCAGACTTTTTGGGTAGAACCTTCACGGGATCGAGTGGGGGCTGTAGGCACACCGAGGGAGCACTCGGTGAACTGCCAGCCCTCAAACTAACTTCTGGAGAGGAAGGAGATCAAAGACGGTGCAGAACACTCTGCGTCAGCAGGGCGCTTAGAAGGCTGCAAGTCCACCTCTTGGGGAAGCCCAGCCGATGCCTGTGAGAGCGCTGCAAGCTCCACTTCCAAAAGTGCCATCTTCTGCAACAAAGCAGATTGTTTCAACAGTAAACAGTCTGTATCAGGTTTGACAGTGGAAAAAAAACGATCCCTGCCACGAAGCAGGAGCCCCATCTTTAGGCACATCAGCCTCTACCACACTCACTGCAGCTACAGCAGCCACAGCGCATTCCTCCTCAATGGCCTCTAAAGCACCAAGCACAGAAGAGGAGGCCCGCTCTCCTGCACTGTCCACGTCCATCTCCTCCAAAGGATCCCTTGCACTGGCCATCATGCAGCCAGTAGACAAGGCTCCCCCTACCAACGAGTAGGGGAATTTCCCCAGTGTCCTGTCCAAACTTCCCTCATTCACTAAAAATACCACCAACAGCTTAATCTGGTTCAAGGTCAGTTGGCATTCATATGTATCCCCCTCCCCCGGGTCGTGCCTGAAAATAGGCAGGATTTGTCTAGTACACTTACCCGGTCAACAAAAACGAAATAAAATAAACATAGTGGCCAGAAGGGCTGTCCACACGTACAGAAATGAAAATATGTACTCGACGTAATTGCTGATCTTCCAGAATATCTTTACCATTCATTCACACAAATGGGTCTTAGCTGGAGGTGCTAGAGCCCTGCGGGAGCAAGGTCTTTTGTAGCTTGGAGTGGACCGACGATGGTGCCGGTGCTGCCTATGAGGTGAAAGTGCTGACATCATGCTTGCGAGCCAGCCAGTAACCAACGCTGGCCCTCTCTCTCTCTCTCTTCCTCAGTTTTGTTTGTCAGTAGAAGAAAAGAAAAGTGGGAGAGAAAAAAAGAAAGGGTTACAGACTCCTAGCCCAAAGGGATATGAAAAGGGTAGAGGATATAAAAATAATAAAATAAAAATTGACTACCAACTTAGTAGAACTAAAGGTTGGGACTACAGGGTGGCATAAGGATAGCAGGTATAACAGCCAGAGTCTATTATCAGCTACTTGGACAGGAAGGGTAGAGATAAGAGAGAGGGCCAGCAGCTTTGGCACAGAGTTCTGGTTTGCACAAATGGGCCACAAAAACACCTCTGTGTAATTAAGATGGCAGAATACCAACTTAACAAAAACAGCCTTTGTACTCCCAGAGGATGACAAAATTAGTAGGGTAAGGCCCCAAAACTCCTTAAAAAGAGCAAAAACAATAGGTGTGATTAGACAGGCATCGAGAGTTCAAAAAATCAGGTTACTCACCTGTAACAGTAGTTCTAGGAGTGGTATATGTTGTTCATCCACACTTCTTGGCATGTCCCTTTCCCCTTTAAGGATCGCCGGTAGGTCTTTAAGCTGGCTTCTCCCACCCACCTGGGTGATATATCCCTCAGCTCCGCCCCATGACGCCAGATCTTAGCCTGCTGGAAGCCAGGTTGTGTGCGTCCACAGCCGGGGAGGTCGCATGGGTCTGTGTGGATGAACAACATATACCACTCCTAGAACTGTTACAGGTGAGTAACCTGTTTTTCTAGGATCGTGGAAATGTTGTTCATCCACACTTCTTGGCAGACTCCTAGTAGTTCTCCAGGAGGAGGGAGGCAAGGCGCACACCCCCTATGCTCACTTGGGAAATAGACATTGGAAAACTGAGGCCCCAAAACCAGCATCCCGGCGTGACTCAAGGTCGATGTGGCAGTGGGTAATGAAGGTGTTTGCTGTCTTCCAGGTAGCAGCCCAACAGATTTCCTGTATGGGGATGTCCCTGGAAGCAGCCACCGATGCAGTGGTATGGCGGGTAGAAAGCGCTCTTATCCCTCTGGGAGACTCCTTGTCCGCCAAGTCATAGCACAGACTTATGCAAGATGTAATCCACCTTGCAATGGTCCATTTTGCTGCAGGTCTGCCAGAAGCGGCTTCAGCGTAGGTGACAAACAGCTGGCGAACCTCTCCCCAAATTTCCTCCGTCCTCTCCTTATAATAGGAGAGGACTCGTCTCAGGTCCAAAGTATGGAGCCTGTATTCGGCCTCCGAGGTGTAATTAGGGTAGTATACCAGCAAAGTTAACACCTGGTTAAGGTGAAACTCTGACACCACCTTCGGAAGGAATTTCGGGTGGGGGCACAGGATAACCTTGTCCCTGTGGAAGACCAGATAAGGTGAGTCCACTGAGAGCGCCTGAAGATCACCTGTCCTTCTAGCAGACTTGATAGACACCAGGAAGGCAGTCTTCAACGACAAGTGTGAGAGCTCACACTTGTGCATTGGTTCGAATGGCTTGCCCATGGGCTTTTCCAGTACCAGCAGTAGATCCCAAAGATGTGGAGGTTCATGCACAGGAGAGGATATGTGATCCAGGCATTTGAAAAAAGTGCCCGACCACTGTCTCCTGCACCGTCGGCCTACCGGCCCGCACCTGGTAAGCAGAGATGGCTGCCAGGTGCACCCTAAGGGTCGATGACCGAAGACCCCCTTTGGAGAGAGACCAAAGGTAGTCGAGAATGTTAGCCACTGGACAGGACAGAGGGTCCAGGCCCTTGCCCTGACACCAAATGGAAAACCTTTTCCATTTGAAGGCATAACATTTCCTGGTCGATTCCTTTCTGGATGCCTCCACCATGGTGAGGACATCCTTGGAAAGAGCCAAACCCTGGAACTCTAGCTGCTCAGGTACCAGGCTGTGAGGTGCAAAGACTGAATGTCCGGATGGTATACCTTCCCCTGACTGAGAGAGATCAGGTCTAACTAAAGTAAACTAAACTAAACTAAACTAAACTACCAGGTCATACTAAAGAGAAGGAGGTGACACCCAAGGTGGGGAATGCCAGAAACGGGGGTGACAGATGGGAAATCATGGAGGCAGAGTTCGGGAGGTTTGAAGGCACTGAGGGTAGACAAGGTGCCAGGCCCAGATGGCATCCACCCAGGGTACTGAAGGAGCTGGCAGAGGTCCTTGCAGGACCTTGGCAGACCTATTTAATGCCTCACTACATTAGGGTGTGTGTACCTCAGGACTGGAGGATGGCTCATGTGGTGCCCCTCCACAAGAGTGGCCCCAAGGATGAACCGGGAAACTACAGACCAGTGAGCCTTACATCCACCGTGGGTAAGCTAATGGAGACTATCCTGAAGGAGAGGCTGGTGGCCCTCCTAGATGCCAAAGCACTACAGGACAGCAGACAGAATGGCTTCAGATGGCGCAGATCCTGCCAAACCAACCTGGTGGAGTTCTATGACTGGGTAACTAGGCAACTGGACAGGGGCCATGCAGTGGGATGTCCTGTATCTGGACTTCAGTAAGGCATTCGACTCGGTTCCGCATGGAAGGCTGGGAAGTAAGTTAGTAGGCACAGGGGCGGGTGCAAAGCTGGTGAGATGGGTAGGGAACTGGCTTCAGGGAAGGCAACAAAACGTGGTGGTGGTGGGTGGGGAACTCTCACACCCAAGGGTAGTGATGATCGGTGTTTCACAGAGCTCGGTGTTGGGACCAGTGTTGTTTGGGATATTCATTGCAGATATATCATGGGACATCAAGAGCAAGATTAGTCTGTTTGCTGATGATACCAAGGTAGGAGTGGTGGTGGATGACTTAGGGGGATGGCAGGGGTTGCAGGATGATCTGGCAAAGCTTGAAACCTGGGCAGACACCAGGCAACTGGGGTTTAATACCAAAAAGTGCAAGGTGCTGCATTCTGGGATGAAGAACCCAAGGAGGAGTTACCAGCTGGGGGGAGGGCAGCTAGCCCAAACAGAGGAGGAGAAGGATGTGGGTGTGTTCATTACAGGGTCAATGAACAACTTGGCACAATGTAGGAAGACAGCTGCAAAGGCCAACAAAATGCTGGGTTGTATTGCAAGGTGTATATCCTCGAGGAGGGTGGAGGTGATTCTGCCACTGTATAGGTCATTTGTTAGACCGCACCTGGAGTAGTGAGTGCAGTACTGGCACCCGTATCTGAAGAGGGACATTAAGTTACTGGAGGGGTTGCAGCGCAGGGCGACAAAGATGATCAAGGGGCTGGAGGACTTATCATATGAGAGGAGGCTGAGGGAGTTGAACATGTACTCACTGGAGGAGAGGAGGGACAGGCGGACATGACTGAAACCTTTACGTACACGAAAGGAATAAACAAGACAGGTACAGAGGGGCTGTTCAAAGTAACGGAGGGGAGGAACACCATGGGCCATGATATGAGACTGGAGGGAGGAAGGTTCAGGAGGGAGATGAGGAGACACTTTTTTACAGAGATGGTGGTGGCTGGGTGGAAAGCGTTACCTGCAGAAGTGGTATCCAATAGAACAGTGGACTGCTTCAAAAGGGAATGGGACAGGACAAGGTGGAGGGTTAATGAAGGGGAAGGGTGGAAGGGAGGGGCAGCTGCAGAATAAGGGGTGCTAGCTGCACATTCGAGCAGACTTGATAGACCTCTAGGCTTTTATCTGCTGGCAAATTTCATATGTTCGTAGGTCCGGGCGTGCTGGAAGCCGCTCTGGGGGCCTGCAGCTGAGGCTGAGGAGATCTGGATACCAGAACTGGCGCGGCCAGTCTGGGGCTACCAGAATCACCTTTGCCTTGGCCCTCCTCACCTTGATGAGCACCCTGTGGACCAAGGAAAATGCAGGGAAGGCATAGAAGAGGCCTGGGGTCCATGGCCTTGAGAAGGCATCCCCCTGCAGCGAGCCCTGCTGAGGGGGGACGGGCATGAAACAGCCTCAGCTTGGTGTTTTCCTTGGAGGCAAACAGGTCCACCATTGGTTTGCCCCAGTGGGAGAACAGGCTGTAAGCTACCTCTGGATGGAGAGCTCACTCATGGGATGTCTTTCCTAAGTGGCTGACAGCATCCGCCAAATGGTTTGAGGCTCCTGCCACATGAATGGCTAGGAGATCTGCCTCCAGATGGCAGATGAGGGTCCAGATGCAGAGCGCCTCCCTGCAAAGCAGATGGGAGTCCATGTCGCCCTGTTTGTTGAGGTAGTACATGGTCGTGGTATTGTCCGTCTGGACCTGAGTCACTTGACCCTGGAGCTGAGGAGTGAAAGCTGACAGTGCCAGTTTGACTGCTCTGAGCTCCAACAGGTTGATGTGGTATCGGGACTCCTCGGGGGTCCAGAACCCATGGGCCCTTTTGTCCCCCATGTGGGCTCTCCAGACCATGAGAGAGGCATCGGTCATGAGGACGGCCGTCGGCTCTGGGCGGACAAATGGGATCCCTTCCTGCAACTGGTCTGGGGCGGTCCACCATTGGAGAGCATCCCACATCTTCTGGGTTACAGTGATCAGCTGGTCGAAGTGACCATGGCACTGAGTCCACTGGGCAGCCAGCTCCTGTTGGAGGGGGCGCATGTGCCACCAGGCCCAACAGACCATGAAGGTGTACGCCGCCATGTAACCCAGAAGGGGCAGAAAGTCCCGGGAAGGGCGCAATTGCCCAACCAGAAATGACTGGGCAAAAGAGGAGAGAACCTCTGCCTTGTCCGCCGGGAGCTGAGCTCTGGCTTGACGAGAGTCGAGCTCTGCCCCGATGAAGCACATCACCTGAGAAGGCACGAGTTCTGACCTGGCCTTGTTGCTCAAGAGGCCGAGTTGGGAGCAGGTCTGGAGGGCCAGGTCCCTGGACCTCTACACCTCCTGCTGGGTGAGGCATGCTAAGAGCCAATCGTCGAGGTAGGGGTAAATTCTGACTCCCAGATGCCTGAAATGGTCTGCCACCACTGCAATGCATTTGGTGAAGACCCGGGGGCCGATGACAGGCCAAACGGCATGGCTTGGAACTCGTATATGGTCTCTTCAGCTCTGAAGCAGAGGAACCGCCAATGAGACAGATGGATTGGTACATGAAAGAACGTGTCCTGCAGATCCAGTAAACAGGACTACATGCTTCGCTCCAAGGATGGTATGAGCTGGGACAGAGTGACCATCCAAAGGGTGTGTAACCTGAGATACTGATTTAGATCGTGTAGATCTGGAATGGAGAGCCTGACCCCCACCCATCCACTTGGGCACCAGGAAGTACCTGGAGACAAAGCCTGGGTCTGCTGGAGAATCCGCCGCTGGAGCTACTGCCTCCTTGAGGAGCAGCTGAGTGATGTCTCGGAGAGCCGACTGAGTATGGATGGATACTCTTTCCTCCCGAGGGGCACGGGCTCAGGCTTGGAGGGTGCTGCTCGAATTCCAGAGGCAGTCCCTGACTGACCACTTCCAAAACCCACCTATCTGTGATTGCTAATGGACCAGGTGGAAAGAAAGTGGTGGAGCCAGACCCCCATGGGAGGACCCAGAGCTGGCGTGATGGGAGAGGGGTTGGTAGCCCCAACCCCGTCACTGAGCAGGCTTGGAGGAGGAGGATCCGGGACCTGAACCTCCACTTTCTTTACGGGCCTGGGAGAGCCAGGGCTTGGGCCGGAGGTGCAAAGCTTGAGCCTGCTGCTGCTGTTGCTGCTGCCCTCCTTGAAAGGAGGGTTGCTGTGCCGCAAGGGAAGAGTGCCGAAAAGGCTTCTTCTTCTGCTGTTTCTTGCTCGAAGAACCTTTAGCAGAAGTAGTGTCCAAGGTGGCACTGGACTGCTCAATACACTGAAGGGTGACCAGCCACACCTGGGCCGAAAAGGTCGGTGCCCAGGAAAGGCACATCAGCTAGTTTGTGCTGAGTATTTGCTGGGAAAGAGAAGAGTCTCAGCCAAGCCCTGTGACGAGAGGCAACTGCGGCCTGTCATCGAGCGGTCACAAGAATCCCCAATGTCCAGGGCTGTCTGAAGTTGCTGTTTGGCAACAGCCTGGCCCTGGTCCTGGTCCTGCTTGACCGTTGTATGCATGTCCACAGGGAGGTGTGGGAGGACTTCATCCAAAGACCCCAAGAGGGCAAGGGAGAAGTGTGCATGATGATGGCCAAACTTGCCTGATGGAGGCCTAAAGATGAGACCGCATAGACCTTTTGAGCCGAATGATCCAAGTTTTTGGATTACTTCTTGGAAGGTCAGTCAGTGTCAGCACAGCTGCCAGTACGCCTGAACACAGAGGCAGTCACCAGGCTCTCGGCCAAAGGGTGCTCTGTGAACCCCGCCAGGGACCCGAAGGGCACTGCATACTTGCGGGGCCATGTGGGCAGATGGAGCTGGACAGGAGGCAGGGTGCTGCCAGAGTTCTAAGGCTGGGCTAACTATGGCCTCAGCCACCGGAAAGGCCTCCGTTGGGGTATCCCCTCTCTTGAGGATGTCTGTGAGAGGGTACTCTGCCTTTTTCTGGATAGGTTCCAGGGGCATCCCTGTAGACTCAGAGATGAGGTGAAGAATGCCCCGAAAAGACGAAGGACCTTCCTCTGTCTCTATCCCACCAGTCAATTTGTCATCCCCGGGATGAGAATGTAGGCCGGTCTCATCTGAATCCGAGGAATTCAGATACAAAGGTCAACTGCCCCGGTCACCTTTGACCCGCCAAGGGCGGTCTGGGGTGACAGTGACCAAAAGACGCCGGGGGAGCCGAGTGTCTGGTCTATCTCCCTTACAAGGAGCCCCTCCCACAGGGTGCTTGGGCGGTGGTTCCACCATGATCGGTGGAGAGACCGGCTTAGGCTGAACCAGAGGTTTCACCGGCTTTGCGGGTGAGGTAACCGACTTAATCGGCTCCGAAGGAGTCGGCTTTGGCCTGGGAGGCGAAAGCCAAGTAATGGCCAGGGTAGAAGCCGGGGTTGGCTTGTGCCCGGACAAAATCTGCTGTTGCCACATGAGATCCTCGTAGCACCGGAGTTTCTGCCGGAGCCTCTCCTCATCAGAGGAGGCCGAGGACAACTGATGGCATTACCTCTTTTTTGAGTGCTTGTGGCTCTTCCTCGGCCTGTTGGTTGAGGGGTCCTAGAACTCCATCAAGATCAGACGGGCCGATTCAGTCGCTCGGGAGACACTGGCAGGACCAGTGATTTCCTGGGGTCGGGGACCACTTCCTTGACGGGATTACCAGAGGGCTGGGTCTCCTCATCGGGGAAAGAAAGGACCGGAGTCCGATTGAGAGAGTCGTCGACCAGAGTCGGTGACAAGGGGTCGATCAGGTTGATGATTATTTGAACCGCGTCGATTGACACTTTGGTCGACTGGCCAGACGGCAAAGCCGAGAAGCCAGCAGCCAAACAGGCAATTTCGACTGAAGTCGAGACTGCGGGTTCCTGGGACCGAGATCTCTCCCAATCCCAAGAAAGTCTTTTCGAAACGAAGATGATCCCGGGTTCTTTTCCCGCTTATGGGACCAAGAGGAGTGTGTGCCTGCAGGACCCTCCCCTTTAGTCAGGAGAGACTGGCACAACTCACGGAAAGAATCTGAGAAGGTGGAGCCCAGGTTGAGCAGAACGAAGAAGCTCCGAGAAGAAGATTCCGCAGCCCAAACCGCTTCCTCTTCGAAGGCTTGCATGCATTCTAATTGCTTAGCGGATCCCACAGCCGTGTAAACCGCACAACGAGCCTCCTTTGATCTCACTGGAGGGTTCAGTTTTTCCGGCCTCCCCAACTTGAAGCATGCAAGACGGTTGTCGAGGACATTGGGGTGACATGCAAGACAAAATTGTACTTTAAGGTGTCTATGGTCGACACCCAAGCAACAGGATGCATGCGGTGGGGATTGCTGTATCGACATTTTCTGTCCGCACGGGATACCAGCGAAATTTGGGGAAGACTTGTCTTCCATAATCGAAGAAGAGCAGTCGCAATCGCTAATGCGAACTAGACGAATTTTCGGAATAACCAAAGGTTTTGAAGCCAGGGCCTACCAAATGCGGAAGCATGAAGAGAGGCATTCTGAATCTTACAGCGGAAAGGAAGATCTGGCATCATGGGGCGGAGCTGAGGGTTATACCACCTGAGTGGGTGGGAAGAGCCAGCTTGAAGACTTCCATCGATTCTTAAAGGGGAAAGGGATATGCCAGTAAGTGTGGATGAACAACATATCCACGATCCTAGAACAGAAGTATTCATTCTGAATGTCAGCCTTTTACCCATCTTCCTCCACATGTTCCCCCCCCCCCACCTCTCAATTTGCTTCTGCTTTTCTCACGTCTTACTACCTTATTTTGCCTCACTGAGGTAGCATTCCCTGCCTGATTCCATCTGGTTGGCCCTGCTCTCTCTGAAGGCAGATTTTTTGGCCTTCACTGATACTCCAACATATTTAGAAAAACATATAGGCCTCTGGTTCCTCCTCCCTTTCCCTACTACCTAAGGCATTCCTTTGATACATCAAATATCCTGTTTGATAAATTCCCACCTGCTCTCCATCCTTACTAGTAGGCAAGACCCCTCTAGCCTTTCTCTTAGCTCCTCTTCCATCTTTCAGAAGTCCATCCTCCTAAAATAAAGGATCAATGTCCTGGACTTCTGCCTTTGTGTTTTCAGGGCTATGTTGTGGTCACCGGTCTTGAGGGATCCTTCACTGTTAACTGTCTTCCAAATGCTACCCCGATCGATCAATACTAGGCTGAGTATGCCCCACCCCTAGTCTGTTCCTCCACCTTCAGAGGCAGAAAACACTGCTGGAAGGTATCCACAAACATCTGGTTCCCAGAGTTCCATGCCCTAGAAATGCTCTCGTTCACATCTGGCATGCTGAAGTCACCTAGCAGCACAACTTTCCCTCCAGCTTTCACCCTCGATCTCAACAACCCCCCCCCCCCATCCACCTTCTCAGACTGACTAGGGGGCCTGTAGATTACCTACACAAGGACAGCCCAGCCCCCATCAGCCTCAGTTACACAGAAACATAGACAATGATGGCAAAAAATGACCACTGGTCCATCTAGTCTGGCCAGAGTTCCCAATATGCCCCGTGGCCATGCTGGGTTTCATCCTTTCCCATCCACCCCACTGCTCCCTTCCCTACTGTTACCAACCTGAGCAACCACCAAACCCTTCAGTCTGTGCCAGCCATGCTTGAAACCATTTATGGTCTTGGTGCCCACCAACTCTGCTGGCAAACTGTTCCATGGCTCAAGCACTCTTTCTGTAAAACAGAACTTCCTCACATCCCTCTTAACCCCCCCCCCCCCAAAAAAAAAACAGTTTCCACTCATGACCTTGGGTTCTTGACTCCATATGCATGCAAAGTAGTTCCTTGCAGTTCACCTTGTTTATTCCTTTCAGGAACTTGAAGGTCTCCATTGTATCTCCCCTCTCTCATCCAGTGTCTAGCGAGTACATGTTCAGTGCCTTGCAAGATTTGCCCTGCTGGCCCCAAATCATCTTGGTCACCCTGCATGCACCATCTTCAGCCTGTCCCTGTCTTTCCTCAGGTTAGAACTCCAGAACTGAGCACAGTATTCCAGGTGCGGCCTCACTAGTGACCTATATAGAGGTATCTCCTTTTTCCTGCTGTCAGTACCCCTTCTGATACACCCCAGCATCCTATTAGCCCCACTATAGCCCTTGTTACGCTGGCTTGATTGTTTAAAGCAGTCACTCAGTTTACCCCCCCGCCCCAATTCGGTACTCTGTCCTGTTTTTTATACCCCCTAGGTGCATAACCTTGCATTTTTTGGCACTGAATGTCAACTGCCAAACCTTATACCACATCTCTAGCCTTTGTAGATCCCGCTGCATTTCTCTGATCCCTCTGTCACTATCTACCCCACCACAGAGCTTTGTGTCATCTGCAAAGAGGCACACATTTCCCCCAATTCCCTCTACAGTGCCGCTGATGAGCATATTGAAGAGGATAGGACAGCGACCTGTGGCACCCCTCTCATTTATTTATTTATTCATTTATTTTGAATAATCAGATTTACAACCTTTGAGTCAGAGACTCGTTTACAAAGGTACCTCGTCGCAGGGGGGGTGGACAACAAGCAAGTGATGTTTAGACAGAGGTTACAATACAGGTGAATACAGGCATAGATAAACAAACACAATTTGTTATAATTATACAGGAAGAGTCATACTCTTCAGTAGAACCAGTGCTTAGTCGTCCGTGGAACCCAGGGAAGTCTGGGAGGGACTAAAATAGACAAAATACAGTTCCACTACAGGCAGTTACAGCACCAACTATCAACAATGTATTTTCGAAGGGCTATTTTGAACTGGCCAATCCTGGGAATGCCTGTGATGTGCTCTGGGAGAGAGTTATACCAGGCCGGTGCTTTATGGTGAAAGGATGTTTGGCAAAGAGAGGTCCTTGCTCTAGGTACTAGGAAGGTGGCTTTAGTGGAGTTACGGGTGAGTACAGGCCGGGTGGCCTGTTGCAGGAATGTGGTGACCCCTGGGGGGCATAGCCCAGATAGGGTCTTTTTTGCCAGCAGGCAGGTGTGGTATTTCAGCCGTTCCTCAAATGTGAGTATGTTTGAGGCAGAGTATAGCAGGCATGTGTGGGTTCTGCTATGGGCACCAGTCAGGAGCCTGCAGGCTTTGTTAATTGAGGTCTGGACTTTAGCAAGGGTGGTGGGGTCTGCAGCTGCATAGATTGGGAGTCCATAGTCTGCCAGAGACAGCACGGACAAGGTGCGGGCCAGTTTTAAGGCAAATTCAGGGAGGCAGTCTTTGTGGCGATAGAGGAGACCAATCCTGGAGTTCATGGCTGATTACAGGGTTTTTAAATGGGTGTGGAAGGTAAAGCCCGAGTCAAAGGTGATGTCCAGGTACTTGTATGTTGTTACCTGTTCAAGTGGGTGGAGTGTGCTGGGAGTGATGAGAAGGGGTGAGTCACTGGCGCTGTTTTGGCGGTGTGTAAAAAGCATCAATTTTGTTTTTTTCAGGTTTAGGACTAGCCGATGGCTGCTGAACCATTTTTCTGCTTGGTCGAAGGTGCATTGCAGGGTGCTTTGCAGCAGGAGTGGGTCCGAATGTGATGTGATGATGACTGCATCATCAGCATAAAGAAGTATTTTGTCTAAGCAGGAGCTTGGGAGGGTGTTTAGGAAGAGACTGAAAAGGGTGGGCCCAAGGATGGAGCCTTGGGGGACCCCAGAGCGTACTGGTAGGTTGGTGGACAGGGTCCTATTTAGCTTGACTCTTTGGGATCTGTTTTGTAGGTAGCTTGAGAACCAGTTCAGTGGGCCAGGTAAGAAACCCAGTTGGCTAAGGGAGTTTATCAGCAGGGGGTGACACACAGTGTCAAAGGCCTTGGACAGGTCGATGAATACTGCACCTGCAAGTTTCCCAGCATCTAGCGCAGAGTGGATTTGGTGGGAGAATTCCAGAAGGGCTGTGGATGTGCTGTGACCCGGTCGAAATCCATGTTGCTTAGGGCATAGAATGTCATATTTAGATAGGTATTCTATGAGTTGTATGGATACTATTTTCTCCAGGGCTTTGACGGGGGGTGGGGGGTGGAGATGGGCCTGTAGTTATTTGGTAGTGCTCGGTCCACGGACTTATGGATAGGGGTGATTTCAGCCTGTTTCCATGCATCCGGGAATTGACCACGGCATAGGGATCTGTTAATGACATTCGTGAGGGGGATTAACATGACATCCAGCATGAGGCGGAGTATCCTGGAGTCAAGAGGGTCACTACTCGGGTTGTGAGAGGTGAAGGCTTTTAAGAGGAAAGGTTTGGCGTCACGGGGTGAGATTGTTCAGAAGTGGAATAGGGGCCGGGAGGTAGTGGTGTGGGTTGATGGGGGGGACGGGGTCAAAGAATTTGGCAGGAAGTACCGCGCTTAGGTTCGAGAAAGTTTTGTTTAGGCAGTCTGCAATGCATGTTTGGTCCGTCGAAAGAGCCCATTGATAACAATCTGAGGGGGGGGGGGGGGCTGGAATTTGCCGTTCAGTTCTTTTATATTATTCCAGAAAGCTCTGGCTGAGCCCCAGGAGGATGTTAAAGCAGTCTGATAGTGTCTGGCTTTTGCTTGTTTGATTGCCCAGGTGCATTGGTTACGGGCTGTTCTATAGACTTGCCTGTCCGCCATTCTGCCGGAGTCAACTGCAATGTGCCATAGGTTGTCCCTCTGTTTTAGTTGCTGGATCAGTGCGGGGGATATCTATGCAGCAGCCCGTTTTTTGGGACGAGATATGGTGATGGGAGCAAACAGGTCACAAGCATTGCTGAAGGCACTAGTGAGATAGGTTAGGGCAGTATTTATGTCTGGCGCAAGGGTGATTGGGGTCCAGTCGAGTTGTGCAAGGTCCCTGGGGAGAAATCGACGACGAGGGGTGGTGTTATATTCAGGGCTGAGTGTGGAGGAGGACCAGAAACACAGGACAGGGGAATGATCACTGAGTGAGTCCGCTAGGACGTTAACCGATTTCAACTTGTGTGGTCAATTAGAGAGTACTATGTCTAGGAGGGAGCTGGTCCCCTTTGCTTGGTTAAGTCTGGTGGGCTGAGTGACCAATTGAGACAGGTCAAGGGCTGCGAGGTCGTCCTTAATATTTTCTGATGAGGGGCTGAGCCAATTGGTGTCTAGGTCTCCCAAGATTAGTTGTTCAGCCTTATGTGGCAAGGTGGATAGATAGTCTATAAGGGAGTGGATAGCTATGTTTTTCGTACGTGGGGGTATGTAGGCAGTGGTTAGGTATAGGGGGCCATGACCGGAGTGCGGGGTGATTTTCAAAGTAATAGCTTGTGCCCCATGACCGAGCTCAGGGGTTGGTAGTGCATGGCCTAGAATGGAGTCGCGCAAGTAGATTGCACACCCCCTCCACGCTTACCCACCCGATCAGCCCTGAACAGGGTGAAACCTGGGAGGGAGACAGCCGAGTCAGGAGTAGACTGGGAGAGCCAGGTTTCCACTAGCATAAGGATGTCTGGGGAGTGTTGTGCAACCCAGCATTGGAGTGCTGCAGTTTCCTTGGGGAGACTACATATATTTATAAATGCAATGCAGAGATCTTTGCCAGGGTTGGGCAGTGGCATGACAGTAGTGCCCGGCCCAGGGTTTGGTTGCACATTTCCTGAGAGCAAAAGAAGTAGGGTAATTAGACGCATCATGGGGCTGCGGTTGTTGTGGGTGAGACATTTTTGAGGTTGCCATGATCTCAGTTGGGTGGTGCATGGGATAGGGAGCGAGATTAGTGCAGATGTGGCTAGTGAGGAGAGTGACCATCTGTGATAGTATTCAGGGTACAGGGGGTTGTGTATTGGCGGTGGGTGAGTGGGGGCAGAGTGGTGGTCCAGTGTGCGGGATGGGTTAGTGGAGATGGGCAGTTGGGTGGATGGACTGTGATATGAGTGATAATAGGGATACTCTGTCTGGAAGGGCTTGGATTCGGGCAGGGGCACATCTGTGGGGGATTTATAGGGATCCAAGGTGGTGGGTGGGTGTGGTAGCAGGAGGATTGATAGCATTGCAAGGAACATGCTTATGTGTGGTTTTGTAGCAGTAAACATTGGTTTACAGAGCAGGCTCCCGCTAGTGCTGAGGAGATCTAACCTGCAAATGGAAAAGTTGGCTGATTGGTTCTGGCACCCCATGTGACTATAGCTATAAAATAGAGTGCCGACCAAGGGGGGTGGTGGTGAGCCGGCACGCAACGCCAACGGGGCCAAAACACAGCTGTCAAACAAAGGAGCGCTCTGTACAGGCAGCCAAGCGCTGTTCCAGAACGACTCTTCAGGCGTACCTAGTCACTCCAAGGGGAAGGGGGGCGAGTCCTTCTGAGGAGTTCCTGTGGAGGGCAGGCTCTCGAGCCCTCACGACCCTCTGTGGTCTCGGCGACTGTGCAGGAACCCCTGGAAGTGAGGAGAAAGGGGGTATTTAAGTACAGGCTAGAGGCGTGATCTGGTGAGTAAAATTACACAGTACAGGGTTTAAAATCGAGTGTGCAGTGCTGAAAAAGAATTTGGTAATCTTTTGTGCACAGCAAACAGCATCTTTCAGGTCGCAGGTGTTGTCTCAGGCGTCCAGCTAGAGGGTTGCCTTCTCTTCCGATTTGACCCTGTTTACCACCAACTTCTGCTGTGTCTCCTTCAACCAGTTTACCACCTATCTAACGATGTCTCAAGCAGCACCCAGGTCCTCCAACTTCTTCAGCAATCTTCTGTGTAGAATTGAGTGTAAAGCCTTGCTGTAATCAAAGTAGAGAAAATCTACAGAATGGTCTTTATCTACCACCTTTGATACCCAAAGAAAACTATCAGATTGGTTTGACAAGACCTCCCTGCCGCAAACACACCCTGTTTACTATCCTGTGTAGACCACTGCTCTCCAAGGTCCTCTTTGATCAGTGACTCCATCAGTTTACCCACTACAGAGGTATGGCTGACAAGGCCTGTAATTCCCCGGTTACTCCTTGTCCCTCTCCTTCTGCACTGGATCTATGCCCACTACCCTCCAAGTCTTTCGGAACTACCCCTATTCGAACTAAGCTACTGAATAGCCCTACTAGGGATTTAGCCATTCTGCAGTCAGTTCCTTCAGTAGCCATGGGTCCATCCCGCCTGACCCTAGGACTTTATCTACCTTTAGGGCTTCAAGCCCCTTCTGGACCTTTACTCTGGTGAATACTGGCTGCCTCATTTCCGGAGTGCTCCCGACAGCCACCGTCATTAAGGATGGCTGTTTTGTGTTCATCTTACTAGTAACCCCCTACCCCTTGTAGCCTAACTATACTCTCTCCCTTCTTCCTTTATTCCTTAATATATTTGAAAAATTGTTTTTCTCCACCCTTGACCCCTCCACAATACGCAGCTCTGTGTCTGCCTTTGCCTCCTTGATCATCCTCTTTGCTTCCCTAGTTTTAATTTGGCACTCTTCCCATTCCTCCTCCTCCCCGTGTTTCTTTGTACATCGTGAAAGCATTTTTCCTGGCCCTCATTGCTTCTCTGACCCTTTCGGAGTACCATATTGGTCTTCTGCACTGGTTTCATTTTGTGACAATTCTCATGCATAACTTTGTTGCCTTGAGAATGGTTCACTTGATTGTCCTCCATCTTTCCTCTACACCTCTGATGCTGGCCACTCTGGTCAGTTTGTCTCGGACCAGCTCCCTTATCTAGATGAAGTCTGCTCTTCTAAAATCTAGCACTTCAGTTTTTGATCAGGGCATTCTGGTCCAGAGGGCCAGCCCAAACCAAAAGGAATTATGGTCGCAGGACCCCAGTGGCTCTCCTACTCTCACTTAACCCACCATCTCCAGGGGTAAAATTTAAGGGGAACAAAGGGGTATTCTTGGCAGAATACCAGATTCAGAATTTTGGTACCCCACCTGGAAATCTGGTATTCTGCCTAAATTCAATGAGTTTTCTTGTTACGCACAAATTTTGAACACCTGCATGTAACTTAGCCATTTTTAAGTTTTTTCACCAGATTTTCAACATGGCCTTTTTGGGACCCAACCTCATGAAGAGTGCCACTGTCATTTCTTTCATTGATCCCTAAAGGTGATTTTGCACAACAACCGCGCCATTCTGCGTCACAGGTGTGAAAACACATTTCAGGCAGGATGTGAAGAATGACAGCTGTACTGTTCATGAGGGGGTGTGAAAAAATGGCAGTGTTGTGAATTTGGAGCGAAAATGTTAAAAATTGCCTAAGTTATGAGTGTACGTAGAAGAATTAAAACAACTGTGCATATCTCAGCCATTTTTCAATATTTTTGGACCAAATGTTCAACATGGCATTTTGTAACCCAACCTCATGAAGAGTGCCACTGTCATTTCTTTCATTGGTCCCGAAATGTGATTTTGTACAACGATAACGCCATTCTGTACCACAGGTGCGAAAACACATTTTGGGCAGGATGTGAAGAATGGCAGCTGTACTGTTCATGAGGGTGTGTGAAAAAAAGGCACTGTTGTGAATTTGGAATGAAAATATTAAAAACTGCTGAAGTTACGAGTGTGTATAGAAAAATTTCAATGACTGCGTATATCTCGGCCATTTTTCAATATTTTTGTACCACATTTTTAACATGGGCTTTTAGGGACCCCACCTCATGAACACTGGCACTGCCATTTCATTACTCTGTCCTGAAAGGTGATTCTGCGCAGTGACTGCGAAATCACCTTTAGGGACCGAGTAACGAAATGACAGTGTCAGTGTTCATGAGGTGGGGTGCCAAAAACCCCATGTTGAAAATTTTGTGCAAAAATATTGAAAAATGGCCGAGATATCAACAAAAGTTGAAAACACCATTATATGGCATGTAGCTTGATTCTTCCGTTCGTGGTTCGGCTTTGAAAAGTGCAGACGTGTCCCGGTTCACAGAAGATGATAGCCGCTGACCTTGGATGGTAAGTATATGGCAAGGGGGTTGCCCAGTGGGAGAGTCGGGATTGGGAGGAGACGGCGAGGGACTGTTTTCTTTTTGCAGGAAAAAGTCGGTCAGGGGACCGCTTTTTTTAAACAGAGAGGGGATTACTGGAACATTTTGGGGGGGGGGCAAGCATCGACATGGGGATTGGGCCCCCCATTGTCGGGTCGAATGCAGAAAAAAATCAGGGATCTCCCAGGGCTTGAATTTTGGTATTGCGGTACAAAATTTGGTACCCAAAATGCACCGGAATATCATTGAATTTGAGCCCTGATCTCAGAGTTGGAGAGCACCAAATTGAAAATGGCCTATAATGGTGAGCATATAATGATTCAACATTTCCCCTCCTCCATATCGTTATCCTCCAACACCCTGATGCTTTCCCTAACATACTGTGCAATCCTCCCCCCACCCCACCCTGTTCTCGCTGACCCTCCTGTTATGTACACTGGTACTGTGAGGTCCCAGTTGTTGCCTACTGTCTATGTTTCTGATACTGACATTATGTCTGGGCTGCCTTCTGCCGCCACTGCCTGGAGAGCACTCATTATGTCTGGGTTGCCAACTGATGCCACTGCCTGAACAGCACTCATTATATCTGGCCTGCTATCTGCTGCCACACCCTGGAGATCACACATTATGTCTGGGCTGCCTTCTGTTGCCATTGCCTGGTGATCGCTCATTTTATTACCAAGGCTTCTGACATATAACCAAACCACACTTCAGGATCTTGGCCTTCTGCCATCACCCTATCCCCCAGCTAGACCAATTTTAATTTTTCCCTGTGCTGCATTTCTTTCTCTACCCCTCCCCATCCAATACGGTTCTTGCTCTCCATCTGATGCCCCTTTCCTGGTCTCCCACAACTGAGTTTACTCCATAACTGTCCAGAGATGCAAGTTTAAAACTTCTGGCCATTGCCCCTGTACCCTTCTTTGTAGGAAAATTATTACATATTTGCACAGAATCTTTCTTAATCCACGCTTATGATGCAGGAAGGGGAAGTGACCTGATGGACCTTCAGATAGACAGACACACAAAATGGGATGCTGCTTTTCAGTGAAATCAGTTCAATTAAGAGGAAATTAAATTCTGATTCTGACCAAAAAATATTCAACCTACCACTTTGGGTAACGATATTTCTGCCACTAGAAAACTGGGGTGTCCCTCAGGCGGTTCAACTAGTATGGTGTATTCTGGCACTTCTGCAGAACTGGAAAATAGGAAGCACAATGAACAGTGACAACATGGAGCGTAAACAGAGTATTATTCTCTGGGTGGTGGGGGGTAGCACTTCTGTAAGTTTAACCTATTAAAGTTCCAGTCACAGCATTTGTTGAAAACCTAATACTGTCTTGCTCCAGCTCATCTAAATCTCAACATCTGCAGCCTGCAGAAGACGAGGGGTAAATCTGCAGCCACTGCAAGTGTATCGTTTCTTTGGGGAGGCAGGTTGCCAATCTGGAACTGCAAAGGAGGCAAGGGAAGGAGAGCGGGGATCCAGGGGTGGACTCGGAGGGTGGGTGGAGGAATTGCTAGGGTCCAGGACACTGGAAGAGATACATACCTGGTACTCCACCAGAGTTGTCCAGAGTGCACTAATCTACCTATGGAGGGATGAGAAACATCTGTGGCTAATGCAAGATTATCCATGCACTCAAGGGGTACATTTCCAGGCTGCAGCGGCAGATGGTAGTGGGAAGGGGGATGCAGGGAGGGAGCAGGCAGCTGAGGAGGATGGGGGTGGGAGGAGACTAGTGACATGGTTATTAGGCTGGAGGACCTTGGAGGAGAGAGGCACTGATTGCAATCTCAGCTAGTAGGGGTGGAGGATGGATTCATGTGGAAAATGGAGTTAGCAAACACAGTCACAACGGAGCACCATCGCCAGTGGACACCAGCAACGGCTATCAGCATCTGCATGGCCAAGGAGAGGGGACTCAACAGGTGATCAAGGTTAGTAGCAACAGTTAAGGCACCAGCCAGGACACTCAACCTGCAAAGGAGGAGGAAGTAAAAGGCTGGGGGAAGGGGCTAGAAAAGAGCAGTCAATAGGCACTTCATTAATTAGGTCAGTGGGTGAGGTGGAAGGGGCAGCGGGTGTGGTGAAGAGGGCACTGGGGAACACTATGGTAGCAGAGGCGAGATGATTTGCCTGCCTGGAATGCGAGTAGAAGTGGTGCTGTCCAGGGCAAAGAACTGCAGCCTCGAGGCTAGCACAGACAGTTGCCATTCATGTCTGCACAAATGAGAAAGGAAGCACAAATCCCAAGTACATGAGGAGATCAATCATGGAACTAGAGATTTTCCTGAAGGGAAATTCTCCTAGTCCTTTGGAGGCTACTGAGGAACAGTAACAACCTATTAGGGAGGCCAATGCTTGGCTAAAGATCTGCAACAACAGGAAGGTTTTGCTTTTCTGGCCAACAGAGGTTCTTTTTGAGCAAGGGATGCCTGTCGTCAAGGCAAGCTGTACCTGGGCCAGGAGGGGTTGGAGTATTGGCCAGGAGAATGGACCAGGCAGTCAATGGGAAATTAAACTAGAGGACTGGGGGTGGGGAGCTGGTGCAGGGTATCACCCAGAGCAACAGGCAGATTCAGGAGATAACCAATGGAAGGACAACAGGGCAGGGTGGGCACCAGCAGAGAAATGGGGGGGGGGGAGGTTGAGGAAGTATAAAGGAGCAACTATCTTCACTTGTATGCAGGCCAATATGAGGCATGCATCTTGTAGGCCACAACTCTGTACCACTCAGAAAGACCTTGCAGGCGAAGAAACTGACTGGAACACCAGTATAGAGGGATACAGACTGTTCTTACCTTGTAGGGGGAAGAAAAGTACAGTTACGTAAGAACTTACAGTAACAGTAGATCTTTGAGAGAGGGTCTTGCAGTAGGTATTTACATATAGGACTGACCCGGCAGGCGTCAGGACCACACAGAACAATTTCTAGCTAGCAGTCTCCAGCAGGGAACCGCTCCCATGTCAGTTGACCGACGTCTTGCAACGTCAGTATAAAGGGGCGGTCCCCCATGCTCGCCTTCCAGTTCTTTCCCGCCAAGGGCCAAAAGAGGCAAGACGAGAGAGAAGTGGATATTTCCCTTCCTGGAAAAGGAGCTGAAAAAGCTAAGGGGGACGGAGGGTGGGAAGGCAATACCTCCTGCAAGAGCCTCTCTCGAAGATCTACTGTTACAGTAAGTTCTTATGTAACTGTACTATCTTGCTTCGAAAAGGGCACATGCAGTAGGTATTTACATACAGGACTGAATCCCAAGCAGTCTGGAACAAGGAAAAGCACTCAGGAGAAGGAAAACGATCCAAATAATGGAACCTCCGGCTGAACGGGTCTTATGAAAGAAGACCTTGAAGTACAACCAACCTGAAGCCTGCTCTATGGCGAGAGGCAATATTCAAACTGTAGTGTTTCGTAAAGGTATGCACAGAAGTCCAAGTTGTGGCTGTGCAGATGTCTGCCACAGACACATTCTTGAAACATGCCACAGAGGTAGCCACTCCTCTGGCGGAGTGACCACTGACTTGACCCGGCAGGGTCTTGTACTTGTCGTAACAGAAAGTGATACAATGAGTCAACCATTTAGATAGGCATTGCCCTCTCTTTTGTGAGCAAAAGAGACAAAAAGCTGATCAGATTTCCTGAGATCCTTAGTCCTAGTGGTATAGTATCTCAGCATTCTATGAACATCCAAAGTATGCAAGAGGTACTCCCCTTGACTGGAGTGTTGCGTAAAGAAAACAGGTAGCTCAATGGATTGACTCAGCGTAGTTTCCGCCACCACCTTAGAGAGAAACTTAGGGTTGGTGCCCAGAGTCACACGTTCCTTGTGAAAAATCAAATACGGGATTTTGCACATCAAGGCCTGAAGCTCGGAAATCCATCGAGCTCAAGTAATGGCTACTAGGAAGAGAGTCTTCCAAGAGAGGAACTTCAAACCTATTAAGGCTGCCGGCCCAAAAGGGGGCAGAATAAGCTTCTTGAGAACAAAATTCAAGTCCCAAGGAGGAGTGGGAATGCGGGTGGGGGGTCTCAAATGGAGAACCCCCCCTGAGAACTGTCCTAGAGACTTCCAACTGAGCGAAAGTCCTGTCTCCGAAGGGGACATGGTAGGCTGAAATCGCTGCCATGTGAACCTTTAAAGAGGAATGGCTGAGACCCAGATCGAAGAGATGACACATGTAGTCCAGAACTCAGTCAACTGGGCAAAAGAAAGGCTTGACGTCCTTTGATGAGGCCCAAATAGAGAATAGTTTCCACTTCATAGCGTAGGTGGACCTGGTGGAATGCTTTCTGGCCTCCACCAAAATATCTGCTACGAGCGGAGAAACCTCGAACCAGGCTTGAGCTACGTCTGCAGGAACCACGCATGCAACTGAAGGGATCTGAGACCTGGAAGGACAAGAGTCCCTTGATCCTGGGTCAACAAGTGTTGTGACAGAGGAAGAGGAAGCAGAGGTTCCTCTGAAAATTGTTGCAGAAGAGAGAACCAAACTTGCCTGGGCCAGAATGAAGCAATGAGGATCATTCGGGCTCCCTCTGTTCTGAGCTTGTGCAGGACCCTCGGAATTAAGGGAACTGGAGGGAAGGCATAGATGAATCTGTCCCTCCAATCAAGAGACAGAGCATCCTGCCAGAAAATGTCTCACCCTGCAGCGAGCGAGCAGAAGGCGAGAAGTTTTGCATTTTGAGGAGACATGAACAGGTCTACCTGAGGGGTACCCCAAAGAAAAAATTACTCACCTTAGTAATGTTGTTTCTTCTAATGGAGTCTTGCTATATTATGACATATGCAGTGAGTCCCAACCTTCGAACTGCTCCAGAGGTGAAAGAGTTAACTTTCCATGCCAGGCATGGAACTTTGAGTTCGAGCATGGTTGAAAACTCTGTCTGTTGTTAATCAAACTCAAACTGTCAGATCTTTATGAGCAAAACTCACTAAGGTTCTGTGTGGAAGCCGTAAACCTACACTAGTCAACTGGCTACTAAATATAAGAACACATTTTTCTTGGTCCCAAAACAAAGACTCAAGTCAGGGGATCCAAAAACAAAATTAAAAACATAACACCCAAACACCCCAAAAAGGAGGGGTGAAAAAATAAGGTGGGCATCTACTAAGTGCCAACACTGCATTGCCCACCCACATCCCAAAAGTAGAGGTTCTGAGAGGGGCAGGCAGGGGGAGGTCATAATATAGCAAGACTCCATTAGAAGAAACAATATTACTAAGGTGAGTCATTTTTTCTTCAAACAACATGAAGTCTTGCAATATTATGACATATGCAGACTACACAGCAGTACCTCCATGGAGAAGGGACAGAACCTACTTCAGAAATAGGCTCTGAAGCACAGCTGTGCCAAACCGAGCATCACTCCTAGCCTGGATGTCCAAGGAGTAATGCTTGGTAAAAGTGTGAACTGTTTTCCAGGTAGCTGCTTGACATATCTCTAGGATAGGGATGTCTCTGGCAGCAGCCAGAGACGCAGCTGTACCTCTGGTAGAGTGAGCCCTCAGGCCTGAGGGAGGAACCTACCCAGTTTTTCATAGCAAAATTGATACAAGAGACAATCCACCTGGCAATGGATCTTTAGAGGCAGGTTTCTTTACCAACCTCACCATAAGTGAGGAACAGTTGGAGGGAGTCAAACATGTGACCCTTGGTACGTTCTATGTAGTAACCAAGGGCTCTTTTGACATCTAAACTGTGCAGTCCCCTCTCGCCAGAGGAGGAATGGTCAGTGAAGTACACAGGGAGAGACATAGATTGATTAAGGTGGAAGTCTGAAACCACCTTAGGCAAGAATTTTCTGTTAGTCCTGAGGGCCACCTTATCTCTATGAAAGGAGATAAAATCAGGTTCCACTGACAATGCTTGTAATTCACTTATGCGCCTGGCAGAAGTGATGGCTACCAAAAACACAGTTTTCCAAGTCAAGTACTTAAGCTCTGCTGAAGACAAGGGCTCAAAAGGGGGTTGCATAAGCTGAGCAATGCAAATATTAAGATCCCAGGCAGCGGCAGGGTCCCTGAATGGAGGGTTGTTGTGAAGCAACCCCTTGAAAAACTTGGAGAATACAGGATGAGCCGAAAGAGAAGAGGGTTTACCTGCTGATAAGAAAGCAGACACGGCTGCCAGGTGCACTTTTTAGGGTAGCTGGTCTCAGCCCCAAAGTATTCAAATGCACCATATAATCCAGGACTGGGGTAAGTCAGCAGATTCCGGGAAATATGTTTAGAAGAGCACCAAATGGAAAATCTCTTCCATTTGAAATTATAAGTAGCTCTGGTGGATGGCTTCCTAGAAGCCTTCAATATATCCAATACACCTTGGGAGAGGTGTAGGTCAGCAAACTAACTCTTCAAGAGCCAGGCCTTGAGATTGAGAGATTTGAGATTCGGGTACCAAACCCTCCCCTGAGCACAGGTTAACAGGTTGTGATTCCTGGGAAGACACAGGGGAAGGTGGACTGCTAAGGACATAAGGAGTGGGTACCAGGGCTGTCTGGCCCAATCTGGAACAATCAGGGTCATCTTGCAGGGTTGAGATCTGATTTTGACTAGCACCCTGAACAGAAGAGGGAAGGGGGAAAGCATAGAGAAACTTCCCTTCCCAACTGAGAAGGAAGGCATCCAGAGGGACTGAGCCCAACACTGGGGGCCTGCAGCAAAAAAGGGGAAGTTGGTGATTGTCTGGGGCTGCAAAAAGATCTATCTGCGGGGTGCCCCATCTGGCAAATACTACCTCCAATACTAGGGGATCCAGTGACCATTTGTGATGGCCCTGGGAAATCCTGCTGAGAGCATCTGCCAGGACATTGTCCTTGCCTGGGAGGTGAACTGCTGTAAGGAGGTGTTCAGGAATACGCCAGAGACCACAACTTCATTGCTTCGTGCACAAGGCTGTAGACCGAGTGCCTCCTGTTTGTTGATGTACCACATTGTAGTGGTGTTGTCTGTTCTGATCTGTACAACTTTGTTCTGAACAGAGGTGGAAAAACTTGAAGTGCTAGAAAAACTGCTCTGAGTTCCAACAGATTGATGTGGAGCAGAGATTCCTGAGGGGACCACAATCCCTGGGTAGTGAGATCGCCCATGTGAGCTCCCCACCCAAGAGGGATGCATCTGTAGTAAGGATTAAGGAGTGAGACTGAGGGGTGAAGGGACCCCTGTCTCAGATTGCTCTGGTCCTGCCACCACTGAAGGGCTTGGATCAGGGTTCGAGTCACTGGGATCAATTTGGTCAGAGGGTCTCTCCTTTGAGACCAAAAGGCCCTCAAATGGAACTGGATGTCCCTCATCTGAAATCTTGCTCCCTGCACAACTGCTGTAGAAGCAGCCATGTGCTCCAGGAGCTGCAGAAAATGCCTTGCTGGTCGAGAACCTGCAGGGTGAAAGAGGAGGCCAGAGAGACCAAGGTCCTTGCTCTTTCCAGAGGAAGGAAGGCTCTGGCCTCTTTTGTGTTCAGTTCTGCACCTATGAAGGTGAGAAGCTGGACAGGCTCTAGAACTAACTTTGGAAGATTGAGAAGGAAACCTAGAGATGTGAGCAGTTGCTGAGTTACCTGAAGGTGTAGTTTGACTTGTTCTGGAGACTGGCCTACTATGAGCCAGTCGTCCAGGTAAGGAAAAATGGCAATCTTTTGCCTTCTTAAGTGGGCAACTGCTACTGCCAGGCATTTTGTGAATACCCTTGGGGCAGAGGTGAGGCCGAAGGGCATTGCTCTGAACTGGTAATGGCCTGAGGGCAGTTCGAGTCTGAGGTACTTTCGATGGGAGCTTCTGATAAGAACATGGAAGTAGGCATCCTTGAGGTCCAGGGACGCTAGCCAGTCCCCTGGCCTTAGAGAGGGTAAAATAATTCCCAGAGTCACCATTTTGAATTTTGGTTTTAAAAGGTGCTTGTTTAGGTATCTGAGATCCAGGATGGGCTGCCATTCTCCTGTCTTTTTTGGGGTAAGGAAGTACCTGGAGTACAACCCTTTGCCCTGGTGTAGGGGTGGAACCCTTTCCACAGCTCTGAGAGCCAGGAGGGTAGAAACTTCTGTTTCTAGGGCAAGTGCCTCTGATAGATTTGCAGGTGGAAAGGACCTGGCTCTCATCTTTGGAAATTTTTTGAAGCTGAGAACCAGTCCCTGGCTTACTACTTCCAGGACCCACTTGTCTGATGTTAGAGACTTCCAGTCCTGGACAAAGTAAGCCAGCCTGCCCCCTACAGATAGAGGAGAATCGGCACTGGCTACCCCATCAGGGTGCCTGCTTGGCAGGGGCTTTGGGCTGAGGGGTGGAAGCAGGCTTGCTTGCACCCCGTCCTGCCTCTCCTCTAAAGAACCCCCTCTGGGCATAAGCAGAGGAGGAGGCGGCTTGGTAAAGTCCCATGAAAAGGCCTGCCTCTGCCCCTGGATGCTGCCTTTGAGGAGTGTCCTGCCTTTCCTTGGCCTGTGCACTCCTATAGGTG
This sequence comes from Neoceratodus forsteri, assembly GCA_016271365.2. Lineage (NCBI taxonomy): Eukaryota > Metazoa > Chordata > Ceratodontiformes > Ceratodontidae > Neoceratodus > Neoceratodus forsteri. The sequence continues at coordinate 217,176,537 of CM028133.1, forward strand.
GTCCTATATTCATCCATTTTCTTCATGTAATTCTCTGTCTGCTCCCCAAACAGAGAATTGCCCACAACAGGAAAATCCATGGCCTTAGACTAGGTATCCTGTGACAGGGTAGTACATCTGAGCCAAGCCATTCTGTGAAGTGCCACAGATGTAGCCATGACCCTTGATGACACATCATTAGAGTCTACTGCAGCACGAAATTGCACCTTGGATGCCTCAATACCATCCGCAGCCACCTGTTCCAGCTCCCTGGCAAGCTGGTCAGGGACCTGTTTTGCTAGAGCCAGCACAGTATCCCATCTGGATTTCTGGTACCTAGCAGCATAAGCCATATAATTTGCCTGTCTGAGTCCCAAAGATGCTGCCATGTACTGTTTCTTTGCCATGGCATCAACCCTCCTGGAGTCCTTTTCAGGGGGGTGCGAAGCTAGAGGAATATTTGCCTTGTCACAGGCTGCAGCCTGCACTACCCCCACATGGCTACATTGCTGTGTGAGGAATTCCGTATCAGAGCCTGATAATGTATACCTCTTGTCCATCCTTTTATCAACAGGAGGTATAGTGTGAGGAGTTTTTAGAATTTTTACTGTCTGTTTCCAAAAAGATTTATGCAAAGGAATAGACAATCTCCTAGACTCAGGAATATCCATCTTTTCTACATAATCAGGCTCCTCTTGGTCATCAACAGCTTCCTCAACAGGGAGCTGGAGAGTTTCAGCAACTTTTTTATAGAACATAAAATGAGAAGGGACTCAGAGAGCCTGGGAGGAGAAACCCTGACGGTCTGTCTGGAGAGATGTCCGTTCAATGGGCACATCCAGACTTTCAAAACCACATTCACTCTCCTCATACTCCTCTTCCCTCCTCCGGTTCATAAAATCCTCAAAATCATAATCTTGAACCGTGGAACCGCGAACCGAGCGCTTTCTGATGGTGTCGGTTCGGTCGGAACCGGGAAAGTGACTGGATAATTTGAATTGCTTTAGCTATTTCCTCAGCGGTTGGAGAGAGAACTTTTAGCTCCACACCAGCTGACTTTCTAGTCCTTTTAGTTGGAACCGGCTCCTCAGAGCTGGCTCTTCGTTTGCCCGAGGAAGTATCGCCCTGGTCAGAGGGTACTCCCTCCGGTTCGGTTGGAACCGAACCAGGCTGGCTATCCGGGTCAGCGGACTTTTTGGCCTCCCTTTCCCTGAGCCTACCAACTCTCTTTTTTTTTTTTATGGTGGCAGCAGGAAAATTCTTACAAATCTGGCAGTCTGCATTGAGGTGGTCAAACCACAGACAATACACACAGGTGGTGTGTGGGTCAGCCCTAACACAGGCTTCCCCACAACCACTACAGTGCTGAGACCCAGTGGGCCCGGTTTTTCTTTTGGGTTTCTCAGACATAGTGCCAGCCTAACCAAACTTGCCTGTTTATGGCAATCTGCCAAGCAAGACTCTCTTATCGGTTCCCAACTGTGTCACGGGTCGTGGAAAAAAACGTAATGAAACCCGTGTTTTTTTTAGAACCAATAAGAACCGGGAACCGCACTCTAAATAAGGACTAGTAAATTTTGAAAACAACCTGATCGGTTCAAACCGAACCGAAAAGCGTTTACAAGTTCCACACAGAATAAATACAAATGTAAGCCTATCCATTACTTACAATACCACAGACAGAGCTTGAACCGACTGGCTGTGGTTTAATTTCGGTCAAAAAACCAATAAAATAATACTTTAACCGACAAAACGAACCGAGCAATAGGAGAAATCTCCGGAGCGACTGTTCAGTGAGGCAGAGTAAAGAATCTGACAGTTGGAGTTTGATTAACAACAGACAGAGTTTTCAACTGAGCTCGCGCTCAAAGTTCCATGCCTGGCATGGAAAGTTAACTCTTTCACCTCCGGAGCAGTTCAAAGGTTGGGACTCACTGCATATGTCATAATATAGCAAGACTTCATGTTGTTTGAAGAAGGAAGATGTCGTCTACTACCTCTTGATCCAGTTCCTATTCATGGGCCCTGGCTGAGGACAGACTGTGGTGGTCTGCCAGCATGTTTTCTACTCCTGGAACGTGAATGGCCATCAGGTAAAGGTTGTGCTGGGTAGCCCAGCTCCAAATTCTCATTGCTTCCCTGCATAGAGGGTAGGAACGAGTTCCTCCCTGCTTGTTGATGTACCAGACCACACACACGTTGTCTGTCTGAATGGTTAGATGACCAGGAAGAATGGAGGAGTGCAGGGCCTGGAGGGCATATAGAACTGCTCTGAGTTTGAGCACATTTATGTACAGATTCTGCTCGAGCCTGTACCAGCTGCCCTGAGTCTTGTGAGACCTGAGGTGGGTTCCCCAGCCCTCTCCTGAGGCATCTGTTGTCAAAGTCTGGGAGGGGGGTTCGATATTGAAGTGAACACCCTGAGAAAGGTTCTCTGGTACCATCCACCATTGCAAGTCCCTGACCATGAGATGGGAGACTAGAACCCCCTGGTTTAGGTCGTCCAGTGTTTGGTTCCATTGAGAAATCCTCATATGGAGCCAAGCGCATGGGACTATCGGAATAGCAGCCGCCATTAGCTTGAGGAGGCGAAGGACTGACCTGGCTCCAACCCTTCTGCGACTGGACAGAAGACGTGCCTGAGTCTGTAGGATGTCCACCCTGTCCGGAGGCAAAAAGGCCTTGCCGATGGTCGTGTCCAGGATTGCCCCTATGAAATGGAGTCTTTGGCAAGGGACCAAATGGGACTTTGCCTGGTTGATGGTGATACCCAAGCTGATGAAAACCAGCAGGGTGAGGGAAAAGGAGTGTAGAAGCTCCTCCCTGGACGGGGCCATCAGGAGCCAGTCGTCCAGGTGCGGGAATACCTGCACTCCCTGGGTATGCAGTTGGGCCACTACCACAGACAGACATTTGGTAAACACTCGGAGGGCCGAGGAAAGACCAAGTGGGAGGGCCCTGAATTGGTAGTGGACCCCCTGAAAACAAAAGCGAAGGAATTTGCGGTGGAAAGGGCATATGGGGTTGTGCAGATAAGCATCCTGCATATCCAAAGCGCACAGCCACAGTCCCTGCCGAAGAAGAGGCAGAAGGCCCTGCAGGGAGAGCATTCTGAAGCATTTGTACTCCACGAACATGTTTAGGGAACTGAGGTCTAAAATTGGCCTCACATCTGCAGTTTTCTTTGGAACTAGAAAGAAATGGGAATAGTAACCCGTCCCCCAAAGGTGGTTAGGAACCGGTTCTATTGCCGCCTTCGAGAGAAGGGAGGTGATTTCTTCTAGGACCAGAGAAAGATGTTCCTGGGAGTAAGACAACTGGGGTGGTGGTCTCCGGGGCCCTTTCTGAAGAAACTCTATTGACTGACCTGCTGCAATCAGCTGGAGCATCCAAGCATCCGATGTTATCCTCTCCCAACCCAGTAGATGGAAGGAGAACCTCCCTCCTACTGGTTCCTCTGGTAAGCCCAGAGGCCATGGGAGAGGTGAGGAGTCTGGAGGTCTGGGGCAGCGCAGTGGCCAAGGCTCCTGCGGCTTTTTTGGGAGGGGGAGTCTTGGCTGCTGGAGAGGCCCGATGCTTGTTGGCCTGCTTGCCCTGTGATTTAGGTTTTTGTCGGTTACGTCGATGAAAAGGGCACTGCTGTCCCTGAGGGGGTCTGTACAAGAGTCGATGGACTTAAGTGTACTACCCTTCTCTTGCAGATCGGTTAACAGGTCCTTGACATCACCGCCGAACAGCACCGAACCCCTGAAGGGTGCATCCTGAATAGCGGATTGCAATTCAGGGACCAAACCTGACACCCGGAGCCAGGCATGACGCCGAAGACCTACGGCGAAAGCCGAACTCCATCCAGCTGCATCCACTGTGTTGTAAGTGGCACGAAGCATGTGCCGATTGGCTGCACGTGCAGAACAGACAAGGTCAGCCACTTCCTGTTTCGTCTGAGACTCAGGAAGGGAGTCCAGTTTAGATTCCACCTGACTCAGGATTGTCTTCTAGTAGTCCCCCATATGAGCTACATAATTCAGGGCCCTAATACCCAGGGTAGAAGACGCATAAATCTTCTTCCCATACTGGTCCAGAAGCCGAGACTCCTTGTCAGGCGGAGATGAGCTGAGATGTTTGGGGTTAGCGGAGTGGCCGTGAATGACGCTAATCATGACCAAGTCCGCCTTGGGGTGTATATTCAAAGAATCTACTCCCTCAGAAGCCTGATATAGCCACTCTGCCTTCCCCGGAAGGGGAACTAACGCGGATGGTTGTTTCCAAATAGTAGAAACAAGATCTGCATGAGGCTCTATCCAGGGTGGAATCAATGTAGGAGCGGTCTCGGGCAGATCCAAGTGGGCAGCGTGCTTTTTACACTGTGGATCTGGCTCCAGAGATTACCACTGATGAACTTCCTGGATCTTTCTTAGTAACTCCAGAAAAGAAGGATCCTCTGGAGGAGACTTCGAAGGGGTCCTTGGCCTGGGTCGTTCTGGAGTACAGGGCTTGTCATCCGGGTCATAGCATCCCGGAGTCCGAGTCAGAGGTCTCCGACGTAGAAGAGGAAGACTCCTCCCAATGCGTGGGATGAATGGTCCCTTTGGGAAGCGTGTCCTCCCTGCCCCTGGCACCCGAGGGTTCACCTCTGGTGTCGGGTAAGGGGGAGGGAGTCTCCTGTCTCCGGTGTAGGGGATCCTGTGCAGGGTCCGGCGCCAGTAGATGACTCTCTACCTCCCTGGTGAGCTGAGCCTTGGCCTCAGCCCACCAGGCAGCCAGAGTCTCCTTCAAGTCTGCCAGCGGCTATGGTGTGGACGGCGGAGGAGGAGGAGGATATGGATACTGGGGATATCCATATAGCGAGCATCTATAACCAGACATTGGGTATTGAGGCGTTGGATAAAGCGGCATCAGGTACTGGGGCACTGGATACTGTGGTGCCGGGTAAGGCGGCACCGGATTTAGCGGTGTTGGATACCCGAGTGTCAGGGGCTCAGATGGGGCAGAGGGACCTGGCAAAGGCCCAGCAGGTGGGCCAGGTAAGGGTGGCCCCGTGGGCATCAGGCCCGGCGTGGAAGCGCCATCCAGAAGTGGGACGTCAGCTGGCATCAGGTAGGCTGGCGTCGGAGCCAGCGTCTGAGGGGCCAGCATCAGGGTATCTATTCCAGTAGGAGGGGGCCCTGACAGCTGCGTATCCAGGTCCTCCGTGATGACCGGGGAGGGAGGATTGGAATCCCCAGGGTTCAACAGAGGGGATGCAGGAACCTCAGTTGGCAACGTCAGGCGCTGCGGGGAGCCTGGGGCATCAGACTGGTCGAAGGGATCCAACACAGGCTCCTTGGCTGGGCGGTCGTCGGAGGGGGCCGACGTCCGGCTTATCAGCCAGATCCGGGTGGGCATCGGAGGAGCCAACGTCTGACTTATTGGATCCCTTGTTTGAGGAAGGCTGCGCTGGAGAGGCTGTCTTGTCGGGTGAATGAACGACTGTGCACCCCCCTCAGGCGCAAGGGACTTACCAGTCCTGTCCAGGTGGATGTCGGTGGTACCGGCGTCCGACTTAGTGGACCCATTCGACCCTGAAGGCTGCGTGGTTGTGGCCTTCGTGGGCATGGAGACCTCCTTTACCCTGGAAGTACCCGAGGAGCCCAAGCGCGAGCCCGACGGGAGGGGTGACACCTTCTTGGACACCACCAAGATGGTCGTCGAGGAGCGGTCCCCTGGAAGGGCCGTTACCTTTAAGACTGCGACTCCAGCCGGAGTTGCAGAGGCCGTGGAGGTCCAGTCCCGGTCCCGGTGTTTCTCCTCCTTCTTTTTGTGGCCTTCAGGGGAAGTGGAAACCTGCCTCAACTTTTTCAGCTCCTTCTCCATGGATGCCATCTTTTTCTTCAAAATATGGTCCTCCAGGGACTGCTGCCTCCGTTTTTGGGTGCTGAAGTGAATTTCTGGCAGTGCTTGCACTTCTCCACAGGATGGTCTGGGACTAGGCAGAAGAGGCACAGGGATTGGCCGTCCTTATGCGGTAGCTGGGCACCACACGAGTCGCACTTATTTTTATGTGATTCGGAAGGTGTCAGGGACAACATATACGATGTCATTTTGAGAGAAAAATTGAAAAAATCTTTCGAAAAGTTTGAAAACTAACAGACGAAAGACTGACGAGCAATGAATTCTACCGTGAGGAACTTTCACAAGTCGACGGCGGGAAAGAACTGGAAGGCGGCCGTGGGGGACTGCCTCTTTATACTGACGTCGCATGACGTCGGTCACCTGACATGGGGGCGGTCCCCTGCCAGAGACTGTTGCTAGAAATTTTTCCGGGAGTCCTGACGCCTGCCGGGTCAGTCCTATATGTAAATACCTACTGCAAGAGCCCTCTTGAAGTAAGATCTGACTGGGACACTAGGACAGAGGGATACAAACTGTTCAGGCCTTGGAGGGGGAAGAAACTGACTGGGACAGCAGGATGGAGGCATACAAACTACCCAGACCTTGCAAGGGGAAGAAACTGGCTGGGACACCAGGACAGAGGAATACAAACTGTTCAGAAAGGCTAGGCCTGATAGGAAGGGGGTGGCTGGCACTCTTTGTGTGGGAGGGACTACCTGTGGAAGACATGAAAGACATCAAGGGGTCACTCAATGCCACAGAGTCCATCTGGGTAGAGCTAGGAGAAAGTGGGGCATAAGAGTTACCAGAGGAGGATGCTACAGGACACAGAAAGCTTGGTGAACCATGATGCCCAGCCAGTCATGGGAATTATGAGGGCAGTCATATCAGATGCAGTGGTGATCCTGGGGGACTTCAGTCTCCCTGGCACAGTCTGCCACCTTGAGCTGACGAATGGCAAGGCTGAGGTCGAGTGCTTGTCTATCTTCAAGGACTGCTTTTAAGAAAACTATCCAACGGGAAACTAGGTTTGAGGCCACCTTTGACCTTGTTCTCAGCAGCAGGGATGGGGTGGTAACCAGTCAGTGCAGCCGTCAAGGAACAAGTGGGAGACAATGACAATAACTGGGTAACCATATCCCTCATGACACGGGACCAGCAGAGGGTAGTACAAACAACTGGGTAACCAACTCTCTGGTGAATGGGAAGATTAGTCTGGCCTCAGTCACAAGGACCTGGAACTTCTGAAAGGCAGACTTTGCCAAAATGAGGGATCTGGTGGCCATGGGACTGGAGCAGCTCCATGAGGCTGGTGATACACAGCACATTTGGGGCTTGGTAAAGAAGGTGCTCAAAGCAGCTGCTGAGGTCAGCATCCCTGGAAACAAAAGGGGGCCAGGGGGCTATGAAGTATCTTCCCAGCTGAACAGGGATCCAAAGCTACTGATCCTCAGTAAAAAGAAGGTCTATGACCACTGGAAAAAGAAGGGTTGCTTTCTGACCCAAGAGGAGTACAGAGCAGCATGAAGGGAATGCAAGACTATACTTAATAAGCCCAAACAGAGGCTAGATGAGAGAATAGTAGCATTGGCTATGAGCAACACAAAAGACTTCTTCCAATATATAATTGGAAAGAGGAAAGTGAACACGGGGACTGGACCCCCTGAAAACCAGGGAAGAATCTGTGAGAGAGCCAGGGGTGATGACCGAGTTGCTAAATGAATACTTGGCTTTGGTGTCCACCAAAGGCCCCCCCCCCCCGCAGGACAGGAGGGTGCTCACCGGCAGGGCCCAAGGCCTCAGGAGTAGTCACGATGCAGCCTGTGGATATCACACCCACTATGATTGCTAACTACCCGGTGAAGATCAAGCCACTAAATTCCAAAGGATCATAGTGGAGTTAAAAGAAACACCTGGCAGGACCCCATGAGTCTGTCCAGAGAGGTGTGGTGCCAGGGGACTGGAAGGTGGCTATGTGGTCTCTTTTTGCAAGAACAGGGCAAGACTGGTCAGCTTGATATAAGTGTTAGGCACCAGGCCCTAGTCAGACCCCCAACTGGTATACTGTGTGCAGTTCTGGGATCCTCAATTCTCAATACAATGCATTTTTATAGATTTGTGTTTTTTCTGGAGAAGAGAAGGAACCTTTTGAGAAACAGGAGGGGGAGGGCAGTGCGAAATCTTGAAGCTGGGCATGCTGGAGGCCACGAAAACCTGCACCAGGTCAAAAAGCAAGATGGCCAGAGCCAGGAAACCTTGTTGGTGGACAAGGGAAGTACAGGAGGAAGTGAGGAAAAAGAGGTTGGCTTTCAGAAGGTACAAATGCTCCCGTGGTGAGGCACACCTTGAGAAGTATCATAGAATTTCCAGAGAGATTAGTAGAAAGGTTAGAAACATCAAGGCAGATAAAGAGCTTAGATTAGCAAGAGGGATCAGGGATGGGGAGAAGGAATTCTTTAGATATGTTAGGGAGCGGAGGAAGGGAGGGGGAAGATAAGAACGCTGAGGAGGGGGATGGGTAGAGGGGGATGAAGCAGGCTGAAGTCTTAAACAATTATTTCAGCTCAGTCTTCATTAGGGAAAGGGATGGGCCATTGCCTCAGGGAGGGGGCAGAAAAGGGGGCACGGGGGGGGGGCTCTCACAGATGTGGAGATCCAGGTAGGGAGGGTGAGGGAGGCTCTCGGGTCCTTGAGGATGGATAAAGCTCCAGGGCCAGATGGCATCCACCAGAGGGTTCTGAAGGAACTGGCAGATGTCCTGGTGGCTCCAATGATGGAACTATTCAATTCCTCCCTCCAATCAGGATTGGTCTCTCTAAACTGGAGGTTGGCCCATGTCATGCCCCTCCACAAGAGTGGCCTTGGGATGATCCGGGGAAAGTACAGTTATGTAGGAACTTACCGTAACAGTAGATCTTCGAGAGAGGTTCCTTCAGTAGGTCATCACAAATAGGACTGACGTCGCCTGACGTCGGGCTGCACAGCAGACTTTTCTAGCAACCCCTGAAGGGGGGACCGCCCACCCGACGTTACATGACAGATGTCAGCGTGATGGTATATAGTGGGTGGTTCCCAAGCCCACTCTCCAGTTCTCCTGCCGGAGCCCAGAAGAGGCCTGACAGCAGGAGCGAACAGGATTTGGAGGTCCTGAAAAACATAAAAGAGGGGAAGGAGGGAGGGAAAATATGACCTACTGAAGGAACCTCTCTCAAAGATCTACTGTTACAGTAAGTTCCTACGTACCTGTACTATATTACTTCGAGAGGGTTCCTTCAGTACAGTAGGTCATCACAAATAGGACTTAGTCCCAAGCAGTCCCTCCGAGGAGAGACAGAGAGAAACTAGGAAGGGGGCCAAACAAGACCAATGGAAAAAACTGAAGTCCGAAAGGACCCAGTCTAGGACAGCAGACCGTGCAGTATGGCTAGGCCAAAACCAGCCCTCCGCCTAGAAGCAATGTCCAAACTATAGTGTTTGGTAAAGGTATGGACATAACTCCAAGTAGCGGCAGCACAAATGTCCGCTGTAGAAACGTTCCGAAGGAAGGATGCAGAAGCGGCCATGCCCCTAGTAGAATGACCCCTGATAGAACCATGCAGAAGTTTATCATACTTGTGATAACAGAATCTGATGCAGTTGCCCAACCATTTGGAAAGGCCCTGCTTGGAAACCGGTTTGCCTCATGGTCTTTGCGCGAAGGAGACAAACAACTGATCGCAAGATCAAAAATCCTTGGTTCGGTGGGTATAACACCGGAGAATCCGATGGACATCCATCGCATGAAGGAGTGCCTCACCCTTGTTAGTGGGGGCCGGATAATATACTGGAAGCTCTACCGATTGGTTCAGAGTAGCTTCCGACACCACCTTAGGAAGGAACCTTGGATGGGTTCTGAGGACCACCAGTCCCGGTGAAAAATAAGATAAGGCTCCTTGCAAACCAGAGCGTGAAGCTCCGAAATTCTTCAAGCTGATGTGATAGCCACCAGAAACAAGGCCTTCCAAGATAGGAAGCGTAGGTCACAACTCATGGCTGGCTCGAAAGAAAGCAAGGTGAGCTTTTCCAGGACGAAGTTCAAGTCCCAAGGTGGAGTTGGTGCAAAGAGGGTACGACTGGGTTCCTCCTTGTTTGTTGATGTACCAAACCACCGACATGTTGTCTGTTTGGATCAGCAGTGTTCCCTCGGGGAGAAGCAAGGGTTGGAAAGCCTGTAAGGCATACAGGACTGCTCCGAGTTCCAAAACATTGATGTGAAGAGATAACTCCAAGCTGGACCAAAGTCCCTGGGCCTGATGTTCCCCCAGATGAGCACCCCACCCCATGTTCGAGGCATCCATGGTGAGAGTGGTGACAGGTGCTGGACGTTGAAATGGAAGCCCCAAGAAAAGATTGTGTGGATTCATCCATGATAAAAGATCCTTACAGACCGCTGAAGAGATGAGGACTGGATGGTCCAGATCGTCCAGAAGCTGGTCCCATTGCACCCTCAGGGACCACTGAGTGATCCTCATGTGGAGCCTGGCTAGGGGAACCATAAAAATGGAAACTGCCATAAGGCCTAGCAGGCGGAGGACCTCCCGGGCCGGGATAGTCCTGGAAGAAGCCACCTTGGAGGCCTGATGGATCAGAGTCTCCACTCTGTCCGGAGGAAGGAAAGCTCTGCACTGGACCGTGTCGAGGACTGCTCCAATAAACTGCAGTTTCTGGGTGGGGATAACGGATGACTTGGGCACGGTGACCATGATCCCAAGTCGATTGAACAGGTCCAGGGTAAAAGACAGAGCCTCCGTCAAGGAATCCCTGGACGGGGCCACTAGGAGCCATTCGTCCATGTAGGGAAACACCACAATCCCCCTGCGATGTAGAAACGCCACAACCACCGCTAGGCACTTGGTAAAAACCCGAGGTGCCGAAGACAGCCCAAAGGGGAAAACTCAGAACTGGAAGTGCTCCCCTTGGAAAAGGAAACACAGGAACTGATGGTGGCTGGGGAAAACAGGGATATGTAGGTAGGCATCCTGCATATCCAGGGCACAGAGCCAATGATTCTCTGAAATGAGTGGAAGAAGGCTCTGGAGTGTCAGCATGCAAAACTTCTTGTACTCAACATAGCGGTTCATCTGACTGAGATCGAGAATGGGTCGGAAGTCCCCCGGTCTTTTTTGGAACCAGGAAAAAATGGTAGTAGAAGTCTTTTCCTGTTTGCCCTGGGGGGACTCGCTCGATTGCTTGTTTCCGTAAGAGCGAGTTTACTTCTTCTTGAATGAGGATAGCCTGATCCCGAGAGTATGAGGACTTCAATGGAGGATTTCCCCGAGGAAGCTCCAGTAATTCTATGGTGTGACCTAAGGCCACTATTTGCATGACCCACTCGTCGGAGGTAATTGCTTGCCACTCCTGCACGTGGAGAGCGAACCTCCCCCCCAACCTGCTCCTCGCCGTGAGGCTGAAGAGGCAGTAGGGCCAGGGAGTCGAGAAGTGGTGGGACGATCAGGGGGAGGACCCCCTGAACGTCACAGATTCTTGGAGGCAGGAGGGGTAACGGTATCCGTGGCCTTCCGCTTACCCTGGTGACATGCCTGAGCGGGTTTTCTCTGCCTACAGGTCCTCTTCTGAAAGGGTTGCTGTAGATGTTGTTGATGAGCACCCGATCGATACATAGACTGAACAGACCTAAGGGCAACCCCTTTGTCCTGTAGCTCTGTAATGATGTTCTTGGTGTCACCACCGAAAAGGACAGAACCCTGGAATGGGGCGTCCTGAATTGCCGACTGGACCTCGTTAGTGAGACCTGAGAGGCGAAGCCAGGAGTGCCGTCTCAGGGCAATGGCTGACGCCAAGGTACGGGGCCATGGAGTCGATGGAATCATAGGTGGCCCGTAAAGCATGCCTACAAGAGATCTTGGAGAGGCGGAGATCCTTGGCAAGTTCCTCCTTGAGGGGTGAAGGATCCATAGGCTGGACCTTCGACTCCAACCTGGCCATAGTCGCTTTTTGGTGGGACACCATGTGGGCCACGTAACTGAGGAAGTGGAGTGCGCATGTGGCAGAAGAGTAGATTTTCTTGCCGAACTGATCCATCTGCCTTGACTACTTGTCTGGAGGAGTAGTGCTCAAGTGCTTGGGAGTAGCTGAGCGATCATGAGCCGCTGAAATGACTACGGAGTCTGCCTTCGGATGGGTCTTCAAAAAAGGAGCATCCTTAGGCACCCGGTAAAGCCTGTCCACCCTCTTGGGGACAGCCGGGATAGAGTGAGGCATCTGCCAGACAGTGATAGTGAGGTCTTGGTGGGGGGGCCATCCACGAAGGAACTGGGATAGGAGACAGAGACTCTAATTCGAGATGTTCCGCGAGTCTCTGTCTCATCAGGTCCTGTTCCTCCGACTCCCAATAGAAATAATCTCTCAGGGCCCTCATGAGGTCCAAGAAGTAAGGATCCTCAGGTGGCGATTTCGGTGAGATCTTACCTCTCGGCTCGGGTTCCTCCACAATTTCCTCCTCCGAAGAATCCTCCCTCCCATCAGAACTGTCATCGTCGGCCTCCTCAACTGGATGGCGTTCGAAATGAGAAAGGGGGACGTTCTGTCGAGTCTTCCCCGAGAGGTGGACAGTCGGAATCAGCTGTCCGGGGAAGGGGACCTATGAAACTGCGGTTGTGGGAGCCTCGCTTCCAGGTCCAAAACCAACTCCGATCTCGCCCCCTGCCACCAAGACTGTAAGAAAGACTTGAAATCCGGCGTAGCCGGGGTGGGGGGGGCGGAGTTGGTTGAGGTGGGGGGGGAGGAGGAGATGGAGGGGGAACAGTGACTGGAGGGAGATAATACCCATGCGAACCCATGTAATTGGTATAGGGATTGTAATCCTGGTAAAACTGTCCCATTGGATTCCATCCAGGAGTGGGGTCTGGGTAAAGACCCCCAGGATACCGGGTGGGTAATGGGGGACAGTAAGGGGATGGTTATAAGACCCAGTCGTCAGCCCTGATGTCGGGGGAACCCACGTCAGACCTGCTGTTGTATATATCAGGTTAGAATCCGGCGTTGGGACAGTCCACGTTAGAGGGACCGTCGGGGGAACCCACGTTGGACCTGCTGTTGTATAAATCAGGTTAGGATCCAGTGTTGGGACAGACCACGTTAGATAGACCGACGTCGGCACCGGCACCACCCAATCCGGTGGCGGAACAGGATCCGGCATCAGAGGGACTGGCGTCGGTACTGGATGAAGGGGCTCAGATCTAGGAGTCTGGGCCGGCGTCAGGGCCGGAAGAAAGGGCCTGACCACCGGTCCCGGCATCGGGACTGGCAGCGTTGCAGGCGCTGGCAGCCCACCCCCCCCGGCTGAGGAGGGGCCTCCAGAGACAGGCCACCCAGCCGAGGAAGAGCCTCCTGACCCTGGTCCCCGCTAGGGGAGTGAGGGGAAGAACCCCCGAGATCGGCAGGATCAGCAACGTCCCTGTCAATCTTGCTGGACATGTTCGTGGGTGAATGCGAGGACAAGGGAGAGGGAACAACAGGAGGGAGCGGGACTGTCTCCCTTCAATCCCACCGGATGTCGGGTGAGGCGCCGTTAGGCACCGATGGGGGAACAGAGCCCGTGCGGTCATCTTGAATGGCCGACTTAGTGGGCATGGTCAGGCGGTCGGGGGGGGAGGACCCCCGGCTGACTTACCGACCGATGCCAGGTGACTGCCCCAGCGGAGAGTCGACTTAACGGCTGCAGGTGGTCTCGGAGGAACCTCAGAGGCCGGCTACGGCGAACAGCTGTGATCGCCAGAAGGAGCGGCGTCGATTTACCCGCCTGAAATTTCTCCTTACCTTCTGGGTGCCGATGGTGGCTGGGCCTTGCTGGTGAGGGGCCTGGCGTTGTCCATGGAGCGAGCCAAGCTCCCCTAGCCTTCTCCCTTATGCTTCTTAGGAGGAAGATATCGGATTTAGTCCCTAAGTTTGTCCATCTTCTCAAGTGAAAGTAAATGGACCTGAGGAGATGGGCCTCCAAAGTCTGCTGTCTCCGCTTTTTGGTAGTCTGGTTGAAGGACTGACAGTCGGGGCAAGAGCAGACTGGCCTAGGCAGATGACGCACTTGGAATGACCGTCTTTGTGTGGGATCTGTGTGCCACACTTGGAGCACTTCTTCTTAGGTGAAGACATGAAATAAACAAATTTTTTGAAGAAAATAGCGAGTTTTGAAAAACTGCGCGAAAACAACTTTCCGACGATCACTGATGGTAGTCTGCGGAGCGACTGGCATGAGGCGACGGCGGGAAAGAACTGGAGGGCGGGCATGGGGACCGCCCACTATATACTGTCACGCTGAGGTCTGTCATGTGACGCTGGTGGGCGGCCCCTGTCAGAGATTGCTAGAAAAGTCTGCTGTGCGGCCTGACGTTAGGCGACGTCAGTCCTATTTGTGATGACCTACTGAAGGAACCCTCTCGAAGTAAGATCTGCAGATCGGTTAGCCTGGCATCCATAGTGTGGAAAACGTTGGAGGCCATCTTGAAAGAACGGATGATGGAGTCCCTGGAGATAAATGGTTTCCAGGATGAAAACTAACATAAGTTTGTTTGGGGGAAATTGTGTCAAACAAACCTGGTCGAATTTTTCAATTAGGTGACACAGTCCCTGGATGGAGGAAAGCTGGTTGATGTTCTGTACCAGGACTTCAGCAAGGCTTTTGATTTGGTCCTGCACAGAAGGCTAATTTGGAAATTGAGGGAACTAGGGGTGGGAGATAAGTTGGTGGGGTGGCTAACAAATTGGCTTAGGAATACATAGCAGAGGGTGGTGGTAGGGGGCAAAGTCTCGACACCCACAGAGGTCATCAGCAGGGTCCCATAAGGTTCAGTTTTGGGCCCTATCCTTTTTAATGTGTTCATTGCAGACATCGGGGAGGGGGTTGGTAGTAAACTGAGTTTATTTGCTGATGATACTAAATTGGGGGCAGTGGTAGATAGCGAGGAGGGTACTACAGGATGACCTGGAGAGGCTGGAAAACTGGGCCCATACGTGGCAGTTGGGGTTTAATGCACACAAATGTGGTGTTCTGCACCTAGGTGTTAGGAGCCCTGGGTATATCTATCACTTGGGTGGGGGTACAGCTGGCTGTCGTGATAAAGGCGAAGGATCTGGGGTGATGACTGATGCTAAAGGGGACCACTCCGAGCAGTGCAGGAGAGCAGCAGCTAAGGCAAACAAAATGCTTGGGTGTATTGTCAGGGGGATAATGTGCAGGAGAAGGGAGGTTATACTTCCCTTGTACACCTCACTGGTGAGGCCACATCTGGAGTACTGTGGACAGTTCTGGCACCCCCGAGTCAAAAAGGACATCACACTGCTGGAGAAAGTCCAGAGAAGGGCGATGAGGATTATTAGTGGTCTGGAGGGGTTGTCATATGAGGATAGACTCAGAGAGCTGAACATGTACTCTCTGGAGGACAAAAGGGATTTGGGGGGGATATGATAAAGACCTTCAAATCCCTGAAGGGGTTCAACAGAGGGAACAAGAAGGGTCTGTTCAAGGTAAGGGAGGAAGGGACTACGAGAGGCCATAGTCTAAAGTTAGCAGGGGGACAGTACAGAGGGGCGGTGAGAGGGCATTATTTCATGAAGAGGGTGGTGGCACCCTGGAATGCACTGCCGGATGATCTGGTAAAATTGGGAACTATGGGAGGTTTCAAGAAGGGATGGGACAGGCACAGGGACATGGTACGGGGTGGGGGTATGGTGATCACCAGAGGTGTACAGGGTGAGGAAGTGGGTGGGAGGGGGAAATAATGGAGGGAGGTAGAGCAGCTACTGTACACTACCAGTGAGCTGCATCGGGCAGACAAGAAAGACCATTAGGCCTAATCTGCTGGCAACTATGTATGAATGTATGTACAGTATGTATGTATTTTTTAATAATAAAAACTCCTTAAAAGACATGTTATTAGTATTGTATTTCTAACTGGTTAAACATACAGCACAGCAGAATACAAATGCGCAGTACTGCAGCTTTGAACAGATGGTGGTGGAGCAACCCAGTGTTCTCAGTTCAGAAGAGTTAGGAAGGGGATGGGGGGAGGAGTTGTTTTGTATGTGAGGGAGGGTATCAGGGCTATGGAAGTGCAAGGAAACCTAAAAAGAAAAGGAAAGGAAAGGCTGGAGGTGCTGTGGGTCATACTGGAGGCAGGAGATGGGGCCACTATACGTACCGGGGTAATATGCAGCCCTCCAGCACAAGAGAAGGCACTAGATAAAGCACTAAAGAAAACCATTAGCAGGATGGCAAAAAAGAGGGGAGGGTGCTGCTAGTTGGAGACTTTGATATGCCAGATCTGGAATGGAGCCTTCCCAACTGCAGCTTTGGCTAGAAGCAGGTACTTCACTGACTCCCTGTAGGGAGCGTTTCTCAGGCAGCTAGTCAGTGAACCCACTAGGCACCGAGCAGTACTAGACATGGCACTTACTAGCAGAGACACTACTGTAGACATCACAGTGGGCTGTCCCCTGGGGACCACTGATCATCGTACAGTGTGGTTCAACATTAAAATGGGTGTGGAGGCACACCACACTAAGATGAGGGTCCTGGACTTTAGGAGGCTGGATTTTAAAGAAAGCAGCTAAGCAGAGAAGGCTGCCTTGGGGTTCTACAGGAAAAGGGGAGAAAATCAAAGGAAAAGGCATAGTGAAGGCAATCAGCCTGTGCATGAAGGAAGTAAGCAAAAGTAGAAGAAAAAAGACCCTTATGGGTGGTACTCTAGGGAAGTGGCCATGAAGGTGAAGGAAAAAAGGGTGGGCAGTCAGGACGTACAAAGAAATGCACAGGGTGAAGATAGGGAGGTGTCCCAGAAAAAACAGAGGGATGCAGGTAAGGCAGTGAGGGGAGTGAAGGCACAAACATAGGCCAGGATAGCCAAAGGGGTAGCAAAAAGGGGACGAGACTTTCTCCAGGTACATAAGCAAGGAGAGGAAGACAAGGTGAGGGAGAGTGAAGCTAAGGAGGATGGCAGAGGGAGACCGTGCGCAGAAGAGAATCAGGAAAAAGCAGATATCCTGAACTGTTAGTTCTGCTCAGTCTTCACAGTGGAGGAAGAGGGGCACAAACCACCAAGGAGCAACAGAAACACTGGGGGTGGGGGTGGACATAAGTCTATTTTTACTGTTACCACTATATCAGTCACTGGTGAGACACCACCTGGAGTACTGAGTCCAGTCCTGGAGGCCACATCTCAAAAAGGACATAGGGTGGAGGCAGTCTAGAGGAGGGTAACTACAATGGTGCAGGGATTGCATCAAAAGCCCTACGAGGACAAACTGAAGGATCTCAACATGCACACCCTAGAAGATTGAAGGGGGGGATATGACAGAGACCTACAAGTACTTCACAGGGGTGAACAAGGTACAGGAAGAAAGTCTATTTTAAACGAGAAAGTGAAGCAGGACCAGAGGACATATAATGAAGCTGGAAGGGGAGAAGTTAAGGAGGGATATGAGGATGTACTGCTTCACTGAATGAGTGGCGGATGCCTGAACAGTCTGCCAGCAGAGAGGGTGGGAGCAAAAAGAGTGGGGGGTGGCTTCAAACATGCATGCAATAGGCATATAGGAATACTAGTAAACAGGCAGGGAGCAGGGAGGGTCCACGGAGACTAAGTAGGGTCCATGGAGACAAAACAGGCAGGGAAAAGATGGGCAGACTGAGTGGACCATGCAGTCCTTTTCTGCTGACAATTTCTATGTTCCTATGTAACTGTAGAGTGTGAATCACAAAATGGCTGACAAGACTTTTACAGTGAGATTTCGACAGCATTGCAGCCTTGAGCAGATGGCTGTTGGGCAACTGCAGATCGCGACTCACAAAATGCCTGGCTAAATTTTCACAGTGTGACTTTGACAGCGGCTTTTAAACACATAAATTTATTTATTTAAAAGTTTTACCAGGAAAGTATGCTGAGCAGAGTACTGCTCAATTCCAGATGCGTCCTGGGGTTGGGGGGCAATGGAGAAATTACAGAAAAAGAGCAAGCACATACTGTAGATAACTAGACAAGCACATAACAATAAAGCAGTAGGTAATTAATACATAGAACTAGCACATATCCATACAGCAATAGGTAAATTATACATGTAACTACAGGGTAAAATGGACACTTCAGCAAACTGACTACATATAACTACAGGGTAAAATGCACACTACTGCAAAACTGATTGAGGTAGTGGTCACTAATTGCAGTGGTAGATGGTTGTGCTAGGCACAACAATTGTGGGTTCAGTTACTACACAAAAATTACTAGCACAAGGAAAGCTAGGCTTTAGTACGTAAAGCAGGTTTTAGTCCACAAGGCTTCAGTGCATGAAGCAGGTTTTAGTCCACAGGTGCAGGGAGAGGTGAATAGTACGAACAGGAGGGAGTTTAGGTGCTGAGTGGGAGGGGCAAGCCGAAGTCAGTGGGGAAGGAGTTCCACAGTTTAGGCATATGAAAGTTAAATGCTGCCTGACCCGCCACTGTGGTCATGTGCAGAACAGCCAAGAGATGGGAGTCAAGTTTGAGTGGGTACGGGGCGGTCTGTTAAGACTTAGGAGAGGTAGGAAGACAAGGACTGGGTCCAGAACTTAGCCGTAAGCCTAGCGCAGTGGGCTTGTCTCTGATCCTGGAGCGAGGGGAGGCCTAGGGTCCGGTAGAGGACGCAGTGATTGGTGGAGGGAGGACAGTCAAGGGCGAAATGGCAGGAGTGGAAGAGAGGGTCCAGTCTGGCTAGGGTGGACTTGAGTGCAGCACTGTAGACTACATCTCTGTAGTCAAAAATGGGGAGGATCATTTTCTGCATAATTGTGCGATGAGCCAGCAGTGGGATGCATCCACTGTTGCGGTATAGTGCACCCAACTTGGGGTGAAGCTTTCTGTGAATGGCATCAATATGTGCAGAAAAGTCGAGGTACTGGTCAAGCCAGACCCTGAGGTATCTAAAGGAGGTACAAGCCTCCAATGGAGTCCCACCCAGGGTGTGGAAGGTGGGGGTGGAGGGAAGCCGAGAAAGTCTGTCTTTTCTTGACGTTGAGAAAAAGCTGATTTGAGCAAAACCAGAGCTGAACATCATTGAAGTCTGGTCGCCACATCAGTAGGTGAAGAGCCGGATGTATACAGGACCGTGTCGTCGGCATACATGTGTGTGGAAGTGCGGGGACATGCTAAGGGCAGGTCGTTTAGGAAAATGGAGAACAAGAGCAGGCCAAGGACTGAGCCTTGGGGTACACCAATGGTAACTGGGAGGGGGGCAGAAGTGGAGTTGCCAATTCTGACAGATTGGGATCTACCTAACAGGTAGGAGTGGAACCAGCTGGTGGCCACGCTAGAGAGCCCTGCGGTCGAGAGCTTGGACAGGAGTAGTGAGTGTAAGACTGTGTCGAATGCCTTTGCCAGGTCGACAACTATGGCTGAGGTGATGTGGCCTCTATCCATACCTGTAAGGATAGAGTCAGAGAACCTCAGGAGGGAGGTGGCGGTAGAGTAGGACTTCCTAAAACCATAGTGGTAAGGAAAGAAGAAGGAGGAAGAGGAGTCAAGATAGGTGGAGAGTTGTGAGATGACTAAATGTTCCTGGAGTTTTGCTAGAATGGGGAGGAGGGAGATAGGGCGGTAGTTACCAGGGACAGAGGGGTCACCACCTTTCGGGAGTGGGATGACAGTGATGTGCTTCCATGTAGATGGGATAGAAGTGAGGGAGAAGGAGAGGTTGAGAAGTGCTGCCAGGGGAGTGGCGATGGCAGGGGCAGACAGGTAGAGCATGTTGGAGCCCAGCCCAGTGGGCACTTTCCTGGAGGATTGAGGGCAAGCAGGGCGTTGTATACTTCTGCTGGGGAAATCTGAAGGAAGGAAGGAAAGGAGGGGCAGTAGGGATGGTATGGGCGGGGGTTCAGTAGAGGGATTGGGTGGGGTAGGAGGAGAATGGCCAACAGGAACAAGGTACAGTTTGTGAAAAAAAAATTGAACTCTGAGGCCACTGTGAGAGGGGATGTTACCGTGATACCGCCTGTGTTTATAATAGGGGTGGGGGGCTGGGAAGGTGGTGAGAAGAGTGATTTGATCACCTTCCAGAATTTAGCAGGGTGGCTTAAGTTGGTGTAGAATGTGGCTTTGAAGTCGTTAGCTTTGGACTGACGGAGTAACCTAGTGAATGCATAACGTAATTGCCAATACTTTACGTGAGCCTCGGGGTAGCCAGAGGACTTTAAGGACTTCCATGCCTGATCCCTGGCTCTAAGATGAGCTAGGATGCCAGCTGTGATCCAGAGCAGATGTGCACCCCTCACTCAGGCCCGTTTGAGTGGATCACAATAGTCCCAGATAGTGAGGAATCTGGACTTGAAGAACTCCAGTGCGGAGTAGATAGAGGGGGCCAGGGGGATGAAGGACCAGTCTGTGTTGGCCAGGTCGGTTAGGAGAGCAACAAGGTCAATGGATTTGTAGGAACGTGTCAGAATGGTTCAGCACGGGGATGGCTTGGGTCAGAATACTTTTCTTACTGAGAAGATGATATGGTGATCGCTTAGGGAGTCTGGTAAGAGGCCTGATGCAAGTACCCGTGCGGCTGCGAGGTAAGGGACCAGTCTAGAAGAGAGTGGTTTTGCGATTTTGGGTTCTGGCGGGTGGGTTCAGTTATCAGTTGAACACAGCTACCTGGCTACGAATATTGGAACTAGTGCTGGATAGCCAGTTCGGATTGAAATACCCAAGGATATGGAGTTCTCCCATCGCTGGTGATTTTAGGGTGCCCAGGTGGTCCAATATGGAGGAAGTCTGGAGGGCAGTAGCATCCAGCAACAAAAAAGGGGATTGTGTGAGGGAGGGAGAGTTTTATCATCAAGGCATCGATGGACTGAGTGGGCAGTGATAGCGTAACAGGGGTATACTGAAGGGAGGATGCAATGTACATACTGTAGCTATGCCTCCACCCCTTTTGTTGCCTTAATGACTGTGTAACCAGGGATAGAGATCTTGGCATCTTGGTTGTGGGGTTTCAACCAGGTCTCTGAAATGATCAGAATGTCTGGTTTTAGGGATAAGACAGTTGGTTGCAGCAGGGTTAATTTGTTTAGTATGCTGCAGATATTTTGGTGTGCTAGCTTTAAGCCCCTAGGGAGTTTGAGAGAAGAGGAGGGGTTCGCCTAGGGTTGGGCTCAACATTGCAGCTCTTAGGAGCAGTAACATTAGCATAAAATACAGTTACATAAGAACTTACCGTAACAGTAGATCTTCGAGAGAGGCTCTTGCAGTAGGTAATTACATATAGGGCTGATGCCGGCAGGCATTAGAACCCCACGGAAAAATTTTAGCTAGCAGTCTCTAGCGGGGGACCGCCCCCACATCAGGTGACCGACGTCAGTATAAAGGGGCAGTCTCCCACGCCCGCCTTCCAGTTCTTTCCCACCAAAGGCCCAAAAGGGCGAGACGAGAGAAGCGGATGTTTCACTGGAAAAGGAGCTAAAAAGCTTAGTAGGATGGAGGGCAGAGAAGTTATTACTGCAGCCTCTCTCGAAGAGCTACTGTTACGGTAGTTCTTACGAATTGTACCATCTTACTTCGAGAGGGCTTTTGCAGTAGGTAATTACATATAGGACTGAGTCCCAAGCAGTCTGGAACAAGAAGAAGCAAACGGGAGGAGGAAAGCTACTCAAAGCAGATCCTCTAGCTGTGAAGGCCTTAGGAAAGGAGGCCTTGCAGAACAGCAAGCCCGAAGCCTGCTCTATGGCGAGAGGCAATATCCAAACTGTAAAGTTCTGTAAAGGTATGGACGGAAGTCCAAGTGGCGGCAGCACAAATGTCCGCCGCTGACACATTCTTGAAACAGCGACTCCTCTGGTGGAGTGGCCTCTCACTTGACCCGGAAGGGTCTTGTTGTAGTTGTCATAACAGAAAGTGATATAATGAGCCAAACAATTGGACAGCATTGTTTAGAAACAGCATTGCCTTCTCTTTTGTGGGCAAAAGAGACAGTTGATCAGTCTTTCTGAGATCTTTTGTTCTGTTAGTGTAGTATCTCAGAATTCGGTGAATGTCCAGAGTGTGTAAGAGACACTCCCCTTGATTGGAGTGCTGTGTAAAGAAAGCAGGTAACTCTATGAACTGGTTCAATGTAGATACCGCTACCACCTTGGGGAGAAATTTAGGGTTGGTGCACAGAGCCACACGTTCCTTGTGAAAAATCAAATACGGGATTTTACACATCAGGGCCTGGAGCTCGGAAATCCTCCGAGCAGAAGTAACGGCCACCAGGAAGAGAGTCTTCCATGAGAGGAACTTCACGTCTGCTGAGGCTGCCGGTTTGAAAGGAGGCAGAGTAAGCTTCTCGAGGATGAAATTCAAATCCCAAGGAGGGGCAGGAACCCGAATAGAGGGTCTCAAGTGGAGAACCCCTCTAAGGAAAGTCTTAGAGACTTCCAGCTGAGCAAATGTCCTGTCTGCAAAAGGGACATGATAGGCCGAAATGGCTGCCATGTGTACCTTCAAGGATGAATGACTGAGACCCAGATCAAAGAGGTGGCGCAGGTAATCCAGCAGCCGCCCAACAGAGCACGAGAAAGGCACGAAATGTTTTGAAGCAGCTTAGATTGTGAATCGTTTCCATTTCATGGCGTAGGTAGACCTAGTGGAGGGTTTTCTAGCCTCCACCAAAATCTCAGCCACTCGGGGTGAAACCCCAAATCGGGCTTGAGCTACGTCTGCAGGAGCCATGCATGCAGTTGAAGGGACTTGAGACCTGGGTGGATCAGGGTCCCCTAATCCTGGGTCAGTAAAAGTCACGACAGAGGAAGAGGAAGAGGAGGTTCCTCTGAGTATTGTTGCAGAAGAGAACACCAAACTTGCCTGGGCCAGAAAGGAGTGATCAGTATCATTCGGGCTCCTTCTGAACCGAGTTTCCGTAAGACTCTCTGAATCAAAGGGATCGGGGGGAAAGCATAGACAAATCTGTCCTTCCAATCTAGAGACAGAGCATCTCTCCAAAAAATGCCGTGCTCTGGAGTGAGCGATCAGATGTCGGGAGGCTTTGCATTTAGAGGTGAGGCGAACAGGTCCACCTGTGGTGTTCCCCAACGTAGGAAGATATCGTCTAAGACCCCTTGATCCAGCTCCCACTCGTGAGCTTGAGCAGACAAGTGACTGAGTTTGTCTGCCAAGGTGTTCTCGACCCCCGGGACGTGAATTGCCATGAGGTGGAGGTTGTGCTGTACTGCCCAATCCCAAACTCGCATTGCTTCCCTGCAAAGAGGGTAGAAACGAGTCCCTCCCTGTCTGTTGATGTACCATACCACACACATATTGTCCGTCTGTACGGCTAAGTGGCCGGGAAGGAGATGCAGATGCAGAGCTTGAAGAGCATAAAGCATTGCCTGAAGCTCGAGCACATTGATGTGAAGCGTTTTCTCGAGCTTGGACCAGGAGCCCTGGGTCCTGTGAGGTCCGAGATGGGCTCCCCAACCTTCGCCTGAGGTGTCTGTGGTCAGAGTCTGGGAGGGGGAGAAAGACAGAAGCTAACTCCCCGACAAAGGTTCTCCTGAACCATCCACCACTGCAAGTCCCGAACCATGGGAGAGGAGACTAGGACAAGCTGGTCCAGGTCATCCACCAACTGATCCTACTGAGACCGAAGCATCCACTGAGAGATCCTCATGTGGAGTTGAGCGCGAGGGACTGTTGGGATTGTAGCTGCCATAAGCCCGAGGAGGCGAAGGACCGACCTGGCACTGACCTGCCTGCAACCGGACAACAGGCTGACCTGAGCCTGGAGTGTGGCCGCCCTGTCCAGTGGCAGGAAGGCCCTGCCAGAGGTCGAGTCCAGGATCGCCCCAACAAACTGGAGCCTCTGGGACGGGATCAAGTGGGACTTGGAGTGGTTGACGGTGATTCCCAGGGAGAAAAGCACCCTCTGGGTAAGGGAAAGGAAGCGCATGAGATCCTCCCTGGACAGGGCCACCAGGAGCCAATCGTCCAGGTACGGGAAAACCTGTACCCCTTGGGTACGCAGGTAGGCCGCTACCACTGAAAGGCATTTGGTGAACACCCGGGGTGCCGAGGAAAGACCAAATGGGAGGGCCTTGAACTGGCAGTGGTCCCCCTGGAAAGCAAAACGGAGGTATTTGCGGTGAGAAGGGTGGATAGGGATGTGCAGGTAAGCATCCTGCATATCCAGAGCGCACAGCCAATGTGCCGGCCGAAGGAGGGGTAGGAGGCCCTGCAATGGAGAGCATCCTGAACCTCTTGTACTCCACGAATAAGTTCAGGGAACTGAGGTAGAGAATCGGCCTTACATCTCCTGTCTTCTTCGGGACCAGGAAGAAGTGGGAATAGTAACCCGTTCCCTGAAGAGGAAGGGGGACGGG
This sequence comes from Neoceratodus forsteri, assembly GCA_016271365.2. NCBI lineage: Eukaryota > Metazoa > Chordata > Ceratodontiformes > Ceratodontidae > Neoceratodus > Neoceratodus forsteri. Next base: position 217,200,750 of record CM028133.1, read on the forward strand.
CTCTATCGCCTCCTTCAGCAAAAGTGCTGAAATCTCTTCCTGGACCAGAAAAGTGTTCCGAGTATGGCGACCTTGGGGTGGGGGGGTGACGAGGAGCTTTCTGGAGAAACTCTATTAAGTGTCCTTCTGCAATCAGCTGGAGTACCCAAGAATCTGAAGTTATTCTCTCCCAACCTGGGAGGTGGAGGGAAAACCTCCCTCCTACCAGTTCCTCCGGAAGGCCCAGAGGCTGTGGGAGAGGAAAGGAGTCAGGTGATGTGGGGCAGCATCGTGGCTGAAGCACCCGCTGCTTTTTTAGGCAGAGGGGGCTTGGCAGCCGGAGGGGCCCGGCGTTTAGCGGCCCGCTTTCCCTGGGGTTTCGCCTTTTGCCGATTCTGCCTGCAAAAGGGACGGTGCTGCATTTCATGGGGATGATACATGGAGTCCACAGACTTCAGTGCAGTCCCCTCCTCCTGCAGATCAGTGAGAATGTCCTTGACATCACCACCAAACAGCACCGAACCCCAGAAGGGCGCTTCCTGAATAGCGGATTGCACTTCCGGGACCAACCCTGACACACGGAGCCAGGCATGATGCCGTAAGCCTACGGTGAAAGCAGAGCTCCTACCAGCAGTGTCCACTACATCGTAAGCAGCACGAAGCATGTACCGACTGGCCGAATGTGCAGAGCGGACAAGGTTAGCCACTTCCTGTTTGACTTGAGAGTCCGGAAGGGAGTCCAATTTGAATTCCACCTCACTAAGAATTGCCTTCTGGCAATCCCCCATGTGACCGACATAATTTACGGCCCTAATACCCAAAGTGGAAGAAGCATAGATCTTCTTCCCGTACTGGTCCAGAAGACGGGATTCTCTGTCAGGTGGAGACGAGCTCAGATGTTTCAGGTTAGCTGTCCAGCCATGAGCGGCGCTAATTACGACTGAATCAGCTCGAGGGTGAGAATCTAAAAAGTCAACACCCTCAGGAAACTGATATAGCCTGTTCGATTTCCGAAGAAGTGGGGCTAAAGCCGACGGCTACTTCCCAATAGTGGAAACAAGATCGGCTTGAGGCTCAGTCCAGGGTGGCACCAAGGCACCAAGGCAGGAGCTGTCACGGGCAGATCCAGATGCTCAGCGAGTTTCTTACGCTGGGGATCCAGCTCCAAGGAATGCCACTTATGAACCTCCTGGATTTTGCGCAGCAACTCCATAAAAGAAGGATTCTCCGGAGGGGACTTTGGAGGAGTTCTTGGCCTGGGCTTAGACGGAGAGCATGGCTCATCGTCCAGCTCGGAACAACCGTCGGAGTTGTCCGAGGTGTCCAAGAAGGAAGAAGATGATGAAGACGACTCCCTCTTCTGGCGTGGGGGAGGAACGGACCCCTTGGGAAGCCCTCGGGGAAGCAAGTCCTGCCCCACCCTGGAACCAGAGGGTTCGACCCCGGTGTCCGGAGGTGGGGAGGGAGTCTGTCGTCACGGACGTACGGGAACCAGAACCAGCACCGTTGTCGGGAGACGACTCTCCACCTCTCTGGTGAGTTGAGCCTTGGCCTCAGCCCACCAGGAGGCCAGAGTCTCCTTCAAGTCCACCAGCGGCTGAGGGGCCGGTGGAGGAGGAGGGGGAAACGGGTATGGATTATACCCGTAAGGCACGTATCCATAACCCGACGGCGGGAAGCCCGGCATCGGGTATTGAGGCACCGGGTACTGTGGCGTCGGGTACTGGGGCGTCGGATACTGCGGGGCTGGGTAAGATGGTGTTGGATACGACGGGTTCAGATACCCGGGAACTGAGGGGTCTGCTGGAGGAGACGGCCCGGCCGGAGGGCTCACGGGCTGGTCTGGAGCAGAAGGCACGGTGGGCGGAGGGCCCGGCGCTGGAGCGGCATCCGGAAGTGGGATGTCGTCCGGGGTCAGCAAGACTGGCTTCGGGGCCAGCGTCCGGGGAGCCAACGTCAGGTCGGTCAGCCCAGCGGGCGAACGGTCTGATGGGGGCGCAGCGGAACCTCGGCATCGCCCGGGGATGGAGGGGAAAATTCCCTGGGGTCAGGCTGAGGAGACCCAGGGTCCCTGGAGGGCAGCGAAGGCTGCAGGGAGCTGGGAACGGCGGACGTGGGAGAGTCCGGCGTCGGCTCAGACGCTGTGTGGACGTCGGGCAAGCCGACGTCCGACTTATCAGTGGGGTCCGGAGGACCCGACGTCCAACTTAGCGGACCCGTCGCCGAGGCAGGTCGGCAGAAGGGGCGCCTGGTCAGGCGGAAGAGGGGCCGCGCACTGAGGTGGGTGACTTATCGACTGCTTCGTCCGGGCGGCCGGAGGAGCCGACGTCCGGCTTACTGGAGCCGCTCGAACCAGTAGGCTGCACAGTGGCGGCTTTACTGGGAGTGGAGGTCTCCAATAGCCCGGAGGCGCACGAGGGGCCTGAGTGCGAGCCAGACGGGTGGGCGGATGCCACCGGGAAACCTCCAAGGTGGCGTCGTCAGATCAGTCCCCCGAGGGACGTTACCTGAAGCACGGCGACTCCCGAAGAAGACGCGTGGATGAGGAGCCTTGTCCCGGTGCTTCTCCTTGTCTTTTTCTTGCGATGGCCTTCGGGAAGTGGATACCTCGTTGAGCTTTTTAACTCCTTTTCCATGGAGGACATTTTCTTTAAAATATGAGCCTCCAGGGACTGCTGCCAGCGCTCTGCGGGTGGCGCGTTGAATTTAAGGCAGTGCTGGCACTTCTCCACCTGATGATCTGGGCCTAGGCAGAAGAGGCACTGGGAATGGCCATCCTTGTGCAGGAGTTGGGCGCCGCATAAGTCACACTTGTTCTTGTGCTCGGAGGGTGTAGGGGACGACATACACTGACGAATACCTGACAAAAATTCAAAAAATTGAAAATAACTCAGTAAAAACTACCGACTGAGGTTGACGAGCATTGAACTTCACCGCGAGGCGCTGACATGAGCTAACAGCGAGAAAGAACTGGAAGGCAGGCGTGGGGGACCGCCCCTTTATACTGACGTCGCATGACGTCGATCACCTGACGTGGGGGCGGTCCCCCGCCAGAGACTGCTAGCTAGAAATTTTTCCGTTAGGTCCTGATGCCTCCCGGCATCAGTCCTATATGTAATTACCTACTGCAAGAGCCCTCTCGAAGTAAGATATTTGGTTATAGGCATGGGCCACTGAAGCTTTCGGAGGGAAGTAGGAGACTGTGAGGGGTGCACTGTGGAGACTTGAGTGGGGAACTTTAATGCTAAAAGTCCAGCATGAAAGCTGGGTGGCAGAATGGCCGGGCTGACTAGCCAGTTGCTTAGGCAAGCTATGAACTGTGAACTGATGGTGATGGTAGTGGAGGTCGATGGTGGGGCAGTCAGGGTGCAACTAGTCAAGTGACATGACAGCCTCAGAGGGTAGGAGGAGGGTGGGAGAGATGCCAAGGGGGCAAGAATAGAGAATACTGTCAGATAAAGAGGCAGCATGGTGAGACTGACTGGCTGGGAAGGAACAGAGGGTTGGTGGGGACCACTAGCGGTGAGAATAGTTTGACAGCAGCCTTTAACACATAATTACCACAGTATAATACATGGCTAACTCATTTTATTGCTGGTTACAAACATCCCACAGCAAACCATTAAGCATGAGATTTTTTAAGTAAATCTGTCAATCACTTCACTAAAGAACTGTGAGGTATGACACTTTACCCCTTTACCTGCCAATCAATACACTAAGCAAACTGTACATAAGAAACCGCAACTGTAATCTTCACCTCAATCTGTTTGCTTACTAAGTTAGTAAGCGCAACCTGATCCCTTTTTTACATAAAAACAGTGTAACCATTATATTACATACAATATTATACAATGGATCCGGGAATTCTGAAACCTAACTGGCACAATTTACCTGTTGTAAATCCTGGCAAGACCAACAGAACAAAGTGCCAGTCAGCCCCATCTAGAGTCCCCAGTTTGTGAATCAATCCGATCCCCCGAACATCAATGTCAGAAAACAACCATATTGATTCCCTGCTAAACACAATGTTAAAAAGCAATGGTGCAACACTCAGAATAAATAAAAAGAACCTCACAAAACAGTCATTAAGCCCAAAATGGTATATTTCAACTCTCTCCCCTGTAACCACTTCCACCGGGTTCCCTCTAAAGTGTTTTTTTCACTGTCCAAACCGGTTCGTTGCTACGTTAATTTTTTGCCCTGAACGACAGAGTGGCAGCAGTCTGTGAACACTTCCCACCATGTTCGTTTAGGTAAATATATATTGTAAGAGATGAAGGAATTCTGAACTAGGGAAAGTGGTTCTTAATGAAAAATGAGGGCTAAAAGTTGTACAACTCACGGCCAAAAAGCAGAGGCGTACTACTGCGCATGCGGCTATGCATATGCATGTCCTCTGACTTATGCATCTGCAATAGCACATGCCCAGTATCACAGCTCCGCTTTTCTGCCATGAGTTTTACAACTTTTAGCCCTAGTTTTTCATTAAGAACCAGATTTCCTAGTTCAGAATTCCCCCAACTCTTAAAATATATCTTGAGCTAAATGGACACGGTGGGAGGCGTACACCTCTAGCTTCAGCGCCACATCGAACCTCCACTGGTATGGAGTTCTTCTTTTTATGTGTCTGGCACGGAGCAGATGGAGGCACAGAGGGGACAGGGGTGCCATTCCATTAGTAGGCACAAAGAAATGATGAACAAGATGTTTACTCAGAACTATACTCAGATGCGGCCTTGTGACCGAACCACATCAGGCGTAGGTAAATCCCAGCATAACCCACACCCTATTGTGGTGTATTGCTTAAACAAGCCCCCAGCTTCACTCTTGGGCTCACGTGATGTCACAGAACCCACTTGGTGTTAACACTTAGTGGTTTATCATTCTATATAGCATAGAAGCAAGAAATATCACGTTGAGTGTCAAGTAGCACAGTGTATACTATACTGTAATGAAGAGGCAAAACACAGAGTCCATGCAATAATGGAACATAATTTTTTAGTTAATGTATGTTAACCAGTAAGCCATAATTCTTTAGTTAATATATGTTAACCAGTAAGTGTATAAAAACTATAAACAATCTACATAATTATAACAGTACAAAAGAAACAGTTTGAACAAAAAATATAACAAAAAATTTGGCCGGCCTGGTGGCGCTGAGGGTTGAGGCGCTGGAAGCCACACCTTGTGCCACGCTGGTAGCCCAGGTTCAGGAATGAGCCTGGGTTGTCGGGGGTCGGCAGGGAAGGGAGAGGATTGAGCATCCGGAGGACAGCTCTCCTCTCCTGGGAGGGGAGGGACTTCTGCTCGGCGTTTGGCTGGCCTCTGGCAGAAGCCAGAGGCATAGCAAGCGCAGGAGCGTAGAGAAGGGTCGGGAATGGCAGACGTCGGTGGCAATGCCTTGACATCAGGGCACTAGCCACTCCCTAGAATAGGGGAAAGAGCCCTACCAGCTCTGGCGGAGATGGAGCACTGGAGCTTGCCCTTGATTTGCAGCCGCCCTCCTGGCACCCTCCCGACCGACACGACTAGAAGTTCGGGGTGTTGGTCCCCACCTCGTCCCTGCCTGGGGGTAAACCGTGGCTACAGTGGCGAAGAGGGGTTGACCAGGTGAGGCAGTCCGCAGAGGGATGACTCCTAGGTGCTCCTGAGGAGACCAGAGCTGGTGGGGGGAGAGGAGGAGAGTAAAAATAGAAAGTTAAAAAAAAAAAAAAAAAATCACAAAAAATTACTGCAGTTGGGAACCAGGCAATAACTGTTGCCACTCACTCAACAGACATGCATGCGTGCCTCTAATGCAGCAGAAAGACACGTCAGGAAACAGCAGGAGGATCACAGCACTGACAGCACAGTCTGCTGAAAATTTCTGAAGTTTACTGCCACACAGCATACCTAGTTATGTTCCTTCCACTACATCATCACCATGTAACCCTCACTCATTGTTACATCACAAGCGCTGCTGCCGGAGTGGTAACCTGTGCCACAAGTTAACAATCAAACAGCAGGAGACTGGCTCTCCTTGGTTACTGGTGATGTCACAGTCAGCAAGGTCACAATGCTGATGATGTATAGGGAGAAACAGAACTGACTGTGTCAGCCTTCGGGTAGAGTGCTGCTCCACACATCACACCTAGCACTGTCAGGTAGAAAATCTTCGAAACAGAAAAAACAAACAATACTTCAGATACAAGATGTGACAGTAGACTATTTCTGAAAATTACAAAGAATTCCAGGCAGTACAGTAGCTCTTGACTTCTTTGCACTAGTTTTCTAGTTTGAAAAGACTGATTTATTCACTCATGACTAGGCCACTCGGGAGTGATTTGGCTGGGGCAAACTCATGAAAATAAATCCAGTACATGGCGAGAAGACATGATGTATTTGAATAGCCAACATTTTGTACCTCTGAACTTCAGACACCAGGGTTTTCTCTGAGCTTTCATTCTTCTCCCTGCTGAGAAAAGAAAAAGAAATAGTCAAAACCGTATACAGTGCAGCGAATTAGTACAGGTTTGCACATTTTTTTAATTCCGGTTTATGCAGCCGGGGGGTGGGGGGGTGGTGATAATGGAACGAGGGTTCCCTCTGACCTTAATGTTACTATGTTATTGATGAAATGTTTCCATACATTACTTAGGATGTTAACAGGATCTTGTCTGCTCTACAGCCAGTGTTGGTGGTACACAATCTGCACACTCAGAAAGTTATTTCTGATTATCCTTTGATGCCCTTTGAGGAAGAGAACTGTGGAAAATGAAACCTCTGCTGAGTTTTTCCATTCCTCACATTTGATATGTATGCTTCTCTAACTGACCCATCAGAGTCAACTCTTTTCTCAAAATAAATGTTCTGGTGTTTAATCCACTGACACGTTTTGTGACCTTTTGAAACAGCAAGCTCTACAAAAGTTTGTCCCCATCTCAAAAAATAAAAAGGAACTGAGATCTAAAGGAAACAGAGAAAATCAAATTCAGAAGTTTGCTGCTAATATGATAGTGTAAGAGACTCTGGGAGGCACCCCTATACAATGAGGCCTACTGCAGAGGAACTATTAACGTATTACAACTCACTCAAGTTAGGTACTGATTGATAAGTTAACAGTAGTACTCTTTTATGTCAAAAGTTAAATGTAGCCACACTCCCGCACCTTTTAAGCAGAACCATCTACTTGCTCCACAAGAGATGTACGTGGGATAAGAAGTACTGAGGTACTGTGCACTAACTGGATGATATAATGCACGCGATTTATATTAACCCCATGGGGGGGACCCTCATTGTAACAGTTCTACGCGTTCTAGTTAAACTTCACTTGCAGGGTGCTGTATAATTTTCTGCAATGTAGAACATTTTGATTTTAAATACAAATTCCATTTTCTAAAAACAGAAATCTTCAACATGATTTACAATATGTTTATATTTATAGTTTCTGTGTCTCTTATAAGTAGTAAGACGCACCAAGGCATTGGCTACCTGGGGTTAATGCATGCTCAGGAGTGTAGTGAGACATGAGGTGATTATGCCAAGTGCCTTTAGCACCTGGAAGTGCATAAACCTCTGAAACTCAATGACCTAGAGTGCCTTAATGCACTTAAAATAACTGGTAAACTCAGAAACAACTAAAAAAATGCCAACTTTGTTTTATTAAAAATAGGTATTTTCCTCAGTTAAAAAGTAACTTGTAAAATGTAGTTCTTTCCCAACTGTTAATCATTGGCCTTTTCCATATATTCAATAGATAAAATGTATATCATGGAATACAGGAATTTAAAAGCTCACAGAATTCCTCTGGCAGAATGTTCACCCCCTTACACACAACAGAAGGCCTTACATGAAGACTAAGGGCTCCATATTCAAAAGTGGCAGGCAGCATCATGCAAGTTCATGTTCCGCGCATCTCAACGCGAAGGCACATAAAACTGGTATATTCAGAAGATGCGCCGTAAACTGCGATTGCACACCTGTGGCTGAGTATCCCAAACATGCGCAATGGCACAGCGGGAGATGCGCGGCAGGTGCCCAGAGCCCAGTGTGGGGCATACGGAAGTGCATGATGTAAAACCATTTGTGCGACATGCAGATCTGCAATATTCAGCCAGGATTTGAAAATGGACTCACTGCACAGTCAGCGCCCAAACAGCACATCTGCATCTTATTACTGGAATGTACGCAGTCCATTTGCATACCATTGGCATGCGCAGACCCAACATTTCAGGGCAGCACCACCACTCTACAAAGGTGATCAGGAGATACTGTAGCCTAGCAGGTAGGTGAGAATGCATGGTTGCATGTGGGTGGACTGCAGTGGCCTGAGGACAGTGCTACATATGTACCACCCAGCCTTTTGGCATCCAAAGCTGTGACAAGGTGTTTGACAACTGGTCAGAATGTGTGACACAGCATCACAGATGACACTGCAAGCCTTGAAGACTGTGGAAATAAGTGCACTAATAGTGCTAACGAGTGCTGAGAACCTAGCATCTCATAGTTCCTACCCGTGGGAGCTGCTGACCGTATCGCTGCAAACGAAACCAGCCACCTCAGTCACTCCGGGCTCCTGCCCGTGGGAGCTGCTGACCGTATCGCTGCAAACGAAACCAGCCGCCTCAGTCACTCCAGGCTCCTGCCCGTGGGAGCTGCTGACCGTATCGCTGCAAACGAAACCAGCCGCCTCAGTCACTCCGGGCTCCTGCTCGTGGGAGCTGCTGACCGTATCACTGCAAACAAAACCAGGTACGAGAAACAAGACTGACCCGTGGCGCCTCTGCCCAGCGTGAACTGAACTGCTCTCCACAATTTAAACTTGGCGCCTTTTTTCCCCGTACTGCCGGCAAGAGTGTGGAGCATTAGTTACACTGTCTTGCTCCAGTTTAAAAAGCAGATTGTGAAGGGGGATTAAAACTGTGTGTGCTGTGATTTGACTAAATAATAAACATGCTCACGACTGAATTAAATAAAAATCTTTACTGACAAATTAAATTTTTCTCATCAGTAAGCACTGCGTGAAAGAATTCATTCACATATCTGGACTGTCTTGTATGGTATGGGCTGCACGCCCATTGGCTCTTACTCTGCACCAATGGGCGTGCAGCCCTACCGGCAATCAGTCGGCAGGCGGGTGCGATGCGGGGGAGTGAGGTGGGGCTTCGGCGGGTGGGTGGGGGGCCACCAGATCACCAGGGATATGTTCTTTTGGGGTGTTGCAACATTTTTCAGCCCGCTGATCGGGCTTAGCGGTCCACTGGACCACCGGGATATGTCCTTGGGGGTTGGACTCTGTGCAGCCCGTGATCGGGCTGGTGTGGGGGTTATTTAACCTTATACCTTGTCGGGCCAGTCGAGGGATTTTTACGCTTTTGCCTGCAGTCGGGCCAGTCGGGGGTGGGGGATTTTTACACTTTTGCCCGTGATCGGGCTGCAGAAGCGTCCGGTCCCCGGCGGCTGCTGCCTGGCAAGGCGCCAGGCACAAGTCCTCGGGATCGAGCGTACCTGCATGCTAATGGCATGCAAATGGGGCCATAAATAGATGCAAATGGCCCCCTCGCCTTCATGAATTATGGCCCCATTTGCATGTCACCTTTTGAATATGGGAAATTTGCGCATAGCCACAATGGTACTAGCCACATAGCTTCAGAATACTCCCTCTGACCACTTGCGGTGGCGCAAGTTCCACTGCGCCATGCACAGTGGCTGTGGTCGGGGGGTGATATTCAAAGGCGTTGCTCAATAGCGCAACTCCAGCCACACCCCTGCGCAACTATTTTGTGCAGCACAAGGGCTTGCGCCACAAAACAGCGCAGTTTGAATATCCAGCCCAGAATCTCTTAACTCAGTTTGAAGTATATGAAAATATACAGATTTCCTATCTGACATTTGCAACAGGGAGATGGTAATGTTCCATTTAATAGTTGCTTTAAGCAACTCCAGACCATATCTCAGAAGCGATGGGATTCTGTTCAACAACTCCAGTTTCTTTTGTGTCCAAGGAACTAAACATGAGTCTAGCCAAGCTAATACACAAGGTTTACAGATCTTATCCCCATAAGTTATATGTAAGGAATATACTACAATAAAAGGCCACTGGGTTGACCATGTACAGCCCTCCTCCTTGAATTTTCCTATATGTGAATTCCCTCTTTATAATAGGGTTTAACCTACAGCCCCAGAGGGCTTGGAAAAAAAATAAACACTGTATAATGCAGTCAAGATAGACTAGGGGTGGAAAGACATAACAAACATAGAAAAATAGGGAGAAGTAAGGTCCTAAATAAAAGGATTATTTTTTTTTTGCGATTTGTTGCTCTTTCCATGAGACAAGTCTATTGGCTTTGTGTAACCCAATATCCCAGTTGTGTTTAGCCAAATCCCCGCTTCCAAATTCCATCCCTAGAATGGAGATTGGGCCTTCAAATACTGGTACTTCTGTGAACTTACCATTATGAGGAATAGGTGTACCTCCCAGGGGAATTCCTTTACTTTTATCATAATTCATTTTAGACCCATACAGCCTGGAAAAGCTAGCAAAAGTCTGTTAGAACCTGTTCTTCAGTAGTGGGGGCCAGGCACAATACTAAATCGTCTGCATATGCCATCATTTTAACAACAGGGGATCCTATAGAAACTACCAATCCCCTGTATCTGATTATTTTGTGCTATACTGCTTAACAGTATATCAATACTAAAAGTATATAGTGAAGGGCTGAGGGGACAACCCTGCCTAACTCCCCTTTTTACCCTGATCCCCTAGCCACCCATTAACACTGGGGATGACCGCGTCTTCCCTGTACATAATTTCACATTTGTACACATTTCTATACAGCCTACAAAAGTCTCATGGATACCATAAGCCCTAAATGCAGCAAACAGAAACTCATGGGAGACTTTGTCAAATGCCTTCTCTTGGTCAATTCCAAGTATGTACCCTTAATTTTGTTATCATTAGCCTTACGAAAAATCTCCCTTAACAGAATAAGATTGTCAAATTTTATTTATTTATTTATGACTTTGTTAACCAGGTAGGTCCACTGGTCCGAGGTACCGTTTACAGGCACGACCCAGGCCAAAAGGCACAGGTACAGACAAAAATGGTTACAGTAAAGGTGCAGACAGTTTTTTTTTGTTTTGGGTAACGTTAATTTATTTCTCTTTGGTCCGCCCCTCCAGTCGGCACTCATCTGCAGCCACCCACCCAGCCCCGCACCCCGACATCAGGCAGGCTATCCCCATCTTCCCCCATGGTTTCCCCTCCATGGCAGGGTGGTGAGGAGCACCCAACTCAACTCACCTCGAATAGGATCCAGCGTCTGGGGAAGCGCCATTCAGAATCGGGGATGGGTACAGACATTTTTAAAATGCAGAAAACATTAACAAAGGCATTAATAGAACATTAACGGTCAATGCAGGGTATGACATACAAATAGATAATAAATAATTACATAAGTTTTAGGAAATAAATAAATATATTGCAAACATCACGCAAAATGACAGTAGACAGTATAAGCGGGGAGAAGTAACAATGTCCTAAGGGAAGCAAAGAGTTTACAACCCCCAAGTCCCTACCCCACCCCCCCCGCCTTTACAAACTCTGTATATAAGCCCGAACAAAACACAGGGACCTAGCAAAGAGAGACGGAGAGGAGGAGGAAAAAAAGGTAAGAAAAAAAGGAGCGGGGGAGATCACAAGGCTGGTGGGGGGGGGTACCACCTATGAAAGCAGTTGCACATGTCACAACTGATGTCTATTTGGGACAGCACAAGTCTGGAATGAGCTTATCAATTTGCCAGAAAATATAATAAAAAAAAAAAGTAGGGGAATTTCCCCCCTGTCCTGGCCATATTTTCACCATTCACTAAAAATACCACCAACAGCTTAATCTGATTCAATTTCAGTTGGTTCCCATCTGTATCTTCCCCCTACCCCAGAATGAGGCTGAAAATGGGCAGAATTGTCTAGCCCTCCTTTCCCAGTCAACAAAAAGTGAATAAATAAATTGTCTATGTTTCTATATATCAACGTACCCAAATATTTAAATTTTTTATGGTGGGCATCACATGGGAAAGTACAGTTACGTAAGAACTTAACATCACAGTAGATCTTCAAGAGAGGTTCCTGCAGTAGGTCATAACATACAGGACTGCACCCCCTGGCATCAGGACTACACGGAAAACTTTAGCTAGCAATGTCTGGCAGGGGACTGCCCACCTGACATCACGTGACGACATCAGCGTGACCCTATATACTGGGAGGTCCCCACGCCTGCCCTCCAGTTCTCCCACCAGAGACCCAGGACTAGGTATGACAGGGGAAAGGAGTAGGCTCCTGGAGCCAAGAAAAAATAAGGCATAAGAAAGTAGCTGCAGAAGCCGAGGGAAGGTGGGAGGGAAAAAGATGACCTACTGCAGGAACCCCTCTCGAAGATCTACTTTTACAGTAAGTTCTTACGTAACTGTACTATCTTACTTCGAGAGGGTTCCTGCAGTAGATCATAACATATAGGACTGAATACCAAGCAGTCAAAAGGCAGTCAAGGACTGAAGCACGGGACGCAGGAAAGGTCTGCAGAAATGTAGGAACAGTAAGACAGGCAGCCCCAAAGGGCCGCTAGTCTAAAGCCCCCCTTTGGCTAGAAGCAATGTCGGGACCGAAAACTTCAGTGAAAGTATGGACAGAACTCTGAGTGGCTGCTGCACAGATCTCTGTGGCTGACACATTCCTGAACAAGCAACACAAGCAGGCAGCCTAAGGTTGAGCATCCTCGAACTTTCCCAGGAAGTGGCTTGTTGCACTTCTAGTAGTATACCAAATACAGTTCGCCAATCATTTGCACAAATGCTGTTGGTACACAGCCACTCCCTGTCACCTGGGCACAAATGAGATGGACAAGATATCCTACCTAAGGATAGCATTAGGCTGGTTATTCGTAGTAACGCAAAGTTCTGCCTACGTCAACTGTAAGCAGACGAGCCTCCCCTTATAAGAATGCTCAGGGTAAAACACCAGCAGTTAAGCGGACTGCTTCATTGCCAACCCAAAAAACACTTTGGGGAAAAAAAATTTGAATTTTAATGCACAGCCACTTGGTCTCTGAGGAAAATCAAATAAGGCTCCTTACCCCAGGGCCTGAAGCTTGGGAATTTGAGCAGAAGTAACCATAGCTAAGAACGGTGCTTTTCAACAGAAATAGCGCAAACAGCAACCTGCTGACGGTTCAAGAGGAGGCAAGGAGAGATTCTCCAAGTTAGAGTCCTAGTCCCCCGGGGGGAACGGGGTTACGAAATAAGGGTTTCAGGTAGATGATCTCGTTTAGAAAGACTTTAGACATCTCCAACCGAGCCAGGGTTTTGCCCTCCACAAAAGTGTGGCAGGCGAAAACTGTAGACAAATGGATCTTCAGGGAAGAATAACAAAGGCCAAGATCCAAAAGGTGCAAGAGGTACTCCATCACCTGAGTCATCGGGTATGAAAGGAGGCCCCAACCCTTGCAGACCACCGAGATGAAAAACCTTACCATGGCATGGTGCAGGAAGAACTGGTGGGAGGTTTATAGGCCTCCCCCAGAACCGGAGCCATGGGGACAGAAACTACAGAACGTGAGGCAGCTATGTCCACAGGTGCCCCACGTACAGGTAAAGGGATTTAAATCCCAGAGGAACCATTCTGCTTAGCTCATGGGTCAGAAAGTCATGGCAGAAAGGTAGAGGAACTGGTGATTTCAACGACAGCTGCTGGAGCAGAGGGAACCATATCTGCTGGGATCAATAGGGGAGATCAGAATCGTGTAAGCCCCTTCCGCCCGGACCTAGAGAAGGACCCTCTCAAGCACTGGTAAAAAGGAGGAAAGGTATACTAGGACCTTCCAGTCCAGCAGAAAGATGGAGCGAGCAAAAGCTGTGTAATTTTGTAGAGAATGGGGAGGCAAACAGATCTACCTCTGGACGACCCCACAGGTCGAAGATATCTTCGACCACTTCTTGCTCCAGCTCCCACTTGTGAGCCTGGGCTGTGGTGTGACTGAGACTATTCACCAAGACGTTGTATACGCCTGAAACATGGACTGCTGTGAGTTAACTAGAGTGCTGGGCTGCCCAGTACCAAACTTGCATCGCTTCTCTAAACAGGCTGGCGATCGAGTTCCTTGGGTCCTGTGGACCCCCCAGAGAGCTCCCCAACCCTGTCCTGAAGCCTCTATAGTTAGTGTCAGGGAAGGATGGGGGGGGGGATAAAGGGAACTCCCTTGGAGAGGCTGGAGCATTGTGACCACCAAGGGAGACCCTTCTACCTGCAGCTGGACACAAGAACCTTGTGTTCCAGAATGTCCAGACGCTGATCCCATTGGACTCGAAAAGCCCATGGGGTGACCCTCGTGTGCAGCCTGCCCAAGGGGACAGTAGAGACCTCTGCTGCTGCCATCAACCCCAGAAGGTGAAGAATCGCTTGGAATGGTGGTCCAGCATGAGGAGGCTGCCATACTGGCCAGCTCCTGCCAAGCTGTTACCCTGTCCTCAGGGAGGGAGGCCCTTCCCTGGACCAAATCTCGAACCACTCTATTAAATGGGAGACACTGGGAGGAAGAAGGGTACAACTTGGGATACTTCACTGTGATATCCAGTCTGGCCAAGAGACCCAAAGTGAAGAAGTGGAAGTCCACCAGGCTGCTCCTCGACGGAGCTGAGGAGACAACCAGTCATCAAGGTCTGGAGGCACATAGATCCCTCTGTGACTCAGGAATGTCGCCACCACCACTAGGCACTAGGTAAAACTTTGGGTGTCAAGGAGAGACCAAAGGGAAGAGCCTTGAGCTGAAAAAAGACTCTCCCTGAAATGAAAGACCAGAATAAGTGGTGGTGGGCCGGGGAGAGAGGGATATGCAGGGAAGCATTATGCATGTCCTGTGTACAGAGCAATGTCCGGGGGTCTTCACAGGGGTTCGATGGAGTGACCTCTTGCTATCAACTGAGGGATCCATAAGTCCTTGGTTATGTCCTGCCACCCTGAAGGGTAAAACTACCCCCCCTCCTTGGTTCCACAGGAGTGGCAGGGGGGACAATGGGGAGTCATGAGGCCAAGGAGTAGGGGGGCAGCGCTGCCCTGAAAGACCTCTGAGGCTTGGCCGGGGGTGTGTGTGGAGACTGCTGACGGCGGGGCCCGGCATTTAGTCTGGTGACCGGCTGGAGTCTGCTTTGACTGACGTCGCTGCTGCCGATGAAAGGGTCATTTGGACTTAAAGCCCACATGATACCTAGAGTGGACAGAGCGCAAGGCCTTGTCACTGTCCTGGAGCTCAGAAATAATGTCTCTGGCGTCCCCGCCAAACAGTACAGATCCCTGGAAAGGGGTATTTTGTATGGCAGAATCGATATCCTGTGCCAGGCCAGAATTCCAGAGCCAAGAATGTCTCCGAAGGCAGACAGCAGTGGCTGTAGACTGAGTTACTGAGTCCATGGAGTCATAAGTGGCCCGGCGGGCATGACGACAGGAGAGTTTCACCATGCTCACTGTATGAACAATCTCAGCTTTAAGTTCGGGATACTGGATGACCTCCAGTTTGGACTCCAATTGGCCCAGAGTGGAGTTCTGGAAAGACACCATGTGTGCCACATAATTAAGGGATCTGAGGGCGCAAGTGGATGAAGAATATATCTTGCACCCAAACTGATTCAACTGCCTGGATTCTTTATCCAGAGGCGAGGTCCTGTTTTTAGGGTGTGTCGAGCAGTCCTGAGCAGCCGCTATGACAATGGAGTCCGTTTCGAGGTGAAACACCAAATGAGGGACCCCATCAGGTGTGTGGCACACTCTGTCAACCTTTTTGGGGACCAAAAAAGGCTGCTGCCAAATAGTGGATGTCAGGTCCTCATGAGGAACAGTCCAGGGCGGAATAGGCGTAGGTGAAGATTCCGCCATGCCCAGATGCTCTGCCAGCCCCTTCCTTTTGGGGGTCCTGCTCCTCAGCGGTCCAGCCATTGACCACCTGGATCATTTTGAGGAGCTCTGAAAAAGAGGGATCCTCAGGCGGAGACCTAGGGGACTCCCTAGGCTGTGGCTCATCACCAGAGGTACGAGAGCCAGAGCTAGCGGACGAGGGAGAGTCAGACTCAGAGTCCGACTAAAGTGCCCTGCCCAATGAGTGAGTCCTGGGAAGGGGAATGTCCCGGATGTTATCCCTCTCATGGATGTGGACAGTGGAAGAATGATGAGACTGTTCTGCCAAGGAAAGGTGAGGGTCGATGGGTGACGAGGACCTACGAGTCGTCCGAGTGAGGGACAGTGTGGAGGCCGCCAGTGGTTGCCAACGGTCCAAGTCTGAGACCAACTGAGCCCTGGCCTCTTGCCACCAGGACTGAAAAGCAGCTTGCAGGTCATCCTGGGGTTGAGGTGGGGCTGGTACGATGGATATTCAGGTGCCTGATAATGAGATATTGGGTATCCTGGCGTCTGGTAGGTACAGGGGTATCCCAGTGCAGGGTAACCCAGAAAATAATAGCCCGACAACTGGTAACCTGGTAAGTAAGGTGACATCGAGTACGCAGACATCGAATATCCCAGCATCTGATAAGCCAGATAACACGGTTGAGGGTAGCCGGGATTAGGGCCTTACGGAGGGGCCGGAGGGCAGTCAGGTAGGAGGGGCTGAAGGGCCCAGTGTCGGACCCACTGGGACATTCGACTGACCCCCTGGGGCTGAATCAGGCGTTGGAATGTCTGGCGTGAGCCTAGGTGTCAGATCCCCGAGAGTCTGGGGAAAAACATGACCAGACGGAGGATCCCCTGGTGTTTGGAGGATGGCTGGTCCAGACGGAGGGTTAGCTGGCATCTGGGGATTCACCGGCCCAGCCAGAGGATCCACTAGCATCCGGGGAATCTGAGGCCCAAACGGAGAAACCTGGTAGTCTGCGGGGTTCAGAGAAATCTGAAGCCCCGACATAGGACCCCCCAGTAGGGGGTGCCGAAGGCCCAGCTGGCGTGCCCGGAATTAAAGGCTCTGGCATGGGGTTAGAGGTAACCAATACCAATGGGTAGGCTTCCTCCTCTAGTTCCGGAGAAATAGGGGAGACCGGAGGGTCCACCTCAGGAGGTGGAGAGGAAGGTTCCCGAGAGCCCTCTGTGGAAGGCTGCCGCAGAGGCGGCAGTGGGTGCTGCTTTTCTTTGGGTGTGATGTGGGACTCGATGGGAGGGTCGTGGCTGGGTGTTCCACAGCAGAGCTGACGAGCAACTTACCAGCCGGGGCTGAAGTATCAGAGCTGGCATCTGACTTATCAGCTGTGACTGGGCAGACAACAGCGGAGCTAGAGTCCGACTTACCAGTCGGGGACATGCGCTCTCCAGCGGAGCAAGAGAGTAACTTATCAGCCTTGCTGCCAGACTTAGACCCTGGAGTTTTGAGGAGTCTAAGGGTGGCAAGCATTCCAGCATCGCTAGAGGAGCCTACCTAGACCGTTAACAGTTCAGGCGGGGTTCTGAAGACGGATACGCCGCAGCGGGAGGAGGCTTGGCCAAGGGGCACTTCCAGGGTTAGTGGAAGACCTCTCACCACTGGCGGTGCCCGGAGGCGGCTGCGGGCAGGAAGGGATCGATCCCAGTCCTGGTGTTTCTCCTTGTCTTTTTCTTCTTGCGATGCTATATAGTAGGGGAGGAAGAGGAATCCCTCAGCATCTGCAGCTCCTTCTCCATGGTGGCCATCTTACCCTTCAAGAGATGGGCATCCAGGGCCTGTTGGCACCTTTTCCTCATGGCCTGGCAAGCAGCGCAGCCTCAGTGTTGTGTTCTGGGCCCAGGCAAAACAGGCAAAGGGTATGGCCGTCCTTGTTCAGGATGTGTGTGCTGCAGGAGTCGCACTTCTTCGTATGCGGAGTGGATGTCGGAGAAGACGTACAGAATGTTAAACGCACTTTTCAATAAAAAGAATGAAAAAACAAAAGAAATCAGATAATACTCATCCAAAGTGGCAGTCAACAGTAACAGCGTCCTCCGCGAGGCTCAATGTACGCAGGTAGATGGCAGGAAAGAACTGGAGGGCGGGCATGGGGACTGCCCACTATATAGGGTCACGCTGACGTTATCAGGTGGGCAGTCCCCTGCCAGACATCCAGACATTGCTAGCTAAAGTTTTCTGTGTGGTCTGGCTGCCGGGGGCACAGTCCTATATGTTATGACCTACTGCAGGAACCCTCTCAAAGTAAGATCAGGAAATTTAAACATTTTTTAAATCCTCTATCTTTATTCAGGAATGAATGAAAAACGAAAAGAATAATGGGTATACGGATGTTGTTGACGTAAGAACATTCTTGCTTGAAAAAAAAACACTACATGATGACTAACAAATACTGCTGCCTTAAGGCATCTACAATGGACAGCAAAGGAAATCAATGATTATTTTGCGATGCTCATCATAGGAGTAATCTGAAGGTATTTCACAAAGCATATGGGACCAAATCTCCATCTCACGGGAGGTATCCAGTGATATGGGCAAATCAATTTGAGCGCCCGTGAATAGAGTGAGTGGGAAACAATAGCGATCGTGGAAATAGCGAGGGAAGATTGACAACAATGGTGTAAGACAAGAGAGAGTGACGGTAGGAGGGCTCTATGATGTGGAGGATATAGCAGGTAGTTTGGGCTAGCAGTTCCAAGCTGGCCGTGTGATCTAGTGGAGGCAGTGTATGCCTCTGGTAGTGGAGGATCCAGGTTCTAACCTGGGCAGGAGCTCTGGGTATTTTCATTTTTGTGTGTGTGCACTTAGTTATTTTTTTGTGTTTTGCTCCCTGTGTGCACTTAACATAGAAACACAAAAACACAGAAGTTGTCGGCAGATGGGGACCGTATGATCCATCAAGTCTGCCCTTGGCTTCCAACCCCCTACTTAGCTGCCTGCTTGCGTATCCTACAGTGTCTGTCCCATGCCCGCTTGAATTCCCCCACTGTCTTGGCTCCCACCACCCCTCTGGCAGGCTACTCCATGGTTCTACAACATGCTCTGTGAAGAAGAATTTCCTCGTATTGCTTCTGAACTTTCCTCCCTTAAGTCGAAGGTTGTACCCTCTAGTCCTGCTGTAGTCCTTTATCTGAAAGAGGTTCTGCACGTGCACCCTGTTGTTGCCTTTAAGGTATTTGAATGTTTCTACCATGTCCCCATGATTCCTGCGTTGTTCTAGGGAGTATAATTTGAGGTCATCCAGTCTTGCCTCATATGGGTTCTGATACAAGCCCTGCACCATCTTTGTTGCTCTTCTCTGTACCGTCTCCAGCCTATGTCCTTCCTGAGGTGTGACCTCCACAACTGGACACAGTACTCCAGGTGAGGCCTGACCAGGGACCGATACAGGGGCATGATTACTTCATGCCTTCTGCGCGTGATGCCCCTCCCTATGCATCCCAGGATACCACTAGCCTTTAGTGCTGCCTTTTCACATTGTCTACTAACCTTGAGGTCATCTGATATGAATACCTCTAGATCTCGCTCCTGCCTGGTAGCCACCAGCTGCTACCTTCCCACTGAGTACAGTTTCCCTGGGTTACACTTTCCCAGGTGCATGACATTGCATTTTTTGGCACTGAATTTCAATTGCCAGGTCTTGGACCACTCCTCCAGTTTTTGGAGATCAGCTTCCATGCTTTGCTGTTCCTCTGTTGTGTCTACCCTGTTGCCAATTTTGGTGTCACCTGCAAACAGGCACTCCTTTCCCTCCAGCTCATCCGCAATGTCGCTGATGAATATGTTGAAGAGGATTGGCCCTAGAACTGAGCCCTGCAGGACCCCGTTAGTCACCCTCATCTCCACAGACAGAGTGCCATTTACTAATACTCCCCGAGTTCTCCCATGTAACCAGTTTCTGACCCAGTTTGTAACCTCGGGCCCAATTCCCATGTTCTACAGTTTTGTGACTAGTCTGTGTGGAACGGAGTCAAAAGCTTTGCTGAAGACCAGGTAAACCACATCCACTGTCCCACCTTGATCCACTGTTTTGGTGACTCAATTGAAAAAATCATCCAGGTTTGTCTGGCAGGACCTCCCTGCCGTGAAACCGTGTTGATTTTTGTCAAGCTGACCAGTTTGCTCCAAAAAAGGTACGATTCTTTCCTTCAGCAGGGACTCCCATCAGTTTTCCCACGACTTACGTTAGACTAACCAGTCGGTAGTTACCTTACTGTTCCTTGCTTCCATTTTAGTGAAGTGGTACTACTGTTGCACTCTTCCAATTCTCCGGCACCTCCCCACTCCTTAATGATTTGTTGAAGAGCACTGCTAAGGGGGCTGCCAGTTCCCTCCCTAGTTCTTTCAGTATTCTTGGGTGTATCCCATCTGGCCCCATAGCTTTATCTACCTTTTAACTTGTCTACGTCCTCCAGGACCCTTTCCTCAGTGAAGGGACCCGTGTCTATTCCTTTAATCGGACACTTCTATATGCCTATTGTTGGTCTGTTACCGTCTGCTTCCTGTGTGAAGACTGAGCAGAAGTACTCTCTGAGTGCCTCTGCCTTCTCCCCATCTTGTTCTGTGGTTTGTCCATCTTTTTTTGTGATTCTAACAATGCCCCCTTTGGTCTTCCTTTTTTCATGTATGTAACTGTAAAAGTTTTTGTTACCCTTTTTAACTTCCTGAGCTATCCTAACCTCTGTTTGAGCCTTTGCATATCTTATCACTTTCCCTGTCTCTTTTAGTTTCTGTTTATATTCTGTTTTGTCTGCCTTGTTCCCCAACTCCTTGTACTTTCTGAAGGTTATGAGCTTTTCTCTCACCATGGCTGCCACCTTCTTGGAAAACCATAGTGGGTTTTTCCCCCTTTTGTTCTTATTAACGTGACAGGCACACTGTGATGTGATCATGGTTGTTGCATCCTTTAACCTTGTCCAATATTCTTCAACGCTCCCTTCTGTCGAGTTACTAAGGTTGTCTCTTAGGCAGGCCTTCATGTTTGTGAAGTCTGCCCTCCTGAAGTCAAGGACCTTCACTTTGGAGTATGTGGAGTCTACAATCCTTTTTACCCTGAACCACACTATGTTATGCTCACTGTTGCCCAGGTGGTTCCCTACTTCGACACCTGTAACCCTATCGCTATTTGTGAATATCAGACCTAGAACTGCCCTACCCCTTGTGGGTGATGCCACTAGTTGACTTAGGCCTGCTTCCTGTAGTATGACTAGGAATTCCCTGCTCTTCTGTGATGCCGCTGTGTGGGTATTCCAATCTAGGTCTGGTAGATTGAACTCCCCCACCATTTATTTTTTTTTTATGTTCTGCTCCCCCGTTCCCCCATCCTCCTGGTGGTCCCTCATTTGCAGGTTGCTCCCCACTTGAATAGCTCCCTCTCGAAGATTCCCTGTACCCCAGTGTCAGGCTACCCCTCAGAGTTGATTATAATTAGTAGGGGGCTGTAGCCCACATAGGGGTTTGGGGTGTAGCCCCCGATAAAAGGGGTGTAAATGTGCCTGTGGAATATGAGCGGACCATCACTGTTTATGGTCCGCTACTGTGCACATCGCCGTTGCTGTTTTTGGCGATGTGCACTCGCTGATATGGCGATTGCTATTTTGCTTTCACTCATATCACATGGAACCCTCACGGGATTGGTGGTAAATTGTTGTGACACAATTTACAACCAGTTTCTTGTCTGCAACTTCCTTGAGCTAAGCTCAGAGCAGCTCAGTGCGCCTTTCCATGCCAGCACATAAAGCGCACTGGTGCATGGAATGGGCCAGAGTAGGCGTGTAAATGGCAAGCTGTGCCCTCTATTAGTGCCTGCACACCTCTAATAGCACTTTTACTAAGGCCCCCCAAATACAGCCAGAAAGGAATTTGATCGAATGACAGTGAGCAGGGAGGACGCTTTCTGGTGAGCCCCGTTGCGGCCTTCCTCCTCGCAAAGAAAATACCACATGTAGTAGTATATAATGGCAATCGGGATTTTTCTGGCAGTTTTAAATGAATCACGATCGTGTCAATTTAAAGCAAGGCATGGTTTTGGTCACTGCATTGAAAGAACAAGTGAATAAGCAAAGACGGCTGTTAATTTCTGTATAACGAGAGGCAATTCGCACTTGAGATACAAACTCTGGTAATCGCTGGCCTTTCAAATTACACTGGTTAGTCCCTTTATTTACAAAGTTGGATTGCAATGGAACCCGGAGAAAATTGGAAGAAGTGAACCCAATGAAACACCCCCTTCCTTCTGACAGTAGCTCTGAGGAAAATGAATCTTCTGAATCCAAAGCAAAAAAAAAAAAAAGAACTTTGATTCCCTATCACAATTGCACATTTTGAATCATTAATGCAGGAGACATCAGGTATGCGGCTTACTTTGGGGTGTATGGCAGAGGACTTAAAAGAAGTTAAAAAAAAGATTTTGGTCCACTCCAAAAGAATACAGGAAGCAGAGGCCAGAATTAGCAGTATAGAGGATGTAGCATATAAAGAGCAAAAAGAAGGAGTACAGACTAGCAGGAGAATTACGGTATTGGAAGGCAAGATTGAGGACCTTGAAAGTAGGAATAGAAGGAATAATCTAAGAGTGTTTGGCCTCCATGAAGGGATTGAAGGTGCTGACCCTGTAGGGTTTACCAACAGTCTTTTTATAAGTATAGCAGGTCCCTTCTTGATGGTGTAAAATATTTGATTGAAAGGGCACGTCGTTTATTAAAACTCAAGCCTAGTAAAAATGAGAAATCCAGGTCCTTTGTGATCAAGTTGCTCAATTTTCAACAAAAAAATTCAGATTCAAGGGGCTCTAAGAGATACAACTAATATCTCTTTCGAAGGCTGTTCTCTCAAAATTTTTAATGACCGGACACCAGAGACCATCAAAAAAAGAGATGCTTTCTTTCCCATCAAAAGAAAGATACAGGAGGCTGGATACAAATATGGACTTTTCTTTCCTACCAAACTGAGAGTCTGGCGTTCAGATGGCATAAGGGAATATAATGGCTATGATGCAGCTAAACAGGGTCTCAGAAAGGATTTTCCCCAGCTATTCAAGAACTTTGACTTTGCTTCTTAAAAAGGGAGTGATATACTGGTTCTGATTTGTCTTTCAATAGCAATGGGTTGGGGGATGCTATTTGTGTGCACACCTTCACTGTCCTTGTCAAGGTAAACAAGTAAATAATAAAAGTGATGTCCGGGGAAAGGAACCCAGCTGTATTTTTAACAGATTTTTGAATCTGAGTAAGGTCATATTCAGTTTAGGAAGTGGTGTGGTGCTAATTCTCCTATTTGCCCTTGGGTCAATGATGCAGTAGAATAACAAAAAGGTGGAAACTGAAACTTGTGTTCTCCTTTATAATGGCTTTAAATAATTTACTTACGCTTATTGCTTGCAAGGTCTGTGATTTACTGACTAAGATCCTGCCATATAGGTTAAAAAGTGAGGTATAATAAAACAGGATCCTGAGTTAGTAGGGCTCCCTCATGGTCATGAATTGATCAGAGATTATTCTGAGTAGCCTATTTTGGGAGTGAATTTTGAGAGACACCTATGTGAAATAATTTCTTCTGTATGCTTTTGCTGATTGCAGGCGCTGGGTGGTGGGGGTTGGATTAGGCAACATCTGACTTCTCTTTATAAATTTTTTTATTGTCCATCAATGAACTTGTTTTCAGTGGGGTGCCTTTCTTTCAGCATTGCCAGCATTTTTGAACTTCATTTGAGGGGTGTGGCACGAAAAACAGAAATCTGCCATATTAAAATTCAACTCACCAGAATGTTTGTTTTCAAACTGCCAACGGTGATCTCTCAAGCCCTAGAACTCCCAACATCTTCTCAAGTTAATTGTCTGTCCGGTAATGCGCACGCTCTTGCGTCATGTGCACATGCGCATGATTGGGTCATCTGGGTCTTACAGGAACTCCTGAGAGTGGCATAATGGGAGATCAACACGAACGCCTGCACTGAACAGACACGCAGAGGAGACAGATAAAAAAACATCAGACATATATTTAAGTTGTCAGAGTGTGATGTAACTTCTAAAAGTGCTTATTTTTTGCTTTTTCAGTGCGCTTTTCTTTACAGAGGTTAGTAAAGAAGAATTACTGGAATTACTCTGAAAAAAGTATGGGAAAACGAGTATATCCTTAAGGTAACATGTGGAGATTTTCCTGTTTAACTGCTTTGCTTTGCTAATTTTACCTTTGTAAATTCTTTGGTCTCAATTTTAAATGTATTTCAGCGACCCCCCCCCCCTTTTTTTTTTTTAGGCACTGGGTCACCATTTCTTCTGTTCAAAATATAGTACCACCTGTTACTGGGGACACTAAATACATGTATGCTGCATTATTTTGCTGGGGTTTGAGGGTTGCAAATCTTTCTGAATGTATTTGGAACATCATATAAATTAACAGAGATTCAATCGGGTCTTAAGGTATAAAATGCTTCTATTGAATTTCAATACTATGTGGAACTCAGTAGAGAGGGGCTATTTTCCTATACTGGGGTGAAATAAGATGTTTGTTTATGGTTTGTTATGTACTTGCAATTTATACTCAAAGTTTAGAATGTTAATTTATTGCTACAAAGAAAACAGGTGACTACTTATTTTAAAACCAATGTACATGTAAGTCAAGATAATTTTTTTTAGTCTCCTAAGCTGTTATTTTACGTGTGGTTTAAGGTTCACTTTATGTTGTAAAAATGAAAGAGAGGGTGGAGGGCCTTTCTTGTTTGCTGTGTTGCGGGTTCATTCAAAAACTGTAAGGGACTTGGGGAATGTAGGGCACTGTAGTCAATGTAGGAATACATTATTTTGGGATGGATGTTGCTCTGTAATGTTGTGGTGTTCTATTTTAGACATATTACTCTGTAATTGTACTAGCCTTTTTTCTTCTTTTTTCTATTTCTACTTCACTTTCACTTTTCTCTTTCTTTCTATAATATCGGAAGTGGAGGACAAAGAAAGGCTGAGGATTGCATCCCAGAAATTAAATGATCTTAGCAGATGGGACTTGAACAAATACCCTTTAATAGCTTAACATGTCTATTCTGAATACTTTAAATTTGGTATCGTGGAACGTTCGGGGTCTTAACCATAAACTCAAAAGATATATGGTTATTAGACATCTTGAAAAATGATCACCCTCAGTTGTGTTTTTACAAAAGGCTCATCTAACATCAGAGCATTATACTCTTATGAGGAGGGAATGGGTAGGACAGGTATATGGGACAGGCAACAGTTCCAAAAGAGCTGGGGTTTTAATCCTGTTTGCAAGAAATACTGACTTTGTTTTGCAAAATCAAGTTGAAGATCCGGGAGGGCATTACTTATTGATCTCAGGAAGAATAGGAGATGACATTTATACGTTTGTCAATATTTATGGACCCACATCTAATAATAATAAAGTATTTGATACATTATTTGACATAATATCCAAGTATGAAAACACAATGATAATAATAGCTGGAGCTACTAATGCTGTTCTTAACCCTATATTAGATAGGTCTAGACCAAGTTACATTGGGATAAGAATTTATTAGATCTACTGCAAAATGCTAGGTTGACAGATGTCTGGAGAACTTTGCACCCTGATGTGTGGGAATATACCTTTTGGTCTCCCTGTCATAAATCTGGATCTAGGCTGGACTACATATTTTTACCCGAGGGAATGCTAAACAGAGCAAATTATGCTGATATTCTAAATACTGTTATCTCAGACCATTCTCTGGTTCTGTTGAACTTCAATAGGACATTTAATGATAAGAAGGGTAGTAGGTGGAGGATTAATAATGATATACTAACTGAAACACAAATAGTTAACTGTATCAAGGAACATGTTAAGGATTTCCTTTCTCTTAATGAACCACAGGACACATCCTGGAGTATTTTGTGGGATGCTCTTAAATGTTGGTTAAGGGGGTTACTGATAGGTATTGGGGTTGCCAATAAAAGACAACATATGAAGATGCAGGCGGATCTACTGAAGAAAATAGATACGTTAGAAAGGACTCTCAAGGATTCTGACACAGAAGAAACTTAGAATTGGTCTAAATTAAAGGCTGAATAGAATGACAGCATTAGGGCAGAAGCAGATTTTGTTATAAGGAAAGCAACATGGAATTATGTAGATTCAGAACCCAAAGCTTCTAGACTATTAGCAATAAGGCTAAAGCAGAATTGTTCCTCCACAAATATCCATTAAAAGACAGGAAGGTAGTCAGACAACTACAAACTTAAGGGAAATCAACCAAACATTGTATCACTTTTACAGCAATATTTATAAAGAGGCTACAACAAGCAAAGGGGATGCTCTTTTGGTATTCTGTGATGGAATTACAATATCTAAAGTAGCACAAGATGGCATAGCCAGATTAGAATCCTTGATTTCAGAAAGGGAAATCATTCAGGCTATCAACTCTCTGAAACCGAACAAGGCTCCAGGTCCAGATGGATATTCAGCAAACTTTTACAGGACTTTAGGTAAAGAAGTTGCACCAATATTGAGTAAAGTCTTTAATGAAGGGTTGGAGAAAGGGACTTCTTATCACGTGATCAAACTAGAGGAGTTAATAACATTACTTCTCAAACAAGGGAAGGATCCATAGGACTGCAACAGCTTTAGGCCAATTTTGCTAATTAATACAGATGTCAAAATTCTGGCAAGGGTCTTAGCTAACAGATTAGAGCCAGTCACTACATACTTAATATCCACACAGCAGACTGGATTTATGGAAGGGCATATATCTTCAGATAATGCAAAAACACTTTTTCATATTATGGAACAAGCTTATATACGTCATAGTCCATGTGGTTTATCATCTCTGGACGCCAAAAAAGCATGTGACCGCATATTGTGGTCACAAAAATTTAACACTCTGGCGCTGTTCGGCTTCCTGGAAAGGTTTATACAATGGGTTAAACTGTTATACGAAAATCCATCCTTAGCTGTTTTTATAAATGGCATGATCTCACCTTATTTGCTCATTGGCAGAGGGACTAGGCAAGGCTGTCCATTATCTCCAGTTATTTAATTTAACAATAGATTCTCTTATTCATAAAACTGACGCAGATAAAGAGATAAAGGGTTTCAGCATGGGAGATCTTGATCTGCACACTTCTGTCTATGCTGATGATTTGTTAATAACTTTAGCTAAACCCAAAACTTCAATTCCTAAGATACTTGACATATTAAAGGTATATGGTCAAATATTTGGGTATAAACTGAATTTAGGGGAAAACAAGTTTTTTACCACTTAATAGATACTGTATTAAGGCAGATGTGACATCATTTGGGTTGGCTTGGGCACAGGAATATATTGATTATTTAGGTATTAAATTATATAAAACAGTAAGTAAAACATTTTCAAAAAATCTGGCCATACTTAAATCAAAGGTGGTGGATTCACTAACTAAATGGGATAAATTACCTCTGGGGATGTGGGGTCGGCTTGATTCAGTGAAAATGAATATTTTGCCCAGGGTTTTATATGTTTTCTCTATGATACCCCAGTTACTTGGAGGTCGCGAGGGTCTTGATAGCAGCCCTCCCCCACACCGAACTTGAACAACTGGGCCACTTACTTGGAGGTCGCGAGGGTCTCGATAGCAGTCCTCCCCCACACCAAACTTGAACAGCTGGGCCACTTTCTTGGAGGTTGTGAGAGTCTCGATAGCAGCCATCCCCCACACCGAACTTGAACAGCTGGGCCACTTACTTGGAGGTCGCAAGGGTCTCGATAGCAGCCCTCCCCCACACCGAACTAGAACAGCTGGGCCACTTACTTGGAGGTCGCGAGGGTCTCGATAGCAGCCCTCCCCCACACTGAACTTGAACAGGTACGCTCAGGATTTCAAGCGCTGGAGAAGCCTGCCAGATATAGTGCTGCTCACTCGCTGCATTGCTCTGAACCTTCTCCCCGGTGGCGCTAAGCTAAGTGTGACCTTCTTTTTCTCTATAGTTGTTCTGTGAGCCACTGCGTGATTAGAGCTGGGAAAGGTGTTACTATACTGCAGACTGACAGCACCTGTGTAATTAACCGGAATTAGACACGTAGATTTAGGTTAATTGGTGAAATTGGAAACTGTGCTTTAAACCGAAATGTGCATTTATCTGTCATGCATTAAAGCAAATTATTTAACAGGGACGAATAGGAAATAAATTGGGAAACTAGAAATATGTGCATTAAACTGAAATGTTCACTTATCCGAAATGCACTTAAGTAGAATCCACTGTATTAAACACAAGATGGGCTTACAGGACAGCTCCAATTGTAACAAATGCAAACTTGGGGCTGGGACTCTGGGACATGTTATGGAATTGTAAAATGATTAGTACTTTGTGGAAACGTGAGAAATATGCTAACAGATTGTCCTGATTTACATGACAACATAAATGCAGAGACCTGTATTATTGGTTATTTTAGTGAGAATACTCTCTGGACAACAGAACAAAAATACTCCCTAATGTTAATTGGAATATCACTACGTAATCAAATACTTAAAGGTGATAGGAAACCAATTTTTAGACCTCTAGATGCCCTCTAGTTCTTTTATTGGCTATCCAGTATTCTGATATGTTTTTGACCTTTTTTTGTTAGATGAATAATCTATATTTTATTGCCTTTGTAACCACCCTGAATCCCTCTGTTTTCAGCAGTTGCTGCTCTCTGTTTTCATACTGCCTGAACATTCTATGAAACACCCATTCCAGGTCATTCAGATGAATAGCATGGAATGGGAGTTTGTGATGTCATAGAATGTCTTAGAAATATGATAATCAAGAACAGTAGCTGGTGGGGAGAGTGGAATTCAATGTACATCGGAAGGCATCCTAAAGCTAGATTATTTATTAACCAAAAAATCATCAAAACATATCAGAATACATAACTAGCATGGAAAGGAAGATGGAAGGGCAGTGAACTATGTAAGAATAATTTCCTATCTCCTTTAAGTACAGGGTAGAAGAAAAGGTCTCATCTTATCAGGAATGCAAGTCTCAACTATTAGAAAACATTACATTTGAAAAGTTGGTGCTAGGTCATAAGGGAATCAGTCACAAGTTTGAATCTAGGTTTGGTGCTTTATATAAGATACTTGCTGGAATTTGTGACAGCAGTCAGTAGAAATTTTCTTAATAAAGGTATGCCCTATGTTTTAAAACATAGTTACACAAGCTGCTCAGATAGCATGATCTGATGGTTCTATTCATAATCATATTTAACACTGGAGAATATACCTCGGTTATGCTTTAGGAGTAATATATGTAATACTCTGCTTGTCACTTGGTTTCTCTTTCGTTCTCTTTTTCTGTTCTTTCCCTTTCTCTTTTCCTCTTCACTGTCTCAATACATACTGTTATAAAGTTTTGTTTTTTTTATTAAGGATTCTGTGTTGAATAGGGGAAGCCTGTTTTTGATATAGAAACACAGAAGTTGCCGGCAGATAAGGACCTCAAGGTCCATCCAGTCTGCCCATTTCTTTTTCTACCTTATAGATGTGCCATCAGCCTTTGCTCTGTCAATGGCCTATCTATTCATATTCATCTATATTGCTCCCTTATGTCTACCCCATGCTTGTCTGAAGCCCTGCACTGTATTCATATCCACCACTTCCTGAGGTAGGCCGTTCCATGCATCCACCACCCTTTCTGTGAAAAAGAACTTCCTCACATTACCCCTTAATCGGCCTCCCTCTAACTCATGCTGTGTCCTCTTGTCCTGCTATTTTTCTGGTTTAATCTGCTCCCCACATACAACGCTTCCCTCCTCTCCCCTACCCCAGCCTCAACATACTCCCTATGTTCTAGAGACTCACACTCTTTCTCATTCCCTACTCCATCCTCGAACATGGACAAATCTAATTTCCACTATCGTCTCCCCTCTCTGTGGAACACTCAGTCTCCTCTCTTACGCAACTCTTCCTCTCACTCCTTTGTCAAATCGCTGCTCCGTGTCCTACCTTTCCCAACTTGCTCCCATAACACCTCTTGGTACTTGAAATGTTTGTCCCCTGTTGTAACAACACTGACTTTGAGTTACTCCATACCATATACAGTTGTCTCATTGCACTTGAAATGTTTGTCCCTTGTTGTAACTACTCCGATCTTTGATACTCCAGTCCATTGCATAGTTGTCTCTCTGTGTAGCCTATTTTGCTGTATTGTATTAACTGAAATATTTTATTATGCTTACTATTGTGTCATTTTGTATTGAATGCCTTGTGCTATACGCTGTGATTCCCATGCTCCCTGTCCCACGGGTCACACCTGTAGACGAGCCTTGGCTCAGTGTGCCTTTCCTTGTCACCAAATGTTTAAATAAAAAATAAAAAAAACCATGTAGGATCTACGCGGTGGCTTGTGCAGCAAGTTTGAGGAGGATGCCTGGGAAGGCCTGGTGGTGTGTACTATGGACTGGCTGTGCTAAACCCTCTAGAAGGGTATCTATGGTCCTACAGAAGGGAGGTGTACTTGAGTTATGTTTCAGGCCCATTATTGCACCTTGGGTCTAGGTACGAAACAAAATGACCCGATGTGAGAATATAGGTCCAGTCCCACGACCCTGTTCTTGATGTCAAAAGTACAGGCTGGCAGAGAATATCTGACTTGAGGGGGTGGTCATCTATTGGGATATGGAGCATCATGCAATGCGGTGTGCCTTTTGTAGGCCCCCCCCCGAAGAGGTGGGTTCAAGCTGGTAATACAGGCTGGCTCATTTGGGGTTAAATGGCAGTGGCCTGTTAAGTCAGATTGAGACAGAGTAGTCTGGAATACTGACCTTTTTTCTTTGGTTAGGAGGCCTAATATTTGTGACTTGGTGTTGCTCCCAGTTTGGGCCTATTGATGGTCCTATGAATGAGGTGTGTATTGGCCAAAGTGGCAAGCTGTTCCCTAGTAGAGTCTGGGTAGGCTTCCTCATAAATAACAGCACAAACTGGTTCACCTTGGGTCCCTTACATCTATAAATGAGGTCTGCATATGATTATCTTATAACTCTTTTTCACCTTAACCATCAAAGTGTTGATGAGAAAAGAGTTTTTGAAAGCTAGAGGGAAACCAGAATGAAATTTCGATTACTGAAAGTGAATGTACTGTATATTTGTCTATTAAAATTCAGAATGCAGTTTATTCAGGAACTACGCTCTTATTTGAAGGCACAATTGAATAGTACATTAGCAGGCGCTGTTTTATTCTGTAAATTAGATCTTTTTTTATACGCTGTATTATTTTATTGTGATGACTGTTTGTCTATACTTATGTACGCATGTTTGTTTGTATCACAATGTTTCTGCTATTGTTTGTATTCTGCTTTTTAAAGCAGTAACGGCATATTGCTAAACAATAAAGCTTTTTGACTGACTGATTGTGGTATACAGATTAAATTGCCGTGGCAAGTGGAATTGCTGTGGTATGTGGATTTAACTGCTGTGGTATTTAGTTTCAACTGCTGTGGTATTTAGTTTCAACCGCTGTGGTATGTGGATTTAATTGATGTGGTATGTGGATTTAATTGCTGTGGTATTTAGATTTTTGTGATGGCTACATGGATTTAACTAGTGGGTATATTGTTTAGTAAACAGGGAAAAGGGCCTATTCATATATTATTAACAATTTATCATACATTTAATTTGAAGTTCTTAAAGATTCAATTCATTTTGTATTTAGTACTGCTGTAAATATTGATTTTGCAGTTTGTTTTGTGGTGTTCTGCTTTGTTAAAACTTTTAAGCTATTGCAGGACAAGCAAATTAGAAATAAAATGGATGGACTGGGTTGGCTAAGAGAACTTACAGCTAGGCATGGGCAGTTACTGAAATACCTGCCCCAAAATGGTACCAGGGAGTACCACTAGACTACCGAAAATTACCCTAAAACACTCTATTGAAAAACAGTAGTTGGTTTAGGTCAAGTACTTACTACCTGATTCTACTTCCCTATTACCCTACCCTGACCATAACCAAAATGTGAAAGACTGCTTTTGACTGTAGGCTGTTATACTATTACACTGTTTGTTAGGTGCCCCAACTCCTGTCATTTATGAGGCAGGTGCAAGAGGTGCAGCTGCTCTTAGTGAGCTTGCTGCTGTTTCCAAAAAAATGTTCCCATTGTGGGCATTGCTGGGGTAGGTACAAGAGACGCAGCTGCTCTGATTGAGCCTACTGCTGTTTCCAAAAATTATACCCATGGTGGGCATTGATGAGGCAGATGCGAGAGGTGCAGCTGCTCTGAATCAGCCTGCTGCTGTTTCCAAAAACTATATCCATGGCGGGCATTGCTGAGTTAGGTATGTATGCGAGGCACAGCTGCTCTGACTGAGCCTGCTGCTGTTTCCAAAAATTATACCTTTGGTGGGCACTGCTGAGGCAGGTGCAAGAGGCGCAGCTTCTCATAGTGAGCCTGCTGCTGTTTTCAAAAAACTCTACACCCATGGCAGGCATTGCTGAGACAGGTACGACAGGCGCAGCTGTTCTTGTTAAGCCTGCTGTTTCCAAAAATTATACCCATGGTGGGCATTGATGAGGCAAATGCGAGAGGTGCAGCTGCTCTAAATGAGCCTGCTGCCGTTTCCAAAAATGATGCCCATGACGGGCATTGATGAGGTAGGTATGAGAGGAGCAGCTGCTCTGAATGAATGCAAATTTAAATTATGGCTCCAACATTGTCAGAAAAATGACAAACATGCCTGTTTGTCCGTGAACTGTCTGTGACCATGGCATGCCTGTTTGTCCGTGAACTGTCCGTGACCATGGCAGGATTTATGTCACATATCCTTCCCCTCACTGATGACACTGGCGACTGGGAAGAATTTATACATGTGCTAATGTCTGCGCCAGGGGTGCACTCTGATGGTTCAACAGAGTTTGACTGCTGTACATCACTTAATGGTGTTGGTGGGGCAATGTCACATTTGGTTAGCAGAAGATCTCTCCCAATAGGCAATGTCTTCCCTTGCAGGAAGGATGGCTTCAATGTTCCAAATGTACAAAAAAATATGCTGTGCAGAGCGTTTTGATTTGTAGGTGTACTCCTATTAAGTCCTTCCCTTTACTTGTTGAAAGAAGATTTTTTCTAAATTTGCTTGCTGGTTTTATGGCCCCTGGGATCTCCATATTAGCATTTCCAATGGCTCTACTTGTTCCTACAATGCCTCCTGTCCCATGTAACTGTGATGTGTCCTGGACCATTACTTCAACAAGAGCTGTGTTTTCTCAACTTTATAGTAGTAGAGCCGTTACATTAATTAACTCTCCTTGTCCAGGGAGTTTTAAGCACATGGCAAATGCCTGAGGGATAACTGAGTGGG
This sequence comes from Neoceratodus forsteri, assembly GCA_016271365.2. Lineage (NCBI taxonomy): Eukaryota > Metazoa > Chordata > Ceratodontiformes > Ceratodontidae > Neoceratodus > Neoceratodus forsteri. The sequence continues at coordinate 217,233,948 of CM028133.1, forward strand.
CTATTCTGTAAGGAAACAGCCAGAGTCTTCACTAATTGTAGGACCTGTGGCATTTGTGACCTTGTGTGATTTGTGTGCACTGCTAATGGTTGTGTGTAGTCTGATAAAATGAAAGGCTTTAAAAACAAAACATTCACCTCTGCTGACAAGACCTAGACACATACATTTTTATTTATTTCAGATTAGGATTAATACTTTTGAGTCAGAGACATGCATAAAAACAAAACTTTGGATTAGATTATTTAGTTGAAGCCAGAATCTCAGGCCCATAACCGTAGATGCTGCTGCAGCAGTTATTACTCTCTGAATCAATGTTCCTGGATACATCACAGTCACATGGGACAGGAGGCATTGTAGGAACAAAAAAGGCCATTAGAAATGCTAATATGGAGATACCCAGGGGCCATAAAAGCAGCAAGCAAATTTAGAAAAAAATCCTTTCGGCAAATAAAGTGAAGACCTTACTAGGAGTATACATACAAATCAAAACACTCTGCACAACATATTGTTTTGCAAATTTTGACTTCCGTTCTTCTTTAAAGCAGGGATCTAACAATGTAGCCAACACATAGGTGTCATTCTTAAACATGGCATTTATTCCCTGATCAGCCGACAGTCTGAGACTCAAGTCATCTGCCAGCATAACAGTGGTTGTATCTTCTTTTGACTGAAAAAGCCTTTCTATATGTCATCAAGAAAAATGTGAAGAAATGTTAATTGAGGAAGAATCTGACTCAGAGCTGCACTGTGCACACTGACATCACGCGTGGCAGCCTCAAATGGCTCCAATAAGGTGATCAAAGATTCAAGCAGACTCCCTGAGCATGATGTCCACTTTACTTATTTGGTTCTGCATAGTGCAGTTATGTACGACTGTTCTGTTCAAAAAGCCTTTCCAACATGTAAAATATTGAATTCCAGCAGGTTGGAACTTCCTGCTTTAATGTATGCAGCGGTAAGCTGTTTCACCTCTGCAGCTCCTTCAGGATTTTTTGTGATTTCAGAGTGGCTGAAATACCCACATAATTTCCTAGCAAGACCCAATAGGTTTTCAGCATTTCTGTTTCATACTCACATACTATTTGCCAGCAGATTAGGCCTTACGGTCTATCGAGTCTGCTCGAACCTAGATCCTTAGTTGGGTGCCGAGACCCTCCCATCCCTTGTTCTCTAGAAACCCCTATCATCCATCCCCACCCCCCCCGGGACAGGCCATCATCTGATACATCCACTTTCTGTGTCTGTCCCACCCTCTCTTGAAGCCCTCTACAGTGGATCTCTGAACCAGCTCACCAGGCAGTGCATTCCAAGGGTCCACCACCCTCTCGGTGAAAAACCTCCTCCTCTTTTCCCCCCTCACCCTTCCACCTTCCAACTTCAAACCATGCCCTCTGGTGATACCTCCCTGCTTTAGTCTAAAGATCCCCTCCATGTTTACCCTATTTATTCCCTTGAGGTACTTGAAGACCTCTATCACGTCCCCCCTGTCTCTCCTCTCCTCCAATGAAAACAGGCAGAGCTCCTCAAGTCTGTCCTCATAAGTCAAATCCCCTAGCCCTCGTATCATCTTTGTTGCCCTCCTCTGTACCCTCTCCAGGAGCTGTATGTCCCTCTTCAAATGTGGTCTCCAGTACTGTACACAGTACTCAAGGTGTGGTCTAACCAGTCCACTGTACAGTGGCAGAATCACTTCCTTGCTCCTAGAGGTGATCCCCTACGATGCATCCCAACATCCTGTTTGCCTTGCCTGCTCTCCTGCACTGCTCAGAGTTATTCATACATGTATCCACCATGACCCCTAGGTCTTTTTCCCTATTGAGGCCTCCAGTGCCTCCCTCCCAGGTGTGACCTGTGTTTAGGTTTCCCGACCAAGATGCAACACCTTGCACTTGGTGATATTAAATTAATTTCCATGTGTGAGCCAGCTTTCCAGGGTGTCCAGGTCCACTTGCAGGGCCAACCTCCCCTCTTCTCCCTCAACTACTGCTCCCATCTTGGAGTCATCACGAAGAGACTCATTTCACACCCTATACCCTCCCTGATGTCCGATATGTATGCATTAAACAGGATCGGACCCAGGACCGAGCCCTGTGGTACCCCACTACCAACCTCTCTAGGGTTCGAGAGCTCCCCACAGACCACTACTCTCTGAGTGCGTCCAGCTAGCCAGTTTTCAATCCATCTGACCATCAGAGGGCCTACTCCTAACCCCATCAGTTTCTCCACCAGACCATTGTGGGGGACAGAGTCAAATGCCTTGCTGAAGTCCAAGAATAATACATCCACAGGCTTACCCCTGTCCAGTTCTGATGTTACCCATTCATAGAACTCCACAAGGTTGGTTTGACATGATCTACCTGGCACAAACCCATGTCACCGACTATCCAGACCTCCACCTCCTCCAAGTACACCCCAATCGTTCCTTTAGTATACTCTCCATTAATTTTCCCACCACGAGGTCAAACTGATGGGTCTATAGTTACCTGGTACTTCCTCAACTCCCTTTGTGGATTGGTACCACATGTGCCTCCGCCAATCACTAGGTACCCTCCCTGTCTCAAGTGACCTGCTGAAAAGCTCACCAGGGTGCAGCCAGTATGTCCGCCAATTCCCATAGTACTCTCGGATGAATGCCATCCGCCCTGGAGATTTGTTTTTCTTTAGGGCCTTGAGGGCTAACTACACCCTTTGGCGGAGATAGCATCATCCGTCCCTCCCCCTTCCTGGTCTTTTTATCCTTATCCAGATGTGACACCCTAGGTACCTTTCCTCCCTCTTGCTCCATTTCTGTTGCTCCCTGATCCCACTCCTGTAAGCTTCTCCCTTCATGCCTTGCTTTGTAGATATCCCATCCCCTCCCTAGTGAACACAGAGGCAAAGTACTCGTTAAATACCTCTGCCTGGTCCCTCGCCTCTTCCACCCACCTCCTTCTGATCTCAATCTGCTGAGATGGCCCTTAGTTTTCTCCGCTCCCCAATGTACCGGAAGAACCCTTCCCCTCCATGTGTCCCCAGCAGCCGCTGCTCTTACTGGACTTTGCTCCCTCACCATACGGGTGACTTTTCTAGATGCAAGCTGGTACATTTCCTGATCCCTATCCTCTTGTTGTTTTATATTTTTTGTAGGCCGCCTTCTTTCTCTGACTGCTACCTGTACCTCACTGGACCACCAGCATGGTTTACGTGACCTTGCTCCTTACGCTTCAACTTAGCGCAGATCCTGACTGCCTCATGAAGTCCCCTGCTTTATGACCTCCCATCTCCTTTCCACACTTGTCGCTGAGGTAATCCCTTCAAGTGATCCTTGAGAATATTTCCCATGCCCATAAAGTCTGCCCCCCTGAAGTCCACTGCCAGTGTCCTAGATCTCACCCCCACTCCCCCCATGCTTATTTGAAACCAGACAGTATTGTGGTCACTCCCAGTCAGGGGGTCCTGTACAACTATGTCCCTTACCAGATCCCCATCTGCCAGAACCACATCCAGGACATGCCCCTCCCTTGTGGGCTCCATCACATGCTGTGTTAAGAACACATCCTGGAAGCCATCCAGCAGCCTCTGCTCCTTGGCCACCTTAGAGGACATGGTTCCCCAGTTTGTACCTGGCATATTAAGGTCCCCATCAACACCTCCTTCCCTTTGGACCACACTGGGCAATGATGTTGTCCAGCAAACCATCCTCTAGAACATCACTCATCCCGGGGCCTATATGCTACTCCCAGCTTGACCTTATCTCCTGCTGGGGATCGTGGGTGACCCATAAGGCCTCCACGTTTCCCTCTGCCTCTTCTACCATAGCAATTTCTATATCATCTCTAATGAACATAGCCACTCCACCCCTCTGACCTCCTTTCTATCCTTCCTAAGCATAGTGTACCCCATTTAGGTCCCAGTCATGGTTTTGTTGTCACGTCTCCGTGACCGCCGCCACATCCACCCCTCGAACAGCATGGCCTGGAACTCCTGGCAACTTGTTTCCCAAGCTCCTGGCATTTACTAACACCAACCCCACCCTTATCCCTGATCCTCTTTGTCGACCCCACCCAGATTCCTTATACTTCCATCCTCCCCTGCTCCTCCTGAAACCTCCACCTCCAGTCTGTTTCCCCCTCCCTCTTGGGCTTGAGGCTACTCCCTCATCTGGAGGAGGGCTTGGTCAGCCCTCCTCATCCCTTCCCCCTTACAAGTTTAAACCCCACCTTTCTTGTATGTAGTCAGCCATCCCCTGTTTAGGACTTCCTTCCTAATGGGGCAAGATGAAACCTGTCCTTGGCATATAGTCCCTTATCCTCCCAAACTCCATTCCAGTTCTCTAACACCCCAACCCATTCTCTTCACCCCACTTCCTGAGCCAGTCATTAACCTCTGTAGCTTCTTTTTTGTCCACTGAGGCCTTTGGTACTGGCAATATCTCTGAAAAGGAAATGTTGCATCCATTATCCCGACAGACTCTGGCAAGTTCTTGGAACCTTGCTTGGATTTCCAAAATGCTATTTCCTCTAGATCATTAGTTCCCAAATGCACCAGAAATCGGTTTCCTCCACAATCCTAACCATTTCATACACCATGAACTTTGCTCTGTGCACTGTCAGCCCAGAGATACTCACTACCTTCACCTGGCTATGGCATCCACCCCTGTCCCTCCCAATGGATACCCCTAATCATCGAGTCTCCCAGTAACAGAACCTTAACACCGCCATCATCCTTATGGTTACCTCCACTATGCCCTCTCAGCCCCCTTCCCCCTTTATTCATGATCTCAATTTCATGGGAGTCTTCCTGCCTTATTAGAGACCCCCTTGTCACCCTCCCCTTTCTGCCTCCCTTGCTATTTTGCCCACTTAACTCAAACCCCCTCTGAATAGGTGTCCCCTTTAACCCTCTCTTATCTGAACCATTTATCCTGGCCCTGATGGTTTCCCCTTCCCCCACACCACCATCCTCCCCCCTTGTAATAGTACCCCTGCTTCCAGAGGCTCTCTGTGGGTCCCCTTTAGCTAGGGCCCCTCCTTGGTACTGACCTCCCAGCAGAAGGGGGGCTCCTCTCCCACCTCCTTGTCTCCCAGTTTCTCTCCAATCATGCTCTCCTCCCTCATGTCTGGAATATGTTGCATCTCCCCATTTGCTTAACATATATGTTTCCCTTCTCCCTCTGGGACTATGTCTATCCTTTCCATAGCTGTTCTGTGATGCCCTATGGGTATCCGACTCCTCCCCGGCCTCTGTATAAGTTTCCTCATTTCCACCAACCCTTCCTCCCCTCTAGGTTGCTTAGTAGCTCAAATTTATTGTGACACTCTATGTCAGCCTCCATCAAGTAACCCGAGTTTCCCTGACTGCATCTCTAAACTGACCCTCTTCTTCCTCTCTTGCACTGTTCACCTTAGGAGCTCCTTCCCACAGTCTGCTGTTTTAGCTGCTTCACAACAGCCCTCCTGACTCTTCCCCTCCAGTCTCTTTGTATTCAGAATGTTCACCTGTCGCTTTCCCCTTAGCATCAACTTCCCTATCCAAGGGTCCTCTGTCCCTAATATCCCCCTCCTGCTTGCTGTAACATAACGTCCTGTAATTTCAGAGCGTTGCCCCAGCCTCCCCTCAGCCCCACCCTTCTGCTGCCCATATCCACACCCCTTATTCTTGGACACCCCCCAGCTCCCCCAGCTTACTCCTTAACCAATATACCTCACTCCTGATACAAGATAGCTGTCTACAGAGTGGGCAGCCTCCCTCTCTCCAGGCCCAATTTAGAATTATTGCCATCCCACAGCCTGTGCAGCCTACAACCCTTCCGAAGATGCCTGCCATGGTGGAATATGGCCACCCTGATTATCCCCTCTGTTTATAATAGCACCCCTTTTCTCAGTCCCTTTCCCTGGAGTACAGTTTCTCTCTATACTGACTGTAGTTATTTACAAACCCAATTTCAACCCCACCAATAACGTTCCCAAGTCTCACAAACACATACAGTCCAGTGTGTGTTCGGTCACACTAACAGTGTATGTAAGCAGACATCAGGTACCATACGATGTCACAGGCCCACCAGCTCCTGTTGCTCCGAATTTCAGTCCCAAACAGAAATACTCAGCCCTTCAATCCCAACCCCCAGTGGCTTTTCAGTGAATGATTCAGTTACAAATCTGGACTGTCATGTACGGTATGGGCTGCACGCCCATTGGCTCTTGCTCTGCACAATGGGTGCAGCCCTCACAAGCCAGTCAGCGGCTGCAGGCGGGTGGAATGCTGCCGCTCGCCGCCGTGGGGAGCAGGGTGGTGGAGTCGGGTGGGTGGGGTGGGGGGACACCAGCCACCAGGGAGATGTTTTGGGGGTTCATTACTTATTGCCAGCGATCGGGCATTTCAGTCCACTGGACCACCAGGGAGATGTTGGGGTGGGGGTTCAATGATTGCTGCCTCGATCGGGCACAAGGGAGATGTTCGGGGTCGCTTACTTTCTGCCCGCGATCGGGCATTTCGTCCACTGACCACCAGGGATGTGAGCGGGAGGAGGGAGGGAGCCACATTGATGCCCGCGATCGGGCTGGTGGTGGGGAGTACTATGCCCACGATCGGGCTGCGGGGTATAGGACTGAGTTAGCCAGCTACAGGTGGCAGCTGCTGCTGCGCCTGCAATACAGCAGCTCACCTATGGGTGGCCCTCGACTTAAGCCTTTTTTGGCTCAAAGTCCTGCAGGCACAGGTTGGGGTTGCGCCATAACTCTGCACAGCCCGGCTGAATATCAGGCTGTGCAGTTTATGCATGGTTCCTCCCCCTCCAGTTGAGCATGCATTCATTTGCATTGCGCTGTTGCTCAGCCTGTTTTCAGTGGCGCAACTGCCTCCTGCTGAATATCGCAGAATGGCGCAATTTAGGACTTGAGCATGCGCAACCCTTTTGAATATCCGGCCCCATGAACCCTAGAGATAAGGAATACAGAGTAAGCCATTTTTTGGATTGTTTTTTCCAGCTCCTGCAGAATATTCACAGCAGTGTGGTTTTCCTCAAAAGTGGTGAAATATAATACAGCCTGCTTCCCACTGCTTATGGTAGAGCAAGGATTATTACTTTCTGACTGAAAACTTGCTCAATGAGCTACAACAGTCATGTAGTCAATTGTTTGGTTGCTGGTCCATATATCTGTGGTATGTGAACCTGCTTCACCTCAGGAGTTTCAACTGCCTAGTGACTTCAGTACACACCAAGTCATATAGCTGTGGAACTGGAACAACCTTTTTCGAGAAATATGTTCAACAGGGAACAGTGCACCATGGTTCAATGTAGTTCATTAACTTGAGGAAACCTTTTTGGGAAGCAAAGGGGTTGACAATCGGCCAACAGCTCCGCAAAAGCTCTATTTAACAGCTGGCACGTTGGATGCTTGTGGGTACATTTTGATTTCCTCACAATACTTTCTTTTAATGTTAGTTGACAAGATCCTTTTAATTTTGGGGGAAATTTATTTTTCACGCCTTTTTCAAGTGGAGTACTACTTCGGGATTTTCTAGGACTTTGATGGTGTCAGAAAACAATCTATGTCTGGGAAGACTGCAAGGACACATCAAGTGAGTCAATGTCACTTACTGCTTCCAGTTAATTGTCATTATGGTCACCGCCATCACCTCCACTACTGCCCATACTAACCACACTGCCCCTTGCCCTACCCCACTCAAATGGGTGTTTTTCCTTTGCATGTTTCATCATTACTGATGTTCCAAAATTTGCCCTATTGCCACCATGACTGGTGTTCTTTTTGCATAGACTGCATACAGCTCGAGAGTTGTCTGCAGGGTCAATATAAATAAATTCCACACTAAAGATTTACCTTTTTTGGTTTGTGCCACCACAGTGCCTGGCAGTATTCCTTATACAGTCAAGGAACCTGGAGATTAATTGTTCTCATTCATACTTCATCCTCATTTTTTTTTTTTATTCATACTTTTTGGGCCACATCCAGCAACGGGTCCGGTCCTTGCCATTTCTCGCCTACCATATGAGCCGCTACTCCTCTCGATGCCTGAGCTTTCCCGAGGAGATGCGGCACTGGGCCCTAAGTGCCGCAGACGTCGGGATAGGTCAGGAAGTTCCGCCTGGGAGCACTTAGGAGTGGCGAGGCGGGTAGCATCAAGGCGCTGGATGAGTATCTTTTGTCTTCCTGTAAGGGAGAGGAGGTATCATCTAATGACGCCTGTGTCCGGCTCCACCCTCAGAATCTTGCTGATGCCGGCTGCTGTGGTACCCCCAGCCTCCGCCAGGGGTCCCTGTAGCACCGGTCATGCACCGAACCCTCCCCCAGAGAAGGAGAGCAGTCCATGAGATGCTCGATCCTTCTCCCCCGGCCGGCCACACGATGACTCAGTTCCATTCCTGAACCCGGGTCTCTGGTGTTGCAAGCAGAAAACCAACCGCTGCACCGACGGGCTGGCTTTCATCCTCTTATTCTTATGTTTAGCATATGATTTTTTTTCTCTGCACTTGCCTCTTATGCCTTACAGCAGCATCCTCTCTTACCACCTCATCGAAACTATTGACCTCATCATCACAAGATTCAGAAGAACTAAAAATGCCATCATCATCATCATTATGTGGGACATAGCCTGGGTATCCCATTCCCAGTCCCCACTATCACCACCATCTCTATCAGCATTCGCTGCCTCAGCATCTGAGCTTATATTTGAGGAGGATGTCTCCTTACATGCTGCTTCAGCAGCTGGAAATATCCTGGCACATGCAGGAAGACGTTCAGTATCTCTCAGTAATTCCAGTCAGTTCTCTTCGAAACTCTACTATCATTTCATTGCTAACGTACTTTTTTGGTTCAGGAGATTTAGTGCCAGTCCTGGTGATGATATTATTGTCACTATGTTCTTCATTAGTGCTATGATTCATATTGTTTACATCATTAACAGCTGCACGTGCAGCAGCACTATGCTTCCTTTTAGTAGGCTTAGACTGGAAAGTACAAGGTATAGTGGACACAGCTGTGAAAGGGTATTGTTTCACTAACTGCAGGGCAGACAGTGTAGCTATGTCACACTAGGGAAAGGGAAAGGGGAAATTGTTTAATCAGGAAAGGCACACTAAGCCGGAGCTTGTTTCCAGGTGCGACCTGGGAGCACAAGGAGGTTAAGTGACTTGCTCAGGGTCACACAGTATGCGAGTGGAAGCTGTGGGATTCAAACCCAGGTCTGGTCTGCTGGATGTCACCAGATTTGCAGCTCAGAGCCTTAGACCACTGTGCTATACTGCCTCCTACACTAATAAATGACAAGGCTCAGGGGCACTTAATAGTGTGATTAGCCATAAAAGGCTTTCACTATGCTCCAGAGACACACAGTGTAGCTATGTTACAGTAATAAATGGGCTCGGGGCACTGAACAAACAGTGTGATAAAGCTGTAAAAGGCTTTCACTATGCTGCAGAGACAGTGTAGCTATGTCACAGTAATAACATGACAAGGGCTCAAGGGCACCTAACAAACAGTGTATACTTTAATTTCAAACTACGTACCCAGTGCCTTCTGTTTTTGTCTGTGTTTTTTCCTCTACCTTCCTTCTCTGTTCTCTCCTCAGTACCCAGCACCACTTCCATGACTGAGGCTGGCCCGACACCCTGACCCCCCCACCCCAGGCTGAGACTGTTTCACAATCCCCCACTATTTCTCCCTGTCCCTTTGCTCCTTGAAAAAGTACAGGTTAAGTAAAATAAAAGTTTTTTTTGTCGTTCTCGATCAACAAGTTGGTGATATGTCCTGTAGAGCGAGCGCCCACGCAGAGCTGCTTCCACACACCACAAGCACACAAACAAACAGCTGCCGGCTGGATTCCACGCAGCAGATGGAGCACAAACATCACTGACCAATCAGGTGTCAGCCCAATGTCAAGTGCTCCCATTCTGCTGCAAGTTTTGTGAAGGACCCCACAGGCTGCCCTTAATGCCAGTTTCCAAATCTTTTACACTGTTATGTCGGATAGGGCAGTGCATTACACAAACTACCCTACCCGTCCAAATATAGGCAATAACCGCACTACCTGACCAAGCCATCTGGCAGACAGCCCAAGCCTACTTAAACACTGCTTGATTTCCACTGAATCCCGCCCCCCCATATCAGCAAAGGCCTATGCAAGCTGCACTTGTTGCAATGACTCACCTGGAGGAGGTGTCCATCTCCTGGATGAGGGGTGTGGATTTTGTCCTGATGTTCTGCTCAGAGATGGAACCCAAGAACTTCCTGTTCTTCAACATCTTCCAGTCTGTGAAGAATCAATGCAATGTTGACATACTCTAAATGCAGCCAATATAAACCAAGGCCCAAAGAACCAATCCCATGTTGACATACTCTCAATGCAGCCCACATAAACCAAGACCCACCCCGAACACGTCTGTTGCTACTTATGCATGCAAACTGCAGCCACTTGGTAAAGTAGCATGCGTTATGGAATGGGTTTAGAAAATGCTGTATTCTGACTGCTTCCTGCCATACTTAATTACAGTAATACCAACACTTACAGTCTCACTGTGCCATTTAGAAATTTCAGTTTCAAAACTGTCAGCCTGAGTTCTCTGCTTCAGAAAAACAAAATAAAAATGGCAAGTTACCACCAGTTACCGTTAGGTTGTTCACAGATGCTACCTTCAATCAATTTCTGGAATCAGCAGAAGAAACAACCGGGGAAAAGACTATTAATTTTAAATCCATAACAATTTCTTCTCTGTTGTTATTTTCCCCCACCATCTTAAACCTATTTTATAAGCACAATATGACACTCCAGGCTGTTGGTTGTAGGGCCCTGAATGCACTTCCAGGGGCTGACTACACCCCAGGCGTGCATTCTTGGCACTACTACCTCACACCCTGCCATGTCTCATTTTTACTTGCCCCTCGTATCTTTTACCAGCAGCTCCCGATGTACGCTTTACGATAACTAGCTAAATTATCAGACATACCAGTAATGTCTAACTATTGTGATTACAAAACTAATGATTAAAATCTAGCTTGGGTAACTAAAATATGCAGCCAGATCCCATTGAAAAGGAGATTCTACTTCTCTTTGGACTGTCTGTGGTAAATAAATAGTAGGACAAAACAAAGGCAGGAAGGCAGTGGGTGGGTGGATGGGAGCATTACAGTCTAATGATTTTTTTTTGTATAACCAGTGCAAGTACAGTAGCTCTTATTCCCCCTCCATTTTTATGAATATACGAAAATTGCCAGCAGCGAAACGCCATCATGGTCTAGCTAGGCTGCTCGTGAATGCAGCCAGCTCTCTATTCAGCAGCTGCCTCCCCCTCCCCTTACCTCACTTTACCCTCCCCTTTGTCCTGTCCCACCCCTTCTTGAAGCATTCCACTGTGGTACATGCCACCACTTCAGTTGGTAGTGCATTCCACCTTACCACCATCCTCTCTGTAAAGAAATGCCTCCTCACCTCCCTCCTGAATCTACCCCCCCTCCAATCTCATGTCATGGCCCCTGGTGTCTCTCCCCACCCTCCTCCTGAATAGACCCTCTGTGTCTGTTCTGATTGTCCCTTTCATGTATTTGAAGGTCTCAATCATATCCTCCCAGTCCCTCCTCTCCTCCAGTGTGTACATGTTTAACTCTCTTAGTCTGACCTCATATGGCAATTCCCCCAGGCCCTGAATGGTCTTCGTTGCTCTATGCTGCACCCCCTCCAACAGCCTAATATCCTTTTGTAGGTACGGGCGCCAGTACTGCATGCAGTATTCCACATGGGGTCTAACCAACAATCCATATAATGGTACAATAACCTACCTTCTTCTCGAAGTAATTCCCCTTGCAATGCACCCCAGCATTTTGGTGGCCACTGCTGCTGCCCTTCTGCACTGTGCGGAACTGTTCATTGCTCCCGTGATGAGCAGCCCTAAATCCTTCTCCTCTTCTGTTACCTCCAGCTGCACTACCCCGGATGGTAGCTTCTCCTTAGATTTTCTGTTCCGAAGTGCAGCACCTTGTGTTTTTTTGCATTGAACCCTAGCTGCCATCTGTCAGACCATGCCTCCAGCCTTGCCAGATCCTCCTGTAGCCCCCGCCACCTCTCCTGGTTATCTACCACTGCTCCCATCTTGGTGTCATCCGCAAATAGGCTGATTTTGTTGCTGATGCCCTCCAAGTTGTCTGCAATAAATATGCCATACAGCACTGGTCCCAACACCGAACCCTGTGGAACACCATTTGTCAGAGGCTTAGGGGATGAGTATTCCCCACCTACCACCACCCACTGCTGCCTATCTTTTAGCCAGTTCTCCACCCATCCCACCAGTTTTGCTCCAGCCCCTGCAGCTTGATTCCAAGTCTCCCATGTGGTACTGAATCAAAGGCCTTACTGAAGTCTAGGTACAGGACATCCACCGCATGGCCCCTGTTAATTTGCCTAGTCAGCCAGTCACAGTATTCCACCAGGTTGGTCTGGCATGACCTGCCCTTGACAAAGCCATGCTGCCTCCCATCCTGCACCCCGTTCACCTCCAGTAGTGCCACTAGCCTATCCTTTAGGATGGTCTCCATTAGCTTCCCCACTATGGACCTTAGACTTACTGGCCTGTAGTTCCCCGGTTTGTCCTTGGGTTTACTTTGTGGAGGGGAACTATGTGAGCCAGTCTCCAGTCCTGCAGTATGCATCCTGCGTCTAGAGATAAATTAAATAAGTCTGCCAAGGGTCTTGCCAGCTCCTTCAGCACTCTCAGATGTACTCCATCCAGTCCCGGAGCATTGTCTACCCTCAATGCCTTTAACCCTCCCAGCACCCTCCCCACTGTGATTTCTCTGTCCGTCACCCCCTATCTGTTTCTATCCACCCTCCTACTATGGGTAGCGCCCCTTCCTTTTCTTTTGTAATTACTGAACAGAACAGTCGTTGAGCATGTCTGCCTTTTCACCTCCTTCTTCCACCCATCCCCCCTCCTTCTTAATTCTTACAATTTGGTCCTTACAGCTTCTTTTCTCCCTGATGTACCTAAACAAGTCTTTCTCCCCTTTTTTTATGCCCTGCACCAGCCTGAGTTCCCTTGCTGCCTTGGCTGCCCTTACCCCCTGGTCACTTACTTCACTTCTTTCAGGTATTCCTCCCTATCTTCCTCCCTCCCCGATTTTCTGTACCTCCTGTAAGCTGCCCTTTTCTTCCTCACCCTGGCTAGTACCGTTTTAGTTATCCAGCTTGGTTTCTTCCCCTAGCCTTCTTAGTCTGGGCCCTGCTGCAAGTTTCTGTTGCCTCCACTATCCCCTATCTTATCAGTCCCCACCTTTGTTGTGTGTCCATACCAGTTGAATTCTGCACAGAAACCCCTGTACCACTTCCCTTATCATCTTAAAGTTGGCATTCCTGAAATCCAGCACCCTTGAGCCAGATGCCATCCTCCCTTTAGCCATCTGTAACTGGAACCATACTGTCTGGTGGTCATTCCCCCCCAGTGGTTCCTCCACCCTCACATCCCTCACCCACTCCCCGTTCATCAGTACGAAGTCAAGGGTGTTCCTTTCCCTAGTTGGTTCCTTGACCAACTGTACTAGAAACCGTTCCTGGAAGGCGTCCAGCATTACCTGCTCCCTTCTGCTCTTTGTGGTAGGTGTGTCCCACTCCACCCCCCAGCAGGTTGAAGTCCCGTACTATCACCCCCCCCTTCCCACAGTTCCTCCTGATCTGTTCTCCCGGTACCCTATCCATCTCTTCAGTCTGAGAGGGTAGCCTGTACAGGACCCTGTCTTAGTGATCTATTTTTGGGATCCTGTAGTTGCACTCACAGTACATCTATATCTCTCTCATCTCCCTCCTCCCTTACACACATTTTAATCCCTCCTTTACGTACAGTGCCAACCCCCCTCCCCCCATCCTTCTGGTGTAATCTGTACCATGGAACCATCACATCCCAGTCGTGGATTTGGGTGGCTCATGTCTCGGTTAGAGCCACCAAGTCCACGCCCCCCTCCTCCAAGAGAGCCTGTAGTTCTACCCTCTTATTCCCCAGACTCCTAGCATGTAAGCAATAAGGCATGATGGGATGTGCATGGAACACATTTTACCACACGGCCAGGGGCATAATAAGGCACAGGGCCGAAGGTAGAGTGACTTTAGCCACTGGCCATGCGGTAAAATGTGTTCCATGCACACCCCAGAGTGCCTTATTGCGCTTATAAAATGGGCTCCTTTTTTAAAAAAAACTTTTTACAGTAGGGAAAAGCATGTTTATATGTAGAAACAATAGATTTACGTGTGTGCATTTATGAACAAATAGTCCTTCCACCCACAACAAATTATGTCACTGATGATGTCATTGTATTGTTGCCTACTTTCTTCTTCCTGTTTTTTTCTGTTTTTCTCCACATTCAAGATATGGAATGTTTGTCATGGAATGTTTACCATGGAACATGGATTCAAAATTCTGCTCAGTTCCACAGCTAGAATGTTACTTTCCTAACATACTACACACACACACACACACACACACACACACAACAAAGGCCTCTGTTACAGCCAGAGACTCAATTATCTCACTGTGAGGGCAAGGAGAAGAGATTTCCTAATCAGCAGGTAAAGATAGAAGTGGGATTTTTCACTGACAGCAAAGACACAGCTGTAATATAAAACAACAAAAAAATACTTAATGTGCCTAATTTGTTTGTGTGTGTAAGGAGAATGTGATGATCAGGGAAGCAACATTTAATTAATCTGTTTTATTTTGTATTTAAGGTACTTTTCTTTTTAGGACCCAGTGCAAGTAAATGTGATGCTGACAGCTACAGAGCAAAAAACAATGGCAGCCAGTTGAGTTCTTAACATTCTATAGAGAATAATGGTTAGGTCGGTGTGTGTTATGATGTTTTTTCACAAACCCGAGGTGAGTGGTGCAAAGATTTACTGTTGGGGACAATTACTTTCCTTTATGCAGACTTTGGATCCCTTAGCTTAGCGTGACCGAGAGGCGTTCACTCGTGTAGAAAAAAAAAACGACATGCAGGCAAACTGAAATGCTGTGCTTCAAAATCATGCTCCTAGTAGCAGATCACTTAATTTTGCTTATTTTTCTTTGTGTGGAAGCCGCAGAGTGCAGACTGAGGTGAGTGAGTGACTTGGCGGCTTCACAAAACAAGATTCAAGTGTAAGTGACCGTTGCTATGGCAACACCCACTTACACTTGAATGTCGTTTTCTGAAGCCACTGAGTCACTCGCTGTCCTCAATCTATACTTGGCAGCTTTAACATAAAGAAAGATAAGCAAAATTAGGAGAACTGCTACCAGGAGAAGCATTTTTAAGCACAGCATTTCAGTTTGCCTGCATTTCGATATTTTTTTTCTACACGATGAACGCCTCTCGGTCACGCTACAACTGGCAAGAAGGTGAAAGTGAGTTGCTTTCTGAACACCGTAATAACCGGTTCTGCCAGTTATTATGGCATTTGAAACACGGTTCTAGACCATGTATTAAAGGGGGTCACCAGTAATTATATTAGCTTAATAATTCTAGTGGTGATCAGTCCATATTTGGCTGCACTTTTTATTTTCCATTCATGGAACATAATTGCTACATGAATGACAGCTGATCATATTTCAGGATTTTCTCTTACCATTTTATAATTAGTGTTACCACCATCCAACCCTTGTCTCTACCCTCTCCCCCCACCTCTCTCCCCTTATGTCTGCTCCCTTAGTAGTCGCCTTCCTCCTTACCTTGCTATCATGGGGGTAAGCCCATTTGGTTTCACATCACTAGGCCTCTGAACACCACTATCCCTCCTGACACCGCCCTCTCCACCTCTCCCATTTTTTTTTCTAAAGGTCACTGTGGGTTCATCTTTTTTCTCCATCTGGACAGGTGGGTAAACCATTTACCTTTGCAAATAATGCTAATTCCACTTTGCTGGTGACTGGCAGGGGGGCGTTTTGAGAAACACTACAGCTGGTGCTCTCTGCCCCCAGGACGCCAGGCACCTCATTTTCATGCATATCTCTGCCCCTGCAGGGTCTAGCACCTGATGAACGCCGAATCACCTGGCAGCATGGTGAAGATAAGGTGTATACAGCACCTATTTATGCTTGCGAGAAGGGCATGTAAGAGCTGCTTTGCAGTGGTGGCATATAACATGGGGCAGTGGACATGGCCTATCTGGACTTCAGCAAGGCCTTTGACACTGTGCCACATAGAAGACTACTGCACAAACTGGGGAATATGGGTGTGGGCAGGATAGTAGTGCGGTGGGTAGGTAACTGGCTGGACAGCAGGACACAGAGGGTGGTGGTAAATGGCTGTCACTCCACAGAGGGAAGAGTGACCAGTGGGGTACCACAGGGATCAGTGTTGGGACGGTACTATTCAATATCTTCATCAGTGACATTGTACAGGACCTAGAAGGCAGAATTTCACTGTTCGCTGATGACACAAAGCTCTGTAACAGAGTAGACACACCAGAGGTGTAGACAGAATGAGAAGGGACCTGCATAAACTTGAAGAATGGTCAGGGGTTTGGCAGTTGAAATTCAATGCAAGGAAGTGCAAGATAATGCATATGGGGCACAAAAACCCTGGCACAATATATCAGTTGTGGGGTGAGGATATAGCATGCACCAAGCAGAAAAGGGATCTTGGAGTTATCATCTCTGATGACCTCAAGGCAGGGAAACAGTGTGACAAGGCAGCAGGTAAAGCAAATAGGATGCTGGGATGCATAGGCAGGGGCATCACCAGCAGGAAAAGGGAGGTCATAATTCCACTATACAAGACACTAGTGAGGCCCCACCTGGAGTACAGTGTACAGTTCTGGAGACCATACCTATGTAAGGACATAGACAGGGTAGAGAAGGTTCAGAGGAGGGCAACAAAGATGATGCATGGATTGCATCACAAGTCCTATGAGGACAGGTTGAAGGCGCTGAACATGTACTCCCTGGAGGAGAGGAGGGAGAGAGGGGATATGATAGAGACATACAAGTATCTTACAGGGAGGAACAGGGTGCAGGAAAACACTATTTTTAAGCGAAAAAGATGTTCCAGGACTAGAGGGCATGGGATGAAGTTGGAGGAGGGCGATTCAGAGAAGCGTGAGGAAGAATTTCTTCACAGAGCGGGTGGTGGACAAGTGGAACACCCTGCCAGAGGAAGTGGTGGGGGCTGAAACAATCACGGGATTTAAGAATGCATGGGATAGACATAAAGGAATTCTGGAGGTCAGGGGTAAGGGGCAACAGACTTCCTGGAAAACATAAACTGAACTTACAAACTTAAATGGGCAGACTGGGTGGGCCATAGGCCCTTATCTGCCGACACTGTCTATGTATCTATATAAAAAATGCTGACTGCGTGTGTTTCTGGGTAGACTATCTGTCCTCTTTAATTTTAGTTCTCCCACTCAACAATGCCTGACAGATGGGGTTTCTTTCTTGAGGGATTGGCGGACTGTCTGCCTTTGCAAATCCTTTCCTACGCACCCGGTCACACCCGTTCTTCACTTGATTCAACCAGTGCGCCTCACTTAACATGCCTGCAGTGAAGCAAGCTCACATATACCCGTGCTCCAGCCCTCCCACTGCAACACACATGTGAATTAGCAACTTTGGAGTGAGGGTGCATGTTGCACTAGAAGCACTTAACAAGGGCAGGCAGGCAATCAAGGTGGTGCTCTGTATGGAGCCAGGGCTCAGGAAGCTTGAATTCAGAGGGTCCCTAGACAATAGAAGTGAAGTTAGTTGGGTGCAGTGGGAGAATTTGGAGAACAGAGTGTGACGAGAGTAAGGCCACTGATGTCAGCCACTAGGACTTAAGCTACACAGTGCAGAGTCATGTGACACGTTTCAGTCAATCATGTTTGTGGATTTGCCAATGCCATTTTATAATCTTATTTACTGTAACTTACTTTTGTGCAGGACTATATTACCTGGTGTCTCTCATAGGCTCTAGTTATGTTTAAAAAAAGGGCATTTGGCCCAGTACACTTTATTCGGTTGAAAACTAAAATGAAATGAAAATTCTGAAGAGGAACATTGGTTAAAGGGCAACTGAGTAGATTATGAAAGTACAGCAATGCCTGTTTTGTGACAGTCACCTTTAGAGCAAAAGTTGAGGGTGTAGGCCCTTCAGTGCAGTGGCAGTTGCTGCTCGAGAGGCCACGGACTAGGGTTTGGTAATGAGCCTGGAAAGCTGCAGGACCAATGGGGGAGAGGGAAGAAGAGGTGTGAGCGTCCCACAGGATGTCTGTCTCCTCGGGGTGGGAGGTCGACCAACCCTCTCTGCATGAGTGTCACCAAGGCAGGGCACAAAATATGTGGAAACTAGCAGGGAGTGCACTGGGAAAAGAGACAGACAGCTCTGCACAAGCACTGCAGTTCAGCTTTATCATCACACATCCATACTCGCATCTTCTGTGCGGGCAGTTCAGAGACCTGCCAACAGGGCGAAGTGACCAGTGGTATGGTTAGGCTCCATGCTGTCCATCTGCGCAGCATGACAGGACTCACTGACCCACTGGATTTCGACACTGGAGTGGGTGCCGCCTTGGAGGAACTGTCATGAGGCAAAGCCACAAGGAAAAAAGGTGAATGAAGTCTCTGAGGTACAGGGTCAGATGACAAAGCTGGACAGTACTGTATCTGTGAGAGCTTATAGAGGGGGTTAGCTGGGCAGCTAGGAGAAGAAACAGCAATTAAAAAAAAAAAAAAAGAAAGAAAGTTGGATGGTAACCATTGGTTTATGTTTATGGAAAATTTATGTCCTACCTCGAGAGAGCTCCAAGTTGTATTTGTTCTCCAGCCCCTCAAAGACAACGGTCATGAAGAACCCCATGAACAGCTCGTTACTCTGGGGGAAGTAAAACATTAAGAGTCATGGAAGGTCACATCCTTTTACATACTTTCTATATTTCCAACCTAATTTGACTGCCCAGATTCTCCTATACCACTGCTACAAGCTCTGGAGCACATGACTACAGTAGCCCCACATATCCACTGCCAGTCCCCATGTGTGTTGTGCTGGACATACTCTTATGGAGGGGCTGACTGCTACAGGAGTGTGAGGATTGGGAGACGACCCAGAGGTCCAAGCAGGACGGGACAGGAAAAAAGCACCATTACTGTCTCTGAGTACCACTGTTGATTCCACCAATTTCTTATCACCCTATGTCCCACCCCCACCCCAATGAGGTATGGCCCAAAGCAAAAGACCTTTCTGGCCAGTCAGATGTAGGCTGGAACCAGGCAGGTCCAAAACCCCCACTCTGTGGTACATCACATGTCTCCCGCTCTCCAGTGTCAGTGTCCTGTAGGGCTCAATGTGGCTTTGCTGCGACGAATGTGCATTTGAATCTCAGTACCCTAGTATGCTGGTATGGTAAAGAACAGTTACATAAGAACTTACCGTAACAGGAGATATTCGAGAGGATCTCCGTCATCAGGTTACACAATAGGAACATTTGCCATCAGTGAAGGGGAATCCATATGGAGGATTTTCAGCAGTACAACCGGGGCTGCCTATGCCGTCGACGTCAGCCGACGTCACCAACCCTGTATAGGCGTAGGCGGCCCCACTCCCTCCTCAGTTCTCTCCGCCCAGAGACGAAGCTGGGGAACCGAGGAGAGAAAGAGGTAACCAGACCTAAGCAAAAAGACTGGATACATCAGATAGCCAGTTCCTAGACAGGAGCCCCAAAATGGAGGATGGTGGAAGGGAAAATATACCCGATGACCGAGATCGTCTTGAAGATCTGCTGTTACAGTAAGTTCTTATGTAACTGTTCTATCTTCTTCGGGGGTATCTCAGTCATCAGGTTACACTGTAGGAACGAGAATCAAGCAGTGACAAGTGTAAACATACAATCTGGGAAGCTGGATCTCCTTAAACTTAAGACAGGAGTCCTTGGAACATAGCCCTGCCAAATCCTGCACAGGCTCTTGAGGCAATATCCAGACTGTAGTGCTTGGTGAAAGTATGGACTGTAGTCCAGGTGGCAGCTGCACAAATGTCAGTGGCGGAGATCCCTTTGAAACAAGCCACAAAGGTAGCCATGCCTCTGGTGGAATGAGCTTTGACAGCCCCAGGCAATTCTTTGCCACATTTGTTGTAGCAGAACACAATGCAATTAGCCAACCATTTGGAGAAACACTGCTTAGAAACTGAAGCGGCCTCTCTACCTGGGGCAAAGGAAACAAACAACGGCTTCAACTTTCTGGACTCTTTAGTCTGAAGCAGATAGTACTTCAAAGTTCTGCACACATCTAACGTATGGAGCAGTGCTTTCCCTGGATTGGCATGATCAGGAAAATAAAGAGGAAGGTGGATAGACTGATTTAGTGCGAATTCAGAAACCCCCCTTGGGTAGAAACTTAGGATTTGTACGCAAAGTTATCCTGCCTTTGTAAAAAATCAAATAAGGCTCCATGCACCAGAGGGCCTGAAGCTCTGACGTTCTTTGAGCAGAAGTAATTGCAACTAAAAAGACTGCTTTCCAAGAGCGAAAACGCAAATCGCAAGTCACAATTGGCTCAAAATGAGACAAAGTCAACTTTTCCAATATAAAATTCAAGACCCAAGCCAGTACAGGGGAACGGACTAGAGGTTTCAAGAGCAGGATGCCTCGAAGAAAAGTATGAGAGACATCCAGCTGAGCAATCATGCGGTCACTCATGGGCTCATGAAAGGCAGAAACAGCCAAAAGGTGGACCTTGAGTGAGGAATACTGGAGGCCTGAGTTGGACAAAGAGATCAGGTAGTCCAGGATATGATTCACAGAGTAGGTGAAAGGGTTCAGGGCATGTTTGGCAGCCCAGATGTCAAACTTCTTCCAATTCATGGCATTTGTGGCATGAGTGGATGACTTCCGGGCTTCCACCAGGATGTCTGCTACCCTGTTAGAGACCCCGAACCTGGCAACGGCTATCTTCTCAGGAGCTAGGCATTCAGGTGAAGGGACCTGAGCTTGGGATGGACCAGGGTCCCCTGATCATGGGTCAGCAGATTCCTGCAAAGAGGAAGAGGGACCAGAGGTTCCTCTACCAGCTGCTGAAGTAGAGGGAGCCATTTCTGGCGAGGCCGGAATACAGCAACCAGAATCATCCTGGCCCCCTCCATCTGCAACTTGATTATCACCCTCTGTATCAGAGGAAATGGAGGGAATGAATACAGAAATCTCCCTCTCCAAGACAGGAATAACATGTCTTGCCAGAAGGGTCTGGGAAGCAGAAACTGGGCAGTTTTGCATTGAGTGGGGATGCAAAAAGTTCAAGCTACAGATGACAGAAGTTCCCATTCGTGCATGCTAGACTGAGTCCTGCTAAGACTGTTCACAAGGGTGTTTAACTCATTATCTCCTGGTGGCCATTTTGTGTCAGGTTAGCAGTGGATAGTATGGACTTCATATGAAGCTACTGGAAGCAACGAGTTAAGATGCCTGGCACGTGGAATGCAGAGAGTGACAGACTGTGCTCCAGCACCCAGTACCACACTCTCATGGCCTCCCGACAAAGGGGGGTAAGAGTGAGTCCCACCCTGCTTCTTGATGTAGTACACTACACTCAAATTGTCCAAGATGCTCCTGAAAGGCCTGCATGGCACAGAGCACCACTCTCATCTCCAAGACACTGATATGCAGGGCGGTTTCCCACTGGGACCAGGAACCCTGGGGTTGGAAGTGACTCAGGTGGCTCCCCAGCCCCGACCTGAAGCATCTGTGGTTAAGATCTGATGTAAGGAAGAAATCTGGAAGGAAAGACCATGAAGCAGATTCAAAGGATCCATCCACCACTGCAGTACCTTGTGTACTGGAGAAGAGACCGGGACTGGTTGGTCCAACTTGCAGTGCTCTGGTTCCATTGTACCCTGAGGGTCCACTGAAGGGTATGCATGTGAAGCCTGGCCAGCAGAACGGTGGGAATGGCCGATGCCATTAGGCCCAACAATCTGAGGTACACACTGGCAGGGATGTACAGACTTTCAGCAACCTCCTGAGCTTGGGCGATGAGGCACTCCACTCTGTTTTGGGGCAGAAAGGCCTTCCCCAGTGCGGAATCCAGAACTGCCCCTATATATTGCAGTCTTTGGGACAGTACTACAACCAACTTGGGCAGGCTGACTGTAATGCTGAGGGAGTGGAAGAGCAGGGGGGGCCTTGGGAAGCGATCATCCAAGTAAGGGAAGAGCTGCTGCAACTGCTGCCAAGTACTTGGTAAAGACTTGTGGTGCAGATGATAAGCCAAAGGGCAGCAATTTGAACTGATAATGCTCACCCTGAAAGACAAAACGAAGAAACCTCCTTTGAGGAGGAAAGACCGAGATGTGCAGGTAAGCATCCTGCATGTCCACAAGACCTGTCTACCCCCTGAAGCCCTTAACCTGGCTGTCACTGCCTCGATCCTCTCTCTCTTGTTGACTATGGGCTTACTATTTACTCAGCCGCCAATTACACGGCGCTGAACAAAATCCATCTGGCCATAAATAAGGCGTGCAGACTCCTATCAGGGGAAGACAGGCGTACCCACACCTGCACCCTGTATTCCATGACAAACCTCTTAGACCTGGATGAGAGAATATGTTACCAAACCAAACCTGCCTCCTTACAAAAAAAAAAAATATTCACCTAAGACTCTCCCCGTAGGGGGTATCTGCCGCACTCCAATCCTCCCACACCTCGGTAATTACCCACACTACCAGCAAACAGATATGGTCGACCCCAAGGATCAGGACCTCATTAGCCCAAAGGTCCTTCTCCTTCAGGGCACCCACTTGGTACAATGAACTCCCCTTGGATATAGCCTCCATCCCCAACCTAGGTCCCTTCAAAGTAGCACTCAAAAAGCACATACTCACCTCTCGGCGATGCCTATGCATCAGCTAGCTAACCTACACCTTACTGCAACATCACTGTCAACCGCCTGACAAGGCCTTGTGGCTGCTCGCATATGTTTACTTTGCTAGGCCGACCAATTTCGAGACCTGGGCATAACAGCTGCCGAACTCTGCCTAATGTTTGTCCAAAAATGTATTGTGAAACATGACTGTATGCAACTGTAATCATGTATTCCTGTTGTTAATATAACTCACACATGTAACCCGTAATTCCATCATGCTGTTACTAAGTATTTTGTATGTTCTGTTTTCTGTACTCTGGCATGGAGCCTTTGTAAATGAGTCTCTGAGTCAAAGGTTGTAATCCTAAAGTATGTTAAATAAATAAATAAATAAAAACACAGCCAGTCCCCGGTCTTGAGGAGGGGCATTAGGCCTGGCAAAGTTACCATCTGGAACTTTTTGTACGGGAAAAACAGATATTCATTTAGATCTAAGATGGGCATCAGATCTCCATATTTTTGGGGACCAGAAAAAAACAGGAATAAAACCCCTGGTTTCTCTGGCACCTGGGCACTGGCTCGATGGCCTGCTTGCACAGAAGAAACTGTACTTCCTCCCAGAGAACAGACAAGTGGGCCGGGGGGGTAGATGGAGGGTGGAGCAGGAGTGCCTGGAGGCTACTGTATGAGCTCCAAGGTGTGACCCTTTTCTATGCTCTGCAGAATCCATGCATCTGAAGTTATGGTCCTCCATGGTTTCAGATGAAGGAAGAACCGACCTCCAACCACTGCCTCCTGGGTCTGAGCCAGAGGAGGGTGGTCCTGACAAGGAGTCAAGCTGAGGCAGAGCCAGTCGTGGAGGCTGGTCCCTTAGTTCTGGGATGCTTGGCTGCCACTTCGGCACCGGAAGGGGTGGGCAAGGGAGCCTGGGCTCTACATTTTCCCTGGGTATGGGGAGTGGATCCCGGCCTACTGGTCTGTTTACAAAAAGCAGGCCGCCCTCTGCCCCTTGGCTGGGTATGGTAGAGGGAATGGACCGATTTGATGGCCATGCTTTCTACCAAACATGCCTGTTCACTAAAAAGGTCAGTATTGGGCAAGCCCTTCCTCCCCTCTGCCACTTCTCCATAAGACCAGTAATCTACACCGCACCAGAAGCACATCAAATCCCACTTTCCTAGTCCCTTTCTGCTGGACTGCACAAGTCCAACAAACATTTATGTATTGAGCACCCAGCTGGCTAAACAACCTTCCACCTGACCTAACTAACTCCAGGTTAGGCCCCTGAAAAAACAAACTTAGACTGCACTTCTTGAAGCTCAACAGTTGTGACTGCCCCCCCCTCCCCATTACCTGACTCCTTCCATTCTAAAAAACACTTCTCTCCCTCTTCCCACTATTCTTTTATTACTCTTACCCCTACCCCCAATCTTTCTACCCTGGCCACATTCCAGCGTTAAGCCCTCTTCCTCCCTCCCCTCAACTCTAGACAATTACCTATGTTTCGTACTACCTCACCCTGTATTCCCAAACCTCGCTTGTCTCCCCTCCTCCCCTGCATCTACACACACCTCCTCCTCCCCCCATTACCACCTTTAGTAATACTCCTTGGATTTTATCTGTCTCCTACTCTCAGAAAACTCCCTCCATTCTACTCTGTCTCCTACCCTCAGTCTCCTCTCCTCACCTCTGCACCAATGTTAATGGACTTTGGGACCAAGTACCCCTCCCTCCAGTACAATGCCTATCTCGGGCTGCTTAGTTACTTCATCTCCGTCTAGTCTCCACCCCTCCAGAACAATGTCCATCTCGGGCTGCTTCATTACTTCACCCTCTGTCTGGTCTCCACTCCCTTACTCACCTATTCTTGGCTCTGCATCTTAGAGGTCCTTGACAAGGTCATCCCTTGGCTGCTCTTAAACTGTGTGTGTAAAAATTGTGAATCCATGTAACTCTTGATATCTATGCTACATGTACTACGGAAACTGAAGCCTTGCAACCATTGTAGCCTTTGCAGCACTTACTTTGTATATTTCTTTTTTGGACTCTGTACCTCTCACGCTGTCTATTGTACCATGTAAATTGTCTTTGTTTCCTTCATTCTTGACGTGGAGCCTTTGTAAACAAGCCCCTGGCTCAAAAGGTTGTAATTCTGAGACTTCAATAAATAAATAAATGCCCGAGGCCTGCAGACCATTTATAAGGTCCTGGACATCAGGACTGAACAGCTTAGTGCCACTGAAAGGGGCATTAAGCACTTTGTGCTGCACGTCCACTGCAAATCCAGAAACTCTGAGCCAGGAGTGCCTACGGAGGCATGTGCCAGTGGCAGCTGCTCTGGCAATGGTATCAGCCATGTTGTACAGTGCCCTGCGGAGATGTTTACTAACATCCTCAGCCACCTGGAAATAATGAAGCAATTCCTGTTCTGGGTGCCCTCATGAAGGGCCTGAGCCGTAGCCTTGCCCTTCTACCCGTTAGTGTTCTGGTATCTGACCATGTGTGACAGATAGTCTGCAATCCTCAGACCTAAAGTAGAGGAGTCATAAACTCTTTTTCCTCAGAGGTCTATCCTACAAGATTCCTAGTCTGGGTGAAGGGAACTAAGGTGTTTAGGCAACTTAGATCTGTCTTGAGGTGCCTTAATGACCACCAAATTAGTTTCAGCCTGGGCAGCAAAATAGGGAAGACCCTGATGGACATGATGAAGCTTGTCTGCTCTGCTTGGCATAGCTGGCACCATGCCTGGGTTGTGCCAGGATGCCTTGGCTGCATTTTTCAATGCTGGGAGAATTGGAGGCATGATCTTTGGAGGAGATACTGGGATCTCCAGGAAGTCTACCAGATCTTTCCTGGTGACATCCTTTTCCTCAGTAGGGAAGCCCATGGTGGAAGACAGCTGCTTTATCACATTAAAGAATGTGGGGTCCACGGGGGGACCTGGGAATATGCTTTACAGCGTCCTCACTGACAGAGGAGGCAGTGGATTTGTCAGAAAGAAGGATCTCTTCCTCTTCCTCCTCCACATCATCAGGAAGAATGAGGTCAATGTGATACTCCTCTTTGATGCTGACCTTTTCTACCTCTGGGTCTGGCATTGGATTCGCCAGCAGTGGCCCATGAGGAAACTCCTGAGGTTGACGAACGGACGTCAGTGACGAAGCAGTTGTCAATGGCGTCAGCGAAGTTGGCCTGTTCAAGGCACCAAGCTGCTGAACAAGTACATTCGTGAACTTAACCAGTACTTTGTTCAGGTCAATAGTGGACGTCGAAGGGGGGGGGGGGTTCAATAGTATAGGTGTCGATGACCCGTCTGCCATGTCCTGGGAACCTGGCAAACCTGTAGCCCTGGTTGGTGAAGGGGCAAGCCTCGACCGGAGGAGTCATCGATGACGAATCAGTCGTTGATGACAGAGGGGCCGGCGACCTGGAGGTCGATGGCCGGGCACCCTGTGAATCGGTCAGAGGTGCAGTTGGTATGGGTCTGGTAGGTACAGAGACCTGGACAGCAGTTATCTTTGTTGGAGTGGCCGCAGCCGATGAAGATCCCCCAGAAGAAGGAGAGGCCGACGGGGAGCGAGCTCACACCAGGGAAAGCAGTCGCGATCTTGGTCTTTTTTTGTGACTTTTCCCCAAGTACTTGTCTTGGGCCTTGGAGGCCTGGGAGCTTGAAGATCCCATCGTCGGCTGGGCGACCGGGGCCCTAGAGGACCCCTGCCTGGAGCTGGCTGCCTGTTGTTCCATTATAAACTTCTTAAGAGCCTTTTTGCATCGCTGAAGGGTGGTTTGATTAAACATCTGGTAGGGCTTGCAGTGGGAGACTTCGTGGTCAGGCCCAAGACAGCAGACATAAATGGAGTATTCATCTGTAGAGGCAATCTTTCTTCTGCAATGGCAGTAACGGAAAAAAGAAGAGGAAGGATTAACTCTTGACATAAACAAAAAAAGAAATCTCTTAAAAAAAAAAAAAAAATTTTAATAAGGGAAATGAAAAAAGCTGTAGGATGAAAAAAGGCATGAATACTGTGATGGAGCTTCTGCAGAGACCCATGCAAGTGAGGCAATGGCGGGAAAGAACTGAGGAGGAAGTGAGGCCGCCTATGCCTATATACGGTTGGTGACATTGGCTGATGTCAACAGCGCGAGTGGCCCCAGCTGAACTGCTGAAAATCTTCTGTGTGGACTTCCCTTCACTGACTGCGAAGGTTCCTACGGTATAACCTGATGACTGAGATACCCCCGAAGAAGATCTCTACAGCTCATGCAGACTGGGACATTTAATCGCAGTACCCTAGTATAGTGGTATATGAACTCTAGTGCTCTCGAAGGCTGTACATATTACTCCTAGTGCCCTAATATACTGACATGAGAACTCTACTACTCTCGAAGGCTGTGCCTCTTATTCCCAGTGTCATAAAATATGTGTATGGTAACTACCACTCTCAAAGGCAGAGAGGCTTTTATATCCAGCGTCCTATTATACGGGTATGGTAACTCTACTGCTTTCAGAGACTGTGACATTTATCCCCAGTACCCTAATATACTTGTATGTTAACTCTACCATTCTTGAAGCTGTGCATATTATTCCCAGTGCTCTACTATAATGGTATGGTGACTCTACCACTCTCGGAGGCTGGGACATTTAATTTCAGTGCCCTAATATACTGGAATGGTAACTCTACCGCTCTTGGAGGATAAGACATTTAGTTCCAGTACCCTAGTATACTGGTATGGTAACTCTACCACACTCAAAAACTGTGCCTATTATTTCCAGTACCCTGGTATATTGGTATTGTAATTCTACCACTCTCAGAAGCTGTGACATTTAATCCCAGTGCCCTGGTATACTGGCATGATAACTCTGCCACTCTCAGAGGCTGTGACATTTAATCCCAGTGCCCTGGTATACTGGTATGGTAATTCTACCGATCTCAGAAGCTGTGACATTTAATCCCAGTGCCCTGGTATACTGGTATGGTAACTCTACCGATCTTGGAGGCTGGGACATTTAATCCCAGTGCCCTGGTATACTGGTATGGTAACTGTACCACGTTCAGAGGCTGTGACATTTAATCCCAGTGCCCTGGTATACTGGTATGGTAATCCTACTGCTCTCAGAGGCTGTGATATTTGATCCCGTGCCCTGGTATACTGGTATGGTAACTCTACCGCTCTCAGAGACTGGGACATTTAATCCCAGTGCCCCAGTATACTGGTATGGTAACTCTACTGCTCTCAGAGGCTGGGACATTTAACCCCAGTGCCCTATTAAACTGGTATGGTAACTCTACAGCTCTCAGAGGCCTGCTTTTTTATTCCCATTGCCCTAACATACTGGTATGGTAACTCTACCTGTCACAGAGGTTGGGACATTTAATCCCAACGCCCTGGTATACTGGCATGGTACCTGTACCACTCTCAGAGGCATAAACTGTTATACCCAGTGCCCTGGTATATTGGTATGGTAACTCTACCATTCTTGAAGCTGTGCCTAATATTCCCAGTGCTCTAATATACTGCTATGGTAACTACAGCTCTTGAAGGCAGAAACTTTCATACCCAGTGCCCCAGTACACTGATAAAGTAGCTCTACTGATCTCAGAGGCTGGGAGTGGGACATTAACTCCCAGTGCCCTAGTATACTGGTATGGTAACTCTACCACTCTCAGAGGCTGGGACATTTAATCCCAGTGCCCTAGTATACTGGTATGGTAACTCCTCCGATCTTAGAGGCTGGGACATTAATTCCCAGTGTGCTAGTATACTGGTGTGGTAACTCTACTGCTCTCAGAGGCTGGGACATTTAATCACAGTACCACAGTATACTGGTATGGTGACTCTACCGCTCTTAGAAGCTGGGACATTTAATCCCAGTGCCCTGGTATACTGATATGGGAACTCTACTGCTTTGGAAGGCTGTGCCTATTATTCCCAGTGCCCTAGTATACTGGTATGGCAACTCTACGCTCTCGGAAGCAGTGACATTTATACCCAGCGTCCTAATACACTGGTATGGTAACTCTACCACTCTCAAAGGCAGAGAAGCTTTTACACCCAGTGCTTTAGTATAGCAGTATGGTAACTTTACTGCTTTTAGAGATTAGGACATTTATCCCCAGTACCCTTATATACTTGTACATTAACTCTATCATTCTTGAAGCTGTGCCTGTTATTCTCAGTGCTCTAATATACTGGCATGGTAACTCTTCCACACTCAAAAAATGGAAATTATGCACCAACCATAATTCTTGATCTTCCTGTCTGTATCCTCACCACTAATCACTGGTGGGTGTAAACCAGATCACAGCACCCCATGGGAGCTTTTTTTTTTTGCCTGGGGAGGAGCCAGTGCCACCAGCACCACCCACGAGGCCAACACACTGCTTGGAGCTCGCAGGTTGGCCAGAAATGGCTGTTGGCTCCTCCTCCATCTCAGTTCTGTTCGCTGGAGAGACAGGAGAAAAAAGAGGGATAGAGAAGAAAACGAGGGAGGGGCAAGAAAGCCCGACGGACAGCATAAGGAAAAGGATATAAACTGAAAAAGGAGTAGGCCAACCAGAGGACAGAGGAGGAGGAGGAGGATATGGGAGGGTATGGGCTGAAAGACCCCCAGTCCTTGGGCGGCCATAAATGGACAGTAAAGGAAAAGAGAAGAAAAAAGAGAGAGAGAGAGAGAAAGAGAGGGAAGGGAAGGGGGAACCAACATCCATACGTCAGGTGACTCAGATCTTGAGAGATCAGGAAGTGCCTCCAGGGAAAGGCTTGCAGCCAAACTACAGGCAGCTGCTACCGAGGCTGAATATCGGTTTACAAATATTCTCTTCAGGGTAGAGAAGCATGAATTTCCTTCCCTCTTCCCTCCAATCCAACTGTGGGTGGAGACCACCCTTGGTGAGGATTTCCCATTCCTCCCCTCTCCCGGTTACCATTTTCCAAGGAAGAACCCACAGGGTTCGGGGAGAGAGAGGATCTCACCTATTAATATCTCCCTCCCAGGAAAGGGAAGGAGACAGAGAAGTGGAGAAGAAACAATATAAAGAAGGGAGCAAAGGGGAGTCCCTGCCAGCTGCAACCCCCCCCATCCCGGGGGACCTGAAGAGTTGGCATACCCAGAAGGGGTGGACCGACCCCAGAGATCATACCAAGGACAAGGGAGAGGGGCCCACCAGAAGTCCCCCACCTTGGTCTCATTTGGAAAGCCCTACTTGCCCTCCTCCCAAGAGTCCCTCTTGCCACCTCCTAGGACAAGGTGGGAGTGCCAAGGAATAGAGGGATCCAACTGAATCTCCGAGGAGGGCAAGCAGGGAGGAGGCATCGCCCAGGGACTGAGGCCTTCTGAGGGGAAGGTGGGTGGGATTCAGTGACGAATGGTGAAAATACACAGGAAGATCAAGAATTACGGTAAGTATGTCATTTTCATATCTTTCCTGTATCAATCTTCACCATTCGTCACTGGTGTGTGAGTACCGACCCCCCGAAGGGGATCAAGTATTTCCCTGAGAGATTAGCATTCCTCAGCCCCCTGTGGGAGAAAACATGGGAGGAGGGGACCCTCAACCAGCCAGTTAGGCCTGGGACTGGTCAGGGCGAGGCAGGGTCCCCCGTTCCCTGGGAAGGAAGGAAGGCCCACCTGCAATTCCCATCTCACTCTGCCGGAGAAAAGGTGGGTTCCCCCAGAATGAGGAGGCCATCACCCTACATCAAGCCAAGGGTGACAACCATGACAGGCGAAGCCACACCGTTCACCTAATGCAGATCGCTGTCCCTGCAAGCCGTGAAGTGACTTTATTGGCGTCATAAGACTTCTTTGACTGGTGCCTTGCCAGCTCCATGCCTATCGCAGAGAGTGCTATAGCTCTCCAGGTACCCTCTGAATGAGGCAGCACTGCCAGTGCCTGGCCCAGCATCGCCCACAGATGCCTATTATAGGCAGCGTGGTGTGCCTGATGTGAAGCAATACATAACATAATCCACACAGAGGAGAAAATTCTCTGCCCCAGGCGATCAAACTCCTCAAAGTCTGGATCCGGGGACCGGTCGCGGATCAGACATCTATGCTCACTAGGGGTGTCCAGTCGTGTTAATCCTGTAGTGGGATGTAGCAGAGTGCCTGTAGACCTCTGGGGTGTGCAGTACCGATGCTAGCAGTTCAAAGAGGCTGGAGCTGTGACAGATGGAAGCTGCCAGGCACTGTACGATGCCTCCTTGAAAGGGATAGGCCAGGAAGGGACCACCAAGTGGTTCGCACCGTACTCGCCTAAAAAGGCTGGTGTTGTACGCTCAGTATTGTGATGGGCTATATAAGAAATATGCAGGTCCTGGACCAGCCTGACGAGGAAGCACTGATACTGGGCTTGATCAGCATCAGAGGACAGGTGGACAGAGGGCTTCTCTTCCACAAGGGAGGAAGACAAGGAGGCTGAGGAACCTGAAGAGTCAGACACTGGCTGCAGAGGGGAAGACGGGCAAAAGACCTGCTCATCCATGACCCTAACATAACGGGGGAAGTCTGCAGCCTGGAATCTGAACTGTTCCTAGGTCAAAGGTCCTGAAGGACCAACATGGCCTGGAAGGATGGGGGCTGGACGCAGAGGCAAGGGGGAAGAACTGGCCACCGTACGTGGTGCACCTCTGCCAGGGCTAAAAGACCTAGCAGGCGATCCTGGAAGAACAGGAGAGCCGTAGATCTGCTCTGTCACCGGCCTGTGGAGCAATCAAAAATGGTCGGGATTGAGCCTTGTAGGGGAAGCTTCCCTAGGAGGGGACCAGGGCCACAAGGATCCAGAAGGACGGTTCCCAGCCCCACCCAACGAGGACTCCCTCGAAAGAGACAAGGAAGAGAAAGTACAGTTAAGTAAGAACTTACCATAACAGCAGATCTTTGAGAGGAGCTCTTGCAGCAGGCTACACCACAAGGACTATGCCGCCCAGGAACTAGGACTCCCACAGAAAAATTCTTAGCTAGCAGTACCCAGCGGGGACCACCCCCTGATGTCAGACCGCCTCCTACGTCCGCCAATGGTATAAAAGGGGTGGTCCCCAGCCACACCCCAGTTCTCCCACTGGAGACCCGGCTGACAAATAATAGAGAACCAAGGTGAGTGGAATAGCCTGCCAAGGTAAGAGGAAAAAAAATAAGAAAAGGACTAGGGGAAGGAGGGAGGGAAATAATGCCTGCTGCAAGTGCTCTTCTCGAAGATCTACTGTTATGGTAAATTCTTACATAACTGTACTATTTTACTTCGAATGGGAACTCTTGCAGCAGGCTACACCATAAAGACCGAGCACCAAGCAGTACCAATTTGATCCCGGACAGACTAGAAGATGGAAACTTTAGTAGTGGGAGGCTTCAAAACAAAAGGCCCTGAAGCACTGCCAAACCAATCCCAGCTCTCCGAAGGGAAGCAATGTCCAGGCTGTAGTGCTTCATGAAGGTGTGCACCGAGCCCCAAGTAGCTGCTGAACAGATATCTGCCGCAGAAATGTTCCGAAGTGCCACAAAGGAGGAGGAGGAAACACTCCTGGTGGAATTACCTTTAACCGAGCGTGGTAAGGGTTTGTTGTATTTACTGTAGCAGAACGTGATACTATGGACTAGCCATCTGGACAGAGTCTGCTTTGCCACAGGTGCTCCCAGAGTTTGTGGGGCAAAGGAAACAAAATGCTGGTCAGACTTTCTGAAAGTTCGAGTGCAGCTAATGTAGTTCTTAAGCACTCTATGTACATCCAGACTGTGAAGAATGGCCTCCCCTCGATTAGCATATTTCAGATAATAAACCGGAAGGTTGATGTTCTGATTAAGGGTAAACTGGGACACCATCTTAGGAAGGAACTTAGGATTAGTCCTCAAGGACACCCTGTCATTGTGGAAAATTAAAAATATAGCTCTTTAGCCATCAGAGCCTGAAGCTTCGAAATCCTGAGAGCAGAAGTAATGGCAACTAAAAACAACTCTTTCCATGACAGAAAGCGTAACTCGCAATCCGCAGCTGGCTCGAAGGGAGGCAACGTAAGCTTCTCTAACAAAAACAAAAGATACCAAGGAGAGATGGGGTCCCTGATGGGAGGTTTTAAGATGAAGAATTCCCCTCAAAAACGTTCGAGCCAGATCCGTCTGGACAACATATTTGCCATCCACTGGTGCATGATAAGCAGAGATAGCAGAAAGGTGCACCTTGATGGAAGAATAGCAGAGGCCCGTGTCTGACAGGGAGAGGAGGTACTCGAGGAGAGCATTTAGGGGGCACAGTAGAGGGTCCAAACCCCGAATGGAAGCCCACAAGCAAAAGCGTTTCCACTTCATTGCACAGGTAGCCCTAGGGAAAGGTTTCCTGGCTGCCACCAAGATCTCAGCCACTCTGGGAGAAACTCCAAAATGAGAAGTGGCTACATCTGCAGGTGCCAGGCATGCAGATGTAGGGATCAGAGGTCCGGGTGGATCAGCCTGCCCTGCTCTTGCGACAGTAAGTGGGAGGACAAGGCAGGGGAACTGGAGGTTCCACTGTCAGCTGCTTCAGTAGCAGGAAACATATATGACGAGGCCAAAGCGGAGCTATGAGAATCATCTCCGCTCCTTCCGCATGGAGTTTGAGCAGAACTTTTTGCAGAAAAGGAAAGGGAGGGAAGGCATACAGAAACCTCCCTGTCCAGCAGAGGGACAATGTGTCTTGCCAGAAAACACCAGGCCCATGATTGAGCGAGCAGAAATTGGGCAGTTTTACGTTGCATGGGGATGCGAAGAGGTCCAGCTCTGGAAGACTCCATCTTTGAAAAAGGTCGTCCGCTACAGACTGCAAGAGTTCCCATTTGTGAGTTCTCTACTGAGACTGGCTTAAGGCATCAGACAAGGCATTTTGGACCCCTGGAACATGAACTGCGGTGAGCAACAGGCCATGGTCTAGGGTCCAGAACCACACTCTCACGGCCTCCTGACAGAGGGGGGCAGGAGTGAGTTCCTCCCTCCTTGTTGATGTAATAAACGACAGACATGTCCATCTGCACCAACAGGGGACTTGGACGGAGGTCCGGGAGAAACAGTTGTAAAGCGTACAGAACTGCCCTTATCTCTAGAATACTGATATGGAGGATCAGTTCCAGAGAAGATCATGTACCTTGTGTCTGATGATTTTGAAAATGAGCGCCCCAACACAGGCTTGAGGCATCGGTTGTGAGAACCTGTGAAGGGGCTTCTCTCTGGAAGGGGACTCCAGATTCCAGATTCTGGGGAGAGAGCCACCAAGAAAAAGTCTGTACAACTGAACTGGAGATCAGGACCAACTGGTCGAGATCATCCTCCCTCTGATCCCACTGCATTCTGAGGGTCCACTGAGGGACCCTCATAAACAGGCGTGCTGAGAGAACGGTCACTATGGCCACAGAAATATGGCCTAGGACCTGGAGCATGGTCTGAACTGGAACCTGGTGAGCAGCTGAAACTTTGTGGGCCAAAGAGCGAAGGCATACTGCCCTATCCAGTAGGAGGAAGGCCTTCTCTTGCTCTGTGTCCAGGATTGCCCCTATGTCTTGTAACCTCTGACATGGCTTCGGGAATGACTTGGCCATGTTTAGGGTGATCCCAAGGGAGCTGAACAGACTGAAGGTATCCTCTAAAGCTGCCAGAAGTCGATCATCGAGGTAGGGATAAACAAAGTGACCCTGCCTCCTTAGGGCTGCTGCCACTACTGCCAGGCAGTTCCTGAACACACGTGGTGCTAAGGAAACCCCGAAGGGCAAGGCCCGAAACTGAAAATACCTTCCCTGAAAGGAGAACCTCAGGAACCTCCTGTGAGCTGGAAGCACCTGAATATGGAGGTAGGCACCTTGCATGTCCAGGGAGCAAAGCCAGTCCCCTTGAAGCAACATGGCAAAAATGCACGGCAAGGTGACCATCCTGAACCTCTTGTACTCTGTGTAATTGTTCAAGAGGCTCAGGTCCAGAATCGGGCACAGATCCCCTGTCTTCTTGGGAACCAAGAAGAAATGGGAGTAGAACCCTTTCCCCCACTGTGGGTCTGGAACGGGTTCTATGGCCTTCTTGACTAGAAAGGACTGTATCGCCTCCTGAATGAGCTTAGTATGGGAAGGGGAGTAAGTCATTTGAACCAGGGGATTGTCCGGGGGATTCTGCAGGAATTCCAGCACGTGACCCCGCTCTATCAACTAGAGAACTCACGCATCAGTAGTGATGGTAGCCCACCTGTCGAGGTAAAGTGAGAACTGACCCCTTACTATCCCTCCCCTGGACTCGGTAAGAGGTGGGGGGGGGTAAGGCAAGGAGTCAGGCGCTGGAGCCCTGGGTGGGCATTGAGACCTGGGAGGGTTTGGTGTTCCGAGGTCCCTGTGCTCCACCAAGTTGAGAGGGAGCTTTGCGGCGAAAGTTGCCTCTCTGTTGCTGTCCTTTGGGCTTCTGCCCCTCCTGGCAATGAAACTGTCGATGCCTGCCTGGGGTCTGATCAGATCTGTATAGCTGATGCACAGACTGAGTGGCCCTACCCGAGTCCTGGAGGTCCGAGATCATTTTTTCAACGTCTGGACCAAAGAGCACAGACCCATAGAATGGAGCATCTATGATGGCATCCTGAAGGTCTTGCCTAAATCCAGAAACCTGGAACCAAGAGTATCTCTGCATACAGACCCCTGTGGCGGCTGTCCTGGCTGCTGTGTCCGCCGAATCATAGCAGGACCTTAAGATGTGCTTCCCCACATCTAGATCTGACTGGAGCACATCTAGGAGCTCAGTTTTGTGATCAGAATCGGGCCGTCTTTTTGCAAGCTCGATGGCCTCGTTCCAGAGTGACTTCTGGTATTGCACCATGTGCGCCAAGAAGTTGAGCAACCTAATGGTGCAGGTGACTGAGCAATAGACCTCCATGCTGAACTGATCCAGATGTTTGGATTCCTTGTCTGGTGGCTGGGAGCTCATGTGCCGAGGCTGTTTGGTCTTGCCACGGGCAGCCGTCAGCACGACCAAGTCCGCCTTGGGCTGTTCACCAAAGAACAGCTCCTTTGTCGGGGTACGATACAGCCTGTCCGCTTTCTTAAGTATAGCGGAGGCTGCGAAAGGGTGCTTCCAGGCTAGCCTGGTGGTGTACTGAAAGGGAACCACCAAGGGTGGCATGGCCATGAGTTTAGGCTCACTCACACCCAAGAAATGAGCCAGCCTTTTTCTCGCTGGATCGAGATCCTCAGTTTCCCACTGGTTCAAAAACTGGATATGGACGCATCACATCCAAGATTGTGGGATCATCTGGGAGGGAATGGGGCAAATCTTCCAGAGGATCAAGGTGGTGGGGAGGATAGGAAAACTCCTCTGAGAATATGGAGGTGGCAGAACAGTCCGAGCTGGATGACCTCGAGGAAGATCTGGAGCAGGAATGCTGATGCCACATCTTGTGATGCCTGGATGATGATCTCGAACAATGTCCGCGTAGCCCGGAGGACCTGTTGTCCGACTGAACAGGAGATTTTTCCCTGGGTGAAGGTGATGACCGTGGGGGCTGCGGAGGCCACTGCAGGGGAGTCTACAGGGAGATGCTGAGGCGTGGGAGCCAGGGATTCCTTTGGGATAAAGTCTTTCTTGACTGTGTCCCACCAGGAACAAAAAAGGTCCTTGACATCGGCCACAGAGACCATGGCTGGAGTCGATGGGCCTGGTGTCTCCTATGTGTCATCAGGCCTATCAGGCTGCAGATCCGATGGGTTGTCGGGAGCCGCCAGACGCTCTGGTAACATTGGCTTCTCCGGCGTTTAGTCCTGGGGTGACGCCAGAGCTGACGGCAGGTTGAATTGCTGACCCGGCGTTGGGTCTCCTCACGTCAAACAGTTGTGCATCGGGGGAGGCAACTCCTTGGCCAGCAGCTGCGCCCGTCATGAAGGCAGCTTAGCGGGTGCAGGCGGCAGGGGAGACCCTAAAGGTGAGGACGCTGAAGATGTCGGGGTCGAGCGCCAGGAGTCTGACGCCCGATGCTTTGGAGACCGGGCGTCATGGTGAGATTCCCGTTCCAAACACCGCTTCCTGTCGTCAGGTCCAGCTGAACAATCCGATGAGGAGGAAGCCTTCGCCTGGTGAGGGGTGGCAAAGAGGTTGTCGCCAACCCATTGACCAGTAGAATACTTGGATTTACACCCAGAGGCATTGCTGTAGGGCCTAAGACTAAGAGAGGGGGCTGAAGGCCCTTGCCTGAAGAAACTCCGTCTGATGTACGCACCAACACCGGGGGTTTCAAGACCAGCAACCCAGAGGAAACTTGGGTTGGTGGAGGAACAGAGTCCGACTCCCCACAGGAGGCAGGACTGGAGCTGGCCATTTTCCTATGCAGAGACCTGGATTGGGAGTCCGAACGGGTCCTGTCCTTCTCTCGATGACAGTGCTTTCCACAGGACTTTTCCCCCTTAGATTTATGAGAAGTCACTGACCCTGAAGAAGGGGATCCTAGGCCTGATGGGGTCTTTTGCATGATGGCCAGCTGCTGTTCTAGAAGGTAGGTCTTCAACATCTTCATTCGATAGATACGGGTCCGGTGGATGAAACCTTGGCAGCGCGGGCAGGAGTCGGTGTCGTGGTCAGGCCCCAGGCAGACAAGGCAGGCCGAGTGACTGTCTTGGGCTAGAATCTGCTTCCTGCACATGCACATGAATTTTGGTCGCCGGCCAGAGGAGGACTATGGAGAACACATGTACCGATTATCGGTTAAAACAACAACAAAACTTTGGTAGAAAAATTAGAGAAAATGGCAGTCGACTGGTTAGCAGAAGACGTCTGTGGAGCCGATGTGAATGGGTCGACGGCGGGAAAAGAACTTGAACTGGTGTGTGGCCGGGGACAGCCCCTTTTATACCACTGGCGGACATCAGAGGCAGTCCGACATCGGGGGCAGTCCTCACAGAGTACTGCTAGCTAAGAATTTTTCCGTGGGGTCCTAGTGCCTGGTGGCATAGTCCTTATGGTGTGGCCTCTGCAAGAACTCCCACTTGAAGTAAAATCTTGGGTTCAGCATTGCAGTTCCTCCCCAAGCCCCGAAGGACTGCAGAGGAGTGCCAAAGTCCCTCGCCCAGTCCCCTCAACTCCACCGATCTGAGGAAGATCTCTTCCTCAGACCCTGTGCCACAGTACCCCCCCCCCAACTCTGCAGGCTACCCAAGGAGAGCTGCAATGGACAGAGTTCCAGTCCTAGCCTTAAGAGGGGGGGCAGCACGGGGAGGCAGCAGCCAACCCCGTCCCCAAAGCCCGGACAACCACACCCAAAGCATCGGGGCTGCTGACTCACACCACCACCCTGTCGCCATCATCAGCCAGGGGTCAGCGCTGGATGCAGCCACGGGAGCTGCGGGGGCACCTGGGGAGGTGCAATGGTCCTGGGCCCCAGAGAACCCACCGTTTCTGGGAAGTCAGGCTGCCAGTCCGGGTCGGCCTCCCGATCATCTGGCTCCACAGAGGAGGAGATCCAGAAGAGCTCCAGACTGGCGACTCAGGGGCTCTCCGTCTATGGCACTGTGGGTGGTGCATAAGTTGGCCCACACCCTACCAGCACCACCGATCACCAGTGTCGTGAGCAGCTCAAGATCAGAAGCGGCAGCCAGGTGGCACCGAGAACACCCACAATAAGGGCCCACCTCGAAGAGGCGCCTGCCAGGGTGGTGCTCAGGGCCCAGGTGGGCCAGACCGGTCCTCCAGCACGCGATAGAGACCTCCTCCATGGCAAGACTAGATGAGGAGAAGCCCCTCCTCACCAGACCAGTAGGCGGAGGTGACCTGGAGGAAGGCGAAGAGTGCTACTTTGAGACCGAAGAAGGCGATATCGCCCCCAGATATCCGGCATAGCCGACTTTCAACGATGGTGCTTGAGAACATGGCGGTCCATCGAGAAGCAGGTATCGCAGTGATTCACGACATGCTGGGGTCCAAGGCAGGAAAGGCAGACACCATGCCTGTCCGTCACAGAAATTTGCCGGCTGCAGGGACACCGACGCATAGGAGGCTGGCCCGCTTTCGAAGAATGCTTCTTGTCCCCCCAATCTGGCATGATGGAACGGTAACTTAAAACTTAAACAGAAAAGATTCAACGCCGTTAAGGAAAGGTCTTACCGGGTCTTCAGTAATGGCACCGAGTGATGAATGGCAGAACCAAGGTGGATTACTTAGGCGGCAGCGACAGCGGCTCCAAGACGGCATAGAAAACATCTCTGAGGACAGACTAGGCCGCAATGGCACACTTCAAACTCTTCTCAGCTGCTTGCAAAGTGCTGTCTCGACAGTGGGAGAAGCAGAACTGAGGTGGAGGAGCCAACGGCTGTTTCTGGCCAACCTGCAAGCGCCACTCAATGTGTTGGCCCCATGGGTGGCGCCGGCAGGGCCGGCTCCTCTCTCAAGAAAAAAAAAAAAAAAAAAAGCTCCCGCAGGGTGCTGCGCTCCAGTTTACACCCACCAGTGATGAATGGTAAAAACTGACACAGGGAAGATCTGTGCCTATTATTCCCAGTACCCTGGTATATTGGTATGGTAACTATTGCTCTCAGAGGCTGTGACATTTAATCCCAGTGCCCTAGTACAGTATCGCTCTCAGAAGCTGGGACACCCAATCCCAGTGCCCTAGTGCCCTAGTATACTGGCATGGTAATTCTACCATTCTCAGATGCTGGGACCTTTAAACACAGTAACCTAGTTATACTGGTATGGTAACTCTGCTGCTCTCAAAGGATGACATTTTTATTCCCAGTGCCCTAGTATACTGGTATAGTAAATTCTCCATTCTCAGAGGCTGAGACTGTTAATCCCAGTGCTTTAGTATACTGGTATGGTAACTGTACTGATCTCGGAGGCTGGGATATTAATTTTCAGTGCCACAGTATACTGGTATGGTAACTCTACCGCTCTCAGAAGCTGGGACATTTAATCCCAGTGCCCTGATATACTGGTGTGGTAATTCCTCCACTCTCCGAGGCTGGGATTTTTGTTCCCAGTGTGTTAGTATACTGGTATGGAAACTCTACTGCTGTCAAAAGCTGGGATTTTTATTCCCAGTGTCCCAGTATACTGGTATGGTAACCCTACCACTCTCAGAGGCTGGGACATTTAATCCCAGTGCCCTGGTATACTGATATGGGAACTACTGATCTTGAAGGCTGTGCCTATTATTCCCAGTGCCCTAGTATACTGGTATGGCAACTCTACTGCTCTCAGAGGCTGGGACATTTAATCCCAGTGCGCTGATGTACTGATATGGGAAT
This sequence comes from Neoceratodus forsteri, assembly GCA_016271365.2. Taxonomy (NCBI): domain Eukaryota; kingdom Metazoa; phylum Chordata; order Ceratodontiformes; family Ceratodontidae; genus Neoceratodus; species Neoceratodus forsteri. Next base: position 217,273,957 of record CM028133.1, read on the forward strand.
TATTGCTCTCGAAGGCTGTGCCTATTATTCCCAGTGCCCTTGTATACTGGTATGGCAACTCTACCGCTCTCAGAGGCTGGGACATTTAATCCAAGTGCTCAAGTATACTGGTGTGGTGACTCTAATGCTCCTGGAGATTGGGACATTTAATCCCAGTGCCATGGTATACAGGTATGGTAACTCTACCACTCTCAGAGGCTGGGACATTTAATCCCAGTGCCCTATTACAATGGTGTGGTAACTCTACTGCTCTTGGAGGCTGGGACATTTAATCCCAGTGCCCTGGTATACTGATATGGGAACTATTGCTCTCGAAGGCTGTGCCTATTATTCCCAGTGCCCTAGTATACTGGTATGGCAACTCTACCGCTCTCGGAGGCAGCGACGTTTATACCCAGTGTCCTAATACACTGGTATAGTAACTCTAACAATCTCAAAGGCAGAGAAGCTTTTACATCCAGTGCTTTAGTATAGTGGTATGGTAATGTTACTGCTTTTAGAGACTGGGACACTTATCCCCAGTACCCTTATATACTTGTACATTAACTCTATCATTCTTGCAGCTATGCCTGTTATTCTCAGTGCCCTAATATACTGGCATGATAACTCTACCAGATGAAAACTGTGCCTATTATTCCCAGTGCCCTAGTATATTGGTATGGCAACTCTACCGCTCTCAGAGGCAGCGATGTTTATACCCAGTACCCTAATATACTGGTATGGTAACTCTACCACTCTCAAAGGCAGAGAGGTGTTTATACGCAGTGCACTAGTATAGTGGTATGGTAACTACTGTTTTCAGAGACTGGGACAGTATGCCCCCTGAAAAGTGACATTTCTACGGCGACATGCATTGATATCGACAACATCGCCATGCTGCCGGAGAAGTGCCGCTGGGACCGAGCAACCCCCCCCCGACCTGCACCCCCTCACTGAACTGCTCCAACCTGGAGTTAGAATCTATTATGCGGGGAGTGCGGGGCAAGAAACCCCCATGAGGTGTTCAGGAGGCAAAGCCCCCTGATGAAAACACACACACCGATGTGTGCGGCTACATGCCGACTGCAACTCGCAGTCGACATGGAGCCTGGCGCTGTGATGCCGGTTAACGTGTTTCTTGTCGAACTAGCATCGTAGAGCCGACTGGGGCATTTAATCCTAGTGCCCTAATATACCGGAATGGTAACTCTACTGCTCTGAGAGGCTGGGACATTTAACCCCAGTGCCCTATTAAACTAGTATGGTAACTCTACTGGTCTCGGAGGCTGGGACCTTTATTTCCAGTGCCCTTGTATACTGGTACGGTGACTCTACAGCTCTCGGAGGCTGGCTTTTTAATTCCCATTGCCCTAGTATACTGGTATGATAACTCTACCACACTCGGAGGCTGGGACATTTAATCCCAGTGGTTTACTATACCGGTATGGTAACTCTGCTGATCTCAGAGGCTGGGACATTTAATACCAATGCTCTGATATATTGGTATGGTAACTCTACCACTCTCGGAGGCTATAACATTTAATTCTAGTGCCCTAATATATGGGAATGGTAACTCTACCACTCTCGGAGGCTGGGACATTTAATCCCAGGCCCGGATATTCAAACTGCGTCAGGCTGTGGCACAAGCCTGGGCGCAGCTCAACATGGTTGCGCAGGGTGTGGCCTGGGCGATATTCAACGGAGCTGCGCTATGGCTCAGCAGCTTTGAATATCGCACCCTGGCCACCCCACTGTGCATAGCGCAGTGGTACTGCGCCAGCATAAGTGGCCAGAGTGGAGCATGGAGATGCGCTAGCCCAAGTGCCATTGCGCCATGCACAGCACCTGCGATATTCAAAAGGGAACATGCAAATGAGGCCATAATTTATGCAAGGCGCACATGGGGCCATTTGCATGTCATTATGGCCCAATTTGCATCCCATTAGCATGCAGGTGCGTCGATCCCTGACGACTTGCGCCTGGCGCCCTGCCAGGCAGCAGCCGTCGGGGACCAATGCCCCGATCGTGGGCATTTGTCTAAATAAAGGAATCCTCGGCTAATATCCCTGGTGGTCCATGGACCACTATGTGTCCGTGTAGTATGGTATGGGCTGCACGCCCATTGGCTCACGCTGTGAACCAATGGGCGTGCAGCCCAACTTAATCGGTCGTGGGCGGTAGGTGGGTGGGGTGCTGCCGCCGCCGGCTGACCTGGGGGGGGGAGCGGGGCGGTGGGGCTCAGTGGGCAGGTGGGGAAAGGGGTACACTAGACCACCAGGGAAATAGGTCATTTTTTTATGTTTTACAGATGCCCGTGATCGGGCAGAGTGTGGTCCACTGGACCACCAAGGATATTGGCCAGGGGGAGGGGTGATTTAAACAGATGCCTGTGATGGGCAGCGATCAGTCCACTGGACCACCAGGGATATTGGAGGAGCGGGTTTATTATACAGATGCCTGCGATCGGGCACATAGCGGTCCACTGGACCACCAGGGATATTAGCCGAGGATTCCTTTATTTAGACAAATGCCCATGATCGGGAACATAGCGGTCCACTGGACCACCAGGGATATTAGCCGAGAATTCCTTTATTTAGACAAATGCCCGCGATCGGGAACACAGCGGTCCACTGGACCACCAGGGATATTAGCCGAGGATTCCTTTATTTAGACAAATGCCCGCAATCGGGCACATAGCGGTCCGCTGGACCACCAGGGATATTAGCAGAGGATTCCTTTATTTAGACAAATGCCCGCGATCAGGCACATAGCAGTCCACTGAACCACCAGGGATATTGGAGGGGGGGTTTATTTAAACAGATGCCCACGATGGGGCATGGGGGAGGCGCTGCCAGGTGCGGCAGGAACTTGGGTGGCCACCCACAGGTGGCAGCTGCCGTGTTGCGCCCTGCAATGCGGCAGCTCACCTGTGGGTGGCTATCATTTGTTCCTTTTTTTTTTTGGCTTAACTTTGTGCAGGCGCAAGTAGGGGTTGTGCATGCATGGCTCTGCACATCCGGGCAGAACATTGGGCTGTGCAGGTTATGCATGGGCCGCCCCCCACCTGTGCCTGCATACATTACTGATGCACTCGGTGCATCGGGATCTGTGTGGCGCACTTTTCCCTTTTGAATGCTCGGCAGGCGCGCCTCCAGTGAGTTGTGCATTGCGCAACACTGTTGCACCATGCGCAACCCTTTTGAATATCTGGGCCCCAATGCCCTAATATACTGGGGGTAGTAACTATACCATTCTCAGAGAATGGGACACTTAATCCCAGTGCCCTAATATACTGGCATGGTAACTCTACCATTCTCAGAGGCTGGGACCTTTAATCCCAGTACCCTAATTATACTGGTATAGTAACTCTACCACTCTCAGAGGCTGAGATCTTTTAATCCCAGTGCATTAATATACTGGTATGGTTACTGTACCAATGTCAGAGGCTGGGACATTAATTCCCTATGCCATAGTATACTGGAATGGTAACTCTACCACTCTCAAAGACTGGGACATTTAATCCCAGTGCCCTAATATACTGGTATGTTAATTCCTCCATTTTCAAGAGGCAGGGATTTTCACTCTCAGTGCCCGAGTATACTGGCATGGTAATTCTACTGCTCTCAGAGGCTGGGATTTTTATTCCCAGTGCTCTAGTATACTGGTATGGTAACTCTACCACTTTCAGAGGTTGAGATTTTTATTCCCAGTTCCCTAGTATACTGGTATGGTAAATTCTTCATTCTCGGAGGCTGAAACTTTTAATCCCAGTACATTAGTATACTGGTATGGTAACTACTAATCTTGGAGGCTGGAACATTAATTCCCAGTACCCTAGTACACTGGAATGGTAACTCTAACGCTCTCAGAAGTTGGTATTTTTATTCCCAGTGCCCTAGTATTCTGGTATGGTAATTCCTCGACTCTTACAGGCTGGGATTTTTATCCCCAGTGCCCTAGCATACTGGTATGGTAATTCCTCGACTCTCAGAGGCTGAGATTTTTATTCCCAGTGTGTATACTGGTATGGTAACTCTACTGCTCTCAGAGGCTGGGATTTTTATTCCCAGTGCCCTAGCATACTGTTATGGTAACTCTACCACTCTCAGAGGCAGGAAAGTACAGTTACGTAAGAATTTACCATAACAGTAGATCTTCGAGAGAGGTTCCTGCAGAAGGACATAACATATTGTACTGCACCCCCTGGTGTCAGGACTGCACAGCAAACCTTTCCAGCAATGTCTGGCGGGGGACCACCTACCCGACGTCACGTGACGGATGTCAGTTTGACCCTATATAATGGGTGGTCCCCACGCCCGCCTTCCAGTTCTCCCGCTGGAGATCCAAGGAGGATGAGACAGGAGAATAGATGAAATCCTGGAGTCCAGACCAAAATAAGCTGAAAGAAATGCAGAAGCTCAGGGGAAGGAGGGAGGGAGGGAAAAGGTGACCTACTGCAGGAACCTCTCTCGAAGATCTACTGTTACGGTAAGTTCTTACGTGACTGTACTACCTTACTTCGAGAGGGTTCCTGCAGTAGGTCATAACATATAGGACGGAATCCCAAGCAGTCACTCTTAGAGAGACCAAGAGAGTCATGGGAGGAGGAGCAACTGAAAGAACAGAACAGGACTGGCCTAAGACAGTAGGCCCTGCAGAACAGCGAGGCCAAACCGAGCCCTACGCCTAGAGGCAATGTACAGACTGTAATGCTTCGTGAAGGTAGGGACTGAACTCCGGGTTGCTACTGCACAAATCTCTGCTGCAGAAACATTCCTTAGGAACGCTGTAGAGGTAGCCCTGCCTCTAGTACAGTGACCTCTGACCTCCCCCGGAAAAGGTTTGTCATTTTTCTGATAACAGAAGCGGATGCAGTTAGCGAGCCACTTACATAGGTACTGCTTAGAAAGAGCCAACCCCAAGGATATGGGGCCGAAGGAGACAAAAAGCTACTCAGACTTTCTGGATTCCTTGGTTCGGTGAACATAACACCACAGAATTCTATGTTTATCCAGCATGAGAAGGAGAGCTTCCCCCCTATTCAAATGAACAGGATAATAAACTGGGAGTTCAACCGTCTGGTTTAGAGTGAACTTAGAGACCACCTTGGGAAGAAATTTAGGATTTGTACACAGGACTGCCTGGTCCTCGTGAAAAATCAAATAAGGCTCCTTCTGCATCAGGGTCTGAAACTCAGAAATTCTATAAGCAGAAGTAATGGCAACCAAAAACAGCGCCTTCCAGGAAAGATGCCGCATGTCACAGCTCATCGCTGGTTCAAAGGGAGGAAGCGTGAGCTTCTCCAACATAAAATTCAAATCCCAAGGTGGGGTGGGATTACGGATGGGGGGTTTAAGGAGGATAATCCCTTTGAAGAAGGTCTCAGAGATCTCCAACTGTGCCACGGGTTACCCCTCCACTAACGTGATGGTGTGATGGGATGAAATCGCCGACAGGTGAACCTTGAGAGAGGAGTAAGACAGACCCAAGTCATACAGGTGCAGCACATATTCCATAATCTGCGGAGCTGAACAAGTGAAGGGTTCCCATCCTTTAGACAATGCCCAGATGGAAAAGCACTTCCATTTGATCATATACGTGGACTTAGTAGAAGCTTTCCTGGCTTCCACCAGGACCTGAGTAACCTTCTGGGAGACCCCGAAGTGAGGCTGAATTATGTCTGAAGGAGCCACGCATGAAGATGCAGGGTCCTGAGTCCCAAGTGCACTAATCTGCCTTGATCCCGAGTCAGCAGATCATGACGGAGAGGGAGGGGAACTGGGGGTTCCACTGCCAGGTGCTGCATTAGTGGGAACCAAATCTGCCTCCACCAGAAAGGAGCTATGAGGATCATCCTGGCTCCCTCTGTCTGAAGCCTGAGAAGTACTCTCTGCAGAACGCGAAAAGGAGGGAAGGCATACAAGAACTTCCCTGTCCAACATAGTGATAACGTGTCGTGCCAGAAAGCACCAGGCTCTGGAATGAGTGACCAAAAACTGGGAAGTTTTACGTTGAATGGGAAGGCGAATAGATCTATTTCTGGGCAACCCCATTTCAGAAAGAGAGAATCTGCTACTTTCTGACTCAGGTCTCATGCGTGTGTGAGGAACGACGTCCGACTGAGGCTGTCTGCCAGGACGCTGTGAACGCCTGGGACATGCACGGCTGTGAGACACAGATCGTGTTGCACTGCCCAGTTCCACACCCGCTTCACCTCCCTGCATGGGGGTACGAGTGAGCGCCTCCCTGCTTGTTGATGTACTAGCTCACCGACATACTGTCTGTCTGGATCAGCAGTGTTCCCCTCGATAGGATGCTCTGAAAAGCCTGAAAGGCATAAAGAACGATCCTCATCTCCAGAATGTTGATGTGCAAGGACATCTCCAACTGCGACCACGAACCCTGAGTCCGATGGTCCCCCAGGCGCACTCCCCAACCCAGGCAGGAGGCGTCCATGGTGAGGGTCCAAAGAGGTGGGGAACCCCAAAAGGGGAGTCCCCTGGACAGATTCAGAGGCTCTAGCTACCACAGTAGATCCCTCGAGCGCGCTGGCGAGCAAGATGGGATGGTCCAAATCATCCAGGTGCTGGTCCCACTGGACGCGTAACGTCCACTGGGCAATCCGCATATGTGACCTGGCTAAGGGCACCGTGGAGATGGAGGCTGCCATCAGGCCCAACAGGCGTAACAACGCCCTGGCTGGAAGGAATCTGGAAGAGACAACCAAGATGACCTGTTCCCGAAGAGTCTCTGCCCTGTTCGAGGGTAGAAAGGCTCTGCATTGGACCATATCTAAGACTGTCCCAATGAACTGCAGGTTCTGGGCAGGAGTCAAATATAACTTGGGGAGACTAACAGTGATCCCCAGGTGTGAAAAAAGGTCCAGAGTGGTTGAAAGGGAATCCAAAAGACTGTCCTTGGATGGAGCTGTCAACAGCCAATCATCCAGGTAGGGGAACACTCCTAATGCCCTGACCGCATAAAGCCACTGCCACCACCGCTAGGCACTTGGTAAAGACCCTGGGTGCCGAGGAAAGGCTGAAGGAGAGAGCTGTAAACTGGAAGTGCTCCCCCTGGAAACAAAACCACAGGAAATGGTGGTGGCCCGGGAAGACTGGAATAAGCAGGTAAGCATCCTGCATATCCAGTGCATAGAGCCAGTAGTCCCTCTGCAGAAGGAGCAAAAGGCCCTGCACTGTCAGTATGCGGAACCTTTTGTATTCTATGAAAAGTTTCAGACTGCTGAGGCCCAGGATGGGTCTGAGTTCGCCCGTCTTTTCCAGGACCAGGAAAAAAGGGAAGTAGAACCGTTTTCCTCTCTGGGACAAAGGCACAGATTCTATGGCTGCCTTATGTCTCAGGGCCCTGATTTCTTCCTCGACCGGAGGAGCCTGGTGCGGGGAGTAATGCAAGCGACCCAGTGGAGCTTCTGGAAGGAACTCCAGAAACTCCAAGGTATGCCCTTTTGATTGAGCTGCCCTTCCATTCGGGAACGTGAAGGGCGAACCTGCCTTCCACTGGCTCCACATTTAGAGGTGGAGGAGAGGGAGGAAGGTGAGAGTCAGGAAGCTGAGGGGTGGAATGGGAGGGACCCTCCCGCCGCTCTGTGGGACTCAGCAGCTGGGGGACAGGAAAAGCAGGAACCTTTGACATGCCTCTTGGTCTGTTTCCTAGAGGCAGGTTGCTTCACTTGACATCCAGATTGGTGCCGAAAGGGCTTTTTTGAGAACCTGCCCGATACATAAAACGGACAGATCTAAGGGCCTGGCCACTGTCTTAGAGGCCCGTGATTTTATCTTTTGTGTCCCCTCCGAACAGCACAGATCCCCGGAAGGAGGCACCCCGTATAGCTGCTTGGAGGTCCAACGAAAGTCCAGAGATCCACAACCAGGCGTGTCTCCTAAGGCATATGGCAGTAGCAGAGGAGAGGGCCACCACATCCACTCAATCATAAGAGGCCCTGAGAGCATGCCTGCATGAAATTTTTGACAGGCGAAGCTCCTTTGTGAGCTCCTCCTTCAGCAGAGAGTCTTCTATGGCCGAAATGTGGGCTTTAAGCTTGGCCAAGGTGGCCTTCTGAAAGGTGACCACGTGCGCCACGTAGTTCAATGAACGCAGAGCGCACGTAGCAGAGGAATATATTTTCTTGCCAAACTGTTCCAGTTGCCTGGATTCCTCATCCGGGGGGGGTGCTCATGTGCTTGGGGGTGGCCGAGAGGTCATGAGCGGTGGTAATAACTACAGAGTCCGCTTTTCGATGGGAATCCAGGAAGGAGATGCCTTCAGGCGAATTATAAATATGGTCTGCCTTCTTGGGGACAGCTGGGATAGAGTGTGATAACTTCCAAATAGTGGTAGTTAGGTCCTCACGTGGGGCCATGCAGGGAGGGGCGGGTATGGGAGAGGCAGCCTCTACATCCAAATGTTCAGCAAGGCACTTTCTCTTTGGGTTCTGCTCCTCTGTATTCCATCCGCTAGAGTGCTGAATTATGCGGAGGAACTCACAGAAGAAGGGGTCCTCTGGAGGAGATTTGGGCGATTCTTTGCCCTTTGGGGGAGAAGACAGTTCATCAGATGAGGATTCTGACGTATCATGGTCAGAATCCGGAGGGTCTTCCCCTTCTGGGGTTCCGAAGGGTGATCTCCCACGGAGTGGTGCCAGAAATGTGTATTGTGGAGTGCTGTGAACTGGCAGGAGACGAGGAACGGGGAGGCATGACCACTGGACTCGGAAGCCTGCGTTACAGGTTGGAAACAAGTTGGGACCAGGTGTCCTTCCACCAGAACTGGATCAACAACTGGAAGTCCTGCTGTGGAGGAGGAGGAGGTGGGTTGGCTGGGGGCGGATAAAAATCTGCTCCCAAACCCGGATAGTGTTGATGAGGGTACCCTTGGTAGTAATGGTAACCCGGGCTTTGGTATCCAGGATAATAAGCCTAGGAGAAAGATCCCATCGCCAGACCAGATGGTGGAAACACAGGCATCTGATGTCCTGTAAAATGTGGGAAACCTGATGTAGGGTCTTGACCCGGCTGCCTGGGAGAACCAGGGAATATACCCGATGATAGGGTAGATGGCGTCAGGATAGCCGATGTCGGAGAAGCCGACGTGAGGTAAGTGTATGTCGGGATACAGGACATTCGGGGGGCAGACGTTAGACCCGGAAATGTCAGGCCCTGTGTCAGGGGCTGAAAGAAAGGTCCCGATGGAGGGATCTGATAAGAGGCATCCAACGGCACCCCTTGTGCCGGGGGGGGGGGGCGATGGAAGGTGCCCTGACGTCTAAGTAACAGATGGACCCGGCGTCGGAGATCGAAGCCTCGGGAGGGTATCCCGAGGAGGAACCTGGGGAACCATCGCTGGTGTGGGAGAGGAAAGGACCACTTCAAAGGGTCCCTCTTCCTCCTCCATCTCAGGCATAGGATCCAGGATAGAATGGTCCACCCGGGGGAGGTGGGAAAGAAGGCTCCCACACAGGGATATCCTGGGGGGAGGGCTGACTAAGGGAAGTCAGCACACTCGACTGGGCATCGGGAATGGCGGCATCAGCTCCCAACGGGTGAGCCACGTCCAAGCGATCATCTGAAACCCGGGCGACCAGCTGACCAGACACAACAAGGACAGGGTGGAGGAAGAAGCCCTCAACTGGCTCATCGGTCAGAGTCGGGCGGACTTCTAGAGGCCTCTGAAGGGAGTCCAGCTTACCGACTGCTGTGCGGGCCCCGGAAGAGCCAGGGTTTGACTTACCGGAAGGTACTGGCATTAGCCGGAGGAGCCGGCAGACGACTTACTGGCAGAAATCGGCAGGAAGACGGCAGAAGTACTGGAGGTCGCTCCCTGAGCTGTCTGGGTCACCACGAGGGTGGGCAGTGAGAAAATGGGCCTTGCTAGTAGAAGGCCTACTTGTAGTGGATCAGTCCTGGTCCTCTGGGCGCTCCTTTTCCTTGTGCCTCTCCTTGTCTTTTTTCTTCTTTTGCTTTGACTCCAAAGAAGGGGAAGAAGCTGTGTGCCAAAGTTTCTGCATCTCCTTCTCAAGGGTAGCCATTCTGGTCTTCAGGAGATGGGCCTCCAGAGCCTGCTGTTGTCATTTGTGAGTGGCCTGGCTGAAGGGCTGGCAGTTAGGACAGGCTATGGTGTCATGATTCAGGCCTAGACAGAAGAGACAGCGATGATGACCATCATTGTGGGGGAATCTGGGCCCCACGCTTGTCACACTTCTTCTTTGCCTTCGGAGTTGGAGGTGGAGAAGACATAAACGGGCCGAAGGATCGGACCTGAAATAGAAAAAGAGAGGAAAATGGCGCTTGACTAAGCGAAGTTCACCACGAGGTTCCAGCGCAGGTCGATGGCGGGAAAGAACTGGAAGGCAAGCGTGGGGACCATCACTATATAGGGTCACGCTGACGTCCATCACGTGACATCGGGTGGGCGGTCCCCCGCCAGACATTGCTTGAAAAAGTTTGACGTGCGGTCCTGACACCGGGGGCACAGTCCTATATGTTATGACCTACTGCAGGAACCCTCTCAAAATAAGATCATTACTTCCCAGGACCCTAGTATACTGGCATGGTAACTCTACTGCTCTCTCAAAGACTGGGACTTTTATTTCCAGTGCCCTATTATACTGGTATGGTAACTCTATCGCTCTAGAAGGTTGGGACATTTAACGCCTGGATTGCCAACAGATTTAGTACATATTGCCATTCTGGACTGATATCAGTCTGCAGCAGAGCAAGAGTTAATCCCAGTGCCCCAGTATACCGGTATGGTAACTCCTCTGCTTTCAGAGGTTGAGATTTTATTTCCCATGTCCTGGTATACTGGTTTGGTAACTATACCACTTTCAGAGGCTGGGACATTTAATCCCAGTGCCCTAGCATACTGGTATGTTAAATCTACCACTTACAGAAACAGAGACTGTTATTCCCAGTGCCCTAGTATACTAGTATGGTAACTCTACCACTCTCAAAGGCTGGGACATTAATTCCCACTGCCCTAGTATACTGATATGGTAACTCTACCGCTCTCAGAGGCTGGGACCTTTAACCCAAGTGGCCTAGTGTATTGGTGAGTTGTTCTCACTGTAAACTCTCCATTAACATTAGTTCAAGTGCTGTGATTTTACATTTTGCTGTAGCACAGTGACATGCATTCATCACATTCCTCACACCACGATTTAGAACATGGGTTTAATCTGCACTGGGAACTCTCATGTACACCACTGCACTGGAAATGAAAATTGTGTACCTATCCTAATTCTTGATCTTCTTGTATATCTTCACCATTCATCACTGGTGGGGTTATACACTGGAGGTGCTATGACCCCGCGGGAGCTTTCAGGTTACAAATTTTGTTCCTGGGGGAGGAGCCAGCATCATGGACTGCACTGCCCATGAGGACAATGTACAGCGTGCTGCTCAAGCATCAGCCAGTAACTGACGTCAACTTCTCCCTCACCTCAGTTCTGTCCACCAGAGAGAGTGAAAAACAGATGTAGAGAAAAGAGAGGGAGGGCCAAAGGAGCACGAGTGATAGCAAAAGGAAAGGATATGAACAGAAAGAAGAAAAAAACTACAAAAGAGGAGAGGAAGGCTACCCGAGGGTGTGGCATAGGAAGGGGCTCCCAACCACTGAGCAGTCCTAAGGGACAGAGAAATGGGAAGGGTTAGGGAAAATTCAGGAGAAGAAGAAGAGATAGAAAAGAATTATGAAAGACCCGATGGCACCCCACTCCCCCCAGGGAGACAGGATGAAGATGTCAAGGGTGGCTTCCACCACTACATACTAAAGACACTTTCACATGAAGGAGAGATTGGACTGTCTCCCCTTTGAGACGAGTCCAGTTAATTGAGCTAATATACAGCCCTGATAACCCCTCCCCCCCAAGGTTGAAGCAGGAGGGAACACCAGTTATAACCCTGGAGAGTAGGATGCTGGGGTCTCTACAGGTTGTCCAAGGATGGAGAGGTGGGGACAGGACCCACCCCGGAGAAGGACCCCTCATCATTCATTCTGCAACCAGGTGTTGTCACTTCCTGTAACTCATCCTGAGCCAGTGGCAAGGGAGGAGAAACCGTGGAAGGAGGGAAATTGCTCCAAGCTAACCCGATCCGTTAACAAGAGAAAAAGACAGGGGGAGGGGTCCCCAGGTACCCCGGAGTCCACCTGGATTCGAAAAAGGTCCCAAAGGAGGACCAAACTCCGGCCCTGCTAGAAGGCAAAGACGGAGATCAGGAAGGAACCCAAGGAGCCCTCATTATGCAGGGGCCAAAAGCCCCGCTTGTCCTCCCCCCTTAAGGAGAACTACTACCACCCTGGAGGAACAGAGGAGCAAAGAAGCTGGAAGGCTTACCCCACAAGGGTATCCACGGAGGGGAGAGCAGGCAGGGAGGAGGCACTGCTCAGAGGCTGAGGAACCATAGGGGATGGTGAGCGAGAAGCAGTGATGAATGGTGAAGATACACAAGAAGATCAAGAATTACGGTAGGTACGTAATTTTCATTTCTTCCTGTATGTATCTTCACCATTTATCACTGGTGGGTGAGTATCAAGCCCCCTGAAGAGGACCTTGCACTTCCCCGATGGTAGAACTTCCCTCAGCCCCTTGTGGGGGAGAACCACAGGGTAAGAAGCCCTCTACGGGTCTGGAGAGGCCCGTGAGTGATCAGGGTGAGACGGGGACTCCCGTGACCAGGGAGAAGGAAGGCGCCCCGCTAACTCCCATCTCACCCGGAGGGTGAAAAAATGGGCTCCTTGGAAGGGGGAGGCAACCACCCTACGCTGGGCCAAGAGCGATAACCTGGAAAGGCGAAGCCATGCTTCCCGTCTTATACAGACTGCAGATCCTGCCAACCTAGAAGCTACCTCATTAGCATCATATGATACCGTTGAGAGATGCCTCGCTAGCTCTAGGCCAGAAGCAGAAAGGCAGATGGCCTGCCTGGGTGTCTCCTAGTCAGGCAAAGTGGCTAGGAGCTGTCCGAGCACCATCCATAAGTGTCTAGCATAGACAGCCATATGGGCCTGATGGGCTGAAATACATAGAAGAAGATGCGCCAAGGAAAAAATCCTTCTCCTCCAGCGGTTAAACTCCAGAGGGGTGGTCATGTCTCGGGCGGCGATTTCCAGAGCGGGTATCCAGTAGCTCTATCCCTGACGTAAGGTGAGGCATGGAACCTGGGGACCCCTGGGGGGGCATGATACCTGCATTGACAGTCCCTCGGGGCAGGAGAAGGAGCAGAGGGCGTCTGCCAGACCTGATGGAACGATTCCTGTAAAGGAACAGGCCACAGAGGAATGACCATATTCTCCGAGAACTCTTCCAGGCCAGCATGCGTCACATGACAAGGATCGCGACTAGCAAAATGGGAAATGTGTAGCTCCTCCAACAACCTCGACAAGAACTGCTGATAGCTGGTGATATCGACGTCCGAGGACAGGTGGACCGAAGAGTCTTCTTCTTCAAGGGAGGAAGACGAGGAGGCAGAGGAGCTCGATTCAGAGCGGGGTGCAGCAGGGATTTCTGCTCTAAAAATGATCTGGTCTAGAGCTCTTAAATAGTGAGGGAAAGCTGCAGCTGAGCCTCTGAATTGGTCCCAAGACAGGGGCCCCATAGGACCCGAAATGCCCAGGACAGCAGAAGGGAAAGGCAGAGGATCTGAAGAAGGAGGAGAAGAAGACTGGCAAGCCAGCAGAGGATCCTTGCTAGGGCTTCAGGAACGTTCACGTGACCCCTCCAGAAGGGTGGGGCTGCGCAAAGAATCCACAGAAGGTCATACAACCGTCCAGGTGCAGCCTAAGTGGTGCCCCAAGGAGGGAGCCCCACGGAAAGGAGATTGGGAACAGTCTGGCCCTTGCAGGCGGCCCCTCACCCACCTGATGCAGATCCCCCCTCCCCCACTGAGAAGAGTGAAAATGTGAGGGGTCAGCGTTGTGGCTCCTGCCAGAGCTATCAGCAGCCCTGGGAGAAAATCCCCGAGCCACCCCAGGCATTCTCAAGCCCTCCCCCTCAGAGACAGACCTACCCCTCGTCCGTCCCTGAGGCATCGAGGGGGGCAACACCGGGAGAGCCACAGTTGTCTACAAGCTTGCCAATGCAACTCCTGAGTTAGCCCCAGATTCAAGAACAGAAGCAGCACTGCTCCCAGCTTCAACGCCGGATTCGGCCTCCACAGAGGTGCCAACCTCCGACTTGACATCGGGTGCAGCACCACTCCCAGACCCGCCACCGTCTCCAGACCCCACCCAATCCTTGGCACTGTCTCGCTCCACGGTGCTGGGGTCAGTGCCATGAGAGTCCTCGGCACCGCCAATGGCGCCAGAAGACTCGGAGAGGACGGCCCCAGAGACAGAGCCAGTAGGGGAGGTAGAAGATACCTCCAGAATTTTGCAATTAGGCCTCGTAGGGCAGGGAAAGTCTTCAGAGCTGGAGAACTCCTCGGAGTGAAGCAACCACTCTGGGTCAGACCTGTCCTCCTCCTCCTCCGATGAGGAAGAGAGCAAGGCAACCGGGAGAGAGGCCACTCCTCGCACCCTACTGGATCCGGCACCATGCGAGGCACCGAACGAAGGCCGTGCCACAGCCCTGGCGCCACCCTGCTCACCGGCCCCAGAGACTGGGCCAGGAGCTCGAGCGGAGTCAGTGGATGGAGTCAAGGGCCCCACCTATTCAGATCCAGCGCATAGCTCCAATCACAACACCGGGGGGGGGGGGAGTTGTGGTCCCGACATGGGTGACAACCGAGAGGGGTGCTCAACCGAACCCCCGGAATAGGCCAACTGTGCACCCGACTCCTCTTGCAAGCCAGAAGCTCCAGTGAGGCCTGCACTGTCAACAGCTCGTGACCCTCTGGTATGTATAGTAACGGAGGGCGACCCGGGGGAAGGGTCCAAAGTCCTTGCCATGGCATCCCTGGACTGACGTCGTCCTCCAAAGGTAAGAGGTTTCTGACCCACCTTCAACGTGCGCATTTCGAGGACCCAGCGGTCCAGGGAGAAGCACACGTCACAGTTGTCCATGACGTGCTGTGGGTCCAGGCAAGAGAGACATCGATCATGGCAATCCGTTACGAAGATAGACTTGCTACAGGGGCACCGACGCATGGGGGCACATCCGGCCTTAGACTTCAACTTAGGCCCCGGATGAGACACGATCGACCGCACACCAAATAAATTTAAAATACAGGAAAGACTCAGCGCCACAGAAACAATAAAACAAGAATATAATAAAAAAAGGAACAGTCTCACCCATTTGCAGCTCTACAGCGTCGAATAAATGAACAGAACTTTGGCGACTTCGAACAAGCTACGCAATTTGACTCTTCGGCTCCCAGGACGTGTACTCTCGACAGTGGGAAGAACAGAACTGAGGTGAGGAAGGAGCCGGCGTTGGTTACTGGATGACGCTCGAGCAGCACACTGTGCGTCCACAACGCCAGCTCCTCCCCCAGAAAGAAAATCTGTAAGCTGAAAGCTCCCGGGGGTTCATAGCGCCTCTGGCATATAACCCCATAAGTGATGAATGGTGAAGATACATACAGGAAGATTGTCAGTTACAGCCTCCTAGAGCAGTAGACCACCACCAGGACACTGGGGCACTGGGATTCAAACTCACAGCCTCCTTACCACACCAATTCACTAGTGCTCTTGAATTCACACTCACAGCCTCTAACACTAGGAATACTATTACACTACACCACTGGATTTCAAAATCCGAAACCTCCCAGACCTGTAGAATTGCCAAACCAGTACACCAGGGCAATGGCATTTAAACTTGTACAACAGGCACTGGGAGTCAAATATCAGAGCGAACAGACCAGTGGTCTGGGATATGAACTCCACCTACAGTGAAACAACTCAAAAGTATCACAAGACACTAGAATGCAAAGTCACAGCCTCAGGAACAGAATTGCCATTCTAGTACTAGACACTAGGTTTCATATATCACAGCCAACACACCTATGATGTATACAATGTCACTAGAATTTGGTTTTAACCAGAAAACCTGGTAAAAATCCAGAATTTGGAATGTCTTCTCACCAGAAAAAAAAATTCACAAAATTTGGCATTTTATACCAGATCAGCGAATCTACAGACCTTGTGGATTCTCAAAACACTTGGAAGTTGCAAAAAAATGTGCAAGTCCCCAAATGTTGTGCAGTTGTGGAAAAAAGGGGTGATTGTGCTAAGTGGTATACACAAAACTTCCGTACCTGCGGGGAAAAAATATTCTACGGACTGTGGAAAACAAGTGCAGTTGCGGAAGTTCCTGAGCAAAAAAAAAAAAAGCCATTGAAAAGTATGGCATATCCCTTTAAAGGCTATTTTCAGCCACTGTGTTTCCGCAATTGTGGAAAGAATGTTGTGCACATGCTGTACCACAGAGAGTGAGGCGTAACTCACTCCGAACAAAAGGCAGTGTACTAACAATTGAGATATAATTTTTTTTCAATATTTATTTTATGGTAGGTTTTTCCGTTTTCTCCCTTTAACCCATCCCCTACCTCGGATGCCGCATGTCAAGATTCCCGCCCGCTACGAGTCACCCCCTCCACTAACCACTGGACCTCCATCCAGTGGCAGTGGGACTACTGGGGGGGAGGGGGGCAACCACCCCAGGAGAGGAGAGCTGCCTTCTGACTGCTTGATCCTGCTCCACTCCCACCCCCTGGCTCCCCGATGACCCGAGTCTGATCCCGAACCCACGTCGCCGGTGTGGCATGAGGTAAGGCATCCAGCGCCTTAGCCCTCAGCGCCACCAGGCCAGCTTAAATTAAGATACAATTATAGTGTGGTTCAGGCACCAGCAACTTCAAACCCGTGTGTGGTATAGTAGTGTCAGTTGTTACAACACAAATGGCACACATTTCCGTTGAAAGGCAGCAAACCACAACCACAGGACCCAGTGTAGCCCATAAAGGAGATCCACAGGCAGTAGAGGCAGAGGTGATAACAGCCAGAAGTATGTTCTATAGACAAAGGGGGAAGAAACACCTCAGAAAGAGATGCAACCAACAGATACATATTGCCAGTGGGTGCAAGGTCCTGCTGGTACAACGATGTTTTTCGTTTTTTTAAACCTGTAAAACAGAAAACGATCCCTCGTTGAGTCTGGTGGCCCTCCCCAACCCGCACCCACCCTCAGGAACCCAGCCCCCCCACACCCCATACTTCCTCCGGAGCCCAGCGCAAGATCTTCGATGGATCGAACACACCTGCACTCTTCAAAGCCGATCATGAACTGAAGAAGTGCCGTAAGCTGTATAATGGTATAAATAGGGTTTTTTTAAACTTTGGCACATATCTAGGGCATTTTTGGGAATTTTGGCACCAAATTTTCAACATGGGGTTATTGGACCCCTCCTCATGAATTCAGCCACTGTCATGGCGTTATTCAGTCGCGAAAGGTGATTTTGTGGTCACTGCGCGGAATCACCTTTCGGGACCGATGAACGAAATGACAGTGCTACTGTTCATGTGGTGGGCTCTCAGAAAGCCTATGTTGCAAATTTGGCGAAAAAATCCAAAAAATGACTGTTTTACAAATGTAACTTCGCAAATTTGTAATATTTTCACTCCAGATTTTCATCATTGCCATTTTTCCACACCTCCTCATGAACAGTACAGTTGTCATTTTACACATCCTGGCCAAAATGCGATTTTGCACTTTCGACGCAGAATAGCGCGGTCACTGTGGGAAATCAGTGATTGGGACAGATTAAGATCGAGCGAGTGAGAGGGGGAGTGAGCGAGCTCAACTGAGTTCTGTTGAGACTGCTGCAGATTTCTTTGTGGGCAGAAAAAGGTGCCAACGCAGGCAGGAGTCCAGTACAAAAGTGCAGCCTGCAGTGCCGGGAGAAACAGAACGAGTGGGTGAGGGAGGGGGAGTGAGCGATTGAGAAAATGACAGTGACACTGTTCATGAGCAGAGGTTCTAAAATGCCTACATTGAAAATTTGGTGACGAAAGTCCATACAATGACTGTGTTACAAATGTGCGTTGCACAGTTTCCACGCACGCTTGTAACTTTGCAAAATTGTGATATTTTTATGCCAGATTTTCAACACTGGCATTTTTTCATACCTCCTTATGAACAGTACAGCTGTCATTTTTCACATCCTGGCTGAAATGTGTTTTCGTACTTCCGATGCAGAATAGCGTGGTCGCTGTGGGAAATCAGCGTTTGGGACAGATTAAGATCGTGGGAGTGAGCGATCTCAAGGGAGCTCTGTTGGGACTGCTGCAGATTCTTTCTGGCAGAAAAAGGTGCTAACGCAGGCAGGAGCCCAGTACAAAATGGCAGCCTGCAGCGCCATGAGAAACAGAATGAGTACGTGAGAAAGGGGGAGTGAGCGAGCTCAACAGAACTCTGTAGTGACAGCTGTGAACTTTTTTGTGGGCAGAAAAAGGAGCCAACTCAGGCAGGAGCCCAGTACAAAAGGGCAGCTTGCAGCGCCGGGAGAAACAGAATGAGCGAGTGAGAGAGGGGGAGTGGGCAAGCTCAATGGAGCTCTGTCAGGACTGCTGCAGATTTCTTTGTGGGCAGAAAAAGGCGCCAAGGCAGGAGCCCAATACAAAAGAAAAAATAATTCACCATAGTAATGTTGTTTCTTCTAATGGAGTCTTGCTGTTTTTAGACATAATGCAGTTAGCCCAGCACTTGAACTGCCCCGGAGAGGAAAGAGTTAACTCCATGCAGAAGCATAGAACGTTGAGCTCGAGCTCAGTTTTCAAACCTCTGTCTGTGGTACTTCCCAGTGTAACTGTCAGATTTTTACAAGCAAACTAACTAATATACTATAGTATGGAAATTGTTCAAAATATAGCCAAAGGGCAAAAGATTCCTTTTGGGCCCAAAAGACTCGGGTCAAGAACCTAAGAAGGAAAGGTAGTGACAATATTTAAGTAAAACACCAGAAAAATAATAACATCTACCCCACCCAAGAGGGAGGGTAGTACAAGGTACACCCCTGAGGTGCAACACTGTACCTGCCAGCCCACTTCCCAAAACCAGGTTCTGAGAGGGGAGGCTCGGGGGGAGGTCTGAATACAGCAAGACTCCATTAGAAGAAACAACATTACTATGGTGAGTAATTTTTTTCTTCAAACAACATGAAGTCTTGCTGTATTCAGACATAATGCAGACTACCAAGCAGTTCCCTATGGAGGAGGGAATACAGAACCTACTTTGGAAAGAGGCTCTGCAGCACTGCTGTACCAAACCTAGCATCACTCCTAGCCTGGATGTCCAGGGAGTAATGCTTGGTGAAAATATGTACCGTTTTCCAAGTGGCTGCTTTACAGATCTCTAACAAAGGTATATCTCTGGCCGCAGCTAGAGAAACAGCTGTACCCCTAGTCGAGTGAGCCCTCAGACCTGAAGGAGGTGTCCTACCCAACTTGTCATAACAAAATTGTATACAAGAAACAATCCACCTGGCAATAGTTCTTTTAGTGGCAGGCTTACCTTTCCCCACTTCACCATAAGTGAGAAACAATTGAAGACAGTCATTTCTATCTGCCTTAGTATGCTCAATGTAGTAGCTAAGGGCCCTCTTAACATCCAGACTGTGTAACCTTTTTCACCTGAAGAAGAAGAATGGTCAGTGAAAAACACAGGGGGAGAGATATAGACTGGTTCAAATGAAAATCTGATACCACTTTGGGCAAGAACCTCCTATTGGTTCTAAGGACCACTTTGTCCCTATGGAAGGAGATGAAATCAGGTTCAACTGACAGAGCCTGTAACTCACTAATTCACCTGGCAGAAGTAATAACTACCAGTAACACAGTTTTCCAGGTCAAGTACTTCAATTCGGCCGAAGCCAGAGGTTCAAAGGGTGGCTGCATTAGCTGAGTTATGCAGACATTAAGATCCCAAGGCGGAGTGGGCTCCCTAAAGGGAGGGTTAATGTGGACCAGACCTTTGAAAAACTTTCTGAAAACAGATGAGATGCCAGGGAAGAGCCCTTCCCTGCTGAGAGGAATGCAGAGACAGCTGAAAGATGAACCTTCAGAGTGGCAGGCCTAAGGCCTAAACCATTGAGATGAACTAGATAGTCTAAGGTAGTGGAAACGTCTGCAGAATCGGGCAGGATGCCTTTCTGAGAGCACCAAATACTGAACCTTTTCCATTTGGAGTTGTAAGTTTTTCTAGTGAAAGGTTTCCTGGAGACCTTCAGAATATCCAGAACTCCCTGAGAAAGATGTAGTGCTGCATATTCTAACTCTTCAAGAGCCAGGCCTTGTGATTGAGAGATTGGAGATTGGGGTACCAGATCCGCCCCTGGGAGGAGAACAAGAGATTGTATGTCCTGGGCAGAGACAGGGGACATGACACTGACAAGGACAGCAGTAGAGGATACCAAGGCTGTCTGGCCTAATCTGGAGCCACCAGTATCACTGTGCAGGGTTGAGTCCTGATCTTGATCAGAACTTTGAACAGCAGAGGGAAGGGAGGGAAGGCATAGAGAAACCTGCCCTTCCAGTCCAAAGAGAGAGCATCCTGGGGAACCGTCCCCAGGACTGGAGGTCTGCAACAAAACAGAGGAAGTTGATGATTGTCCGGTGCTGCAAAGAGATCTATCTCTGGAGTGCCCCACCTGGAGAAGATGACCTTCAGGATGTGAGGATCCAGGGACCATTCGTTGTGTCCCTGTAAAATTCTGCTCAGAGCATCTGCTAGTACACTGTCCTTCCCTGGAAGGTGAATTGCTACCAGAGAAGTCTGAACAGAATAGGCCAGAGAGCACAGCTTCATGGCTTCTGTGCTCAAGACCAAGGAACAAGTGCCTCCCTGCTTGTTGATGTACCACACTGTGGTGGTGTTGTCCATTCTGACTTGGACCACCTTGCCCTTGACTGAATCCGAGAAGCTCTGCAGGGCTAGGAAAACTGCCCTGAGTTCCAGGAGATTGATAAGAAGGAGAGACTCCTGTGGAGACCAGAGCCCTTGAGCTGTCAGGGCTCCCAGGTGGGCTCCCCATCCTAGGAGAGAAGCATCCGTGGTTAGAACTACTGATGGGACTTGAGGGAGAAATGGAACCCCTTAACTGAGGTTGTCCTGGTCCAGCCACCACTGGAGAGCTTGGACCAGAGTCTGAGTCACTGGAATCAGTTTGGTAAGTGAATCCTTCTTTTGAGACCAAAAAGACCTCAGATGAAACTGAATGTCCCTCATCTGGAACCTTGCTCCCTGCACCACTGCCGTGGAAGCTGCCATGTGGCCCAGGAGCTGGAGGAACTGTCTTGCTGGGTGGGAGACCTGAGGTCAAAGAAGCGAGATCCACTAGGGCCTTCACCCTTGCCAGGAAGGAAGGCTTTACTTGTACAGTGTCCAACTCTATGCCTATAAAGGTGAGAAGTTGAACTGGTTCAGTACAGACTTTGGAAGACTGAGAAGAAACCCCAGGGAGCTAAGTAGGTCCTGGGTACTCTGAAGAGCTGACTTGACCTGTAAAGGTGACCCACTAAGAGCCAGTCGTCCAGATACAGGAAGATGGTGATACCCTGTCTTCTGAGGTAAGCCACCACTACTGCAAGGCACTTTGTGAACACCCTTGGAGCTGATGTTAGGCCGAATGGCATGGCTCTGAATTGGTAATGGCCTGAAGGCAACTCGAATCTGAGGTATTTTCTGTGGGAGCACCTGACAGGAATATGGAAGTAGGCACCCTTGAAGTCCAGAGATGCTAGCCAATCCCCTGGCCTTAGCGAGGGAAGGATTATTCCCAGAATTACCACTTTGAATTTGGGCTTTGCAATGTGTTTGTTCAGATACCTTAGGTCTAGGATGGGTCACCACTCCCCTGTTTTCTTTGGGGCAAGGAAGTACCTGGAATACAGTCCTTTTCCCCTGTGCTGAGTAGGAACTTTCTCTTTAGCTCTGAGAGCTAGAAGAGCGGAAACCTCTGCCTCTAGGGCAAGGGTTTCTGAGACTGATGCAGGTGGAAAAGACTTGGCCTTCTTTTTTGGAAATTTTTTGAAGCTGAGGGCCAGTCCCTGGCTTACTACTTCCAGGACCCACTTGTCTGAGGTCACAGACTTCCAGGCCTGGAAGCAGTAATCCAGCCTGCCTCCTACTGGAAATGGAGAGTCGACCCGGGCTGACACATCAGGGTGTCTGCTTGGCAGGAGCCTTAGACTGAGAGGAGGAGGAAGCAGCCCTGCTCTTCCCCCTCCTGCTCCTCCCTCTGAAGTACCCCCTCTGTGGGAAGGGAGAGGAGGCCTGGGCTTAGTAAAAAGGCCTTTGAAAGGGCCTGCCCCTGCCCCTAGACTGCTGCTTGTGCGGAGTGGCCTGCCTTTCCTTGGCCTGTGCACTCCTGCACGTGGTCCTGTATTCATCCATTTTCTTCATATAAGCCTCTGTCTGATCCCCAAACAGAGAGTTACCTACTACAGGACAATCTATGGCCTTAGTCTGGGCATCCTGCGAAAGGCTAGTACATCTGAGCCAAGCATGTCTTCTGAGAGACACAGATGTAGCCATGACTCTAGATGCCACATCATTGGAGTCTACAGCAGCATGAAACTGCATTTTGGATGCCTCAATTCCATCAGCAGCCACCACCTCCAGCTCCTTGGCTAGCTGGGGAGAGGCCTGTTCAGCCAGTTCCAGAACCGTATCCCATCTGGATTTCTGGTACCTGGCTATGTAAGCCATATAAGTAGCCTGCCTGAGTCCCAAAGAGGATGCCAAATACTGTTTTTGGCCATGGCATCCACTTTCCTGGAGTCTTTATCCAGGGGGTGTGAAGCCAAAGGAATGTTAGCCCTGTCACAGGGTACAGCCTGCACTACCTCAACATGGCTGCAATGACTATAAAGGAACTCCGCAGCTGAGCCTGATAACGAATACCTCCTGTCCATTCTCTTATCCACAGGAGGTACTGAATTAGGAGTTTTCAAAATTTTGTCCGTCTGTTTCCCCAAGTATTTATGAAGAGGGATAGACAGCTTTTTGGACTCTGGGATGTCCATGATTTCCACAAAATCAGGCTCTTCATCCTCCACTGTGGCTTCAACCAAGGGAAGCTGCAGGGTTTGTGCCACCTTTTTGTAGAACAAAAAGTGTGAAGGGGCTCAGAGAGCCTGGGAGGAGAGACACCTGAGGGCCTGTCTGGGGAGCTGGCAGTTCAATGTTCAATGGGCACATCCAGACCCCCCCTCATCGTCATCATCATCGTTATCACCACCGGGATAGTCTTTGTGTCCCTCCCGCTCCTCATAGTAAGCAACGGAGGAGACGGATCCGACCGAACTGACCGCCGAACCGGTGGTACCGGTTCGGACGGAACCGGTCTAAGCGACTGAACAATACTAATCGCTTTGGCTATTTCGTCCGCGGTTGAAGAGTGGGATACAGGATCCGAATCGGCAGACTTGCGCTTTTTCTTTGATGGAAACCGATGAAAAGGCCAATTTCCACTTTTTCACCAAAATAAAACACAGTCACTACCTATCTACACACTACCTGTACCATAGACAGAGGCTGGAAATCCGAAAATAACAAAAAAATATGTGGTTAAAACTGAACGCTTTACTTTTACCGAACCAAGCAGAGGAAATCTCCGGAGCGACTTCACTGTTAGGCGGAGTAAAGAATCTGACGGTTACACTGGGAAGTACCACAAACAGAGGTTTGAAAACCAAGCTTGAGCTCAATGTTCTGTGCTTCTGTATAAAGTTAACTCTTTCCTCTCCAGGGCAGTTAAAGTGCTGGGACTAACTGCATTATATCTGAATACAGCAAGACTTCATGTTGTTTGAAGGGCAGCCTGCAGCGCCAGGAGAAACAGAATGAGTGAGTGACAGAGGGGGAGAAAGCGAGCTCAACGAGCTCTGCTGGGACTTTAGAGTTGCCACCCTCCCACCCAGTGTCCTCTGTGGTCCTATATTACAGCAGGGTCTCTGGGGTGGGGGCAAAGCAATGATTGGATACTTTTAGGACTGATGTAATAATACAGATTTAGTTGTTCTGTTTATTTCTCTAACTGAGCTGAGTAATACTTGGAGTGCAACAGGATTTCAAACTGGGCTAAGTGAAACTATATGAGAGCTGAGAACTAAAAGTATGGTAGCTGAGGGGTTAAAAATGGACAAGGAGGCTTTAGGATTGCTACAGTAATACAGTATCTAACGGATGAGATTTGAGACTGAATTAACCCAGTCAGCAAGGGGGCAGTAGGGGGACTAGTGTGGGGGGCAGGAATTTGAGTAAATAGGGGCCTAACAGTTGTAGTAGGGTACAGAACCTGGGAGTAAGAGCCCATAATATAAGATGGGGGCCAAAATGGGGCAGGTGCCTCATGTCAATAGGGCGGGCATCTTTGGAAGGGTGGTGGGGTGTACAGGGTGTGGGTCTGCCATGATCCTGGACTGGGTTTGGAGGATGGGGGGATGTATGGTCTGTAGACGACCGGCTAGTTTGAGGGAAGAACTGTGGAGGTTAGGGAGGAGTCTAAGTGGCAGGACAGATGAGTATGGTAGGCATCCTGGCTGGGGGAATAGGGGATGGCAAGGGAGACAGAGGAAGAAGAACTAGGACTGAAACCGACCCCAGTATCAGAGGCACTAGCAGAAAAGGAGAAGGGAGGGTGCCGAGGCAGGGGAGGCCTCCTGATGGGGAAGAAGAGACCATGAGGAGTACCAGGGAGACAGCAGATGGCTGCGGGTAGGGAGGGACCAGGGTGACATGGAGGGAACAAGTAGGAGGGGAACCGATAGGGAAGAGATGTGGGGAGTATCGACTAGAATAGATTTGAGCCTCTGCCATGGAGAGAGAGAGGGAGCAGGAACATACTAAAGGGGGACAAGCGGGCATGAGAGGTATGGCAACAGGTAGGGGAAGAGATAGCGAGGACAAAAGGGTAGAAGGGGGGCTAGTAAGGAAGGAGGGGTGATGCATGTAGGAGAGAAGGCTACGGGAAGGGGGAAGGATGGGAGGGCCATCACTATCGCGGTAGAAGGGAATGGGGGCTCTAATTCGATAACAGCGAGGATAGGAAAGGGGTTGTATATCAGTAGGGGAGGAGGGGAGGTCGACAGGGAAAGCCCAGTAGGAAGTAGTCAGCTGGGATGGGGTTCATGGGGGATGAGAGGAATAAAGCAGAGAAAAGGGGTGAGGCAGAAGTAGGGGGTACAGATACAGAAGTCACAGAGGGCTCACCTGGCGGGGGTAAGAGGCGGGGAAGAACGAATACTGGGGTGGTGGAAGGGGCATTAGAAGGGAAAGTCGGTAAGGGACGGCGGGGTACTTGTCCTGGGGGATTCTATACTGAAAGGGGAGAGATGGGTCAGAAGGGGGAAAGGCACAGCCGTATTTGGGTTGAAGCTATCCCCAGGTTGACTGCAGGAGGGACAGGGCAGGCACTGCTCAAGTGTGCAGCAAGGGGGAGGAAGAAACCTCATTTAGTGTTGCATGTGGGTACAAACGACTTGGTGGGGGAGACTGTGGAAGTAATGAGGGGGAGGTTCGAGTAGTTGGGTAGGCAGGCAGTGTGGGGGAGTCGGTGGCATTCTCGGAGGTACTCCCGGTACCATGTGCACATATGGGGAGGAAGGATAGGATTGAAGAGTTCAGCGAGTGGCTGAGGGATTGGTGCCACACCAAAAATTATGGGTCAAGTGACTAACTGGGGTAGGGTCTGGAGGAATAGTGACTTGTATGCGGGGGACAGGGTACACTTGAGCAGGAAGGGAGGGAGTATTAAAGACAGGATTAGAGGGGTATATCTCTACTAAAGTGGATTTAAAACTAGTGGGGAGGGTGGCCAAAAGACTGAGGTTGGTAGAAAGGTCCAGACAGGGCAGCCTAATGAGTCCCCCCCCCCCCCCAGATGTAGGTAAAGGCAGAGGCGTAGTAATCCTGGGAGGGGGCGGGCAGAGTAGTCTGAGTGTAATACAGAAGGCACCACCACCCAGTGAGAATAAGGAGAAGAAAGGGTGCGGACTACCGGGAGGAGGGACACAGGCCAAGGAGGAGAAAAGTGAGGAGAAGGAGGGGTACGGGTGGAAGGTGGTCTTACTAAATGGATAGAGAACTGGTTACTGGGGAGGGTACAGAGGGTGGTGGTGGTGGGGGAGCTCTCAGCACCCAAAGCAGTGACAAGCGGGGTGTCGCAGGAGTCAGTGCTGAACCTGGTGCTATTTGGGCTCTTCATTTCCGATACAGCACACGGAGTGGGGAGCAGGGCTAGTCTGTTCGCACATTATACCACATTGGGTGCGGTGGTGGATGAAGAGGACGGATGGGAAAAACTGCAGGGGGAACCTAACCAAACTAGAGACATGGTCGGTGGAGTGGCAGCTAGGATTCAAAGCAAAGAAGTGTAAGGTGATGCACTTCAGGGCTAAGAACCAGAAGAGGGACTACTGGTTGGGGATCACAGAGGAGAAGGACCTAGGGGTGTTGGTAACTGGGAACAAGAACAACTCGGCCCAGTGCAGGAGAGCAGCAGCGAAGGCAAACAGGATGTTGGGGTGCATCGCAAGAGGGTTCTCATCCAGATACAGGGATGTGATCCTACCGCTCTACAGATCATTGGTCACACCACAGTTAGAGTAGCGTGTGCAATACTGGAGGCCATATCTGAGAAGAGATATAAAATTTCTGGAGGGGGGTGCAAAGGAGGGCAACAAAAATGTTAAAGGGGATGGAAGGAAAGGAATATGAAGTTAGGCTGAAGGAGCTGAACATGTACACAATGGAGGAGAGGAGGGATAAGGGGGATATGATTGAAGCGTTTAAATACCTGAGGGGTTAAATAAACCTAGCACCGAGGGGGTGTTTAAACTGAGGAGTGGAAGAGAGACGTTTCAAGAGGGAAATGAGGAGGCACTACTTCTCTGAGAGGGTGGTGTCTAGTTGGACTGCGCTGCCAGAGGGGGTGGTAACATGTAAGACAGTCAACAGCTTTAAGGTGGAGTGGGCTAAAGCAAGAGGAAGAGTCAGGGGGCAGGGGCTGGGACAAGCGGGGGAGGAACGGAGGGGGAGGAGGCTGGGGTAGCTGCAATCAAGGGTGCTAGCTGCACACTCGGGCAGACTTTACATAGACCAACTGGTGTGTTCTGCTGGCAGATTCATATGTATGTTTGTATGTAAAATCACAGTGACTCTTTTCATGAGCAGAGGTCCTAAAATGCCTATGTTGAAAATTTGGTGACAAATGTCCATAAAATGACTGTTACATGCGTGCGTTGTGCAGTTTCCATGCACCCTCGTAACTTTGCAAATTTGTAGTATTTTCACTTCAGATTTTCAACATTGGCATTTTTTCAGACCTCCTTATGAACAGTACAGCTGTCATTTTTCACATCCTGCCCTTAATATGCATTTACACATCTGGCGCAGAATGCCGCAGTTGCTGTGGGAAATCAATGTTCGGGACAGATTAAGAAAATCATAGTGACAGTGTTCATGAGCAGAGGTCACAAAATGCCTATGTTGAAAATCTGGTGAAATAACTCCACTAAATGACAGCGTTGCGCAGTTTCCGTGTATGCTTGGAAGTTTGAGCATTTTTAATATTTTCACTACAGATTTTCAACATTGCCATCTCTTCACACCTCCCTATGAATGATACAGCCGTCATTCTTCACATCCTGCCCGATCTATGTTTTCATACATCTGGCACACAATGGCACGGTCACTGTGGAAACTCAAATTTTGGGACACATTGACAAAATCACAGTGCCACTATTCATGAGAAGAGGTCTCAAATGCTTTCACGAGGTGGGGGCCACAAAATGGCCATGTTGAAAATTTGTCCTGTAAATACCAACAAATTCCCGGGGCGTTACGGTTCCTAACCATAACGTCCCACCCTGTACAGACTGACAGGCAATAGGCGTGCCTTTGGATTGCCGACTGTAATGCTCATGCCATTCCAACCCCACCCTGCAGCCACTGACAGGCATCAATCTGTGCCTTGGACTCTTAGGCCCCAGAGTTCATCCCATTCTATATTGCACCCATTTCAGCGTATGTCCTTATGGAGTGGGGTGACCGTAAAGCTGAACACCCTAAGGCACACCTCAACACTTGACAGTGTCTGCAGGATGGGGTGAGGTGAAATGGCATGAACGTTATGGGCGACAACCCAAACGCATACCCCAATGCCTGTCCATCTCTGCAGGGTGGAGGTGGGGTTGGCGTGAAGTTCTATACTTCACTGCCATTCCTACTCTGCATCTGTCTATCTCCTGCATTTCCAATGCTAATACCAGCAAGCAAACATTCGGCACTGACAAATGTTTGTTCAAAATTCTGTCTTCAACTAACTGCCTTAGTTCCAAACCTCTCAGATTTCCTAGAAGCCTGGAAAGACAGGCCTCAAAGGACTAAATATATATAGATTACTAATAATAAAAAGAGAACAATGGCAATTGCATCCTAAATGCCCCAAAAAGGGGGACCTCCAAGTGGAGGTCATAACATATAACATTACCCCTGAATGTCAGAATCACTGGGAAGGGGAAAAACAACAATTGTGAACACAGATAAACCATATTGCCAGATTGTGGCGCCTATACCACAGGACACACAATGTTTTCAGGAGTGCAGAGGCTACTGGTTCTAGAAGGGGAGGCAGAGTGGGGAGTTCTGAATACCCGAGAATCACTAGGAAGAAACAACATTATTATGGTAATTTTTTTTCTAACCCCAGTAATACTCAGGTATTCATAACTCTTGTAGACTAAAAAGCAGTACCTTTGGAGGTGAGCACAGAACCTACTTTGGAAACAAGACTCTGCAGGACTGCTGTGCCAAACCTGGCATCACCCTTGGACTGGATATCCAGATTGCAATACTTTGTAAAGGTGCGTACTGTTGTCCAGGTAGCTGCTTTACAGATGTCCACTAATGGAACATCCCTGCCTGCTGCTATGGTAGCAGCTGTGCCCCTTGTGGAATGGACCCTCAATCCTGTTGGAGGTTCCCTTCCCACCTTAGTGTAACAAAACTGGATACACTGTACTATCCAGAGAGAAACTGACCTTCTAGATGCTGGGTTACCCTTTCCCACATCCCCATAAGTCAGGAACAGCTGTTTTCTGTCCTGCCTATGGTCCTCAGTGGCTGTCATGTAGTAGCTAAGAACTCCCCGGACATCCAAACTGTGGAATTTCCTTTCACCAGAAGTAGAGTGCTCAGTGAAAAAGACAGAGTAGTAGTTTGGTTCAAGTGGAAATTAGAAACCACTTTAGGGAGAAATGCCCTGTTCATTCTCAGAACCACTTTGCCCTTATGGAAGGAAATGTAGTCATGTTCAATGCAAAGAGCCTGGAGCTCACTGATCCTTCTGGCAGAAGTCATTGCCACTAAGAAAACTGTTTTCCATGTGACATACTTTAGATGAGCGGAGGACATGGGCTCAAAAGGGGCCCCCATGAGCTTGGCTATACATACATTGAGATCCCATGCTGGCACTGGTTCCCTGTGAGGGGGAGTGCAAATGGGCAAGGCCCTTAAAGAACCTCTTGAAGATAGGACCTGAGGCAGCAGAAACCCTTTGCCCAGCTGAAACGTAAGCAGATGCTGCAGCCAGATGGACCTTCAGGGTACTGGGCTGCAGGCCCAACAAATGTAAATAGGTAAAATAATCCAGCACTGCTGGGACCCAAGCCCGTGTTGGCACCACTTCTTGGGTAGAACACCAAACAGAAAAACTTTTCCATTTTGCAGCAGAGGTTTTCTTGGCAAAGGGCTTCCTGTAACCCCTCAAAATATCCAGGACACTTTCAGAAAGATTTAGGCCTGCATATTCTAGGTATTTAAGAGCCAGGCCTTGAGCCTGAGGGACCCGAGGTTCGGATACAGGAGCCTCCCCTGACTGGAGGCTAGCAAGTTGTGCCTCCTGGGAAGGTGTATTGTCCCGGCCACAGACATGGAGAGCAGCAGAGAGTTCCAAGGTTGCCTGGGCCAATCTGGTGCTATCAAGATCATGGATGCTGAGTGAGATCAGAGCTTGAGTAGTACTCTGCACACCAGAGGGAAGGGAGGAAAAGCATACAGGTGCTTCCCTGACCAGTTCAGTGCCAGAACATCCAGGGGGATAGTTCCCTGAACCGGAGGTCTGCAACAATATTGTGGTAGGTGGTTGTTGTGGCAGGATGCAAACAAGTCTACTTCTGCAGTGCCCCACCTCCTGAAAAGCACTTGCACCACCAGACTGTTCAGTGCCCATTCGTGATGGGCCTGGTTGATTCGGCTCAGGGTGTCTGCCAAGGTGGTGTCCTTGCCAGGCAGATGAATGACCTGTACAGAAACTCCCAAGGAGTATGCCAGACTCCATATTTTCATGGTTTCTCTGCAGAGGGGGTTTAACCTTGCCTCTCCTTGCTTGCTTATGTAGTACATTGTGGTGGTATTGTCGGTTCTGATCTGTACCACCTTTCCCTGCAGCAGTGGTGTGAATGCCTTTAGTGCCAGCAATTCAGTTCCAGCAGATTTATGTATAGAAGTGACTCTGCACTTGACCATGTGCCTTGGGTGGTGTGATCTCCCAGACGGGCAACCCACCCCAGTAGTGATGCGTCTGTCGTGAGAACAACTGATGGGGACTCCTGTTGACAGGGAACCCCTTCCCTTAGGTTTGTTTCCTCTTTCCACCACTGGAGGGCCTGTAACAAAGTTTTTGTTACTGGAATCAGTTTTGAGAGAGGCTATTTTCTCTGACACCAGTGTGCCCGGAGATGAAACTGAACGTCCCTCATCTGGAATCTATATCCCAGTACTGTGCATGTGGCAGCTACCATGTGGCCTAGTAGCTGAAGAAACTGTCTAGCAGTTTTCGGTTTGTTCAGGCTGAATTAACCTGCTATCCGAAGGATACTCTCCTTACCCTGTCCAGAGGCAGGTAGGCCCTGCCCTGCAGGGTATTTAGCTCAGCTCCTATGAACTGCAGTACCTGAGCAGACTGAAGGACCAACTTTTTTTTTAGATTTACCAGGAACCCTAGAGACTCCAGGAGCACCTGGGTGAGTTGCAGATGCCCCCTCACTTGCTGGGGTGACTTCCCCACCGCCAGCCAGTCATTTAGGTATGGGAAGACTGTGACCCCTTGTCTTCGAAGGTGTGCCACAACCACTGCCAAGCACTTTGTGAACACCCTTGGTGCTGAAGTGAGACCGAATGGCACGGTTGAGAACTGATAACGACCCGAAGAGAGTCTGAACCTGAGGTATTTTCTGTGAGACTCCCTTATGGGGATGTGGAAATAGGCATCTTTTAGGTCCAGTCAAACTAACCAGTCTCCTTTTTGGAGGTTTGGCAGAATCAGTGCCAGGGTTACCATTTTGAACTTTGGCTTTGTTAAATATCTGTTTAAGACCCTTGGGTCTAAGACAGGCCACCACTCCCCATTTTTCTCTGTGGTAAAGAAGTATCTTGAGTAAAATTCTTTGCCCTTTAGATGCACTGGCACTGGTTCCACTGCTCGTGACAGTGGCAGGTTTTGAACCTCTGATTCCAGGAGTTTTCTTTCTGCACATGTGGATGACCTGAAAACTCAGGTTCTTAAAGGTGGAAGGGATTTGAAGCTTAGAGACAATCCCTGGCTCACTACTTCCAGGACCCACTTGTCTGTGGTGATTTCCTGCCAAGCCTGAAAGTCATGAGCCAGTCCGCCTCCTACAGGCAGTAGGGAGGCAGCCTGTACAGGCACATAAGGGTGCCTGTTTAGCTTGAGGCTGGACCTGGAGTGAGAGCCACGCCTGGAGCCACTACTGGCCCATGAGCCTGAAGTACCCTGTTGTGGGTACGAAAAAATTATTCACCTTAGTAATTATGTTTCTTCTAATGGAGTCTTGCTGTATTCTGACAATTGCAGTGATTCCCAACCTTTGAACTGCCCCGGAGAACAAACAGTTAACTTTCTATGCAGGGCATAGAATGCTGAGCTCGAGCTCGGTTGAAGCCTCTGTCTGGAGTGATTCAAACCTAAACCGTCAGATTTTTACGAGCCCAACTAAACAAAAAATTCTATGTGGAAATTGTAAAAATTCTTACTAGCCAACTGGCTGAAAAAAGTTTTGGATTCCCAAGGAAGACTCAAGTCAGGAAACCCAAAAACAAAACCCAATGTACTAAAAATAATAATAAATCAGCACCCAAACAAAAAGGAGGAGGGTGCAAGCCAAAAACACCCCTGGGGTGCAACACTGCACCTGCCCACCCACTTCCCAAAAACAGGTTCTGAGAGGGGAGGCAGGGAGGGAGGTCAGAATACAGCAAGACTCCATTAGAAGAAACATAATTACTAAAGTGAGTAATTTTTTTCAAAAACATGAAGTCTTGCTGTATTCTGACAACTGCAGACTACCAAGCAGTACCTCCAAGGAGAAGGGACAGAACCTACTTTAGGAATAGGCTCTGAAGTACTGTTGTAAGTTAAAACCCAGCATCACTCCTAGCCTGGATATCCAGAGTAATGCTTGGTAAAGGTATGGACTGTTTTCCAGGTGTCTGCTTGACAAACTTCAAGAGAGGATATCCCTGGCAGCAGCCAGGGAAGCAGCTGTACCTCTTGTGGAATGAGCCCTCAGGCCTGAGGGTGGAGTTTTTCCCAGCTTTTCATAGCAGAATTGTATACAAGACACAATCCATCTGGCAATAGATCTTTTGGTGGCAGGTTTACCCTTTCCCACTTCTCCATAAGTGAGGAATAACTAGAGGGAGTCGAACCTGTGACCCTCGGTATGCTCTATGTAGTAACTAAGGACTCTTTTGACATCTAAACTGTGTAGCCTCCTCTCCTCTCCCGAGGAAGAATGATCAGTGAAGAAAACAGGGAGACACACAGACTGGTTTAAATGGAAGTCTGAAACCACTTTGGGCAAGAACCTTCTATTGGTTCTAAGGACCACTTTATCCCTGTGAAAGGAGATAAAATCAGGTTCCACTGACAGTGCTTGCAATTCACTGATACGCCTGGCAGAGGTAATGGCTACCAAGAACACAGTTTTCCAAGTCAAGTACTTAAGCTCTGCTGAAGACATAGGCTCAAAGAGGGGTTGCATAAGTTGAGCAATGCAAACATTCAAATCCCAGGCAGGGGCAGGGTCTCTAAAAGGAGGACTGGTGTGAAGCAAGCTTTTAAAAAATTTCCAGAACACAGGATGGGAAGATAGTGAGGAAGGCTTCCCCACAGACAAAACGCAGAAAACAGCTGACAAGTGTACCATGAGAGTAGCTGGTCTGAGGCCTAAGCCATTAAGATGGACCATATGATCCAGAACTGTCGGCAATTCGGCAGTATCTGGAGAAACATGCTTCTTAGAACACCAAATGCTGAATCTTTTCCATTTGGAGTTGTAAGCCTTTCTGGTGGAGGGCTTTCGAGAAGCCCTGAGGATATCCAGAACCCCTTGGGAAAGATGCAGATCTGCGAACTCTAACTCTTCAACAGTCATGCTTTGAGATTGAGAGACTGAAGATTGGGGTACCAAATCCTTCCTTGAGAGGATGTTAACAGGTTGTAATTCCTGGGAAGAGACAGGGGAAGATGGACTGCTAGGGACAACAGGGGGTACCAGAGCTGTCTGGCCCAATCTGGAGCAATCAGAATCACCTTGCAAGGTTGAGACCTTATTTTTACCAAAACTTTGAACAGGAGTGGGAAGGGGAAGCATACAGAACCTTCCCCTCCCAATTCAGGATCAGGGCGTCCAGAGGGACTGAGCCCAGGACTGAAGGTCTGCAACAAAAGAGAGGGAGTTGGTGATTGTCTGGGGCTGCAAAGAGATCTATCTCTGGAGTGCCCCACCTTGAAAAAATCACTTTCAACACCTGAGGGTCCAGGAACCATTCGTGATGGCCCTGAGAAATCCTGCTCAGTGCATCTGCTAGAACATTGTCCTTGACTGGAAGGTGAACTGCTACAAGAGAGGTTTGCAGGGAATAAGCCAGGGACCACAGCTTCATGGCTTCTGTGCGCAAGGCCGTGGACCGAGTGCCTCCCTGCTTGTTGATGTACCACATAGTAGTGGTGTTGTCTGTTCTGACTTGAACCACCTTGTTCTGTACTGACTGTGAGAACGCTTTTAGAGCCAGAAAAACTGCCCTGAGCTCTAGAAGATTGATGTGGAGAAGGGATTCTTGGGGGACCACAGCGCCTGGGCAGTAAGGGACCCCAGGTGGGCTCCCCAGCCCAGGAGAGAAGCATCCGTGATAAGGACCACTGAACAAGGCTGAGCAATAAAAGGAACACCTTGTCTTAAATTGTCCTGATCCTGCCACCACTGGAGTGCTTGGATCAAGGACAGAGTCACTGGGATCAGTTTGGTAAGGGAGTCCTTTCTCTAAGACTAGAAAGCTCTCAGGTGGAACTGAATATCCCTCATCTGGAATCCTGCCCCTTGGACCACTGCTGCTGAAGCTGCCATGTAGCCCAAGAGCTGGAGGAAATGCCTTGCTGGTCGAGATACCCAAAGGCTGAAGGAAGAAGCTAGTTCCATAAGAACCCTTGCCCCTTCTAGAGGAAGAAATGCTCTTGCTCTGAGTGTGTCCAGTTCTGTCCCTATAAAGGTAAGAAGCTGGACTGGTTCGAGAACTGACTTGGGAAGGTTAAGAAGAAATCCTAGAGAAGTGAGCACTTGCTGGGTCACTTGCAGGTGAGACTTGACTTGGTCTGGAGACTGACCCACTATGTGTCGTCCAGATATGGAAAAATGGAAATCTTTTGCCTTCTTAGAAAGGCAACTACTACTGCCAGGAACTTTGTGAAAAGCCTTGGGGCTGAGGTTAGGCCAAAGGGCATTGCTCTGAACTGATAATGGCCTGAGGGCAACTCAAACCTGAGGTACTTTCTGTGGCAGCATCTGATGGGAATGTGAAAGTAGGCATCTTTGAGGTCCAGGGAGGCTAGCCAGTCCTATGGCCTTAGAGAGTGAAGGATTATTCCCAGAGTTATCATCTTGAACTTTGGTTTTAAAAGATGTTTGTTTAGATATCTTAGGTCTAGGATGGGTCGCCACTCCCCTGTTTTTTGGGGGGGTCAGGAAGTACCTGGAGTACAGTCCTTTGCTCCAGCGTAGGGCAGGTACTCTCTCTATAGCTCTTAAAGCTAGGAGAGAAGAAACCTCTGCCTCTAGTGCAAGGGTTTCCGCGAGATTTGCAGGTGGAAAAGATCTGGCTCTCATCTTTGGAAATTTTTTGAAGCCGAGAACCAGTCATTGGCTTACTACTTCCAGTACCCACTTGTCTGATATAATAGACATCCAGTCCTGGACAAAGTAAGCCAGCCTGCCCCCTACTGGAATAGGAGAGTCGACCGGGGTAGGCCCATCAGGGTGTCTGCTTGGCAGGGGCTTTAGGCTGAGGAATGGATGCAGCCATGCTCAACCACCTTCTGCCTCCTTCTGAAGAACCCCCTCTGAGAAAAGGAAGAAGAGGCCTGTGCTTGGTAAAAAAAGGCCTTTGAAAAGGCCTGCCCCTGTCCCTAGACTGCTGCCTTTGAGGAGTTGCCTGCCTTTCCTTGGCCTGAGCACTCCTGTAAGTGGTCCTGTATTCATCCATTTTCTTCACGTAATTCTCTGTCTGCTCCCCAAACACAGAATTACCCACTACAGGAAAATCCATGGCCGTAGCCTGGGTGTCCTGCGAAAGGCTAGTACATCTGAGCCAAGTCATCCTCCGAAGAGCCACAGATGTAGCCATGACTCTTGATGACACATCATTAGAGTCCACAGCAGCATGAAACTGAACCTTAGATGCCTCAATCCCATCTGCAGCCACCGCCTCCAGCTCCTTGGCTAGCTAGGGGGGAGGCCTGTTTAGCCAGTGCCAGTACAGTGTCCCACCTGGACTGCTGGTACCTGGCTGTATAGGCCATGTAATTCACCTGCCTGAGTCCCAAAGAAGATGTCATGTACTGCTTCTTTGCCATGGCATCAATCTTCCTGGAGTCCTTGTCAGGAGGGGTGTGAAGCCAAGGGAATATTTGCCTTGTCACAGGCAGCAGCCTGCACTACCCCAACATGGCTGCATTGCTGAAATAGGAACTCCATGTCTGAGCCTGAAAGTGTATACCTCTTGTCCATTCTTCTATCCACAGGAGGTATAGTGTTAGGAGACTAAGATTTTTTGTGTCTGTTTCCCAAAAGATTTATGGAGGGAACAGACAGTCTCCTAGACTCTGGGATGTCCATCATCTCTACATAATCAGGCTCCTCTTGATCTTCCACAGCCTCCTCCATAGGAAGTTGGAGGGTTTCAGCCACCTTTCTGTAAAACATAAAGTGAGAAGGGGACTCAGAAAGCCTAGGAGGGGAAACACCTGAAGGTCTGTCTGGGGAGATGTCTGGTTCCACAGGCACATCAGACCTTCACTTACATCATCATCCTCAAATTCCCCTTCCTCTTCAAATTCCGGTTCATAAAAATCTTCAAGGGTATACTCTTGAACCGGGGGAACCAACTGAACCGAACCCCTGCCAGAAGGAGCAGGATCGGTCGGAACCGGACGGAGCGATTCCACAATCTGAATCGCCCTGGCTATCTCTTCGGCGGTCGGAACATGAACCTCTGGATCCGAACGGTCGATTTATCTTTGTGCTTTTGTCGGAACCGATCCCTCGAATCGGCTCTCCTGTTCCCACGAGTAGCTCTGGTCAGAGGGCAACTCTTCTGTTTCGGGTCGAACCGAACCGGCTGGCCATCCGGTCAGCTGACTTCTCGGCCTCCTTTTCCCTCTGTCTACCTAATCTCTTCTCAAGGGTAGACTTGGGAAAGTTTTTACATATTTGGCAGTCTGAATCGAGGTGGTCAAACTTCCAGACAATAAACACAGGTGGTGTGGAGATCGACCTTAGCAAAGACCTCCCCACACTCACTGCAGTGTTGAAACCCAGTGCGCCCGTTTTTTTTCTTGGGTTTCTCAGACATGGCCAACCTAACCAAACTTACCCTTTTTTGGCAACCACCAGGCAAGACTCCCTTATCGGTTCCTAACCGTGTATCGGGTATTGGAAAACAACGGTTAAAAACACGTTCTTTTTAGAACCGATAAGAACCGGTAACACACACTAAGTAAACAAACAAATTTCACTATCAAATGGCCGGTTCAGTCGAACCAAGCTGCACTTTTACAAGTTCCACATAGAAAAACAGAACAATTCCTATCTAGTACTCATGGCACCACAGACAGAGACTAAACTGACTATGCGGATACTTTTTTCGGTTTAAAAACCGACGAAAACTGCAAACTTTAACTGACTTTTGAAACGAGCTGAAAGAGAAATCTCCAGAGCGACCGTTCAGTGAGGCGGAGTAAAGAATCTGATGGTTTAGATTTGAATCACTCCAGACAGAGACTTCAACCGAGCTCAAGCTCAGCATTCTATGCCCTGCATAGAAAGTTAACTCTTTGTTCTCCGGGGCAGTTCAAAGGTTGGGAATCACTGCAATTGTCAGAATACAGCAAGACTTCATGTTGTTTGAATGCTGATATTGAGGTGTAGCCATGGCCTGGAAAAAAATGCCTGCTTTAGAATGACCTACCCCTGCCTCCCCTTCCATAAAGTCTGGTGGATGGGGAAGCTTTTTCCTTGGCAGACTTGCTTCTGTAAGTGGCTTTGTATTCATCCACCTTTTTCATGTAAGCCTCTGTCTTTTCTCCAGAGAGGGAGTTTTCCTCCAGTAGAAAATACATAGCCTTGGTTTGTGTATCCTGTGTAAGGCTTGTGGCTCTCAGCCAAGCAAACCTCCTCTGTGCCACAGTGTTTGCCATCCACCTGGCAGCAGTGTCATTAGAATCAGCAGCCATTTGAAATTGGTATTTGGCTGCTTCCAAACCAAAGTTGGCTGTCTCAGCTAGGTCAGCTGAAAGGGGAGCATGGGCTTTGTCTACCATAGCAAGAATAGACTGCCCAAGAGACTTTTGATATTGAGCAGCATAGGCTTGAAAGTTAACCTGTTTTTTTGTTTTGTTTTTTTATACTTTCTCTTTATACCCCCTTCTCGCTGTACTAGATTCCTTTCTTCGGGGATCCCTAGGCTGTGTATTCCCATAGTTCCGCCCCAGGTACCTCCCTCCGGGTGCTGGTTAGCCTTTCCCCATCTTGCCTTGGTTTGCCCCCCCCGGGTGGGGAGGAAAGGGACCCCCCCCCTTAGTCCCCCTCTCACACCTCAAGTATGCGTCAGAAGGTGTCACCAGCCCCATCTATGGAGCCTGGTTAAGGGTTATCTCAGGACAGCCGGGTCCCGTCTACAAGAGCCCAGCACAGGGTTTTTCCGCTTTGCTGGTCCCAGCCCACAGGACGTCTGCACACAAGGGGGGCCATGGAGCGACGCACATTGTGACGTGCTAATGCTCCGGCTCCCGGTAGACGTCCTCCCTCCCTTATATGCTGTCTCGCTGCACCTCCACCTGTGGTCACCCAGATGGCGGTATCGCACTGGGACCCGCATCCCACTCCACCAGGAGGAGGAGAGCAGCCCCAGGGCGCTCAATCCTCTTCCCCCCAGCTGGCCCTCCAGCCACCCGAGTCCGATCCCGAACCCGGGTTGCTGGTGCCGCAAGCGGTAGCCCTACCGCTGCGCCGGCGGGCCGGCCAAAAGTTAGCCTATCTGATGGCCAAGGAAGCTGATAATTATCCTTTCTTGGCCATGCTGTCAATCTTTCTAGAGTCCTTATCCAGGGGGTGGGATGCTAGGAATACGCTTGCCTTGTCACAGGCTGTCACTTGTACCACCCCCGTTGGTCATGGTGGGAGAATAGGAATTCAGCACCCTTTCTTTCCATCTAGTACTTCTTGTCAAGCCTCTTATCAAGAGGGGGAACAGTATTTGGAGTTTGTAAAATCTGCAAAACATCTTTGTTAAGGAATTTGTTTACAGGAAGGAGAAGCTTTCTAGTGGGGTGTCTGTCAGCCCCATCATTTCTAAATATTCAGCTTCCTCCTCATCCTCAATCACTTCACCAGTGGTGATGTCTAAAGCATCCACCATTCTTCTCACAAATGTGAAATGTGAAGAATAATCCTCTCCTGCTCTGGGGAAAACCAAACTCCTGTTCAGGGGAAACCTCAGGTTCAATAGGTTCCCCTTCCTCCACTACATCATAATCACCATATTCTTCCTCCTCAAAGTAGGAAGACTGAGTAGAGGAGCCAGTCTGCTTGGCAGGAGTCTGCAACTGAAGGGCAGTCAGCCCCTGTAAAGCCCGAGTGACCCTAAAGGCTTGTGCAATCTCTTCAGCAGTTGGCAGGTTTATTGCAAGCACAATAGTCCCCAAATGCTGCCCAGCAGGGGGTTCTGTGTGCTTCATTTTCTTAGATTTCTTAGAGGGAACCGGAGAGTCAGCCGGTTCAGCAAGCCTCTTTGGTTGCAGTTCTTGTTGTGGTTTCACCCACAGTAGCAGAGGGTGTCGGCTGGTCAAAGCTCGAGGGACCCTTAGGTGGTGGAATTTTTTCTTTAGCCTTTCAAGGTGTTTTTCAATAGTTTTCTCAGGAAATGTTTTGAAGATTTCAAAATCTGCTTTTAAATGATCATAACCAAGGCAGACAACACATAAAGTATGTTTGTCTGCCTTGGCAAAATTTCCCCACACTCAGTACGTGGTTTGAAACCGGGTTCACAGTTTTTTTTTCTTTTCGTTTTTTATGACATTCTAAATATAAAACTGAAAAAAGATGGAACCGCTAAATAATGTTAAAGAGTTAAAGTTTATTTAGCGTTTGCGGTTGGTTCTGGAACTGATCGGAACAGGGAATTGAGACAGAAATGAACTGAAGTTATCAGTTCAGGAACTGGTATTAGCGGTTCCTAAAACAAGTTAAATTTAATAAAATTAAACAAAACTAATGGAGTTTTTTTAGTCAGAAAACTCCGATAACTAAAAAGTAAACC
Source organism: Neoceratodus forsteri (assembly GCA_016271365.2). Classification (NCBI taxonomy): domain Eukaryota; kingdom Metazoa; phylum Chordata; order Ceratodontiformes; family Ceratodontidae; genus Neoceratodus; species Neoceratodus forsteri. The sequence goes on from CM028133.1 coordinate 217,313,783, forward strand.
TCGGTTCCTACCGGTTATACTGAACCAGGAGAAACCGAGTAAAGTTACAATTTAAATAAAAAATCTACTCTTCTCATACTCTTCCCAACTACTCATTCTACTCTCCCTTCCCCTTTTAACAACCCCTCTAAGTTGCTACCCTGCTCCCCCCCACACACCTGCTGTTCTGACTCATCCTACTAAGTTAAAATTACAAAACGTGGGCTGGCCCAGTAGCACTGAGGGTTGAGGCGCTGGAGCTCACATCTCGCCACGCCGGCGACCTGGGCTCGGAGATGGATTCGGCTCGCCGGGGGGAGAAGGACTGAGTGCCCGACAGCTTGCTCTCCTTCTCCAGGGAGGGGTGAGCTGCCCATCCTGCCACTATACCGCCACCGCCTGGGTGACCACGGGCGGTGTTGAAGCGGACAAGGAAGCAGACAAGTAGGGAGGGGCCGATGTCGGCCAAGGACTGGAGCAGATGCTCATCTCAGCACGCATCCATCTCATTGGTCCTCCTCGTGTGCTGACGTTGGAGAGGATGGACCAAAAACAAAGGAAAATACCCTGCGCCCATTCCAGATGAAAAACCTACTGCATCATGACCACAAGAGGTACCGGGGGCAGAATCCACAGTGCGCTCTCCATGTTCAAAGTTTTGGGAAAGTTGAGAGGTCCTTCCCCGCCCTGCTCGGGGGGTCAACCGGGGGCTCTAGAGGTAAAAAGTGAAGCAACGCACCTTAGTGGCAGACTACCTGGTCCTCAAGTGGCATAGCTGTGAGGTGTTTGGGGGTTCAGAGAGAGGGACTGGGCACAGAGCAGAGAAGGGACAAAAAGCGAAAGAAAAAAAAAAAATTAAAAGGCAGCAAATGAAACGTAAAGAATGCTTTTGTATTTTTTTATAAGTCTGTCACATCAGGACGAGTAGATGAGGAGAGGATCTCCGAGCATCTAGTCTTGACGGGCGGAGAGAGAAATCTGAGAGGTTAAGAACTAAGGCAGTTAGTTGAAGGGAGCATTTGAAAAATAGCAAGTGCAAAGATTCCATCACTTGTATATGTTCCAAATTCTCTCTGGGCAGTTCTGTCTTAAAGGGTCACTGCAAGAGTTATGAATACCTGAGTATTACTGGGGTTAGAAACTCCTTTCTAATTTTGTGTTCGTTTTCACTACTCAATCAACACAAATCCATTTTATAAGCATGCTAACACACTCAAAGGATTTTGTTTCCCTACAGAT